>CM032229.1:47115000-47735000 GCA_019009955.1 Riptortus pedestris | reverse complement strand
TTTAAAATGCCACTGACCTGTGATGCGCAAAGTCGAGGAAATAGCAGCTTTGAAGTCATACACAATTCCAGCTAGTGGAATGGTAGTTCCTTGCTCAGCGAAAATTGCTGTATACTCTTCGGGATCTATCACTGTGTTTCTCTTCTTGATCTCCTTTTCTATCCGGCCAAAAACGCGGTCAGATGGTAGGAAGGAATGCCCCACGATTGCGAAAATTACTTCAACTTTTTTGACATGTGATGGAACGATTTTAAGGAGCCAAAAACCCAGCATTCCAATTAAAGTGGAATTTTTGTTTTGTGGCAATCAACTGAAGCTTGGATTGAACTGGGTTTGAAAAAAGACTGGTTTTTGACAGCAGTTTTCGAGCGGATTGAGATCGAATTGTTCCAAATGGCTTTGTAGCATTATAATATCGACCAAGAACTATCAGATAACAAATAAAAATTTGTTTTCAAAATTTATGGATTGAGCTGGTTTTGATACTAAACGCCTCATGTATATTATATAAAATTATATTATGGTTTATTCGTCCTTGTGCTGTAGTTGTTCTATTAAATGTCAAAGATGTTCTCAATCATTATCAATGACATTTCATATTTAAGTCAAAATGTACAAAACTCATATCAGAAGCCTATTCTTGCCTATTCCTCAGCTATACCATCCAAATAGTCATAAAAAAAATTAAATAAAATCACTTCATCAATTTGAGCCTGATTTGCTATTTTGTGACAAGGTCCATTGATGTGAGTACACTAGGAATGTTGGAAAAATATATAAAAAATGGATAGTATATAATATCCATGAAGTCTGTGATGAAAATATTATATGGTTCAAAAATATGCCAAATATATTAATTTTGAAACTTGAATAAAAACCTGAAAATAGGAGTACAAAAGGAAATTGGTCACGCATGGGCTTCGTAAACTAAGCAGATTTCCCACATGGTGGTACGACACACTAGTGATCTCACTTTATATTTTCCACTTCTAAATAATTTCCAATTAGTATAATTGAAGGTTTACTGAAGGCTAAAAATAAGAAATTACGACTAGTAATTAACTCCCTTAATATTTGAGTTACCCAATATATGTATAATAACAACAATTGAAGGGTATCAATAGTTTAAGAAAATTGGCTTCATAATTTTTTTCTCTCAGACTAATAATAAAAGCGATATATTGAATTTTCGAATTTCTCCTATTCTAACCCAACTCCATTCTATTTATTTTGTACAGGTCTTGATCAAATAAATTGTATCTTGGAAAAAATATGTAAATTAAATTTTTATCTCAGAAACTGATTAATATTTACTTGGAGATTTCATTACTTACTTGTAGCATTTATTTCATCCATTAAATACTTCAGGTAAGGTTAGAAGAAGCTTCCATCTGAGCCGAGTACTGGCAGAAATGGCCGACCTAATCCGAACTATACCCGACCACAGACTTCATAAAAATGCAAATATCTCGGTTAATATTCAAGATAGAGAATAAATGTATATAACAATAGTTATAGTACATTTTATTTGCAATAAGATTGATTCTGTACAATTTTTCGATCCGACGTATAGTAATGGAGATATTTCGAATTTTCGAAAATTCTCCCCTCTAAACCCCCCCCCCTCCCACTAGTCCGATTTCAACCATTAACGAACTTGATCTGTCTTTTTACAAATCTACAAAAATTGTATTTTTCTAAAGGAATACTATGTAAATAAATATTGTAATTTTAACTGGACATTAGGCATTTATTATTTATTTTTAGGCAGTAGTAGCTTGAAGGAAAAGTAAAAAGTAGGATTGGGCGTTTACAAGTCACCCAATTAGCTGATCTTTCTTCCAGGAAATCTGCTAAAACTGTTCAATTACTCAGACTAAATTAGTGATTAAATGGAGTGTTTAAGTCCGGAAGTGCCTTTCGCATCGTTCATTGTAGCTAATTTGAGAACGGTACATACCTATTAAATTACAAGTTATAATTTATTAACGTTCACTTTATACTGGTATGAATAATTGGGAAGTGCAGTATCTATATTCCAAAAACATTCATACATAATTAATAATAAAATCATTCATAATTAATGTGATTTAAGTAACATTTAGTGTGAGAATAAATAACAGTACATATTACAAAATCTAATAATAATTTAGTTCATGTTCTTAATGAATCTTTCAACTTCTGAATGAGTAAGCTGAATAATAATGTAGTCACATTCAAACGGCAACTTACTAAAAGCTTTAATAATTGCTTTCCATAATTTTAATTATTCATGAAAGTTTATATCACGTGCTTGTTCTCAAGAAGTTTTGCCCTCATATAGGCATTTAATTGAATTACTTAATGGGCGATGAATACTTTTACCATTTTTTATCCCACATTAATGAATTATAACACAAACATAGAGCCAAAGTACATTAAATTGTTCCTAAAAATATTTTGTTCAATTTAATACTTAGATGTATTCAATCCTTTTTTATTGTTTTATAAACTCAGTTTTTTTTTTTAATACTTGCTTTAAATATTGTATTTTTTTACACGAAAAGCACGAGAAATCCCCATTATATCGCTTTAACCAGGCTTATCAAATAAATTAAATAACAATTATTATTCAAATTAATACATCTCCAAACATTAAATTAAGGAAATCCAATCAAGCGAAGTAAGAAGGTACCAACGTACAGGGATAAACATATATGTCAGCAATCATTCTATTATTTATTTCTTCTAAAATAAAGGACCAATTTAAACAAGAATACATTTTTTGATAAAAGCAATCGGCATTTTCAAATACAACAGAAATATATATTTCATAATATAGTTTTGTTCCATGATCACACAGGCTTTCCACTGGGGTTTTGGATGAAGGGGATTTCATGTCATAGCTGATCACCTTTTTCAACAATGTGTATAGAGCCAATCTTCTCTTTAAAATGTTTTAAATCTTTAATACAGTTTTGTACTTCCAATGTGGGACTTAAGTATCTCTGCAATGTACTGGGTCACATTGTATGTTGTTCCCATGGAATATACTATAGGTCTTGGTGGGATGTCTGGTTTGTATATCTTAGAAAGCCCATAAATGCGTGGAGGTATTGGATCAGACCCGAGCAAACTTTTTGTTTCTTCGAGTGGAAGAGATAAACTCTTCGCCATATTATGGACTCTTTAGTTTAGGCTATTTGCATTACACAAGTAAACCTTCAATTATTCGTAAGTTTCACATTTCAGAAGATCATATTTTTTTTAGGATGTATAATACAGCTTATTCATGATTAGCATGTAGTTAGTTACCATTATCTGCTGGCAAGACCTGTCTTTCCTCTTTTTAAAGACATTTAAGCCCAAATGCTCGTTTCGAGTAAGATTGTATTCAGACGGTTTAGACTTTTTAGTGCACGGGAAACCACATCCCAGTCTTCCATTTTCACATGTGTAATTGTTTCTCAAACATAAGAAACAGTTTTAGTGTCAATTATTTGCTTATGGAAATAGCATAATTAAGCCGCGTTCCCAAGACATTCTTGAGGTCATTGCTTAATTCCGTCTAATTCTACGAAAAATAGGTTTCTAATTAAAGCACACGGTACCAAGAGATGACTTGCGATGTTCAGCTTTATTGTAATAACCCATATCATTGTGAAAAATAATACATTACGCCAAACAGGCCCTCATGGCTGCTGAACAAGAATAAATACACGGGATGGGACAAAAGACCATCATTCTCAGCTGTGATACCCTGAAGAAGCATGAAAAATCCGTGACTCGGACTGTGGAAGTGACGAGGACTTTTGGATCGTGTGTGGCTCACTTATATTGGCCAGCACAATTCAACGAAATTACAAACACATAATATCAATGCTGGGGCCAGTGAGCACAAAGAGTTCCAAGGACAGTATTATGAAGCGAGAAGCCGATATCTGTTAAATTCCACGATGACATGGTGTTTATAAACGTTCCAGGAAAACGTTTCCTCGCACATAATGACCTGACATTGATTCAGAACAATATTTCTCAGAACTCATAAACGTCAAAATTCACGTCCATATTGTCAATATGGACGTGAGTTGTGACGTTTATTATAAGATTAAGAATTGCGAAATTCATTATCATAATAATTTTTTAGGCCGATATAAGAAATATATAAATTGGATAGTAAGATGTATTTATTAATTGAAATATATATATAACGTATATAGTAGTACTGTTACATCGTTTATATTTCAGCGAATTTCAATGAGCTGTTCCTACAATGTATTTGCAGCAACAATTTATTTCATGTCAAAATATTCCAGAATTAATTTCAGGAAAATGTCTAATAAAAATAATTTAATTGTATTTAGTACTCGCGTAGACATAATTGTAGAAACATTTACTTATTGTTAAGATTGTCAAATTTATTCCATTTCTTTACAGTAGTACATCAATTTCTTACTCTACATATAGTATGACCAACTCCCATATAACCGTTAAATAGAGTGAAAGAAATAAAAGTCTCATTTTTTTACCTTGGTAAAATATCGTATGTTGTAAAATTTCTAAATTGTCCATTATGATTATGAATTTTAATTTTGGAATATAGTTTCCTTTTGAGCCATCAATTGCTATTGCCGATGCATATTTCAAGAAATGTTTTGTGAAATTCTCCTAAGGGAAATCTGCTAAATTTGTGGGTCGAGAAATGTGTACCAATAAGGCAATAATGTTTTTCTTTAAATTCGTAAGCCTCAGGTTAACGTAACATGTAGTGGAAAGTTATCTTGCAGCACTAAAGCAATAATTTAAAATCTAAGCCTGTCTGTTCACCCTAATTTAAGCTTACATCTACCCGGTTTGAAAACAAATTTTGGCAAAGGTGTCACAATAGTGATAATTGTAATTGTCACCCGAAGCGATGGTATAAGATTACACACATGATTGAGGTACAAGGCTGTTAATTAGTTCTAAAATTAATCACTTTGCGTCCATCTAGATCATTATTAGAGCCCTAGGCGCTCTGTCTATTGGATTTGATGGTAATCACCTTAAAATTACTCATCACAATAATGCAAATCTATAACAACAAAAATATATCTTAAACTATAATAAATGCACTAATAATCAATGTAAATATTCTATTATAAATAAGATGCGAATTACATTATAGAAGTCCTGTGTGCCCCAATTCCGCTAACGTTTATAAATGAAACATAGTTAACGTCAACTCCAAATTAAAAAAGTCCGTCATGCAGGGGCTGCGTAAGCTAAGCAGATTTCCCACGTGAAGTTATACAATAGGGAAACCTCCATACGTAAGCCGAACAGTTACGGAAACGGCCGAACTAGCTTTTGGCGTGAAACTCACTCGTCGGCCCACATTTAATAAAAATGCAAATATCTCGGTTAATATACTAGACAGCGAATAAATGTATATAACAATATTTATGGTAAATTTAATTTTCAATAAGATTGGTTCTATACAATGTTTTGATCCGACGTATGGTAACGGAGATATTTCGAATTTTCGAAAATTCCCCTCTAACCCCCCCTCCCACTGGTCCGATTTCAGCCATTAACGAACTTGATCTGTCTTTTGGCATAAAACGTTTAAATATCGAGTTTGGTAACGATCAAACAAAAACTGCGACCGCTAGAGCGTTAACAGACAAATATATATATATATATATATATATATATATATATATATATATATAATTTTGAACGGACCTCATTTTCGTCATCTCCTGGGTAGGATCGATGGACATTTGAAGAAATTTTTCGAAAATCGCGTCATGAGTACGACCTCAATAGCTGATTTCTCTTAAGGGAAATCTGCTAAAAGAGGGATGCACTTGGTAAAACTTGAGTCGTGGATTCGATTCCCACCTGGGAATTTATTTATTAAAATACTCACTACATAATATTTTTAATCTCATACTTACCATTCCGATAGCCTATAGTTACAGCAAGTATAATGAAATAACACTTAACTTTCTTTAAAGAAGTATATAAGAAAAAGAGCCCGTCGAGCTGGGGCAGAGTAAACTACGAATATTTTCCATATGGGGGTAGCCACAAAGTTAATTCGGCTTTTTATCACATTTTTTCCCCTATTTTATCTTTAGTAAATGACCCACGGCATTTAATTTAAGAATTTATATTTCGGCTGGTGATGAGAGTGTAAAATCAGGATTTCAAGAACTACATTTTGTGGCTCCTCACAATGTATTACATTCAAAAACAGCCACAAAATTGAGTCCTTGATAATCTGATAAAAATTAAGCTAAACATGAAAACTTCAGTGACCGTATAAATTCTTGAGAGTGGGTGAGCAAATTTGCTAAAAATGGAAAAACTAAAAATATCAAACTATTCCCTTAATATTAAAGAGACGGAGAAAAATGTACAGAATAGTCCTTGAGCAAAAGCGTAATGAAAAACACATAATGAAAGAGATGTTTTTCATTCCAACTCTCCTTTTTCGAGGTGAAATTTCTGCTTTCAACTGATGTGACCTTTAGGTTCTCACATGTAAGTTAAAAATGAACTTAGGCAACTCATCAAATAAAAATTGAAATTTAGAAAAGCAAAATGAGTGTGTGCGCCCTCGCAAACAAGTATGTGTTTATTGAATTGGCGGCTACAGAGTTGAATATTAATAGAATAATGATATTGATTTTATTAATTTTATATATATATATATTTACTGGCGTGGGGGGATCTTGAAATTTGAACCTTAGGCATACATGCAATTATTTTTTTTTTTGTAAATGGGTATAGTTTAATTAATTTTTAATTGTACTATACATTATAGTGGCGAGTTCGATTCCCGTCTGGGCCAAGGAATTTATTTAGTGACGGAATTAATTAAATAAAATCCTTAGTCCCACCCTGGCTAGAAAAGGGTGGTAACCTGTATATAGCCCATCCCAATTAGCCTTAGTTGCTAAAGGTAGACGTTAATGAATAATTAAATTAAACTATAAATTAGTTTTCAGAAATTTTTAATTATTCTTCAAAAATCTACATTTATCTAAGGCCAAAACTGGACACGTTCTTTTTTTAAGATTTGTCTTATCCTCGCCATTATTACTTTTCCAAATTTTAGTTGATTTCAATTTTAAAATGTGTTTTTGCTTTCTAAATAATGAGTGCAAAAGAGAACAATTTAGAATAATTGAGCCCTAATAATTATGCACAACGGAAAGGATTTTAGATTATAATAAACGAACCAAAAAAAGGCTGTTAAAAATTGTTATAATCAGAGCATAGTTCAAAGTTGAAATAGTCAATATCCTGGAAGAGTGATTAGCATAAGAAGCAGAACGGTCACTCATCTTGAAAGATGATGATGACTTTAAAGTCGTTGCAAGACTAGTCGATTTTTAAGCGTGGTCGATGGATGCATTTTAATCTCGATAAGATACATAAACATCTCTTCCTCCCTCCCATACATCTCATTCACACACAAAGCTGGGGGTACGAGTGCATATTACATTATAAAATCATACTTTAAATTGTAGTTATTGTTTCTTACTTATATTAGGCGTCTGAAATAGTTGGACATTTATGATTTTCTATATTCTTCAGAACCCTTTACAACCTTCTGTTTTCATTTTACTCTTTTTTACTCTGTTGCTTTAAAAAGAAATATTATTCATTCGAAGAGAAGGGCTTAGGCCAGGGGAGACAGGGTAAAGTAAACCTACCCAATCTTAAAAGGAAAATTAAATCATTATAAAATGTCTTAAATTAACAGGGTTTTTCAAGGAACTGATAAGGAAAATGTTTCTATTAAAGTCCTTGAAGTCTATATTGCTAGTTATTAGTTTTCATTAATTTTAACCAGGAGATACTTTTCCAGGGCATTACATTCATCATGTGTATTAACCACGATTGCTGATCTTACTTCAAGATAGCTTGCTTTATCTCAAACACTTTTTCAGCCCTCTAATAAAATTTAAATCACTTTCTGCTGACTTCTATTCATACCGAAAATAAGACAATAGATTAGTTTTTCGTAAAATATTATAAACATCCCCAAAAACTAAACTTATGAACTACCAGTGCTCAAATAAAGATATAATGCATTTATTCTCGTCTCATAAACTTTCACCTTTGATCTCTCTGAAGTAAAGGCCCAATATTAAGAGTTTCAACTTTTCATCGTCAAAGGTTAAGAAGTTTCAACTCCCTTTAACACCTCTTAAAGAATAATTAATTCCAAACTTAAGGTAAAGAGAAAGCTGCGGAGAAAAGAATATTTACCCAAATTTTTAAATGAAATTAATAAAAATATTGAATAAAAATAAAAACAAAGTAAAATTCAACAATTAAGCAAACTGTGATGAATTTTATCAATGAAAACATCTTGTGTTGTTACTCATTGTTAACTAAAAATAAAAGCATTTATTATTTACACGAGATTTGGGATGGCTGGTGGAGGTCCATCATCAACGGAACGATAAGAAAGGTTAAACCACCTTCACTCTTAAGAGTAAAGAGTGGATGTGCTTTGACCATACCCTTCCGTTGATTTATATTTTAGTATGTACTAAGAATTCCTAAACCGAGCGAGTTTGATTCCCGCCAGGGCAATAGGGTTTTTTTTTATGGGAAACATGACACTGAAATGAAACACATGAATTGAAACTAAGTTTCATAGTATGAACCTTCACTAGTATCAACTTAAGAGAATAAAATGTGATTGCAGAAGAGTTATTAAACGCAGTTAATTTTTACTGATAATAAGAGATACTAATGATAGCTATTGAAGTTGTACTCATGTCGCGAGTTTCGAAAAATTTCTTCAAACGTCCATCGATCCTAACATTTACTATATACGGCGATATGACGAAAATGAGGTCGTTCAAAATTATTTTTATATATATATATATATATATATATATATATATATATATATATATATATTTGTCTGTTACCGCTCTAGAGGGCGTAAATTTTGTCTTAACGTTACCAAACTTGATATATAATCGTTTTATGTAAAAAGTAAGATCAAGTTCGTTAACTGCTGAAATTTGACGAAGGGGAGAGGGGGTGGTTTAGAGAGAGAGAAAATTTTGAAAATTCGAAATATCTCCGTTATTATGAGTCGGGTCGAAAAATTGTATATAGTACATCTTATTGTAAATGTAATCTTCTGTAAATGTTATTATATACATTTATTCTCTAACTTCAATTTTCACTGAGATATTCGTATTTTTTTAGTTTTCTTCCTTTATTAAACCCCCATTCCTACTCATGTCACATAAAAAATCCTGTGTTATATAATAAAAAATTTTACAACTAGGTATAGTAACTTAAATACCAAATATTGTTCTCATTGAACCTTTACTTTTTTAGATAAATGAAAATACGTGACGCAAGTGCGAAATCTGCGTGTCGGACTTTTAATTAACTTTTAGTAAATAAATAATGAAAAAGTTTATGTTCAATTCTTTCCAGAATGGGATTTTCGGTGTAAAGACTATTTTACCTTTCTTCCGTCCAAACTTACTTCATTTAATTTATATAACGCTTACAATTTATTATTGCCTTTATAGCACAGCAGTAGCCCTTCCACGAGAATGAATGCCATTCCTTACGAATGTCAAATGTTCGAATAGTTGACACCTAGATGGAAGGTCTACACATAGTAAAAATGCGAACTTGGCTACATTTGCTCAACGCGAACAATCTGCGTTAAGCCGACAGTTTGGAACCACGGAACTATGAAAATAACATGAGATATGAAACGAGATAAGGGAGTGGTATATTAATTAGGAGTAGAATGGAAGCAGGAGCTGAAATAACGAAGCCCGGAGGCAAAACCGCTACAGCTATCAGCGGTTCAACTCGGCTACCAACAATGGGGTGCCCTCAGGCGTGCAATAGTAATGTCTTCAAATATTGAGTCGGTAAGGGGTTCGATTCCCGACAGCTGCGCAAAGTTATCTCTCCCCAGAGTATATGACTCCTCGCTCTTTGTAGAAATAGAACCTTTCTTCATCAGGAATTCTCTCCTAGAGTAATGGAAACAATATTTGAAAAATAGAAAAACGAATTGGCAGAAAGGTTTTTTTCTAGTGTTATATATTTAATTCACTAAAAAATGTATTTTACAACAGACAAATACTGAAATTAACACTTTTAATTGGGTCATTATAGCACTACAGAAGTTCTTCCGGGGATGTTGAGTAAAGGAACTAATCTATCTGTTTGACCGAAGAAGGCCAGTTTATCTCCATAAAACATTTATAGGACAGAACACACTTTCTGAACACCAGCTCCGTTTTCAGAAACTGTTTGGCATAAAAACCCTTTGAATACCGAAATAATAACCTTATATCAACAAATCAAAATTTAAATAATACAATTTACCATTTATATTAGAGTACAATAAAAAGATATATGTCATATACAATATAAAATTCAGATTAAAATTTTATATTCCAAATATAAAAAAATAAATAAAAACCAGTCATTACAATTTACTTTTTTCTTCATTGAAACGCAGGGTAGCTAGTCAGCAAAAACTGATGTCTCAACTCTGTCATTCTTCTAACATGATGTGGTAATAATTGGTTTTTTAAATATAATTGCACTGTTTTCTTCGTTCTTCTTGTTTCTATTTTTTGGTTTTATGATTTGCAAAATGCTTTAACATTTTACTTATTTCTACTATTTTACTTTCGTTTTGAAAGTGTTATAATAGTAATATTTGTTATCTATTTGTAGCGTTCATGTGTATCGACAGGGTTTTACCAATTTTTTATCTGCCCTATATAATTTTAATCTGAATTTTATTTTGTACTTTTGTGGGCTCAGGTTAGCCATGTGAGTTGAGGCATTGGCCTTAATCTCACATGACAAACTTAGAGTAGCGAGTTCGATTCCCGCCTAGGCAAAAAGGAACTTTTAAATGACGAACTCACTAAATAAAAGCCTTGGTCCCAACATGGCTAGTAAAGGGCGGTTGCCTGTAGATAACCTTAGTTAGCCATAGTAGCAAAACGTGGACGTTAATAACTATTTTGTATTTTAAAGTCATTTTTATTCTATTCTTATGTAAACGTTATGTTATATAATATTAGGTGAATTTTAATAAATTAATAAATACATTAAGTGATTGTACATTCTTCCAGCCAACTTATGAAGATATTCCTTTTTTTTATTTTACTCCATCTTAGATAGATAAATGATTAGGCAAGGTTTCATCATAAAATATTTATTAATGGGATTGCCCTTCATCTCATTAGCAATACATAATAAGAGTAAAAGGTTCCGAAGCTCTATTTTGGTAGGTGGATTGTCTACACCTCCCCTCGACTGATGATGTTCCTTCATTGGACGAAAGTGACTCTCTGGATAAATGAGTTATTGCTAAAGCTTAGTTATCTAGCCTTGGAACAATAGGAGCTCCTCTAACGCTACTCCCAATAACAATAACCCTTATTTACACTTAATGTGTAATGGCCCTGATCATTTAATTTGTATCAATTGTCAACCTGTGTGTAAGAGGTGCCCGAAATATGTATGACATAATAACAAAATTCTAATAAAGCAATATGTTTTTATCCAGAATGTGCCTTTACCATACAATTGATAGAGAATGACACATTTTATTAAACTGAAATTTATACTACATTCATTTGTACAAAAACGGGATATATAATGTTAATAACGGATTTGTTTTCTATTTCAAGTGCATGAAGAAGGGTATAAGTACAATGATTGGTTTCCCGTTGCCGTCTACTAGACCGTCCAACAATAAGGGCATCAGTAAGAGTGGAGAAATTTTTACTGGAAGCCAGAAAATTTAAAAAGCCTCCCTCAGCTACTGGCATGAGCTGTCGAATGATAGCCATTAACCAGCATTAATATGCTGACGACAACTTTGGGTAGCCATTCCAATCTTGCTCCATTGACATATTATCAGGAAGAATCAAGGAGGAAAATAATGGATTTTTCTACAATAAAAATAAAGCAGATTTTTAGCAGATTACTCTCGAGGGAAATCAGCTATTGAGGTCGTGACGCAATTATCGAAATTTTTCTTCAAATGCCCATCGATCCTACCTAGGAGATGACGAAAATGAGGTCATCTCACTGTCACTCTAGTGGTCGCAATTATTGTTTAATCGTTACCAAACTGGATATTTAGTCGTTTTATGTAAAACAAAATATCTGTTTCGTTAACAGTTAAAATCAGAAGGGGGAAGAGGGGGTTAGAGGGAAGGAATTTCGAAATATCTCCGTTATTATACGTCAAATCGAACAATAGTATAGGAGCAATCTTATTGCAAATTACATTTACTAAATAAATAAATAAATATTATAATATAAATATTATTCTACAGATATTTTCCGTACTCCTACTAGCATCATATTCATAATAAGCTGTTATAACATGAAATACTTCATTAAGAGGTTAAATACCAAATATTGTTTTCAATAAACCATTATTATATGAGATACAAACAAATACGTTCTGTTGACCCCCCCCCCTTCTTTTGTTCTAGAATTACTAATATCTGAGGGATTGAGATAGAAATGATTCTGATTCATCTCAAATCACTCCACTAGCTATAGTAAATAGTTTTCAATGAAGTTAATATGTTATATTCAGATAAATTTCATTCATTGTTCTTCTTTCCAGTCTATAATAATTGTATCTATTCAGTGCTTCGAAGTTGGCTGCCCTGTTTGTTGTGAATTCAGACGTTTTCCGTTGTAAATATCATTAACTTGTAAATTGACTGAATGATTTCTTATTACCGTTTGTATTTATTCACTTAACATTCACGGTGGTGTTACCAGTATGCAGATTTATAAGTTGTAAACCTTCCCGTGGGAAATCTGCTTAGTTTACGCAGCCCCTGCGTGACGGACTTTTTAATTTTTAGAACCATTCAAGATTTGTTCGTGACTAATGAAAGAATCACTGAGATACTTCTAAAACATTGTCCATCATGTTGATAGAGCGAGAGATGGAATGGATCACATCAGTAGAAGAAAAAAAAAATCTCGGTGATGAGATAGACAATATTCCGTCCAAGTGTAGGTGAAAGGGATATGACCCTATCGGAGATCACAAAGCAATCATCGGGAATGCTTTCGGAAAAATATGGCAGACAACTTTTTATATTCTTGCCGGGTCAAAGACCCTATACCTTATTTATTGTGATGAGAGTGAATTCTTCATCTAAGGTCATCATTGTAGCCTCACAGTGATGGCCCTATTGTCTGAAGCACCTGGCCTAGCTCGCTCTTAAGCACGGGAGATCATCGCCTAGCATTTTGCGGGACATTAAAGTCCAGAAAACCACTAAAAGCATCTCTTATCCATCTCTTTCTCACAACTGGCTCGAGATATACAACGAAAATCGGCTTCGGAATATGGAACTTATTAAATATTATTTTCAATTGAAGGAATTTCTTCACGCAAGGGCTGCGTAAACTTAGCAGATTTCTCAAACAATGGACTGACACACTAGTAATGTCATCTTATGTATACCCTATTATATTCCCTATTTCTAAGTCCAAATTTGATGAGTAGAAGAGGAAATTTATTGAAGGACTAATACAAGAAAATAATTATAAATCCCTTAATATTTCTGCTTTATGAGAAATGTATAGGACTAATAGCATAACAAGATCAGTTCTATAATAGGTTTACATCTAACTCAAAATATAGCAGATATTTTGAATTTACAATACCACCCGCTCTACCCCCGCCCTTATTTCAGATATTAATTATTATGATCATTAGTGTTGAATGAAAACGTACGGCGCACAAGAAAGAAATATTTGTCAGTCACAACCGTAAAATCTTCATTGATAACGACATAAAACTAAACATTTGCATTTAACTCACATAAAAAGGCCCATTGAATACAATATTTGTAATTTAAGCTTGAAATAAGACCTTTCATGGTATATTGGCTTATATTTAACGTGCGTACCGAGAGTTTGAAGGCTGAAAATTTATAAGAAATCAAATATCTCGGTTAATATTCGAGATAGAAAAAAAGTGTATATAATAATATTTATAGTACATCACATTGTCAACAAGACTGGTTTAACACGATTTTTCAATTCGACTCTTAAAAACTAAAATATTTAGAATTTTTAAAATTCCCCTTCAAATCCCTCCCAACTGGATCAATTACAGCCATTAACGAACCCCTGATCTTTTGTTATACATAAAAGGTTTAAATATAGAGTTTGGTAACAATAGATGAAAACGTTCAAGGACTATAGCATTAACAGACAAATATAGTGTTTCGTGTAGTCCACAAAATTATCTTTAAAACAAGCCTACGGGGGAAGAAATGGATTCAGAAATTAATAAAAAAAGAATTACATTTTCTACCAGAATCCGCCATAAAAAGTGGGGCATTCCATTGGAAATTCCGAAATTATGGTCGCTGGAGATGAACTGGAGAAGGTTACGAGGATGAATATGGGGTGAAAAGATTATTCAGGGGTCACAATTTCGGCACACTAAGACTAAGCTTTGTTTTAAAATAATTGGAGATTTTCAGTGTGTGGGGGTGGCACGGGAAGAAGAGACACCATATATATATTTATATATATATATATATACATATATACATAAATGCACGCATAATATTAATTAATTATACAAGGTAGTACCGATGACAATTTCGAGTAAAGAACGAAAAGTCTTAATTGATGACATCTCACATAATGTGTTTCCACATATCTCACAAAATAAAATTTCTATGATAAACATATTTTGTATATAACCCTGGAATGAAGAGCTTCATGATACAAGAGTAGGATTTTACCGATGGCTCAAAACTAAAACAAGAAAATATTTTTGTTAATATTCAATATAGAGAAAACATGTACGTAATAAAATTTATAGAACATTACATTTTCAATATGATTAATTCTATGCATTTTTTCGATCTGACGCGTAATAATGGAAATATTTTGAATTTTCGAAATCCCCACCTGGAAACCCCCTCCCCCGGTCTGATTTCAGCCGTTTATGAACTTGACCTTTATTTTTACATAGAACCTTCAAATATCGAGTTTGGTAACGATTAAAGATAAATGTGTATATATATATATATATATATATATATATATATATATATAATATATAGTTTTGAACGAACCTCATTTTCGTCGTCTCCTTGGTAGGATCGAGATGGAGGACATTTTTGAAAATCGTGTCATGAGTGCAACCTCAATAGCAGATTTCTCTTGAGGGAAATCTGATAAAAAAAGTCTAATATTGATCAGTAATGCCACCATAATAAAAGGCAATGTACAGGTCAAGCTAATCACTGCCTGCTTTTTCTCTAAGCTAAATGAAGCAAGTAATCTATTAATACTCGCATAAGGAATATATAATGCCGGCAGCCATTTATACAGCAGAGGCGTGCCCATTAAGGACTGCGTGGGCTATCACTTTCGTCAATTCCATTAATATTTCAGTCGAAATCTCCCATTCATAATTAGCTCTTAATTGGTCCAACAATTAGTCTGACTCATGGGACTATATTTTTGAACTTTTTAAAGAATAACTCAGTAATATTTTATTTCGACCATAATTTTGGGAATTAATTCATAATGCCTGTCAAAAATGGCGTTTGCCTATTTTTATATACTGAGCATATAATATACATATATTCTATAGGTACAGATACATTTGTGACCTTAATAAAGAAATAACTTTTTTGCATCACGTTTTTGTAAATCTGGTCAAATGAGCAAGCGTTTTATCTTATTCCAAACTTCATTGTCTTGTAAAAATAAAATCTGTATAAGATATAAAATACTTTTAAAGAAGATGATTAAAAATAAAATATTAATAAGAATCTTAATTTTTGCAAAAAAATAATTGTATTTTTAATCAGCTAACAATTTTTTGTATTCTTTTTGACGCAACATAACTTCTGATGTAGAAATCATATTAAGAAGAAAAACGAAAACAAATATGTACAGGGGAGGTGTAGGTTGTCCGTCCCTAGTTAAAAAAAGTCCGTCACGCAGGGGCTGCGTAAACTAAGCAGATTTCCAACGTGAAGTTTTACAATAGAGAAAACTGCCTAAAACTACAGTAGTAGTAAGGTATTTTTAGACCTATTCATGATGGACGAATAGTTACGGAAACTGCCGCACTAGCTCTCGGCG
This sequence comes from Riptortus pedestris, assembly GCA_019009955.1. Taxonomy (NCBI): domain Eukaryota; kingdom Metazoa; phylum Arthropoda; class Insecta; order Hemiptera; family Alydidae; genus Riptortus; species Riptortus pedestris. The sequence continues at coordinate 47,718,851 of CM032229.1, read as the reverse complement.
GATAGTCCCGAACATAGCCGACTCCTGCCGACCACAAACAATACAAATGCAAATATCTCGGTTAATATTCAAGATACAGAATAAATGTATAGAACAATATTTATAGTAAATTTAATTTGCAATAAGATTGATTCTATACAAATTTTCGATCCGACGCATAATAACGGAGATATTTTGAATTTTCAAGAATCCCACCTCCAAACCCCCCTCCCACTGGTCCGATTTCAGCCGTTAACGAAATTGATCTTTCATTTTACATAAAACGCTTACTAAATATGAAGTTTGGTAACGATCAAATAAAAATTGTGACCACTAGAGCGTTAACAGACACTATATATATATATATATATATATTGAAGTTTGAACGGACCTCATTTTCGTCATCTCCTGGGTAGGATCGATGGACATTTGAGGAAATTTTTCAAAACTCGCGTCATGAGTACGACCTCAATAGCTGATTTCCCTTAAGTGAAATCTGCTAATAGTATTAACAGGTAGATAATCCCAAACTAAGCGTAGAATAAAGTCGCCGATAAATTTTATTTATTTCCTCTTCTCTTCTGGTTAGGATAATAATCCTAGAACCTTGTCACCTAATCCACCTGAAGGGGCCTGAGCCTTAAGTCATATTATACAATAATATAATTCTTGGTTCAGTGATAAAAGTAAACTATTCCCACCGTTGTTAGTGAAATTGTTGAAACATTTGAGTGCAAGCGATAGTTTTAGTGTAATATTATTATTTATTAACGTTCACTTTTTGTAATTGGGAAGGGCTTTCTACAGGTTAACGCCAGTTTCTAGCCAGGGTATAGGACTTAGGATGTTATTTCATGAATTTCGTCACTAAATAATTTCCTTTGCTCAGACAAGAATCGATCTCGCCACTCTTTTAGTGTAATACAGGATAAATAAATAATAATTAAAAATTGTTTGTTTCGCAAGTAGTTTCGGTGGTACCATCTTGAGGCGTCTTAGGTTGGCCTACATTGAGTGGTTGAATCTAAACTTGCTGTTAAAGAAAACCCTCTTCCCATACTGGCTGTAGTCTCATTGAGCCAACCAAACTGGTTTCAAAATAATTCCAAGTCTAAGTCAAACTCGTTTTCAATTCCTTTTAATTGGATTGACTGCAATAACATCGGCAATACGAATTTAAATACTATTTAGATAAAACTATACACGTATAAAGCATATCTCACAAATGGAAGTATCACTTGATATATATACTCCGAGTCCATGTCGAGCCAAGTATGAAATTGGTTCATATTAAATGCATTTCGCAGGAGTCCTTGTTGTTTGCCAGGATCACACTTTTATTATTTATCTCGCTCGACTCAATTCCCTTCCAGCTGACATATATTTTTGTCCTGATGTATGGTTGTTGTGAGAGCCGAGGAAATAGGATTATATCTCTGATATTTATTTATAAGTGTTACTATGATATATAAGGTGCCTTCTTGGGCCCTGATTTATTTAGAAGAATTAAACTTTTAATAATACAGACAATATTATCTGTCGCAAACATTTGATTCAACTCTAAAATAAAATTCCCTAAAAATAGAATTGTTGAGTAATGTGAATCTCAACTATTTAACGAGCTGCAACTTCAACTACTGTTGAGCTTTCTAAGTCTGTGTTGGGTCGGAATCAAAAACTTCAAATTGAATATTTTTGGTGATTGCCATATCCCCTCACTAAATCCATGCCAGTCTTACCAAACTGGTGGTACGATAATGTTGTAGTTTTCATGCTCATATTAGCCACTGCGTACCATCAGTAAGTTTAAGCAGAATTCTGAGAGAACTCAATAATAATTTTTTTTCTGTAATCGTTGAATAATGGTAACATTACTAAACTGAAATGAGTGAAGAAAGTGAAACATTTTGCAATAGAGTGAAGAAAGTGAATTGCCTTCTTAATTAGTAATAAGTATAAATTAAAAAATAATTTGAAGTTGGAAATTAAATGCTTTTAAATGTTTCTTAACATTGTAAGAATTTATTTTAACAAAATAAATTGAAATGTGAATGAATTATTGGTGGAAATAATCAATATATTTTAAAATATAAATATAATAATAATTACCTTCCTTGTTTATAACCTGCACTTGTTTATAACTGCACTACTTCACAGTCATCACTAGTTGTTTTTATAACTATGCTTATAACCTTTCACAACCATGCATATAACCTACCAACAACATACCATAATCTTCACAACATCCTAATTTTGTTCATATTCTGGTTAGATCTGATCATGTATTACACGATTACAGAAAAAATTTAATATTACACTCGTGACGAAAGTAGAATTTACAACTCTCGTGAAATTACCCGTGGGTAAACGTTTCACTCGAGTTGTAAAATGATCTACTTTCGTCACTTGTATAATAAATAACTATTCCTTGTCACCGAGCCTCCGGTTGCCTTTATTGCACGTTATTCCCATTCAGAAGGCAACTGGAAACCTTTTCAAGTCCACGTGGACCTATCCGTCACTTTGATCGTTGAACCACAAGAACTGTACGGATCATGTAAATAATCCGTAGAAGCATGCCAATAGCTCGTGATTCTAATACTAGTGCATATGGTGTGCTGGTGATAATGGAGATATTTGATCTGCTGTGAACGATCTTTAATATTTACAACGAATATTTCGGCCAAATCATTGTCATTGATCATCAGGATGACAGATGTTATCCTATCGGAACTTTAGTTAGTAGGACTTCACTCCCAGTTTTGATAACAAGTTAAATCCAAAATAACAATTTTTTTTGTGTGAGGAATTCAAGGAAATTTGGGTATTATAAAATTTTCCTATTCTTGAAAGTTAGGTTTACTCTAAATTCTCTTGCCAAGAAGCTCATTACGTTTTTTTTTTTAAAAAAAAAAAAAAACAACATAATTATCAGAAAACCTTATTTGACAATTTTTTTTTCATACGATGGTCATTATTTTGTTTAACTTCTCTGTATAATGGCCAGTGAACATTATGAGTTAGTCTGGTGGATGCACTACTAGTATAATTCGATATCACTAGGAGAGCTGGAGAATTTGGAATATTCATGGAATATATATTGCATGAGTTATTTATTTTGATTAGATGATGTTTATGTGACGATTAAATGTTTATATTGCTTTCAATAAAAGTTTTAATCAATTTTGAAGTCTTCAAAGGTCAGTGTCTTCAAAGTTGCTTCAATATTAATGGTTGCGACGTTCAACTTTTGTTCGAAACAATTTAAAAAACATTAGAAAAATTCTTACAGAGAACTGAGGACTTTTTTAAATCATCCGTTGGTGAGCAAAAACGGACAGAATATACTGAATACAAAGTCTATTAACGTCGTAATAAAATATCACTTTTATCTCTATATTACACAATATTCAGTAATATCTCTGTCAGAAAATAAACAGGTATATTCTAAATAAATAAGAACAATCTTTGCAATTCATAAAAAACTCTGATCCCGTAGATCGTAAGTGGAGAGAACAGATGCTTTTCGAGCACCCAAACACTTTGTGTAAATCAATAGTCGAAACTATCTCTTCATTGTCATAAAATCTAATCCCAGGATATTGCTAAAAAAATTGGAGTTTGAGCTCTCGTTTTGCATTGAGCATTGCAATTAAAACGTGATCCAGTATGGGCAGCAGAGCGGTAAATGGAAACTTGAAGCGATGCGTGGGATGATACTAGATGACCATATACTAGCATATAGGTTAGAACAGATATAGCCAACATACCTCTCTGATGTGCGGATTTGTAATTTAGCCCGAGCTGGGCACATGAAGAGGACCTTTGAGTCGTCCTGTAATGGCTTCCATGAGCTTACCGACCTCAAAGTAGTAGCCGGCAAATTACGCCCTTCTAATTAGAGAGAAGTCATATATCTTCGCCAAGGGGGCCGAAACGGAACATGGTTATTTTATTTTGTTATAATTAGTTAACCTTCAAAGTTTGCTCTCGTCGTATGTGATATAATTCAGAAGGAAGGCTTTTGATGTAACCGACAAACGTATAAAGAAACATTATAATTACAATCTACAAGCTTTGCAATAACTTCCGTAATTTAAAGTAAGAATTCTACATTTGATACATTCCCATAATCCTAAGATAAAACCGAATTTTTGAAAATAGTCTTTTGTTAAACACCGTATTGAACTAGCCCTCACTTAAACAAATGTTTAATCTTTGGAGAACGTGTTTTTCTAAGATTTCCTACTTTGGCGCTGAGAAAAAAATAGCACTTTGCATTTCCACAACAATATTCACTTTACTTACTATGCAGAATCTTAAAACTCTCAATCATTCAAAGTCATTAGTAGAAATAGTTAACAATATTCATTCCCAATTAATTGATATTCTACTAAGTAGCTGTCTAGAACCTATGGCTATAGCTAGTTATTAAAAAGGTAGTTTGTATTGGCGGGAAGCTTTTTAAAGGCAAGAATAAGAGAGAGCATTAGACTGAACCATTTTGTATTTCTAGTGGAAAGATGAGGGGAAATAACACAAATAACTGTTTGAGTTCTCCTAAGAATCAAGTATATTGAATTGATTAAAACTACATATAATACACGTTATAAATAGAGGTTGAGCAAGAAACAGAAAGAACTTAACTTTATAAACTAATTTAGCGGCAATATATATATATATATATATATATATATATATATATATATATATATATACATAGAATGAGCGATAGCTCCTATATTGTGTGAGTACTCATTTGATAATTTGCGCAAATAATGCTAGCATTATTAAAATAGGAACCTGCGGGAAACGAATACGTTCCTAGAAGTGGAGTCCTCCTCCGTTGCTATTTTCTGTGTTCCGTAGAAGATCCGACGTCCAGCCGGTTGTGGCGATCAGCACAGGATGGCAGCTTTGCGGGAGATGAGAAACTGACTGTAACTCTAACACGGGTGAATTCCAACTGAGCGGTTATCAATGAAGCGGTTATCTGTAGCGGAGGGAGGGGGCAAGGCCCCACTGGCCGTAGGAACGACCGCAGCGAGCGTCCAAGACCAACTGACTCTATCCTTGTAACTAGCCGATGCCTTCTTTAGCTGCAACGTAATTTCAGCTGTAGGCCACAGCCTTGGTGATCTGCATATGTGTGGCGGGTTTGTGCGCTCAGCGAGCGCGGGAGATTCAAATTGAAATGACGACTGAACATAGTTAATTAAAAAATTACTAATATCTGGCCGGAAGTTGTTGAAATTAAATAAATCAACTATAAATAAAGGCAATATTAATAAAAATAAAGTAAATAAGAAAATGCCATATTAGTAATGAGGGATTACAACATTTTAATAAAAAATGGTGAATTGGGACGGATTATCTACAGGTTACCACCCTTTTCTAGCCATGGTGGGACTTAGGATGTTATTTAATGAATTCTGTCACTAAATAATTTCCTTTGCCCAGGCGAGAATCGAACTCGCCACTCTAGGTTTACTAAGGCCAACGCTTTAACTCACTTTGTGGAAATGTTTCAAGAATCTCGTCATGAGAACACCTTACTGGAATTCTGCTAATAGGTGCTGGTTCGATCCCCGCCGAGGGAGAACATTAGTTAACTAACAGACCGCGCTGGTGTCGCAGAGCTAATGGATCAGCGGGAGTCTAGTTTGTACGTCTCACGGACTCTCGGGATGAATATGGCTTTATTAGATGCCGTCCACTGGCAGACTGACAGCGTGAACTGGCCCCAGACTCGGGGTACAATAATAGGGTCCATCAGTCTATTAGAGCCAACTGATTCTGGTCCTTGGATTGCACGTCAAACTGATAACTCACTACTTAAAAACTATTAAATAACAACAACATTCTGAATCTGACTGTATTTCAGTTATCATGTGGTGTATTATAACGTTTCGCATTCAATAAATATTATCTCCTATTTTCAGGTGAGTAATAAAGGTCCTACATTTATTGTTGAAGTCTGGATAGGGCTATTCGAAATAAATAAATAATTTAAGTATTTGTTTTAGTTTTAATAATTAATTAATTAACTAAAATATGTTGTTTCATTTAAATGGTTGCTGTTTATTTTTTTACTTGTTAATATTTGATTTTCTGATTGAGCACATTATAGAGTTGAACCACATTCACACAAATACAAGGAGGAACATTACGCTTTTCCCTGACTTTTACATAGTCCACTCGCACGAACTTTTCCATATATTTACTAAAATATAGCTATTAAGACATATCGACGTTGCGAATGACTTAATCATAAAGAAGTAGGATAAATACCCTTGATATCCTACAGTAAAAATGGGCTTTCGGTATTAGCACAGTCATTGTTAATAATTTAATTTGAAGATAGTATATGCAATACATGAATGGACAACTGCCGAACCGAGTGTAAAAAAGTCCGACACGCAGGGGATATCCCACGTGAAGTTTAGTAATAGATAAATCTACATACCGGTAACACAACACCATCTTGAATATGGGGGGGGGGCATCAACAGAACGTATTTGCATATATCTCACAAAGTAAAAGGTTAGAAGGCAAGAACGGAGAGAGATTAGGTTACAGAAGTGACGAACAGTTACGGAAACGGCCGAACTAATCCGGAACAATAACCGCATCCACACTTAATAAAAATGCAAATATCTCGGTTAATATTCAAGATAGAGAATAAATGTATATAACATTAGTTAGTAAATTTAAATTGCAATAAGATTGGTTCTATACAATTTTTCGATCCGACGTCCAGTAACGGAGATATTTCGAATTTTCAAAACTGCCCCCTCTAAACCCCACCTCCCACTGGTCCGATTTCAGCCGTTAACGAACTTGATCTTTCTTTTTACATAAAACAATTAAATACTGATTTTGGTGACGATTAAACAAAAATTGCGACCTCTTGAGTGTTAACAGACAAATATATATATATATATAAAATTTTGAACGGACCTCATTTTTGTCATCTCCTGAGTTGGATCGATGGACATTTGAAGAAAATTTTCGAAAATCGCGCCATGATTACGACCTCAATAGCTGATTTCCCTTAAGGGAAATCTGCTAAAATGAATTATGTTGATGCAAAGCCAATTGAACAAATTACTAGAACAAGCCATATATTAGCATTATTTTGATTTAGATATACTTTACTGAATTAAATTTTGATGGAAGCGATCAAATATTTTCAGAACTAAAAAAAATGTTTTAAATTTTTCTGTAAAAAAAACGATTTATAGGATATATGACGTTATCTTGACGGAGAAGCACAAACTTATTATACTTTATGCCAACGAATGACGTTGCATATACGGGCATAATACTCCAACACATATGAAGGGTCAGGGGGGAAAAAGATGAAAGTGACCAAAAAGTGATTTCGAGAAAAATGAAAAACAAAGTTTGATTTCTATTAACTCCTTTTGTAATATAATCATACCTTTTTTTTTAGTGTATTAATTCCTAATAGATATTAGTAATCAATATATGCAGACACATGTATTGTAGCTCCTAGGTGAAATGATGAAGGTGAAAAAAAAACTTAATGAACAACTTATATTTTACTGACAATGAACAAAAAATTTTATGAAAATTTATTCATCTGGGTAAACCAGGGATACATCTTCGCTGTCATCGTGAACAGCTGCTGGATTTATGCTGGGCAAATTCTCAAAGAACGCCTTCGCAGCAGAATTAACCAAAAATGTTTTTAGTTGTTGCAAGTCGTTGAACTTTGGTTGAAAAATTGGCAATGGTCCATCATACAGGTTAGTTAAAGGTCTACGTGGAGCAGGACGTTTTCTTGCGTTTCCCCCCTTTTTTAGTGGTTTCCAAAGGATTTCAGCGTCTATGTAACAAACAGAAAGTGTTTCGGTGAACAATTTTTGAAGGATGTTCATTCATGACCTTTAAACAACGGACGGGCCTAGTGGGAAAGGGAATATTTTTCAAGTACATAGGATTCCAGAATTCTGTTCATGTCTTGAAAAGTTCTTGCTGGCAGTTGATCAGACCAAAGGGCGACGGCCTCTCTCTGCTAATTCTTATAACATTCCTCCATTCATCGGGCAACTCAACTTAAGTATTCTGGTTGATGTAACTCATGTTTTTATCACATTCGAGGTATGAATACCCTCGAATGGGAAAATATACTTCAACACTGTCAAAACGATGCTTCTCAGTCACTAAATGATGAAGGTAACGAATTAGGGTATACTTTTTATTCTGCTCAGCACAGTAATCGCAAAATATCGCTTGTGGCATTCATCTATTTTCCCCCTTACCCCGAATCCTTTCATGCACATTTCGGTCGATTCTCATCTTTTTCCCCCCTTGTTGTTATACCAGATGATATTACTCCTTCATAGCCCCTTGATAGCGCTAATATCTTAAAATCTACGAAAAAGTGACTTTCATCTTTTTTCCCCCTGGCCCTTCATATCCAAGCCACATTTTGCCTAATAAATCTATTCCCATAAGGCACAAAATGTTAACCAGGGGGCAGCAAAACCTCTCAACTAAAATCCCATTAGTGAGCTGAGAGCGTAGAGCAGCGATGAACGATTTTAATATCATATGTAGAATGATATTACTTTATACTGGAGTATGATTCAGGTATTTTCAAGTTGAGCACTTTCAAAGCCAATAATGATTGGGAACGAAACAGATTCCTCAGCAAAAGGGAAGCCTATAAATTGAGGAAGCATATTAATAATCTGCGAGTGGAGCTAGCCACAAGCCTCGGCAACAGCACGTCCACCGCCATATTAGAAACATTCGTCACTATCCGCTGCACATTTAGCCTCATTAATTGCATTAAGCCTGGTCCGCCAGCTAGCGAATGCAATAGCTCTGTAAATGCAAATAGCCTAATCCATTATCTTTAAATAAAATATTCCATCGGGAAATATAGGGTCGAAAGGGCATTTGCTAATTACTGACTTTAGGTGGCGTATTTTCCTTTTATATTATCCTCGGTTTATTTATAAAGCAGTATTTATAAAAGACCTCCAATAATAGCATTATTTCTAACCGCTATAAAGAAACACATGCCAGTTCTTTCAGATAATGTATTTAGCAATTTCAAACAAATCAAAGTATTTATAACATTGTTGTACAAAAGTTCTTCCTGGAGAACGAATGTGGCTAACCCGTTTAGAATTATTTACACATTATTTTTTATTAAACTTATTGATTATTGGGAGGTCACCTATTTAAAGACAATTATTAAATCATAATTAAAAGAAAATTAATTTATTCTTTAAAATAGCACTTCTAGAATTTATAATCGTTAACAGGATAGATTTATTTACTTATACAATGATAAAATATTTACTGATTGAAAACCTCTAATCGCTACTAGTGGTGTATATTATGGTGGTTCATACTTGACTAGATTATCTTAGTCATTCTGTTTCTTTTCTGATCAGGAAATGAGTGATCGTTTGTTACTAATTTATTTATTTGATGAGCTTCGCAACTAGTCGTTGTCACTCAGTATCATTTATTTTCAATTCTCTAAATTAAAATGTTAAAATGAAGAAAAATGATTTCAAATTATTTAAAATATAGCATTAAATATAGCGAAATAAAAGTGAGGAAGGGTTAAAATAAACTATGTGAAACTATAAATTTTGCGATAAATTCTGGAATGAGGATGATGGAAATCTAAGGCACAAGTTTAAAAATTTATTATACTCTATTGTTTACAAAAATACAGACTCGAATTAGAAAAATAATTTGAGATATAAAATATAGAGAAATGAGTGGAGTAGGTGTGATTTAAATTTTGATGAAAATGCCAATTGTGGCAAGTGATTTAAGAGTGTTTTTATATGTGGGCTACCTTCTGTTAATAGTTCGTACAAGTCGTTACTTCAGATGCTCATGTAGTCTGTAGTCAGGAGATGTTAAATCATCCCGTTTATTAATCATACAGTTCATTAATAATACTGTGTGTTTATTAACACAACTTGGTGATCGTTTATTATTACACCGCGTGGACACCTACCTTGGCAGAGTTGATGTGGCAGACGGGGACGACAGCTTTATACAGCTACTCAGCGAAATCGCCCAGTTTTGGGATAACCCTAATTTATAATTTCATTTTCTCATTCAAATAAATAGTATTTATTTTAAATAATAATGTGTTTTTATTTCTTCTAGGGCAGCTGGGAGGTGTGGGAACGAATTAATCAGGATGTGCACAGTGTAGCATGTGCCTGTTTTCCTCTACAATACGTTTTATTTCCACAGAGTGCACATTCAGAGCAACTGCTCCATCTTCAATGCCTTTTTGAAGACGTTAGAGAGCACTGGCTTACAGCACGACACTGAAGGTGGAGCTTCTGCTCTGAAAGTGCACTCTGTCGAAAAAAAAAAACGTATTGTAGAGGAAAACTGTGGACATCCAAAAAGTTTTTATTTCTAATATGACTCAATAGTCGTCTTTAAATTGGTTGCCTCCCGAAATCAATAAGTACCAATTTCATTTTAGAAATTTTTGACACTGGGAGTTCTATCCATTCATCCAATGCTAAGTGCATCGTGGCGCAAATGAGTAGCTGCTGGAAAGAAGGAGTACTTCTGGGCTGATATAATATAACAATACGATAGCATGTGCATCAAGCAGACCACTTACACACCACTGTAATCATTTGCCAAGCCCAGTTGGCCTAAAGATTATCATTCTTACCAAGGTTTTGAGTGTCTGTAAAAAGGTCGTAGCTTGCCGTATATCTCTGCTTGGCGGCATCTCTGTAATAAAATGATATAAAAAAAATACATTATAGATTAATCCAATAAATAAATCAATGGTCACAACACATTTTATTATTTACCTACTCTTCGGGGATTTAGTCTTTTAGGATTTGGGCCTCTGCCGAAATCTGATACCATTAACTTTCATTGGTTCGTCTCATGGTTTCTCCGATTTTGGATCACTAGCTTCTGTAAATGTGCCATACAACATTTTCCTGGATTGTCTGTTGGGGTACATTACAGGTCTATTTTAGTTGCACAGACAATATCAAGCTTACCATAGAAATCTAACAGTCAGCGTTATTTCTTATCCTCCATATATGTTGATCCCTAATAGCTCTAAGAAACTATTATTGGTACAGAAAGTTTCTCATTGGTGAGAGTCAAAAGTCCTATTGCCATATACAAACACTTGCTCTAATGAAAAATCTGGTATAACATGAATATTTACATTTAAGCGTTTCTGGAGAATCACTTGAAGCACAGTGGTTTCTGCAAGTAGCAGAAACATTTGGTTCCAATGGCCATTCTGGCTTTTATATCCTCTTTAGTAAGCATCCGTCCCCGTATTTAACAACTTCAAAATGTGAGCTCCTACTCGTCATGACCAATAATTCTACACATAAGCAATGTCGGGATCAATCAACCAGGTGAAAAATAACTTTTCGAAAATCACATTTGTCTTAAACCTGGAAACACTAGTTGTCGGGTAACCTACATCCTCATCCATAACATAGCGTCTTACTCACAGCATCCCCTAAAAATGGAACAAAACAGTTCAGTAGAGGGGGAACTGTCGAAACCCACCTGCCATTTTAGAAAAATCTTACATCTGTATTGACTGGGTCTCAGATAAAAAAAATAAATAAATCTAACAGATTCCTTCACGAGGGCTTCTTTGCGTCGGAAAATGAATTGGTGTATATTTGTGTACTTCCGTCATGTGCATTCTCTCCGAATGGAGTCTGTGGGACAAAGTTTATGAGCCCATTCTGTATATTACAGCTGGTTGTAAAATACTGGATGGATCCAAATACCTACTCAGGCATTTATAATTACCATCAGACTCACTAAAACAGCTGTAAACAGGGCCAAAGGTTTTAAACAGCCTATAGTTCAAAAATTGTGAGGAAGTTTTATATACCTGTTACATAAAATATTATACGGGGCTCAAACATGAGCCTGGTGAGTTAAAGTGTTGGCATTAATCTCACATGGTAAACCTTGAGTGGCGAGTTCAATTCCACAGTGATGTACTCATTAAATAAAATCCGTAGTCCCACGCGGTCTAGAAAAGAGTTTTAACTTGTAAATAACCCGTTTCAATTAGTTATAGAAGCAAAAAATGTACGTTAATAAATAATAATAATATATTAATATAATTCTTAAATGTTATATGGCAAAAAATGATAATAGTTTCAAAGCATTTTACTAGAATTTTCCTCAATAATTATAAAAAGCGCATGTTTAAAATAACGCTATTCCCCCATAACAATTTATTTAATATAGAGTACTAGAGGTACTTGAGGTAAATTGATTTTAGCTGAATTGCCATTCCTCGCTCCGAAACACATTATCACGTCACGAAGATTGACTCTATGATTAAAGTGTTTACATTCTGAACCAGATTCAATTTCCTGAATATGAGCGAACGAGATCGACTCGGAAAATTAACTGAATTGGAGACTTTGTGCAATGCTAACGTGCAAACAATACTGCCCTGTTCAACAGCAAAGCCGTTTTGTCCTTCAAATTCGTATAATCGGGACTACCACATGCATGTATGCAGCCAAACCCTTTCCGCTCACACGTTATTGTTCACACTTGGCGTTAATGGCGAGCGAACCTTCCATATCGCTGTTTCTAATAGAACCTGCCTATTGGAAATATCGAACCAAGCTCAGAACCATCTTGGTTTGCAAGCAAAACGAATAACATGATCAACTCGATTATCTACTCATTGTGTCTACCCTTTCAGAGTATTTTGGCGTCGAATTGAAAGAAATAATTTGACAAAAAAAAAAAAAAAAAAAAAAAAAAAAAAAAAAGGAAAACTGACTTTGACTCTATAAACAGTCACTTTGTCTCCCCTAGGTCCTAGTAGCTTGCAAGTAGTTACTTGCTGTAGGTAGTAGTTTGCTAGTAGGTACTTGCTGTAGGTAGTAGTTTGCTAGTAGGTACTTGCTGTAGGTAGTAGTTTGCTAGTAGGTACATGCTGTAGGTAGTAGTTTGCTAGTAGGTACATGCTGTAGGTAGCAGTTTGCTAGTAGGTACATGCTGTAGGTAGTAGTTTGCTAGTAGGTACATGCTGTAGGTAGTAGTTTGCTAGTAGGTACATGCTGTAGGTAGTAGTTTGCTAGTAGGTACTTGCTGTAGGTAGTAGTTTGCTAGTAGGTACTTGCTGTAGGTAGTAGTTTGCTAGTAGGTACTTGCTGTAGGAAATGTTGTGGCTTTAAGTAAATGTGCTGAAAGCGAAATAACAACGTTAACTGCACAACGTAATTTAATCTGATAATTTCCACGGTTACTTCTCTGGTCAAGAAGCTATCAAAACTGCAAAACTCTAGCTCTATACAACGATAGGCCTCAAAACCAAGTAAAATATTTGTCTTAATAACTTAAATTTTATAATTAAATATTCAGGTAATCTATGGATCTTACTATATTCACTGAATATGAACATGATTGGAGTGAGTTTATTGGTACACTATTAATTCCATTTATATTTTTATTCCAATGAGACACTATTTTTAGTAGATTCTTCGTTTTTCTAGATAACCTAGATTTCTAATTGCACCCATTAAAGATTAGAGCAACCTCTTGTTGATTCATTATAGTTCTATATATTGCAAGTGATATATTTTCCCCTTAGGAATATATATTTTAAAAAAAAAAAAAAAGATTATAATATATATATATATATATATATATATATATATATATATATTTGGACAAGCCTAGCTTTTAACTAAAATGTGACACTTTCAAAGAATGCTCTGTGAACGAACGAATAATACCAAAGCCAGAAACTGGATTTTACCCGCAGAATTAATTCGTTGAGCAAACAAACGAATTTCTGGCGACTCCGAACCAATGTTGAGAGTGGAAAACAAAACAAAGGTTTCTAATCCAAATAAAGCATTAAATCGTTTGGATTAATAAATACAATTAGCAAAATACAAGCGACAAACCCATTTTACAAATATTAACTCCATTTAGGGTTGGAATTACCATTCGTGTGGCAAATTCACGAGAAGAAACAATTTCAATGTTTTTGCCTCACTTATGATCATTTAAAATAGCAATCTAGGGAAAAACAAAAAATGATCATTTTCATAAAAACTGCACAAAATAATATCAAAGCTCCTAAAACTCATGTTTTGGATTTAATAGTCTGGCCTGATATATCTCAATGAAATTGACTTATACAGCTCATAAACTCCAATCTAACTCCAGTTTTGCACCTAGTGTTGAGAAGTATCATTGTTTGTTCCATTCATATGTATTTTGTTCATTTCAGTCAGCTTCATTTTTTTTTTTCTGAGTTCCATTTCCGTTTTTGTATTATTTTTCCAGTTTTGTTTTAAATTTAAGCTTTTGTGATCTATTTCTTTTTTTTGTTCTCCTTTCCTGTTTTATGTTCCATTTCTGTTTTATGTTCCTTTTCTGTTTTGTGTTCCTTTCCTGTTTTGTGTTCCTTTTCTGTTTTGTGTTCCTTTTCTGTTTTGTGTTCCTTTTCTGTTTTGTGTTCCTTTTCTGTTTTGTGTTCCTTTTCTGTTTTGTGTTCCTTTTCTGTTTTGTGTTCCTTTTCTGTTTTGTGTTCCTTTTCTGTTTTGTGTTCCTTTTCTGTTTTGTGTTCCTTTTCTGTTTTGTGTTCCTTTTCTGTTTTGTGTTCCTTTTCTGTTTTATGTTCCTTTTCTGTTTTGTTCCTTTTCTGTTTTGTGTTCCTTTTCTGTTTTGTGTTCCTTTTCTGTTTTGTGTTCCTTTTCTGTTTTGTGTTCCTTTTCTGTTTTGTGTTCCTTTTCTGTTTTGTGTTCCTTTTCTGTTTTGTGTTCCTTTTCTGTTTTGTGTTCCTTTTCTGTTTTGTGTTCCTTTTCTGTTTTGTGTTCCTTTTCTGTTTGTGTTTTCCTTTTGGGTTCTGTGTGTCCACATCTGTTTTGTTAAATGTGGGTGTTTTTTATTTTTTCCTTTGTTTTGGGTTTTTTTTTTCACTTATGAGGCTTTTGTTATGAGCAGCAGCGCCATTGCTGCAACCTCCAAATAAAATACTACGATTGCTGAAAATCAAAGCTATAGATCAGTCACGGTGTGAGCTGGAATTTGAAGAATATTAACGGCAAAAGATGATAGCTGAAAATCAAAGCTATTGATCAGTCACGAAGTAAGTTGGAATTTGAAGAATATTAACGGCAAAAGATGATAGCTGAAAATCAAAGCTATTGATCAGTCACGAAGTAAGTTGGAATTTGAAGAATATTAAAGGCAAAAGATGATACCTGAAATTCAAAGCTATAGACCATTCACGGTGTGAGTTGGAATTTGATGAATATTAAAGGCAAAAGATGATACCAGAAAATCAAAGCTATAGATCAGTCACGATGTGAGTTGGAATTTGATGAATATTAAAGGCAAAAGATGATAGCTGAAAATCAAAGCTATAGATCAGTCAGGGTGTGAGTTGGAATTTGAAGAATATTAAAGGCAAATGATGATAGCTGAAAATCAAAACTATAGAACAGTCACGGTGTATGTTGGAATTTGAAGAATATTAAAGGCAGAAGACGATTGCTGAAAATCAAAGCTGTAGATCAGTCACGATGTAAATTGGAATTTGAAGAATATTTGTTTTATGCCCCCCAACTTTAGGATTATCTATTTACTTGTAAAACCGAATAAATTATTTATACATTTTGGAAAAAAATCACTTAAATACCTAATATTTTCTCTTATCCGTACTTTTAATATTAACACAAAGGATGACAAAAAAACGCAACTCACTAAGAAAATCACGGTTTAAGTTGGAATAGGAGGAATATTATCAAAAAGGATGACCGGAAAACGCAACTCTTTAAGGAAATCAAGGCAGAAGATAATATTTGAAGAATATTAACACAAAGGATGAGACGAAAACATAACTCTATAAAACAATGAAGGCAGAAGTTAGAATTTGAGGGATATTAATAAAAAGGATGACAACAAAAAACGCAACTCACTAAGAAATTCACGGGATAACTTCGAATTTGAAGAATATTAACAAAACGGATGACAGGAAAACGTAACTCTATAGAACAATGAAGGCAGAAGTTAGGATTTGAAGAATATTTGACACAAAAGGGAGTACCAAAATATAATAACAATTTCAACAAAGGTTCCCGGAAAAGAATAAAGCATTGCTCAATAAAACCGATTTCCACTTCTATTGAGAAGGCAGAGATTTCCGTATAGCGATAAATTCTTGAGAATATATGGAAGGCGTTAGTATTCGGCCTGTTAGCTCTATGTCAACTTCATTTGCTACATCCATCTTTGAAGCCTTTCACCTCTTACACCGCCTACTTTATTTAACTTCTCAGCAGCCTACAATTGCTTTATTTTTCATCCCTGCATATAAAAGAAAATAGATTGAAACATTACCGTACTGTAAATGCATACAAATACACCAACTTAACTGAAAATAGTAACATTTTATTATATAAAAGTAATAGAAATTGTTATTTAGGAGAACAGTTGATCTATCTGTTAAAAAACTTTATAATAAAAGAAATAATTTAGTGACTATACTGAAAGCATTTCGAGAATTGGTTTGAGGAGTTCGGCTATAAAGCCGCATGCAGTATTTAGAATTTTTTTAATTTTCAAGTTCAGAACATAAATATATTTTATGGGATCAATTCTCTGTTGGAAATCAAGAATCTGTTTAGTGTTGGGCTCATTGAATAAAATACTTAGTCCCACCATTTTTAGGAAATTCCTTGTTACTCTAGAAAACACGTCTCTATTACTCTAAGTAGAATTAAATAATAATATAATAGCAATTAAATAATAAATATTACAACAATCATTTTATGAGGGGAAATGACGGTTATTCATGAAATTAGTCTGTCACGACAATCCAGAAATTTCAGCCCAAAAAGGTCCTTAACCTACACAGCGTGAGGAGATTTTGGGGTCCGGGCAGTAAGAGATGGCGTAAATATTGATTAGTACAGTTTAAATGAAAGCTATTAATATAGTGATTTAAATAAATCGGACAAATCACAGATATGAGAAAGGAACAGATATTAAAGAAATATTTTCCATAATATAAAAGTACAAAAAAGGAAAGCACATGAAGTAGTAAATATATCATCCTAAAAAATGCCAATCATTGGGGGACACAAAACTAAATAAATAAAAAAAAAATAATAATATAAATGTACTAGTATAATATAGGAATAACATAATTTTTTTATTGAAACCATTTTAAATTGATGTCTTTATTACTAGTCTAATGTTTATTAATTGTCTATATTACTAGTATTTAATGATTATTTGTTGTATTTAATTTTTTATTTGTTGTTTCAGTTTTTGTTATTTTTCTATAATTTTGTTTTTATTTTACATTGTGAAACGTTGAGCCCAATGAGATGCGGGAGCTCCTGTGTAAATAAATAATAATAAAAATAAATCGTGTGGTGGGGGTCCCGAACTATATGTTTCACAATTGTTAACACCTTGAGCTTGAGGATTTTATTGAAGTAAATTAAAAAAGTGTGCTCCTTAATTTTAGAAAGTTGTAATTTTCATATGTTCTTTAAGGGGGGCTCTTATTAATTTTAGGGAGAATACTTCAAGAAAAAACATAATAAAATAAATACAGATGGCACATGAACCCAGATGATCAAGGTAATTCGGTGACACGGAGGTTAGTGCATGTACTACTACAATTGATTTTCTTTTTATTTAGTTTGTGCCCCACATCGATGGTGATTGGCAAGATCTCTGTTAGAATAATATATTTTTTTCTGTAATCGTTGAATAATGGTAACATTACTAAACTGAAATGAGTGAAGAAAGTGAAACATTTTGCAATAGAGTGAAGAAAGTGAATTGCCTTCTTAATTAGTAATAAGTATAAATTAAAAAATAATTTGAAGTTGGAAATTAAATGCTTTTAAATGTTTCTTAACATTGTAAGAATTTATTTTAACAAAATAAATTGAAATGTGAATGAATTATTGGTGGAAATAATCAATATATTTTAAAATTTAAATATAATAATAATTACCTTCCTTGTTTATAACCTGCACGTGTTTATAACTGCACTACTTCACAATCATCACTAGTTGTTTTTTAACTATGCTTATAACCTTTCTCAACCATGCTTATAACCTACCAACATAATCTTCACAACATCCTAATTTTGTTCATATTCTGGTTAGATCTGATCATGTATTACACGATTACAGAAAAAATTTAATATTACACTCGTGACGAAAGTAGAATTTACAACTCTCGTGAAATTACCACACTCGCTTCGCTCGTGTGGGTAAACGTTTCACTCGAGTTGTAAAATGATCTACTTTCGTCACTTGTATAATAAATAACTATATTCCTTCATGTACACCTTGGTTGTACTTTATGTATATATTATGGAAAATATTCCTTAAATATCTTAGTGTTTCTCATATCCGTGCTTTGTCTAAATGAAAATAATAAAAGTTATCCCTTTTAAATCTTTTTATGTATGCTGTAGACCTATTCTATTTTATACTATATGTATTTGTAAATGTTTATATGTTTTAGATATGTTAGTACTTGTGGAATATATTGGTGGACAGTTAATGGTTCTGTCATGTCGTCGGGTACATATGTGAAGGTTTTTTTTCGGTAGATGGAGTCAGTCAGTATGTATTTTATCGATATGTGTTTGTTGCAATATGTAATGCACATCCAAGACGTGAAACCTCGAATTTAAGTGGAACTCTACTATATTGTGAATATAGAAATTTCGCTAGAAACATTTATGCAAAATATACGGGACAGCTGAATGCCATTACATTTGCATAAACCAGTCCAGGATTTAGGAGGCCAAGAAATAGTCCCGACGTCGACCTAGTTAAGACCAAAAACTGGGACCCCCGTCTTGAAGGGACCCGGCCAAAAACTATGCCGTCCACCACCTCCATTAACATAGAGTTTGGTCGAGAAGCAGTAGTTGGACCACTTTAATGGTACTGTTTACAGAGGATGGGAAGTACTCGAGTAAACAAGAGGGTCTAACCTCTTCGAACAGTAAAGAACTCTCATTAGAAACTTTGTCCTGCAACTTCATATCATCGATTTCAAAGCACTCTAACGGAGAAAAATGTGGCGTTGTCTAATAGTTTTGGAAAAAGAAAATATTTTACTTCTTCGAGTAACCAATTCAAAGTTTACTATAAATTGGATGCCAGTTAAGTTATGTCTTAGATGACGGGTGTTTCGTTTCATTCTTGCATCTAGTTTTATTATAAAAATAAATACAATATTTATTTAGGGAATTAAATTAGTAACAAGATGCCATACTCAAATCGGCATCATAAAAACAGAGATATTAGTAGTTTTCAAATCCCCAGCCATTGACACTCCCCCCCCCCTTGGTCCGATCTCATCCATTAAACAACTTGATATTTAGTTTAAAACGTTTTAATATCCAAATTGGTAAGAAACAAACATAAGTTGCGGCGGTTCTTTGAGTTTATTTAAAATTTGTACATGGATAAAATTTAATTTATGTTCAAAAGTCAAAGAGTGGTCAAACAAAAAAAATTCTTTCTTATTGAATTGTAGGCATTTTTACACTGACGGTTTAACTTCTTCTAGGGCTTGCGGCGATTCACCTATATAAAATTGATCAATATTCGTACTTCATTTTGAAACATTTAAAATTTTATAGTTTATTCCAAATCATATTTTTTTGGAGTAAACATTGTTTTCTTTTTAAAATTTGAAGTCGAAAAACTGGGACAATGGTGGGGTTTTGACAGTACGACATTTTGGAAGGTTTCAGAATAAGTAAGAATCCTGTTACATACTTTTCCTCTAGTTTTGCCAAAAAAATATAATCATATACTTAAATGACCTACAGTAACCAATTCAAACAAGCAGTTCATTTCCCCATTCAAACCGTTTTTGCATGACTACTAACATTCTTCTTGTTATTAATTCATTTTCCATTCGGAATTCATTCAATAAATGAAACGCTTGTTTACAGAAATGTATCCATCGTGTGCATCTTAATAAGGAGAAAGTGGAATTAATTTACGAGTTGCATGTCTGCGTTGGACATTATATTTCCATTAATTGCGGAGATAGTCATTATAACTAGGGAAATGGGTACAATTAGCTATTGCAATAACACTTCGTGTTGTTAGTAATTAATTAGCTGTTTTCATTATCGCTTGGATTAGACGCGTTGTTGCACCTGTTCGAGAGAGGGAGAGATACAGAGAATGTGCATCTGAAAGACTGATGGAGTGAGTGAGAGTGAGATTGGGGGGGGGGGGGAGAAGTGTGTGTGTGTGTGTGTGTGTGTGTGTGTGTGAGAGAGAGAGAGAGAGAGAGAGAGAGAGAGAGAGAGAGAGAGAGAGAAAGAGAGAGTATGTGTGAGAGAGAGAGAGAGTGTGTGTGAGAGAGAGAGAGTGAGAGAGAGAGAGTGTGTGAGAGAGTGTGAGAGAGAGAGTGAGAGAGAGAGAGAGAAAGAGAGAGTGTGAGAGAGAGAGTGAGAGAGAGAGAGAGAGTGAGATAACGTCCTCAAGGTAGCGACTAATAGTATGAAACTGCACGATTACCTTCTAGATTAGTTTCATCCACATAGGCCCGTACTAATTTAGAAAGCCTCATTATTTAATTATGAACATGCATTGTTAAAGTAACCTAATAATTGTTATGAAGACGTATGCTGCCATTAGTGGGAGTGCATTATAATTCATTATGATTTGTTTACTAGCTACAATGGCACTAACTGCCAACACATTACTTCAATGCGGTGACATTTTGCGGCATGAGCAGCGGGTAACTTAACTGTATTAAATTAAGCCTGACAAACGATTGCAAATCATAGCTTGACTTAGCCCTCATCACACTGGAAATTTAGGCCAGTAGAATCAGAAGGTTAACAGGCTAGATCTCAAGTAGGATCAGGGGGCTAAGAAGCTAATAGTATAGTGGCATCAGAGCGTTTAATGGTCTAGTAGTCAAGTAGAATCATAGGTTTCCAAAGCTCGTAGTCTAGTAGATTTAAAGGGTTGGAAGACTTGTACATACAGAAAGCTAGTAGTCAAATAGAATCAGAAGGTCTTGTAGAAGTAGAAATTTAATAGGCTAGAAGTCAAGTAGGATCAGAAGGTTACTAGACACTAGTACTCTAGTAGAATCAGAGGGTTAGAAGGTTTGTGAATGCAGAAAGCTAGTAGTCTAATAGAATCAGATGGTTACTAAGCTAGTGAGTAGTATTGTAGAATAAGTGGGTAAATAAGCTAGAAGTCTCGTAGAATCAGAGGGTTAGAAGGTTTGTGGATGCAGAAAGCTAGTAGTCAAGTAGCATCAGAGGGTTACTAGAATAGTACTCCAGTAGAATCAGAGGGTGGGAGGTTTTGTGGTTGAAGAAAACTAGTAGTCTAATAGAATAAGGTTACTAAGCTAGTAGTCTTGTAGAAACAGAGGGTTAATAGGCTAGAAATCAAGTAGCATCAGAGAGTTTAATTGGCTAGTAGTCAAGTAGCATCAGAGAGCTTAATTGGCTAGTAGTCAAGTAGCATCAGAGAGTTTAATTGGCTAGTAGTCAAGTAGCATTAGAGAGTTTAATTGGCTAGTAGTCAAGTAGCATCAGAGAGTTTAATTGGCTAGTAGTCAAGTAGCATCTGAGGATTACTAATCTTCTACTCTACTATAATCAAAGGGTTGAAAGGCATGTACATGGAGAAAGCTAGTAGTCTAATAGAATAAGAAGGTTACTAAACTAGTAGTCTTATAGAAACTGAGGGTTAATATGCTAGAAGTCAAGTAGTATCAGAGAGTTAATAGGCTAGTAGTCTTGTGGCATCAGAGGGATTAATAGGCTAGTAGCCAAGTAACATCAGAGGGTTACTAGACTACTACTCTAGTAGAATCAGAGGGGTGGAACGTTTGTGCTGAAAGGGGTACCCTAATGGAATCAGAAAGTTACTAAGCTAGTAAGTAGTCTTGTAGAATAAGTGGGTAAATAAGCTACATGTCTGGTAGAATCAGAGGGTTTGAATGCTTGTAAATGAGGAAAGCTAGTTGTCTAATAGAATCAAAAGGTTACTAAGCTAGTAAGTAGTCTTGTAGAATAAGTGGGTAAATAAGCTACATGTCTGGTAGAATCAGAGGGTTTGAATGCTTGTAAATGAGGAAAGCAAGCAGTCTAATAAAATCAGAATCAAAGCTGGTATTCTTGTAGAATTAGAGGATTAATCAGCTAGAAGTTTAGAAGAATCAGAGTGTTAGTCGGCTTGTAAATGCAGAATGTCAATACTTTAGTAGAATCAGAGGATTATGCTGCTGGACCATGATGCATGTATTGAATACCAATTTGCCTAAGAAAGTTAATTTATTGTTTTCTGCTACTACAATTGTCAATTATCCACAATATTTTCCACTCTTTTATAATAGTTGGTTTATCATGGTTTTAAATGAGTTTTACATTGTGTTGCGGGATATATGTTTGGGTGATTGTGTGTATGCACATGACTGTAGTATGTGGAAGGCAGTTGTTTTTTAAAATCTATTATTAGAAACGAGGAAATTACATTAGTTATGTACTTAGTTAGATGTGCATTAAGAGTGGACTACTAAAAGAGTGAGTGCACTAAAAGCACTCAGTCGCTTGTTGTTCAATAAACAGCTCGTAGAGGAGGGGCCTATCTTTGCCAGCCGGCATTTTGTTAACTAAGAAAATTCCCCACGAGCAGGATTGTCGCGCTAATCATGTCGTCGATCTGTCCCGTAAAAAGGAACCCATCTTAACACGACTTGAAGTTTAAGATGGATATGATATGATTGATGACACAATTGCATTAATTGAAAACCCCTTAAGACGGAGTGAGAATTAAGAAAAGGCTGAAAATGAAACACATAAACATATAGACGAAAAATATATAAAATAACAACTGTAAATATTTTTTACATGAAACTTTTCGATCTGACGCAAAATAGCGGAAATATCTCCAATACTTCTATTTACCCACCTCCGCCTCATCCTTCGATATTTTTCCGCCAATCTATATAAGACACCCTGGCCGACCCTAGTCAGCAATCGTTTGTTTTCAGCTTTCTTCAAGTGCGTTCTCAGTGCTACTGTGCGACTTAGTGCAGTGCGATAAAGTGTTTTTATGTGAAGAACAGTGTTGTGCCATGACTCAGTAACGGACAGCATAGTGCCGTGTTTAAGACAGTGCAGTCCGTTAACTTCACGAAGTAAAGGACAGTGCAGTACCGTCTTTTGTGACCGCGAGTGAACTTCACTGACCGTGAGGGAATTATTGAACTGAGTAATAAGCAACAAGAGCAGCGAAGCAATCAGTGCATATTTTCCTACTACTGACAAGAAGAGACTAAGAATAATTAACCAAGTTTGTAGTGTCTTGTTAAATAAAGTGTGCAGTGATAAAACTTTGAAGCTTGTGTGTGTTTAATTTTGCAATCCAAAAGAACTCTTATAAACAACGTTTATTACTGATTTTTGTAATAAAACGTAACAATATATATATATATATATATATATATATATATATATATATATATATATATATATTATTATGGGGGAGGTTTATACTCAGTGAAAACTGGAGTAAAATCCATATCGGGGGAAAATCCAACCGATATGTAGTTTGTGAGTGTGACATGTTATGGGGAATTTAAAAATTTTCGCACGATTCTAGCAGTATCAAGAAGTACCCCTTGCTGTGCTTCTTTTATAATTGCTGTTGGCAGTTTCAAGTTCTTGGTGCCTGCTATCGTTGTTTTTGGCACGAGTCCATTTGAACTTACTATAATAGGCGTAACTATGGCAGATTTCAGTCTGTATACCTCTTTGAGCTCGACAGCCAATTCTTGATATTTTCTTAATTTTTCGGCATGGGATTTTCGAATATTCTCATCATTGGGCACTGCAATGTCAATAATATCAGCAGTCTTATTGATCTTGTCAATAATGAGAATATCCGGTTTGTTATGATGCACAGTATGGTCAGCTATCAAAGCTTCGTCCCAATACATCTTTATATTATCTTTCTCCAATAATTTTTGAGGATTATAGCGGTAATAAGCGACCTTACTGCCTACCATGCCGAATTTCTCTGCTAGAGCTTGATGGTATACTTTTGCCACGTTATTGTGCCTTTGTAAGTATGTACTCGGATCCAGCAAGTATTTCACATCCTGCCGTAATATGTTGAATGGATTCATAAGCTTTGTTGCATAATCTACATGTGTCTGAGACACTACTGTCTTTGAGGATATGACGTCTGTATGATATATATATATATATATATATATATATATATATATATATATTTCCACGTTTTCCACTTGTAGCGAAATATTCCTAACAAAACATCCCTATAAATAATTCTTTAGATAAAATAAATAGACTCATAATCATATATATTCTCAAACATATATAGGATCATAGATTTAAGAAATATGCATCTTACTTTTATCTATGAAACAATATTAATAGAAAATACTATCGTCCGCAGTAGCTACTGTTTCTACTTCCTGAGATACTTCAGGGGATTAGGTGTTCAAATTAAAATTGAATAGCTTCTATTTATTCTATTAATATACTATTGGATATTCTATTAATTCGTACTACTTTTCTTTATGTCCTCAAATGATCTCATATAGTCCTGTCCTGCGTAAATATGTGAGTATTGTTGATATATACTGCTCAAAAATGAATAGGGATATTGGTTATTTTTTCTTATCCTATTAATTTTAATTAAATCGATCTTAATTAAATTTCTTTTTTATGGGGGAAAAAGACAATAATTTCTAATAAATATTAATGATATTTATAATAAAAATAAAAAAAAAATATGCTAGGCCCCATACATACCACAAAACAGCCAATATCCCTATTCATTTTTGAGCAGTTTATATAAGCTATGATCACTTTGAAATTCTGTAATGTCATTTGGTATGTCAATTTTGTAAAGTCTCTCCGTCTGTGTTTTAGCAGATTTCCCTTAAGGGAAATCAGCTATTGAGGTTGTACTCATTACGCGATTTTCGAAGTTGTTCTTCAAATGGCCATCGATCCTACCCAGGAGATGACGAAAATGAGGTCCGTTCAAAACTTTATATATGTATATATATATATATATATATATATATATATATATATATATATATATATATATAAAATTGTCACCTCTGTCTGTACATTAATTTTTGTCGCAAAATTTCACGATAAATTGTCGGTTCACATGTAATAGACACCGTAACTGCATTTTGTTTCTTTCGTGTGTGTTTGTTTGTTTGTTTCTTACCTTTTCACGCATAAACGGCTAAACCGAATTTTATGAAACTTGGTATGTATATTACTACTACCCCAACTTAGACTTTAGGCATTAATATTCTCTAAGACAAACAGGAGTGGGGGTTATAAGGGAGGCCTGAAATTAAAAATAGCGATATTTCGTTTCCTATTGCTTTTTCAGCAAATATGCACCTAACAAAAGTTGTTTATTTTGTTATTTAGAGTAACTTTTGTAATACACACTTTTTTCGTATACCGAATTATAAACGAGATATACGCTAAAACCTATAGCGGAAGTGAACAATTTTATTTGGGACAAAAGACCCAACCGAACTAAACCAAACTCGGTATGTGAATTAGCACTAACGCCTTCCTTATAATAAGACATACTAACAATTCTAGGGACGGGCAGGAGTGGGGGTTATAAGGGAGGCCTGAAATTAAAAATACCTATATTTCGTTTCCTATTGGATTTTCGGCAAATATGCTCATAACAAAAGTGGTTTATTTTGAAAAACTTTTTTTTTATACACTATCGTCGTATTCAAAAGTATAAATGCGTTATACGCTAAACATTACAGCGGGAGTCTACAATTTTATTTGTCACAAAAGACTCAACCGAACTAAATAAAACACTCAGTATGTGTATTAAGCACTAACGCCTTCCTTATAATAAGCCATACTATTTCTAGGGGCGGGCAGGAGTGGGGGTTATAAGGGAGGCATGAAATTAAAAGCAGTAATTTCCTATTGGGATTTCAGCAAATATGCACATAACAAAAGTTGTTTATTTTGTTATTTAGAAAAATTTGCTCAACACATCTTTTCAATATGAACTACCAGGTACCTCAAATGAAAAAAATGATTCAAATGTATGTCAATATTTTCTCATTAATAATTCAAATCTATGCATAATGCACAGGAAACGGGAAATATGACAATATGCAGGACAGTGAAGTCTTACATAAAAAAATAATTTTATTATTAACAAGTCCACAGAATATATATATTTGTTACCTCTACTCTAGCGGTCGCATTTTTTGTCTTATCGTTACCAAACTTGATATATAATCGTTGTATTCAAAAAGATAGATCAAGTTCGTTAATGGCTAAAATCAACCACCAGGATGAGAGGGGGTTTAGAGGGGGAGAATTTCGAAAATTCTTTATATCACCGTTATTATGCGTCGGATTGAAATATTGTATAGAACCAATAAGTTTTGAGATAAAAGGAAATACTTGTCGCAGGTAGGAAATCTGCTTAGTTAACGCAGCGCCTGCGTGACGGACTTTTATGGTAATCTCAACGTTTGTAGTTATTATTCTTTTGTTTTTTTTAATTTAGCTATTAAGTGTCAATGTGTTAAGTTTTAATGCAATCCTTATGCGGAATAGCATCCTCTCTTCTATCAAAGAGATAGAATTAATATTATTTAGAGAAATTATATTAATTAATTAGTTGGTGTTTTGTGTTACCAAAGAACTGCGGAAAAAAATGTAAAATAAGATCATGTTTGAAAAGAGGTAATGTACATTACATAATTTCTACTTGTTAAAATATAGTTAGTTTTTGCCGCTTACTAATCAAGTCTAAAGGCAATTTCTAACAAGATGGATTATCCCTGGGTCTGAGCGGACGTCATTACGTAGGTCGGATGTTCTCAATTAGTATAATTCGCTAATACGGGGTGTGTTCAATAATTAATTAGATAATGTCAGGGTTTCCAATACGTGTAATGGGCGAATGTCGCAGTGGGCCCGGCTGTGTGTCCTGTCACCGCAACCTCCCTCCCAATACACAGATCTCCAGATGCTCACCACTGCTCTATATTCATTTAAACACCAAACGGACAGGCTTCCAATGGGACAAGCACAATTGTCAAGGTTCCCTTATTAAAATTAGTCTATATTTAGAGTCTCTAACATGACAAATAAACGAAGGGAACTCTAATTTGTGTAGAATTCTGAATTTTGATGAACATTATTTTGGAGTATTAATAATTTGAGTTTGTCAAATACAAATTGCACCTGTCTTGTCTGACCCGGGACTGAAAATTATACTTGACCGCGTAACTAGGACGTTTACCAATAATGGGCAATAGAAGCGTCCATCGCTAATGCCGATGTCGTTATATCAAAACTGTCTATAATACAACTCAAATCAAATGGGCAACATATTGTGTGCAACACAGTGGTGGCTGGTCCTCTATCTGGAATAAAAGAGAACTATTTTTTTCCTCAAACCGTTTAATATGTCAGAGTGCACTTTCTGAGCTACATCATCAAGTTGGCACAAAACCTAGAGAATCAAACTCACAAAAACAAAAAATATTAATTAGTTAAAAGTCAACTAACGCAGTATTAAATATAGATTTAAGTATAATTTATTACGAATTATTAAAATTAAGAATAAAAGTAATTCAAAAGCTAAAAATTCTTTAGTCGACAAATAAATACAAATGCTATTCTAACAATACTAAAAAATCGTATAATACTAAACCAGTTATACAGCGATCAAATCAAAGAAAAACTATGGTTATTAACTACAACAACTACAACTTTTTCAGGGGCCATTCTCTGATTTATTTACAAGATTTATTGATAATCCTAAAGACAGTTCTATCTTTAGCGCAAATAAACTGGCGCTTTCAAGGAGAATTGACTGATTTTTTTTTTTTTTTTTTTTTTTAGATGTCAAGTTATGACTTAAAAGTCTTTGCAGATCTGGAGATACAGAAGCACATTATTATTAGTGACACATTTATTAGACTGTCCTTCAACTACTCTTACGGGGATGCGAAGACTTTTTTAGACCGTAACGCAGGGGCTGTGTGTTAACAAAGCAGATTTCACACCTGAGTCGCGTATTTCCATTTATCACAAAACATAAAAATTCAATGAGAACAATACTTAGTATTTTGACTTCAAATAATGTGGTTCGTAATATATCATCTTATTCTATCTTATATATATCTTTGAGTAGGAATGGGGGTTTACAAAAGGCCGAAAACTAAAAAATTCGAATATCTTGGTTAATAATAACGATAGTGAAAAAATGTACTTAGCAACATTTATAAAACATCACATTTGCAATAAGATTGGTTCAATACAATTTTTCGATCTGTCGCACAATAACAATGAAATTCATAATTTTCGAAACTCCCTCTCCAACCCCCCCCCTTCTACTGGTCGGATTTCAGCCATTAACGAACTTGATCTTTAATTTTACATAAAACGATTAAATATCGAGTTATGTAACGATCAAACAAAAATTACGACCACTAGACCGTTAACAGACAAATATGTATATGTTTATATGTACAGTTTTACTCATCTCATTTTCGTCATCTCCTGGATAGAATAGATGGACATTTGAAGACATTTTTCGAAAGTCGCGTCATGAGTGCTACCTCCATAGCTGATTTCCCTTAAAGGAAATCTGCTAATATCGGCATGTGGTAGACAGAGAGAGGAATAGTAATTAATTGAGTTTCTGAGAGTTGTTTGTTCGCCATTTCGGAGAGAATCCCATCCCGGACTTGACGACCTTCACTGATTGAATTCAGGAAAAGCAAATATAGTTACCACTTTGGCCACTCTTCCTTTGTGCGCATAAGAGAAATTGATGTCACTAGTCCAAACACGGAACACATTTGTTGTTTTTACTGCAAGATCAACCACAAGAGTTCAAAAGTCGGTCACGCAGAGGCTGCATAAACTAAACAGATTCAGATGGAATTTCAGATTGGTGTTCTCATTTCACAATTTATTCTCTATGTGTAGACGTTTATAGTAGTATAAAATTTAAAATCTTAAATGATGTCACACTGAAAATATTTCCATATATATGACTTAGTAATGCTCAACGAAAACAATATTTGGAATTTAAGTTTTGAATTAAGTGATTGCATGATGTAACAGCTTATTATTAATATGATATGAATAGTCATGAGAGGGTGAACGAGTGTTGAAAACAACAAAATGCCAATATGCCGGTTAATATTCAAGATAAAGAAAAATTGCTCATAACAATATTTATAGGAAATTAAATTAGCAATAAGACAGCTTCTATGTAAATTTTCGATCTCTTGTGAAGGATTGATAGACATTTGAAGACAT
The DNA here is from genome assembly GCA_019009955.1 of Riptortus pedestris. NCBI lineage: Eukaryota > Metazoa > Arthropoda > Insecta > Hemiptera > Alydidae > Riptortus > Riptortus pedestris. Next base: position 47,689,465 of record CM032229.1, on the reverse strand, counting down.
TTATTTCGAAAATCACGTCATGAGTACAACCTGAATAGCTCATTTCCTTTAAGGGAAATATATCCAGGTTCTTAAAATAATCATAAAAGTGAAGTCAAGAATTATAGAAGTTCACAAAAATACTCTTAAATGAGCTTAATAAACAGTAGCAATCCTCTGTGAAAATAATTAAATTTATTTTTTTCGTTGTTTTAAACTTTGTCGCTTGGAGCTCATTGCAGTTGTCAAGTGTAGCGATTCTCCAACGGTGGCATTTCCATGATATTCCAAGATATTTTGCAAATCCGATTTCCCAATCGGCTTCTTTCGGTGGTCATGTTATGTGTTTGCTAGTGGCCGCTCCCCATTTTTTAAAAAAAAATTAGTTTGGTGAAACATTTGTCAATACACATCTTCCTGTTGTTTTCCATTTTTGACAAATATATTGTGTTAGCAAGTAGAAAATTTTGTTGAATCATATTCAATCTATTTAAAAAAAAAAAAAAAAAAAATCTATAAAATCGTTGGAAGATGAAGGATATTTTCATATTAATTGGGAAGGAGTCAACGATATTCTTTTTTTTGGAGCTTTAGTAGTTTAAATGTAATAATGTCAACCCATTTTTGCTTTGAAAGAAACATTTTAATATCACTCATTTACTGTATTCGATTATCTTCTTCTCGTTCTAATGAAGGAGCTCTGCGGTTTCTATAAATATTATCAGGTTTGGAGTTTACATCAATATAGAATACACCGCTCCTTAAAAATAATTCGTGCAACTCTTCAATGTGCTCAAAAACGTTATCAGAAACATTGCTACGGCTTTAATTTACATAAAGAACAAGATACACCTCACACTGGATACTTTTACCTTTTTTAATAAATTTAATATGAAAAGTGCTGCAGATCTATAAACTTAAGAAAATCAATTCAGCGATGGATGAGGAGAGGAAAAAAAAACAAAACAGGAGTAATGAGTCTAATAATTTTTAGAGCATTATAGAATGGCTACGTGGGCAATCTAATATTATAAAGGAAAAAAAATCAGTTTATCTAACCATCATTTTAAAAAAAATAGCTAATAATAGGGACATTAAAAATCATTAAGAAAAAAAAAAACCATTTCCTGGTTTAGAACCCACAAATTTTATTTCTAAGGTTTTAAATGCTGGCGTATAACCGACCTGGCTTAATTCTGTGATGAATCAGCTAAATGGGAAGATCGCATGGCTAGGGGTGGGGATTCTTCCAGAGGGTGGTTAGGGGTGGAAAAAATAATAGGACATTAATAATGGGAAATAAATTTATTAACAAGATAGGCTGCATAACGTTTTTGATGCGGCGCATGGTAACAGATATAATTGCAATTTTATTTTTCCCTCCTCTCTCTCTAAGCATCTACTTTTCCTGTCGAGATGGCAATAATTAAAAAAATCAGTTAAATTAAATGATTATATAATGGGGTTTGGTAACGAGCAAATACATTTGTGTTAACAACGACAGTTAAAGAATTCCACAGATTTCAAGAGTGAATAAATATTATTAGTATTTGCAGATTTCCGTTTAGTAAAATCCACATTAGATGTGAACTCGTATATTCCTGAAGTTTTTCAAAAATAATACCAATTATGTTTCATTAATTCCCAGTTAAGTTTTACTTAATGTATTTTAATATTTATCTCTGGAGTAAAATAAACCAAAAAGTGTTTTCGTAGGACAAATTGTTACTATTTTTTAGTTACATTGACGCTCTCATGATTCTTCTATAATAATATCGGAATCATTCTTTCCTGAATTGTTTTTCAGTATACTAGGTAGAATTGTGAAATTATAATTCGGAATTAAAATAAATCGGATTAAGGGTTCTGGCGTGCTCTTATAGATTAAGCTTGTGGAGGGGGTGGGAAGAAAAAAAAAAATACCTCAGCAGCCATTCCTAGATTACACTTCGGTGAGAAAACCTTTCATAATACAAAGGATCAATCGAGGAGATTGAGATCCCGAGCTGCTACACTTCAGGACCAACAGTGGTGACGATGTATCCTGAAGAAGGTAACCGTTGAGCTACTGAATATTTGCACCGAGGAGTGTCACGAGGAGACCGCTAGAGCAGGTAGGTGGAGTGGAGAACAAGAACAGTCAGCCCAGCGATGAATTCTACGAAACCATATAATACACAGATAATGGTTACACATTATGAAAAAGATAAGCCAGTGGACATTTGGCAATGCACATTGAATGGAAAGACTCAAGATCAAAGAATAGTTGAGCAAATTTGGAAAATAATGAGGCAGTGGAAGGCGTGAAAAAGGAAAGTTTACAAATCATCAATAGATCAACTATTCCAACCCAGCATTCAAGAATAATGCTTCATTTGTACTTAATTGTTTACTATCCAGGTCAGTGTCTCATTTCTGATTTTCCTTTTAAAACAAAACCGAAAAAGAAAAAAAAAACCCTGAAAATGTGTATATTTTTGTCAAAAGCGTGGCTGATTCCATGGCTAATGAGCTAAAAACGGGGACTCTGAAAGCTAAAAAGACTAAAAGAAGGTCTTGGACCTTTTGTAATCCTGCTCCTCCCCTCATTTGAGGAAGGCCTTACTAATTAAAAATGCCTTTGAACTTTCTTTAACCATATTTACCGTGAATTCCCGCAGAGTTCCTTTTTTGTAGGGAGCCAAAGGGGAGGAGTCATTACACCACAGCATCCAACATTTATGTCTCACTGGAAAATATTAAGGTATTAATCTTCGGATTTATTTAAATCAAAGGATTTAACTAATTTCATTGCCCTTTGTTGCTAGAATATTGTTTTGATTGACAATGAAACATTCTTGCCCTTCCATTCGGTCAAATAGAAGATGAACACGTTCTACGTACTAATACGGGAAATATTGATATTTAGACCTGAAATAAAACATTCATACATTTCCGGCCAATGGTCTTAGAGTAGAGGGTTTAAAGTCTCAAATGTTTAAATTAAAAGCGTATCAGATTATGTTGATTCACGGATAACACACGGACACCTCATGAATAGGACTGATCCACCTTTATGCACACTGTGCAATGCACAACTAACTATCAAACACTTACTTACAAACTGCAGACTAATAACCAACAAGAACTTACCCACCAACCTACCAGAACAACTACTCGACAACAGCCTATACATTACAAAAATCATGGAACACCTCAAAGACACACACATTTACAACCAGATTTAACATTAAATAATCAAACACTAGACTAAAATAATATCCGCTGGAGAAAACAAAAATAAATAAACTTACTTTTACCTACCTCTGTAGATATTGTAGATATTTTAACCTTTTTTTTTGGATTTTATATATATATATAGGTTACCTAGACTATTTTAGTATTATAAGAAGAAAATGTGTGAATCGCTTAAATTGCACACCTAAATAAATAAATAAAGATTATGTTGATGTCACACCTGTTGGTAGAGACCGTTCTCACTAGTTGTGCATCTTTTGACAGACTCGAAGATGGAGCTCTCGCATCGAAAGCCCTTTACCAGCTGTACTAGGTCATCAGCCAATGACGACGGTATTCAACTACAGCACAATTGGCATATCGTTTAAACTTAGAAAGCTCTTACGATTAGCGATATAATATTGCCAAATGAAGAACTACAGAGCTCAAATTAAAGTCTCGTCAGGAAATGTTCTCCCACCTGTTGAATCAGTTTACCACACTTTACTTACTTTGCTTGGTCTGGTATGACTAACTCAAAATTGCATTGAAATAATTTTCAAATTTACAAAAAAAAAAAAAAAAAAAAAAAATATTCTCCAATAGGAGCAAAGAAAAGAAGAGCAACATCAATTGACACATCGGGATCTTGGCAATATCGGTTGTCATGGACTAAATGATTTTATCTTTTGGAACACCAAACAGGGAAGATGAATTTTATGGCCTAAAATTTGTGTGAACTGGTAATGGCCACTCATAATGTTTAATTTATTCAACAGTTCTAATCGTAAAAAACAAAATTGTGACAGATAGAGGGGTGGACAAATACTATCATGAAACTATAATATAATGGATCTTATGGAAGACTACGAACCCGAAAATAATGAACTTTATAAATTGTATTATTCTTCATAGCAAAGGTAATCATTTAATTGAAAAACTATTTGAACAGAATATAAATTATTATTTCATAAAATTATATACTTAAGACATGTTTATTATTTATTTAAAATTCAGGTTTTTTTCCTTTCCATTATATCAATAGAGAATTATATATTATATATATATATATATATTATATATTATTATATATATTTTAATTTATTTATTTCTAGAATCTGAATTATTAGTTTTTTTTACCTTCCTTGCCGGTATATATATATATATTCAATAAATATATATTATATTATATTATATTCAATATATACAACATATATGCACGTGTGTGTGTAATCTAAATACTCAAAAAGCAGCTCCTCAGGCGCAACAAATACTAACAATTTTGCCATAGAGCTAAGGTTCTTGAATATATTGGTTGGGGATATTAAATCTATCTAAGAGCGGAAGGAAGAGAGAAGGATAGTGGTTTAATGGGCAGGTAGATAATTTCTGGGGACAATTTCCACCTTCTCATTCACCGAATGTAAATTTCCATTATTACATTACCATGGAATTGTAGCTCTCCTTTGGGGCAGGTTGTCTCTTTTGTTCGTCTGCCGTATGTAAGATTGTATTAGCAATTTTGCTCAATGAGGACCAAGGTTCCGTCTTTGTTTAAACCTAACAAGAGATTGTTTAATGAATCGCATACTGTAGAAATTGAATATCATGTCGTAGGAAATATCAGCCTTGACTTGCCGTATATAAAGATTTTCAGCAGATTTCCCTTAAGACAAATAAAATTTAACCGATCGAGGTTGTATTCATGGCGCAATATTCAAAACATTACTCCTGCCCTTTAATACTTTAGGGGTCGTATTATTTGTTTGAAAGTCACGGAATTCGTTATCTAAGCAGTTTATGTGTCAAGAAAGATAAATTTTATAAACGGCTGAAATCGTAGCAAGAAGGGGATGGAAACAAAATTTTGAAATATCTCTGTTTTAGTCAGAAGGAAAATAGTTATATCACTAACATTCTCTGAAATTTAATATCTGCAATTGTAGTTTTATACACTTTATAGTTAAGTCTAGTATTAATCGAGATTTTTGCATTTCCTTTTTGTGTCCTGCCTCTCTTCACTTCTACTCGTCACGACAAATAAAAATGGTAGCATATGACGAAGATAAATTTTTAGTTTTCAGTCTTCCGTAAATTCCCACTGCTAGTAAAAGATTTCTGCTTCAAGCCCATGAGAAGTGGTTCTTATACCAGCTTAAATTTTAATAACTGGTTTCATAGATTCCATATTACAGGAATAATAGCGAAGGAATTGTTAGTTGAAAATTAAAATTTCTATATCTATTGAATCTGTCTTAGATTCTATAATTTCAACAGTAGCATGGGTAGTTGTACTACGAAATCTTAATAGAATAGTCAATCTGTGGTTTTACTCAGGACTATTTTTAATGCCTGAATAATTATTGTCATTTTCAACTCTCTGGATTATATTTTTGTGTCCTACATCATTATTTAAGAATATGATTTTTCTTTCATATCTGTCTTGAGACAATGACGACATGTACATTTTTCAGAGAAGAAGAATTAAGTAAATCGGTTTTCTACAACACGAACTCTTATATTTTATTCAAAGCCACTCTGAGCAAACTCCATTCCAGTTTCCCAGAATGGGTTAAGTTGAAATAAATGTCCTTATATACTTACTTATTATATGGAATAGCTATTCCAAATAAATATAGATAAATCCCCAGGATGAAGAACTATTGACTGAACTCTCAACAAACAACAAAACAATTACAAAAGTCTATTGAGAATATATGTTTTATAGGCCCATGATAAATTGACTCCCAAGTTAAAACTAGGATACAAATTGGTACAAAGAAATTCAAAACGATAGCCCCAAATAGTTTTCGCTCCACATCCATTACTGGAATGAAATAGCAAATATTCCCTCTATAGTTTTCGCCTGGTTACTCTCTGTCAATTCACTATTATTCTAACCATAGAAGTTCCAAACATCATATAGTAATTAGAATATTCATTTTACTCTTGTTAGTCATTCAAATATTTATAAACGAGAATTTGAAGGGCAAAGTGTTACTTATTCTTCTGCTAATTCAAAACTTACAGTGAAAATAGTGTCTTATTTGTAGTATCATTCCGTATGAAGAAATGTATTTCCACCCATTTTAACCTAAATAATTATGTATACCGCTGGATAACTAAACGGCTAATTTATAAGCCCGTAAGTTCATTAAAACAGCTGGCATTAAATTTTTCACGGAGATCTAGTTTAATTAGTCCATTAATTTTGTAATATTCAATTCCTTACCATTACCTTCGCATTCAGGCGTTTACTGATTGTTGAAAAGTCAATCCCCAGTGATTCAGCCAAATCATGAAGAGTTTGCATGGCTTTTCTTCATCTTCGAATTGTTTTCGCTGCCTAGTTTGCTCCTTGTTTTCAAGCTCATAATCACACATTTTACTCGGAGCAAACGACTTCCCACATGTTTGGTCAGCCAGGTCATGCTCTCCATAGCATCCACTAAAATTCGATGGATGTTTGCAAAGTTTTTCTTCATTTTAACGTAGTGATGAAGAACTTCCCGCAAAAACTTTATCTCGTACGACAAAATAAAACGATTAGTTATTTACGCTTCGACCGAATGACTTACACTAAAAACAAAGCCCAATGACAATAGGATTACGCAGAAGAGGAGTCACGCCCGCAATGGAAAACCCCATATAGTAGCGCCATCTATTACAATACGCTATGAATTACATGATTCAAGTACCCAACTAATATATAAATGTTAACAGTCGTTATTTTCGTAATCTAGGTAGCATAGACGAGCATATGACTAAAATTATCTAAAAGCACCTCATGTATACTACCCCAATATCTACCCTTAAGCGAAATCTGCTAAAATAAATTCAAATGACTAAATATAAATTAACAAAAAACATCAAAAATGATAAAGCCCAGAAATTACTGAAAATAAACAGCTCTAAGTCGTCACTAACGTAACGTAATGTCACGTGCGTGTATCCTTGCTCCTCTTGCGAAAAACTATTGCTCATCATACGTAAGACTGTTAATGCTAATCGTACATAAGACTATTGCAGCTCATGTTGCGAGTGATTAGCACTGATCATCATACGTGAATCTATGACTGATCATCAAGTATGAGACAATCACTGCTTTTCTCATACGTGTTACTATCACAGCTCATCTTGCGTGTAATTATCACTTCGTATCATACGTGCGGCTATTATTGCTAATCGTACATAAGATTATTGCAGCTCATCTTGGGTGTGATTATCACTTCTTATCATACGTGCGGCTATTATTGCTAATCGTACATAAGATTATTGCAGCTCATCTTGCGTGTGATTATCACTTCTTATCATACGTGCGGCTATTATTGCTAATCAGACATGGGACTATCACAGCTCATCTTGCGTGTGATTATCACTTCTTATCATACGTGCGGCTATTATTGCTAATCGTACATAAGATTATTGCAGCTCATCTTGCGTGTGATTATCACTTCTTATCATACGTGCGGCTATTATTGCTAATCGTACATAAGATTATTGCAGCTCATCTTGGGTGTGATTATCACTTCTTATCATACGTGCGGCTATTATTGCTAATCGTACATAAGATTATTGCAGCTCATCTTGCGAGTGACTAGCAGTGATCATCATGCGTGAATCTATGACTGCTCTTCAAGTATAAGACAATCACTACTTTTCATACGTGGGACTATTACTTCTTATCTTACGTGGGACTATCACAGCTTTCAAGTAAGAGGCTATCACTGCTCATCATACGCAAGACGAACCCTGCTAATCTCATATATGATTATCATAGCACATCTCGTTTGTGACTGCCACTGTTTTTCATGCGAGAGACTATCACTGCTTATCCTCCATGACAATATCTTGCGTGTGACTGCCGCTGTTTTTCATGCGTAAGACTATCACTGGCTGTCCTCCATTAGACTATCTTGCGTGTGACTGTCACTGTTTTTCATGCGTAAGACTATCACTGGCTGTCCTCCATTAGACTATCTTGCGTGTGACTGTCACTGTTTTTCATGCACTGCTTATCCTCCATGACAATATCTTGCGTGTGACTGCCGCTGTTTTTCATGCGTAAGACTATCACTGACTGTCCTCCATTAGACTATCTTGCGTGTGACTGTCACTGTTTTTCATGCGTAAGACTATCACTGACTGTCCTCCATTAGACTATCTTGCGTGTGACTGTCACTGTTTTTCATGCGTAAGACTATCACTGACTGTCCTCCATTAGACTATCTTGCGTGTGACTGTCACTGTTTTTCATGCGTAAGACTATCACTGACTGTCCTCCATTAGACTATCTTGCGTGTGACTGTCACAGTTATTCATGCATAAGACTATCACTGGCTGTCCTCCATTAGACTATCTTGCGTGTGACTGTCACTGTTTTTCATGCGTGAGACTATCACTGCTTATCCTCCACGAGACTATCTTGTGTGTGACTGCCACTGTTTTTCATGCGCAAGACTATCACTGCTTATCCTCCATGAGACAGTCTTGCGTTTGACTGCCACTGTTTTTCATGCGTGAGACTATCACTGCTTATCTTCCTAGACGCTATCATGGGTGAAACTATGACTGCTCCATGACGCTATCATGGGTGAAACTATGACTGCTCATCACAAGTAACACTGTCACTGCTAATCATACATATCTCTATCACTGATCACAACACGTGTTACTCTATCACTGCACGTTAGTTGTGTGACAATCACTTCTAATCATACGTGAGACTTTAGATGCTCATCAACTATGAGACTGTTGCTGATTTTCATGAGTGAGACTATCAATGCTCATCATTCGTATTACTTTCACTGCTAATCATTCATATGACTATCACAGCTCATCTTGCTTGTGATTATCGCAGATCATCCATACGTGAAACCATCACTGCTCAACAGGCGAGTGTCTATCACACGTGAGACTATCATTGCTTATCGTGTGTTAGCCTATAGTTAATTTTATAATATTCAGTTCTTCAGCAAGTCACGAAGTAAACCGCATGTAAAAACACTCTCATTCCCATGGCGTTCAGTTGTTTGCTGATTGTTGGAAAGTAAAATCCTAATGATACATGCAAATCTTGAAGCGTTTGGAATGACTTTTATCATCTTCCAATTGATTTCTCTCCTTTTCTTCAAGCCCAAAACCACAGCTTTTAAACCGAGCATACCACTTCCGGCACGTTTGCTCACCTAGAGCGTGCTTATTTTTATAGTTTTCATGAATGAGTTTATCAATGCTCATCATACGTAACACGTTCACTGATAATCATTAATATGACTATCAAAGCTCATCTTTCGTGTGACTAGCACTGATCATGAATCGCGAAACCATCTCTGCTTATCATACGTGATACTATCACTGCCTATGCGTGAGCCTATAGTTCACCATGGGTAACTAATCTTTGTTGTGTTTGTATCTATTTGGAGTAGTTGATTGAGATGACCATTAGAGAGCGGTAGTGTGGTCGAGCACACATAGCCCATAGTGGAGAGTGAGCAGGTTTCCTCTGTTAAATGGGCCACAAGCAGGCAGGCCTCTCCGAGGGCGATCCGTCTCTGTCACACAACTACAGTCACCCTAAAGAGCTCACCTCTACCTTCATTGTGTCTCTCCCTACAATATGACCCTCGTTACAAACACTACCTCCAAACAGTCCCACTGTGTTTCTCTACAGTTTACAAAGTTTTAGAATTCTTAATCAATCAAAGGCTTCAATTCATATGTTTCAAATATTTCTATTACATACTCTGCGAAAATCAACTTTCGAAGTTACAACTTTGGCAAGGTTACTGCCAAGAAAGATAACAAAACCAATTCGTTGCCCTTTTGCATTATGAATAGAATCAAACATGCTCGGTACTCATGACTTTTCTTGGCCTAGAATAAATTACTCCGTCGTATCCCCTGACAAATTAATATCGTACAATTTTCGCACAATACATTTTTTTCTGATTCAAAAATTTTCTGAGGTATTTGTATTTAATCGTTTCCTTATCTCAGCCTTCAATTAACCACCACTCCTACTCACGCAATTTTCTCTTAAAGCCGTTGTATTACTAAAACCTCTAGCCCAGTTTAAAGCCGGAACGATTTTAAAGAATTGGTTTGCAAAAAATTTAATAAAATTTCGAATTTTACATAAGAAAGGAGGAACGGCCATCTTTGTCATAGACATGAAACGAGGAACGCAACATATACGAAAGCCTGTCCCTACGAATCTATTATCCAGGAATATCCTAATCCTTTCTTTAAAGAATTCCATACTAGGAAAATAATTTGGTACTTATCGCTTACCGAGAGGACACCCATTTAAAAGGGATTATTAAATAATAATTAAAAGGAAATAATTTTATTATTTAAAATAACACTCCTGCAATTTATTTGAATGATAAAATGTAATTAGAATTTAGAGTTAACAGATAACTGGATGATACCACAGAGTAGCTGCATTAAGCGATCGTCCCCGACCGTCATCTGCCACATGAACTATTCTTCACAACATTTTAAAGAGTTTAATTCATTGCACCATAAATACATAAAACGTACCATTGTAAAAAAAGGAAGTCGGCTACGAACGACAAATTATTCCTACGAATCTCTAGTTTTTTATGGCATTGCCTATTATTAAACTGCCAAAATGGTTTATCTTCCATGAAGTATATCCGCATCTCATGAACATTCTGACACTGTTTTGAAACGGACAACTCTTTTGATTGAAGAAAATAAACAGCTTCTTCTTCACTTCTTGATAAAACCCAAATTAATAAATGATCACTCATTTTCTCAGAACAAAAAAAAAAAAAAACTAAGATAACCTACTCAAGTATGGACAGCGAATACCAATAAGCTCATTTTGTGATTTATTAATTTTAGAACTATTATTTACATAAATAAAGGGGTTAATGTTTACTTCGGATTTAATAATCGACTTTAAATGGGTAGCCTCTCGATAATCGATAAGAACCAAAATTTTACTACCAACAAAGAAACGCCTAGAATTTTTAATTAATTCTGCAACTAAAACACGATGTATTAACTTTTCAGAGAAATAAAGAGCGTATGTTTATATATATATATATATATATATATATATATCTTTATTTCTCTAAAAAATATCCTAATTACTTCCTTTTATATACGTTGATATAAAAAAAATGACATAGCATATAATTTCCAGTGTTTATTCCAGAGACAAACAAAAAAGGTCCTTTATTTTCTGTGCCTCGGATAGTTACAGGGAATTTTGCTACATTGCTTTTTCGTCTTCTCTAAACAAGCCCTCTCTCTTTCAAGTCATATTCCAGGTAACACACCCATACAAATATCACAAAAATAGTGTATATTCCCAGATAAAATTCGCTAAAAGATATAAATTAAATAAATAACAGCCGTTGAAGCACTATTCAAGGTATGATATGGTCACGCGTCGATCCGTATTCAAAACCATGGTTTGCTGATATTCTATTAACCCGCTTAGCATTTCCGGCAATTTCCTTGATACTTGAATAAAAAAGAGATTTATCTTTGGTAGGTATTGCCAGAACAAAACGCTAAGTTGTGCGTGAAGCTGGACCCACCGAGGGCTGTGTATTCAAAGATTTTCATTTTATCCAAGTAACATCTCAATTACCTCCCAATAGAGATCAGGTCGCTACTTAGCAATTTCGCTAATAGAATAATACTGACACTAGATAAACCACTCAAGTAAACGAACGCCAAATCACCTATGGAAAAAAAAGTATGACAAGACATATTGTACAAACCAAAATATTCAACCCCAAGCAAAAACATATGATTCTCAATTCATAGCAGAAATCTCGGTTTGCCACTACTGACAACAAACTTCGAGAACATAAATATGTAAAAGTCCGTCACGCAGGGGCTGCGTAAACTAAGCAGATTTCCCACGTGAAGTTTTACAATAGAGAAATTTCACGAGAGTCAAGCAGTTAAGGAAACGGCCACACTAGCTTTTGGCGGGAAAGTCCCGTCCGTTATCCGCCCAGATTTAATAAAAATGCAAATAACTCGGTTAATATTCAAGATAGAGAATAAATGTATATAACAATATTTATAGTAAATTTAATTTGCAATAAGATTGATTCTGTACAATATTTCGATCCGACGTATAGTAACGGAGATATTTCGAATTTTCAAAAATCCTCCCCTCTAAACCCCCCTCCCACTGGTCCGATTTCAGCCATTAACGAACTTGTTCTTTCATTTTACATAAAACGCCTAAATATCGAGTTTGGTAACGGTCAAACAAAAATGGCGACCGCTAGAGCGGTAACAGTATAAATATATATATATATATATATATATATATATATATATATATATATATACAGTTTTGAACGGACCTCATTTTCCTCTTGGGTAGGATCGATGGACATTTGAAGAAAAATTTCGAAAATTCCGTCATGAGTACAACCTCAATAGCTGATTTCCCTTAAGGGAAATCTGCTAAAATATGATACTCAATTCACGGCAGAAATCTTGGTTTGCCAAAACTGATAACAAACTTCGAGAACATAAATATGTAAAAAGGCAATTTAGAAGTAAAGATGTGGCCTCAACAGTTTATGAATTGGCTATTCACGACTGACACAGGCTTACAGGAGAAGACGAACTCTACAGTCAATACTGCTATCTAAGGACTCACATAGACCTAGCATACACATTACTGAATTACTATATGATCATAGCCAGTACATAAGTCTCGTATTTCACTACTTAAAACATAACCACATTTTCGAAAAATTATATCGTAGGACAATACTGAAAATATATGCAGAAATGAGCATACTTAGGTAAATATCTACTCATATACTAAGACAGAAACTGATAAGTTGCTCAATCGCCCATGAGGCGAAAAGCGGTTAAAATAAGAATAAAGAAAGTAATAATAGAAGTAAAACTTTTAATGCCCGTTTATCGTACTCGCCCACGATTTGAACCTGGATGAATTAGTCCAGTTGTCAAATCCCAACTTCAAAATTCATATTCACAGTGAGCCAAATGTCAGGAAATGAAGCGATCAATGGTAAAACTGTTAGGTCTAAAAAGAAAAAAGAATGGTTTAGTATGAAGATATGAATTATTGGCAAAGAACAATAAGTTTCTTATCTAAATAATATATATTTACTAGCGCAAAAATGAGTAAACATCATTATAGCTGTTTTATTATAGTGATTATTATGAAAGAAAATAGGATAAAAGAAATAAAAACTTTACTGACATCTTTCCATCACGGGAGTGATAATCCCATCCACCATTAACGCGGTGTATCACCATTTTTTAAACCCATAACTGACGTCCAGTATTGAACTTGAAAAAAAGACACTAAAGAAAGTTTATTCTCTCATGAAAAACGTAAGCCTAAGCCACTTTTTCTTTACTACAAATAAACTGGAGCTCATGAAAATAAAAGAGGCTTTGTTCCACAACAATTTTACAACATGTATATTTCAGTGACCAGTTTCCCTGAAAACCAACAACTTGAGGCCATAAAATAAAGTCTCGGAAGGGGCCGTTCCCTTGAAATCTCGAGGGCCAGCCTAGTTTCCCGAGGCTATATTTTACGTGATAGTGAGCTTTTCTGAGTATCATTATTTGTCTAGCTGACCGTATTTTTTTTCAAGTTTTTTTTTACAGTATAGTCTAGTTAATAGGGAGAATTTTCGAATAGGCACTATCTATATCTTTTAAGAGAAAATAAAAGCATTAGCACGGATCACGAAAAGAATCTGGAATTGATAAGAAAAATGAAGGGAAAAAATGCTGTCAGTCACAAGAAACTTACGTCATCGGGAACATGAATACAACATCCTTTTTACCGATTTATTGCTCCACAGAATTATCATCAAATTATACCCCCTTGCGCACATCATATGAACCAACTAAAATATGGGTTTCAACGCTATCTTTCAATACGTGTACATTAAATCTCTTGAAAAAAATTAAACTTGTCAGCCAAAATTAATGCATCTCTCTCTCTCTCTCTCTCTCTCTCTCTCTCTCTCTCTCTCTCTCCCTCTCTCTCTCTCTCTCTCTCTCTCTCTCTCTCCCCCCCTCCCACCCTCTCTCTCTCCCCCCCTCCTCTCTCTCCCTCCATCACTCCCTCCCTCTCTCCCTCCGTCCCTCCCTCCATCACTCCCTCCCTCTCTCCCACCGTCCCTCCCTCCATAACTCCCTCCCTATCTCCTTGTTTTAAAATGTCCTTATGTAAGATAAAAGCATGAATAACACATATTCACTAAACCACAGACGGACTCGTTATAGAAACAGTCACTATGACCGATTCAGTCAAATAAAGATGTCTTATGTTGACCGGATGTAGGCGGGGAAAGGGATAAAGAAAGAGCAATATCCCAGGAGCTAATGTTAATAAAGAATGTAGAAGGGAGATGGAGTGGAGTCGTTGCCGCCAACTCGCGTCCTACATCAAATTCCCTCCAAGATTAGCTTGTGGTCTAGCCTCCAAGAAGTAGCAATCAGCACAGAACTAATGAACTTATATAAGAAAATTGCTTAGCCGTAATCATCAAAGCTGACACATTTATATTGAATAAACTCCCCAAGTCTTATTCCAACTAAGTTCTCAACCAAGTTATAACCCTGAATCAGGGATATTGTCAATACTTATGCCAAGCGTTAGGCAAATTAAAGTAATATTTAGTAATAATAAATTATGTTTTATTTCTGGACCATAGTCTATAATTTGATTGCTTCATAGAAATATGAAAGTAAATTTTAAAGAAGGATCAATGCTTTTATAATGAGAGAAGTCCGATTTCTTTGTGTTCTGCAATGAATATTAGTTTTATATTTGTTTATGTTTAAAAATGGGGTCTAAAACAACTAATTTTTCTGCTTCCCCTTAATAACTATCATTAATTCTTTTCTTTTTTCCAAAGCTACCTGTCATCATCAGACCTCCAAGTAATGCTAAAGTGGCCTGAAACTAGGTGCCACTCTATTAAAAGCCATACAATGAAATTTAATATTGAATAGTCAAATCTAACCGCATTCTTTCCTTTTCACAATACATTCATCTCTCTGAGGATGTAGTCCATGTTCCATATTTACGGATCTTATTCAATGAGTATTTCCTTACCTGCCTCACCGTTTATTTTACTATGGCTGGTCAGGTATCAGCTGGTGTAAGGATTCCATTGAGTATTTTGAGACAACTTTTGGAAACAAGATAAATAACATTAACCTATGAAGATGAAAGTGTCATCATCCATCCGAAAGTAATTCAGGAAATAAAAATATCTGGAAGGAAATTGCGATTTAACCACTCTATCTATAGTCATTCATTCCGATTCACAATTATATATATCGGATTTTGTTGTCATACCTGTCGGTGAAGACCGATGTCACTGGCTGATGGTTGAGTACAGCTGGCAAGCGCCTTCGATGCGATGGCACCAACTTCACGAGTGCCAAAGTTGTACTGTTGTAGTTGTTCGTTAGTCCGTAGGTTTTATGCGTCAGTTGCTCGGTATTAGGTTGTTTACATTCTTAGATTGTTTACGTTTAGTCCAGGTCTGTTTAGCTAGTGTCCAGGTAAAACCTCCCGTTTGAAACATCTAAGAGGTGAGCAAACTGATCTGGACCAGACGTAAACAACCTAATCATCGTACTAGCGTCCTCATAATGATTTACCTGTAGTTGAAATAAGTTGCTCCTGTAGGTAACTTCTTTTTACTTCCTTGCATGAAATAAATTTAATGATTGTAATCACGAAAATTGCAGTTTTCATATTTCAACGAAATTATCATGTTTTGTCCATTAATGGACCCATTTTGGCTAGTTTCAACGTGGTACCCTCAGAGGGGTTGTCACAAATTTTTCTAAATTTTCTATTCTAGGGTCGATGGAAAGTACACCAAGGGTACAAGCTTAATGGCTGATTTCCCGTAAGAAAATTCTGCTATTCACCATGAGAAGGGCCAACCAGCAAGCTGCACCACCCCCAAAGTCCTGGTATGGTTTCATGAAGAAGTAAAATTAATTTCAGCTATAGCGGCGATAACCAAAGGGAGTGAATTATCAGGAGGTTGATAATATCGTCAAAGTTTGCAGTTTAACAGGCACAAATGGAAAGTTACTGTAGAACATGTGGTAGGAGCTAAACCACGGAACAAAGCAAAGGAGCCCCCCCCCTTCCTCGAACTTGTAATTCCACCAGTTGAATCGTACTTCAGCACGCGGTTTGAGGATAGTCGTTATATATATCTATCCAAGAACTCTCTGTCATCTGGCGAGGTAGTTTTAAAAAAGGCCCTATCGCATCAAACCTGCCTGCTCAGGGAATTTATAGTCTAGAATAATCAATATTTAATAGGAAATTCGATAATAAAACCAACTGATACTTTAGTGTATTGTCAGAGTGAAGGCCAGCATGTGTCTTAAAAAGAGGATGTTGGTCTGATAGGAAGTTTCTATAGAAACATAAGTTTATGCAAATTACATAAAATGCCTTCTATAAAATGACTTAGGATACGTTAGTCAGCAAATGCATTCCTATGTTTCACAACTTAGCTGAAACGTGGATATGTGACTATCCTTTCACACGCCTGCCAGTTTCTTCATATTAGCCAATCTGCATTTACTCCGTTTCCCTCAGACACTCAATTACGGATATGACTGTACATGAATTCTAAGGTACCTAACAGAACTGGTCAGCCCTAAGATCCATATCCACATAGCGTGAAGATCGGTCACAAAAAATAGTAAGTATATCTGTTTATATCTATCGATACAAAAAGTGTTGTAGAACTCAATTTGTAAATGTGTGAACGATGTCTTAAAAAAATCTTTACATTATTACTGAATTCCTAATTGTTGTTGTATCTACAAGCTACACCTGGTAATTGCCACCTGATGACAAACCTTATTTCCAAAGCAATTCGTAATAGGTACTGAGAAAATAGTTGCACCGTTAAGGGCTTAGAAATTTAACAAATTTAAAAAAAAACTCGACTTCAACTTTAGTAGAAACATTACATACACTGAGAATCAAGATTAATGAACATTCTGTTTAAGATTTATCACCGTAATGGACTTATGACATGGGTTTGCTTTTTATTGTATGTTTTTGCACACAACAATTTAATTAGTAAATAAGGAATAATTAAACGAAATGGAAATGAGAAATGAAATGCTGTTGTTGTAAACTCGTCCAGAACATCAACTAGTATCGTGATATTTCTATAGTAAATTAATCCTATAATAAAAAATCCGAGATTTTCTGCGATTGCGGTTGTGGTCAAAATGCTTATGTAAGGAGTCTTTTCCCCTGTTGTATGAGGAGGGTCTTGTTATCCCTTTAATAATGTTGATGTTTACATTTTTCAGTTATAATAAAGATCAAGTTTGTTTATGGGTTAAATTAGCACAAAAGTGTGGTTAGGATGTAAAGTTCTTAGTAACGTTAATGAAAATGTTTGAAACACAACACTGTTTTTATTTAATTGGATAGGATGTATCCTATCCAATTAAATAGAAACTTGTAACCTGTAAAACTTGTAAGTTTAAAATCGTAAAAAAAAAACTATATAAACTTGAGTAAAAAGAAATAAATTGACTACGACTCAGAATCTTGTTGTTAGCACGACATAACCAAAAAATAAGACTGCAAAAACATTAGTCTTTACAACTTTCAGTAGTTCAAATCTGGTAAGATCTGTTGTCACTGCAACGTTCATTATGGCCCCGATAACGAATGAAAGAAAAGAAGAGATCAGCTATTATTAGTTTGTGTGAATGACACTATATCTATATATATATATAAAATTGTAACTTCTGTCTGTACATTGATTTTTTTCGCGAAATTTCACAATAACTTTTCGTTTCACATGTCATAGACACCATATCTGCATTTTGTTTCTTTCGTGTATGTTTGTTTGTTTGTTTGTTTGTTACCTTTTCACGCATAAACGGCTGAACCGAATGTTATGAAACTTAGTATGTATATTACTACTAACCCAACTTAGACTTTAGGCTATATTAATTTTCTCTAAGACGAACAGGAGTGGGGGTTATAAGGGAGGCCTGAAATTAAAAATAGCGATATTTCGTTTCCTATTGCTTTTTCAGCAAATATGCACATAACAAAAGTTGTTTATTTTGTTATTTAGAGTAACTTTTGTTATAAGCATTTTTGCCGTATACGGAAGTATAAATGAGTTATACGCTAAAAACAACTGCGGAAGTCAACCATTTTGTTTGGAACAAAACACTCAACCGAGCTAAGCCAAACTCGGTATGTGAATTAGTACTAATGTCTTCCTTATAATAAGCCATACTAACATTTCTAGGGACGGGCAGGAGTGGGGGTTATATCGAAGGCCTGAAATTAAAAATAGCGATATTTCGTTTCCTATTCCTTTTTCAGCAAATATGCACATAAAAAAAGTTGTTTATTTTGTTATTTAGAGTAACTTTTGTTATATGCACTTTTGCCGTATACGGAAGTATAAATGAGTTATACGCTAAAAACTATTGCGGGAGTCCACAATTTTATTTGGCACAAAAGACTCAACCGAACTAAACAAAACTTGGCATGTGAATTACTACTAACGCCTTCATTATAATAAGCTATACTAACATTTCTAGGGACGGGCAGGAGTGGGGGTTATAAGGAAGGCCTGAAATTAATAATAGTGATATTTCGTTTCCTATTGCATTTTCGGCAAATATGCACATAACAAAAGTTGTTTATTTTGTTATTTAGAGAAATTTGCTCAACACTTCGTTTCGATATGAACTACCAGGTACCTGACCTGAAAAAATTATGCCAAATGTATGTCAATATTTTCTCCTTAATAATTCAAATCTACGCATAACGCACAGGAGACGGGGAATATGACAATATGCAGGACAGTGAAGTCTTACATAAAAAAATAATTTTATTATTAACAAATGCCAAAAACGGGTATTAACCCTAAACACTGGAACGGGTAAATGTCAAAATATTGTGCAAAGTAAAGCCTTGCCAAAAATATACCATCACCATTCAGCCTCAAATGAATTCCCGAGCGAAGCCGGGTATCTGAGCTAGTATATTATAAGTCTAGAAGGGCTCAGGTTAGCAATGCGAGTTAAAGCGTTGCCTTTAATTTCACATGGTAATCCTAGAGTGGCGAGTTCGATTCTTGCCTGAGCAAAGGAAATTATTTAGTGACGAAATTCATTAAGTAACATCCTAAGTCTCACCCTGGCTAGAAAAGGGTGGTAATCTGTAGAAAACCCGTCCCAATTAGCCTGAGTTGTAAAAAGTGGACGTTAATAAATCTATATATATATATATATATATATAAAATTGTAACCTCTGTCTGTACATTGATTTTTTTCTCGAAATTTCACGATAACTTTTCGTTTCACATGTCATAAACACCATAACTGCATTTTGTTTCTTTGGTGTCTGTTTGTTTGTTTGTTTGTTACCTTTTCACGCGTAAACGGCTGAACCGAATTTTATGAAACTTGGTAAGTATAATACTACTAACCCAACTTAGACTTTAAGCTATGTTAATATTCTCTGAGACGAACAGGAGTGGGGGTTATAAGGGAATCCCGAAATTAAAAATAGCGATATTTCGTTTCCTAATGCATTTTCGGCAATTATGCACATAACAAAAGTTGTTTATTTTGTTATTTGGAGTAACTTTTGTTATATACACTTTTGTCGTGTACCTAAGTATAAATGAGTTATACGTTAAAAACTACTGCGGAAGTCAACAATTTTATTTGGTACAAAAAACTCAACCGAACTAAACCAAACTCGGTATGTGAATTAGCACAAACGTGTTCCTTATAATAAGCCATACTAACATTTCTAGGGACGGGCAGGAGTGGGGGTTATAAGGGAGGCCTGAAATTAAATATAGTTATATCTCGTTTCCTATTGGGATTTCGTCAAATATGCACATAACAAAAGTTGTTTATTTTGTTATTTATAGAAACTTTTGTTATATACACTATCGCCGTATACCGAAGTATAAAGGCGTTATACGCTAAAAATTATAGCGGGAGTCAACAATTTTATTTGGCACAAAAGATTCAACCGAACTAAATAAATCACTTGGTATGTGTATTAGCACTAACGCCTTCCTTATAATAAGCCATACTAACATTTCTAGGGACGGGCAGGAGTGGGGGTTATAAGGGAGGCCTGAAATTAAATATAGTGATATTTCGTTTCCTATTGGGGTCTCGGCAAATACGGGTAGTATGCACATAACAAAGTTGTTAATTTTGTTATTTAGAGAAATTTGCCCAACAATTCTTTTCAATATGAGCTACCAGGTACCTCACCTGGAAAAATTAATTCAAATTATAATATTTTGTCCTTAATAATTCAAATCTATGCATAATGCACAGGAAACGGGAAATATGACAATATGGAGGACAGTGAAGTCTTACATAAAAAATTAATTTTATTATTAACAAATCCACAGAAACGACGGGTATTAACCCTAAACACTGGGAAGGTTTAATGTCAAAATATTGTGCAAAGTAAAGCCTTGCCAAAAAAATACCATCACCATCCAGCCTAATATGAATTCCCGGGCAAAGCCGGGTATCTGAGCTAGTAATAAATAAGTCTAGAAGCTCAGGTGAGTTAGAGGATCAGCTTTAGTCTCACATGGTAAACCTATAGTGGCGAGTTCGATTCCCGCTTGCGCAATAGGAATTTATTTGGGGAAAAACCCATCAATTAAAATCCTTATTCCTACCCTGGCTAAAAAGGTAAGATAGCCCGTCCCTATTAGCCATAGTTGAGAAAAGTTGACTTTAATAAATAATAATAATTATATAATGTCTTCTTAGTAAAGAAATGTCCTGGAATTACCATTGAATAAATTAAATAAATTATTAGCCTCTAATTAAGGGATTTTTTAATAAATTTCATGTTAAATATATGCTAAATGTGAATGTTTCAAATATTGACTAGGATATTGTTTGCTCCCAATTGAATACGGTTTATTAATGCAAGTTTCCAGTATTTGTCATATTAAAGAGCAGTGAGGTAGAAGATTGGCCTCGAAAGTGCGATACAGTAAACAAATAATCTCAGTGGTCTCTTTTGTGAGGTGTGTGATCTCTTTGTCTCCGGACACGTGATAATGCCAATTTAGTAGACTGTACCCTTGTAAATAATTAAGCAGGGGAGTTATGCGTCTGGCACTTTGAATAGAAACAAGTAGTTATTAAGAGGCTAGCTTCCATCGAGGCTATTGTAGTGTGAAATGGGGCTGGCTGTCTGGCCGGGGCTGTTGATTTGTGCAGGGGGGAGTATTGTGCTCCGGTCCCATCCGACGTCACAAATATGTCACACTCCCGCTCGCTCTGCCCCACCGCAGACAGCATAGCTCCTCTAGGGCGGAACTGCTGATGCGCATAATTAAACTCCACGCTCAACGCCGATTTTCAATCTTGGTCAAATTCTGTTACACCAAACCAGAGAAGTCTGCTAAGCACTGAAGTGCTCTCGGTGAGTAGGGCACGACTATATCGGTCATTACATCCACTAACTAAATGGCTCGAGATGTACAGAAAACTCTGTTACGCTGGAGTATCGAAAGGCATCCCACGAGGGGAATGTCACACAGATGGTGTCGTTTGCATATTCTATTACCTTACTTACGTAGAAGCTTTCGTTCTAGATAAAAAAATCTAGTAGAAAGAATATCTAGATCTTATATAGAAAATGAGGTGCTTAGGGATATGAAAGAATAAAATTGCAATAGGGATATTGGATATATGTATTTCGAAGCGATCAATTGTGCATGCTTTTGGCCAATTCCCTCTCTCTAAACCTTTAGTCCGGCTTTCCTATCTGAGCCATAGTTAAATTAATATATTAAATGGTTAAATATCGCGTAAATATGATTACGCCAAACTAAAAAATCACGATTCTAGAGCACTCTATGCTCTTCAGGTGTTCCGCCACCTTGTCCCCCACTTCTGTTCTACGATGCTCCTAGGTAATCAGCTTGCGATTAAACAAAAATTGTGATAGCTAGAGTGTTAACAGTCGAGTATAAATATATATATATATATATATATATATATATATATATATATATATATATATATATATAGTTTTGAAGGGACCTCATTTTAGTCATCTCCTGGATAGGATCGATGGATATTTGAAAAAAAAAATTCGAAAATCGCGTGATGAGTACCTCAGTAGTTGATTATCCTCACGGGAAATCTACTAATATACATTTGCCTGTTAATGCTCTAGCGGTTGCAATTTTTGTTTAATCTTTACCAAACTCGATATTTAATCGTTTTATGTAAAAAGAAAGATTATATTCGTTAATGGTTGAAATCGGACCAGTAGGAGAGGGGTGGACTTCCCTTAAGAGAAATCTGCTAATAAAACGGGTAATTAATAATATGTTTTAAACCGCTACATAGCCATTAGTTAATTTCTTCTAATTTGAGAGAGGGTAGGGTTCATTGAAAATTGTTCTCTCAAATTATAATTATTTACTGACTAACCACTAGGCTACTAATTATTTGATTCAAAAATTAAGTAGCCTATCAAAAATTAGTCATTAATTACATATTTCAAGACAGCAAAACTCAAATTTTTTATAAATAGTTTTTACTATTAACAAAAATTAAAACATTCTATGTTAATAAAACAAGGTTTACAATAAACTGGAAGTTGGAACACACATTAAAAAGAAAAGATGTTTTTCGGTTTCTTAAGGAAAGGACGCCGTAATGGACGAATGTGTAAGAATGATTGATTACTCATGAAGTGAGTAAGATCAGTAATTCACTCTTTGAATAATTATTTCATTAATGATTAATCGCCAACTCGAGAACTTAATTGACTAACATTGCGTAGCAGCAACAAAAATGTTGTTAGCATAGAGAGTTGACTAGCTCTAGTAACAAGAATAGTAAGGTGTTAATGACGTGTACAGGGGATTGTAAGAGATTAAATGGGCCGTGTATAGCTAGAGCAGTAGCCTTGACGACTAACAGCCCGTATCCACCCCCACCCCCGTCACCTACCCCCCCCCCCACATCTAGCAGCTGATAGGCCGACCATAGGGGCGGCTCTAAGTACCTTTAACGGCGGCATGAGAAAATATAACCAAGCCACACCAACTGTCATCGTATCTGCTTTAGTGTTGATTTAGTACCTCTTGGTCTGGCGGAGGGCGAACACGTGTTTTCCGATGTCAGACAAGGGAACATTGGGCTATATGAAGTGGAATCATGTCGTCAGTATTCAATGGATGTGAGACCAAATACTATTCACTATTCTAGATGTGCCTGTATATACTAGACTAGATATAGGTTCAATGAATGCCTAATTGAAAGGTTACTAGCAAAACCCCACTAGTCAAAAAAACACTTTTTTGGTAAATTAAAAAAAAACATTTATCTTCATTCCTTGAGGCAGTAAAATTTTGATATTTTTTTAATAAACTCCTTGAGGATCAGGAGTTTTATCTATACAAGTTTACATATGATCAAATCATATGTTTTCAATGGAGAACAAGAATGTTCTAGACTAATAAGGTTTTTGATGGAATTCAACAAAAACTTAAAAGCCAAATATCATACAGATAACATTATCAGGTAGAAGAAATAGAATTCGGCATATTAAGTTTTACTTGTTTATTTGTTTTAATAATTGTAACAAGAAAAATGAACAATTTTAGAAAAATTATGAAGCAAAATTTTGAATAACGAGTACAATAATATGGAAAAATCAATATTAACATCCATCACTATATTTGTCATTTTGGTAGTCAAGATAAGGCGGTTGGGCTGCTGCAGCTGGGGCAAACAGTCTTGTGTAAAACCCCTTGCATATAGGATGTTCCAGGTAGTCAGCAAGTTGTAGAACGTCCTTAGTCGAAGCGTTCCTGACTTGTGCGGTTTCTGCGGAAACAGTCGATATTTTTTGACGATTTCAATTGTATCAGTATATGTGTAATACTGTACTCTTAAACTCATGTGTATTAATGGCACCTCAAACTCATTTTTCAGTTTTTTTGACAAGTGGGGTTTTTACTTCAATTTTAATTCAATGACTAGTCCTCAACAATATCCATGGTAAGTCTCAGTGCAATAAGATTAAGAGGTGTTGTTTTATCTACAGGGTGAATGGTAATTGTTCACTTGGACAGGGAGTCCCATTATAATGATGAGTGATCGTCTTCGCTGGATACAGCAATTAAGGAAAAGAAAGATGTAGTCTTGCCATCCTTAAATGTTTATTTTTTTAAAGCGGGTTTCACCACATCAGTTTCATCTTCAGGTCTTTTGTAAAGCAGAAAGGCCACCAGAACTAAAGAATGCCACTGGAGAAGGGTCAATGAAATAGCTGACAAAGTCCTGCCAATTTACTGAATGGGCGTTGCCTTTTTCATGGGACTATCCAAGGATGAAAACTTTCGGAAGTGTGGAGAGAATTGCACTCGATGCCAGGATTGATAGAGACCCATCCTTCCGCAAGTAGCGGGCTAAGACGTTGGCCAGGATGAACTTGCAAAATGTAGCTCTGTATGTAACTCGCCTCACTGAGCATTGAATGAAGCCAGATACGTCCAATGATCGTGTAAAAAATAAGCTTATCTTATTTAAGAATTATGCAATCAGAGTATGGTACTAAACAAAAACAGAAAATATGTGGCATTTCTAGACATTTAGAGATTGTAAAGGTCAAAAGATTTAGACAAGGGTTTGGCGACATATAACGATTAGTAAATTCAGTAATAAATAATAGACTGTCAAATATTTTTGGCGTCAAAGCCCAGTTATTTCAGAAGATATTTATTTTGAATAGTCCCAAATACATAAAATTAAATCAGAAGGTCCAGCAAATGCGATGGAGTGTCGAACGGCAACGAAATATTGGTAAAAAGGCCGGTTTATTAGCTATCAAAGCGATAATTGAAAGTGAAGGCAGGTTGATAAAAGCTGCAAACCTCCATATTTCCATCATTTTTATTGAAATAATTAAGTTCTGGTATTTTTAGAGAGTACTCAAGGGGAATCCAATAAAAATTACAAAATGGAGTCATCGCCAAAATATTTGTATTCCTCAAATATATTTGAAGCATCTAAGGCCACTCGAAAGTTTATAATTGAACAGTTTTTGATAGATAATGTGTATTTTAGGGATATAAAACAATTCCCAATCCATTCAACACTTCACCCAAAATCTTGTAAGGTTAATTTAACAATTTATCTTAACTTCAAATATTTTTTTATCATTATCATTTACATTCACTATACATCACCAAACATATATTAACGAATAGAAGCATAGCAAAATTAGATATTATTGTCAAAGAACTCAAAAGAGCTCCATAGTAACTTGTTTTCCAGAATAGCTTCTGTATAAAAAAACCATAAATCCCACAAGTGCTAGGTGGTCCTTTGCACAGCAGAAAACTCTCCTCAACAAAATATTTTATAGGAAGCCAAAGAGTAAATTTATATAACAGTCTTGGGACCAAGTTCTTCAATGAAATGTAAAGTATATAAAAGAAATCAGGAATCTTGTTCTGCAAAGATATTTACAGAAATTGAGTACATCCAACAATGCCAAACTAATGGATAGGCATTGTGAACGAGATATTATAACAGCATATCATATAGATATTATATAGCATTTCATAACATTAATATACAGCTAATGTACGAAGACAAAGATAATAAATCAACTCGTCACAGCTAACCTACGTGGTTTCCATCAGAATTTAACTCATCTAATCTCAGCTCAACACTCCATTTTACCTAAATATTTATAGAACTTTCTATAACTCTGTGTACTGGCAATAGGGACTGGAAAGAAGAAAAATATCAAATTTTAATTTTTTATATCAAACTGTTTCCGAAAAACTCTGAAAATAGCACCTAAACCCTTAAAGCTCTTGGACATGCTTTTTTTTTTAAATTGCTCTAGAAGCTGATCTAATTGAGATAGGAATGTGAGAGTGATGTTGCTCTGTTAGCTATGGCCTTTTATATGACATGTAATACACTTCAAGTTTTAATATGAAGATTTTTTTTCAAAACTCAAAATAAAAGTTTGGTATAGGTTACTTTGAAAAGCGCACCTTGAAAAATGTCCAAGCAATTCCTTGTTGGTAGCTTGTGCTTATAGTTAATATATTTCAAAGTTTGAAAAAGTGCAGAAAATGGGCTCATGGTTAAAAATTACTTCTTGCACTTTCCGTATATTGAAGCACTTGTAAAAAGGATAAGGCCCTTTTAGCAGATTTCCCTTATTTATTGATCCTGATCAATTGGTTCGCCTACCGTCTAGCATCTCGGGAGAAATGTACTTATTTTTTATACAGCTTACAAGAATAAAGGAAATTAGGAGTTTGTTGGGTGTCCCCTTTCAAAAAGTTTATCTCGTTAACCGATTTCCTTGGTGAACTAAATTGTCTATCTTCTGGGTTTCATAGATACTGGTCATTCTTTTTTTTACATTATCGCGCTAAAGAAAACTCTCGATAAGTGTATAGTAGACCTGCAGCTACAATTTTTATTTTGAATTCTTGAAAACGGATAAATCTTGCATAAAGGATAATATAACAAGGAAGAGGGAGAAAGAGAGAGAGATAGTGGGAGTGGGGGGCGCAGGTGGAGACCTCTGGTGCCATTAGTCTTAAGTCTTATTACCCCAGAGAGCCTCCCCCAGGGTATATAACCTCCCAGCGAGCTATGATTAATATACGACTCCAACCCTTAATCCTCTATGGTCATCCAAATCTTACACTATACCACATCTTAAATTATACCAATTATGAGCAACGATTTAGGTACCAATTGTATTTTCCTTCCCGATACCAACTACTTTAGCCAAAGATGTTGCGATGGTGTGAAGCAACATGACTACCGTCACAATTTTACGAAATAATTGTCGTAATAACAGTTTTGCGGAAGAACTGAAGATGCCATTAAAGGAACGTTCAAAGAGAATTCGACTGAAAGAATGAAATTCTATCAACGGGACTTGACTCGAATAACCTCTGATGTCTTCATTTTAAACTTCTACAATTTTTACGGACCAAAAGCCACTTAATGACAGGTTTTGACATATGCCCAAAAGCTAAAAGGCAGAACATCAAACTTCCAAAAACATACTAAGACCTATCTTTCTCACCAATGGCTGACAATCAAGTGATATCAAAAATCACGTCTGCTGAACATAAGCTGAGCTGATAACAACACCATCACAGTTAGTTCCTTCATAATTCCTTGTTTTCTATCAGACTTTATCATTCCCCCAATAGCTAGAGAGTGGCATGCTGTCCATTTAATTAATATATTTATTTAAATGACCACAACTAAGCCGATGCACTCATCAATCTCTAGTACTCAACAGGGAAAATAGCAAAAAAAAAAGTCGATCACGCAGGGGCTGCGTAAACTAAGCAGATTTTCCACGTGCATCACGTATTTACATTTATCTGGAAACGTAAAAGTCCAATGAGATCAATATTTGGTATTTAGGCTTCAAATAATGTGCTTCATAATATAACAGCTTTGACCGAAAACTAATGAAGGCAAATATATCGATTAATAATCAAGATTGTGAAAAAACGTTCATTACAGCATTTATAGAACATTACATTTGCCAAATAATTGGTTCTATACAATTTTTCAATCCGGATCAAAATATATTAAGAATTTTTCAAATTCCTCCCCTCCCAGTATTCCGATTTCAACCTATAACGAACTTGATCTTTAGTTTTACATAAAACGTTCAAATATCGAGTTGTTCGTGGATCAAACAAAAATTGCGGCCACTAGAGCGTTACCATACAAATATATATATATATATATATATATATATATATATATATATATATATATATATATATATATTTGTCTATATCTATCTGTCTATATATAGATAGACAGATAGATACAGTTTTAAACGGACAACATATACAATTGATGAACATATTTCGAAAATCATTGGTACACTCAAGGGAAATCTGCTAAAATCTGACGTAGGCACCGAATGACATCCTTCTATGCCTATTAAATTAAATGAACAATATGTTTTGATGGATTTCGATTCAAATTTGATTTGAAAGTGTTATAAGATATCTCCAATCTTATTCATCAGTTCAAAAAATAGAACATAATTTATAGATCTTACCATGATAAACAAAATATATTATATAAAATACATTTGTGTCTCTCAGGCGTACAGAGGAAAATGCAATTTTATTTTACTTTCACTCCCCTCTAAGCCTCTAAGTAATCGGGTAATTATGAGAAAAATTAGTGAATACTATTTCAAAATCACAAATGACTTCGTCCTTCATTTTCAGGGGCGAAAATAAATAAGTATAAACTGGTTATAATTCAAAATAAATAATGCAGACAGAAAGAAGGTAGGATTGAGTGAGACAGCCTCGCCGGTGAGAGAGATGGATGGCAATGAGCTTATGAATGAGCAAAATCCCTTTTCGTAAGCATATTACTTTCTGGGATTGCAAAGCAGACGATATTGTAGGGGGCTTTTGGAGCTGGAGGCTTCCAAAGGATCTGTGGATCAGGGAAGCAGAAGCAGAATAAGCTGGAGTAAATACTCGCAAGCACTGGAAACAAATTGATATCACTGGAAAAACTTAAATAATTGCCCCCCCCCCTAACAGTATTCTGGGTTCTCTTAGTATATAGAAAATCAATCGAAGCGCATCCTTGATTTTCTTTTATTATGTTAGAAGATTTCCCTAAAGTGAAATCATGACGCGGTTTTGGAAAAATATCTTCAAATCTTTATCGATCATAACTACGAATCTAGGAATTTGTGTTTGGTCGCTACCAAACTACATATTTAAATATTTTATGTAAAACTAAAGATCACGTATGCTGAAATCGAAACGGGTGGGGTTAATTTAGGGAAATTGGAAAATTCAAGATGTGGGATTCAAAACTTATATATGACTAAATAAATATAACACCCTTATAAAGGCTTTTTTTAGTAGAAGCTCAAATAAGAGATCCGTTGTAGAAGTATCAGGATTTATGGATTTTTGTACAAGAATAAAATAAATGAGTCACTAAGAAATAAAATATAGTGACTAAAAACTGTTAGAAAAATGATATGATATATTCCACGGCAGTGTTTGTTGGAAGTGAAGAATGTTTACTTGGAGAGAGAGAAAAAAAAAAACGTCCAATTCTTCACAATTTGTATGATATATTGGTTAGTATAAAAAACTTTTTGATTGAAAAGTCAACAAGTGCTATATACGTCTCAATCTCCTCATGAATAGGTATATACTTCCATTTAAGATAAGATATCCTTATTCCACTATAACTAAAAAATGTGTAATAATTTAACAGTTCGTTAGTAAGCTGAGTAATTAACATTTCAGTTTCTCAGAAATTTTAGTTACCACATTTTATTTACAAGCACATCAAATGTTACATTATGACTCAGAAATGGTACATTATAGTTTTTCAATGGATTACATGTTTTTCTAATGAATATAAATACATGATCAAGAAAAAATTAATTCCAAGGACCTGAGTTTTAAGTCAGTTAAAATGTAATTTTATGTATGGTGTGTGTGTGAGTATATTTCTGACATTTTTTAGAAATTTATCTTTCTGTTTACAAGACAGATCAGGCAAAAATTAATTTATCTTGGAAACAGAAAACCTAAAACATTCAAATAAAAATGAAAGGAACATCCAAGTCAGTACAACTTTCTAGCTATTTTGGTTTCCCCCTAAAACTACCTTTCTTCTTAGCAGGTGCTGTTTTACTTTCTTCAGCCTAAAATAAAATAAATAACTATTAATATAAATATAAGTCAAACGAGTTTCCTGTAATAGAATAGTTAAACATGATTTGAAAAAATAAATCTCAATAACAAGAATAATTTATTGAATAAAAATGATAGTTTGCTTTATACAATATACTCTAATCATTAACAAAAGGAACAGAATTTTAAATAACGTTCTTTTTTTAAATATTCATTTTTATGATGGTAAAATGCTTGAATTCAGAAGGAATCTAATCATAAATTCTTCACACTCTCAGTAAGTAAATAATCAACTAGCTATGGACTTATAGGATATACGTATATATCCAACTTGTTTTAAATTAAATTTTCTTTAAATGCTAGTTTACTTGCAAATATTTCGATGCAACGTTATAAATCTTCTTTATATATATAGTTCTACTGTACGTGTGTATGTCACTGAACTCATTCTAAACGACTGGACCGATTTGAATGATTTTTTAGTGTGCGTTTGGGGGATGCCCTGGATGGTTTAGATTTACAAATCAGCCCGGCAGTAGGAGCAGGAGTATGGGTTATAAGGGAGGCCTAAAACTAAAAATAGCGATATTTCGTTTCCTATTGGTTTTTCGGCAAATATGCACAGGATAAAAGTTGTTTATTTTGTTATTTAGAGTAACTTATTCACTTTCGTCGTATAACAAAGACATACACTAAATCATTAAAGTGGGAGTCAACAATTTTATTGGGCACTAACGATTGAACCAAACTTAACAAAACTCTATATGTAAATTAGCATTAATTCGTCTATGATTATAAGCTATATTAATTTTTTTTAGATTCGAACGGGAGTAGGTGTTATTAGGGAGGCCTGAATAAAAAATTCGCAATATTTCATTTTCTATTTGTTTTTAGGCAAACGTAAACATAACAAAAGTTGTTTTTTTGTGTTTTTAAAAGCAGTTTTTGTTTTAAACATAACATTATTAGATTTAATATCCTAATCGCTTGAAATGTCATGCAGGGCAACGTCTGTCTGGTCCGCTAGTAAAGATTATATTTTCTAAAATCCTCTATATTTGTTTGAGTGATATGAGGATTTTCTGTGTTGAAAAGCAATCATGTTACAAGGAAATATAGGGGTAGTGCTTTATTTTGGCAAATTTCTTTCACTGAAAAATACTCTAAATTCACTATGAGGAAATCCTCATGCTCAATATTTAAAAGGTTCATAAAAGGTTAAGGATGAAATTTGTTAATGGTCGTAATTGAAACGGAAGGAGAGGACTTAGAAAGAAAAAAAGAAAAAAATTTAATATCTCCGTTATTTTGAGCTCGATATAAAATGGACTCGTAAATCAATCATGTTAATCACTCAATGCTAACCGTTTAGTAGTAAACTTTTTCACAAATTTGAATATTAGGAAAGTTCATGAATTTTATTTCAGCCTTCAGTTAACCCTAATTATGATGTTTTCACCTTTCAGCAACTGTATCAATAATCATCTAACGTTCACCCTAATTTTGAAATTCAGGTTACTTGGACTTTTTAAAAGTGGAGAAATAGATAGTGAAAAATGAGAGACAACATCGTGATAGATAATTCAGATATCAAACTTGATATCTAAACGTTTTATACAAAACTAAAAGTTCGTTAACGGCTGAAACCGGATTTGGAGCGGGGAGGATAGAAGAGAGGAATTTTGAAAAATCGCAAAATCTAAGTTATTATAAATGGGATCGAAAAATTGTATATAACTAATCTTATTGCTAATGTAATTTCGTTAATCGCGATATTAGCCTTTTTTAAATACGATTTTCACTGTGTGCAACCGAGTCACTTCACATTTTATATACCGCTGACATTTTGATAACAGCTTAAATAAACTTCTTATTACTGGAGAAATAGAGAATAGAATAGGCGTGTTGAGATCACCAGCGTGTCATTTACCTGCTCGTGAGAAAGCGGCTTACTTTACGGAGTCATTGCGTGAAAGCGTAACTTTGTTAACTTAGTATCCAACTTTGTACCCGTTAAAGAACAGGATTTACCCTGGACCACCTGCTAGCATAAGAGCAGTAGGGTTATTTTCAGTTTACGATACTGACCAAGTCACCCGGTAGTAACTATACTACTAGTAATTACTACCAAGTAACTGTACGAATAGTAATTACTTCTAGTAACTATACTACTAGTAATTATCTGCTGCTAACTACACAACTAGTAATTGCTTGCAACTAACTAAGCTAATAGGAATTACCTACTAGTAAGTATACCACTACTAATTCCCACCAAGTAACTATACCATTACTGACACTGGCTAATAACTATACTACTAGTAATAACCCTCTATTATCTATACTACTTTTAATTTCCTTCTAGTAACTATACTGCTAGTAATTACCGGCTAGTAACTATACTGGTGATTATCTCCTAGTAACTATACTGATAGTAATTACCAGCTAGTAACCATACTACTTGTAATTACCTTCCAGTAACTAAACTACTAATAATTACCCTGATAGAAACTATACTGCCAGTAGTTATTAGATACATAGATACAATACAAATTTTAGGCTCTGTTAAAACGATTGAGAATTATGTCAAACTTCTACTCAGTACATCTGTGAAATGGAATACAATTTTCTAGTGTTAATGATTTCTATACTTTGGTTTTAATTAGTACAATAAAATTATAAAGTAATTGAGCAAGCTATGTAGCAGAGTGTGGTATATTAATTCAAGGAAATATCTTGTGATTTCAGAAGTATTATTTACCTGGCACTAGCATTATTTGTTAATTGGGTTTTCTTGTTCATTAATTTACTTTAGAGGTTCAATATTAAATTTCTAGAGATGAATAATTTTATAGTGAAATATTCTAATTGTTCTCAAAGAGTTATGGGAAAAGCAACTGGGGTGAACCCCTTTATGGATCGTTCGAAGAATGCTTCATCACTGTATCATTAGATGAAATATCAACATGTTTAGAGCAATTCTAGAAATAATAACGTTATAATATTTAATTCATTAAAGTTAGCTTAGTGTCACTATGTCTAATTGGGACATCTTGAGGGTTACCATCCTTTTCTAGCTACGATTTGATTAAGTGTGTTTGTCAATTCGTATTGCTTATACGAGAATCAATCCGGTTTACCAGTAAATAAAGCGAACTCGTTAACTTGCATGGCAAACCTGAGCCCCAATTAAATATGTCATCATGGCAAAAGGCCCAACATCGTAATAACTCCAAAATCTTCTTGGGTGTTTTTATTGGCACTTCATGTTTCCGGACATTGGACGCCTATTCAGGAGTACAATTCATTCACAATTTAATTCAGCTTATAGAGAGATAGGCCCCAAGAACAATGGCCAAGCCAAGGCTAAAAAAATAAAGATGACTAACGTATCGTACGCCAATTATATTAGAATACGAAGAATAATCGAAACGGGAAGAAACTTAGTCAACAAATCATTTGTAACTATAAAATATATTGTTTTTAATTCCTGTTTTTTGTTTACAACATTATCTTTGTTTTTTTAATTTTCTTTAATCTTGTACTTCAATACTTATATATCGTTTATTTTAGTCGTTACTTTTCCGAAGTCAAAACTAATAAAATAAATAATAAGTCACCAGGCCATATCCTGGCTATTATTAACATTTTTATTTTAACAATCTCGACGAATTTATAAACACGGCTGTCAATTTTATAAACCCACTTTGGGCGACCAAAGAAATGTAGGAAACAACCTACATGGGAGGTCCTTAAGTTGGCTCAAGATAGGCACTGGGTGGGAATTTATATAAATACGATTCTCCTTAATTTACTTTGAATCTCTACATGCTTGGCGTTCTTTCTTTCAAAACCTAAAAACGAGGCTTGCCCATGGCCCAGACAAGCTTTGTATGTACTGATTGGAAGACCAATCACTGTACCAAATGCTACCATAAATCGATGCGTGGTAACAAGTGATATACCTTTACAATCGATGCAAGTATTGAACCAAATTCCACGATGGCGCAGCGTCAATATTTCACACTAGATATCAAATTGATAATATCTTCAAAACTTTTTATTTGAGAAGGTGATTGAAAAATTATTGTATAAGCTCAGTTCAATACTAACATCGATTGTAAAGGTATATCATATGTATAGTAATATCGAGGAGTTGAACTAAAGGCGCCACACATGTAGACTTTAAGAACAGTCAATTAAGGAGAAATTTACTTCTATAAACTCCTGACCCTGTGTCTATCACGACCCAACGTACGTACCTACTATTATATAAAAAAGAATTTATTATACATTTTTAATGAAAGGATTACCTAGAAAAACACATTGTTTCAAACAGAATTAAAAAAATACTCAATATGTACCGGGGCCAATATGAAGCATATTTGATTATTGGGTCCAGGAAATATTTCAGAAAAAAAAACATTTAGTATCTTGAGGAGTTTCCATTTGTGTTTTAATTGTTTATTTCAGAAAAGCCTGGATTATTTTACGCTACGTTCATTGACTATACCAAGAAATGAGATCCCATTTACAAAGGGGAATCGTCAATAATTGAGTAACTCAAAGTGTTTTAATGTGTTCATTAAAAATATACTTGTAAAAGCAACTTTTCTAATGCAGTTGAACTGAATGCCTGGAGTAAAAATTCAACCAGACAGAGGGAATGATAACATTATACAAACCAGAAAACTTTCGAGATTAAGGTACTCCTTCAATCAGTAAAGTTTAAGCCTCTAAAGCCCCTTGCTTAGCCATTCAGTGGGGTGGGGGGGAGGCGAGAAACTAGGATATCTCGAATCCCTTGGTATCTACTCCCCTAGTTCCCCACTTCCTAATCTAATCCCTTGAACAAACTTACCTTGTTATTGATTAGTTTATCAACATAAATCTCTAACGAACTCAATCATATAAGTTTCAGTTGTCATTTAATTAAAGTAAAAAACAAATATTTATTACATACCAAATCTAAAAAGCACTGACCCTGAAAAGAGAATGAAATATCTCAGCTGTTAAAAGTTATACTGGATAACCGTAAATCATCAGTGTGTGAAAAAGATATTCCTCTTGAATATGGAAACTCTTTTCCCCTTCAATAAAATATAAAAAACTAGTGGATTCGTAACTAAAAGCACTTGATTTAATACAAATAAACCCTTAATGGGACGATATAACAGGCTAAACCCTATATGTCTCCTGAAGATATCCTAGTCAGCGTAAGGGATGTTCCCCAAACTTAGCTCCTCTTTTCCCAGCTCTTCCAGATTCCTTCTCCCCAGGCTGTCGTCTGCTTGAAACGAGTTAAGACTTCGAGCTAAAGGTCTAGGCTTTACTTGGCATTTGGCACTATAAGTAATAAATTGTAAAAATTCAAGTTTTCAAATTTCCGTGATATTGATTACACTGGAAATGAAATCTGACACACAGCTCCAGTATCCCAGTTAACTCCAAAGAACCAGTTAAATTCCTTTAAAATTCCGTTATACTTGGGATGCATAAACTGAGAATATTTCTAATATCTGGGCACACTATTAATCTGCTGCCAAATATCCTTCACTTTTCCTGTATTCAAAAACACATGTATACTGGCCGAGAAATTTAAGCTGCACTTATGTAAGTTGTTAGATGGCTCAGATCACTTACCAATTCCTGTCCTTACCGTACATGGTCAAAGGGGTAACGAATTTCCCAAACTGTGGAAGAACATCTTGTTCAGGTTTCGTTGGATGGGTGCATTGTAAACAGCGTAAATAAAAGGCAGATGATGTATGAAAGAGAGCACATAAAAATAAAATTAGCCACCCAAGTGTCTGAGTGCTCATTGTAAAGAGAGAAGATGGTGTGATGAAACGTGTACGTGTACATGCTTCAACATTGTACAGCCTTGCCGGTTGTAAGACAACTCAGAGCCTGGAAAAAGAAAACATGGCACTTCTTTATAGCCGGGTGCTTATAAATATTCTCATAGTGATATTTATTATATTTCTGAGTCAAGTCCGATAGTCATTTGTTGGAGGAAATGCGGGGATATTTAGTTCTTTTGTTTGTTTAAGCGTTAAATTGTATGAAGGGGTCAGGTTGGTCACGTCCTATAAGGTGTTGCTTGCTCTTAATGAACTTGGTAAACCTAGAGTCTAGGGCTCGATTCCCTAGTGAGCAATAGGAATTTATTTAGTCACAAATTCACTAAATGAAATCCTGACTCTGGCCCTGGCTAGAAAAGGGTGGTAACCTGTAGATAACCCGTCTTCATATCATAAAATTGACGTTTTAAATATAAATTGCATAAAATATAAATTATATGAGATTATTTATTTAAATAGTTTTATTTAACATGAATAATTTTTCGTTGTAAAATATTTAATGAAGAGATTCTAGCTTTATAATAAAGAGTAAAATATAGTGAATGTATTTACCCTTTTCCCAACCATTGATGTAAGTATATTTTAATTTTTTTTTTTTATTGATCTCTTGAGTTTTTGAAACGAATTAAATTTTTAGACGTTTTTTTTGTTGATGCCGGATGGTGGAGACAGTATATCAGGAGAACAAGAAGAAAGTTCGTACCACAAATATTATCATACCCAATACTTGGCTGATTTTTCACTTTAATTAAGCCTAGATTTCACCTTATTTTCTCTTAGTTAATTTTTACAAAGAACAACTTTTTGTTTCTCCTATTAACTTCTGGAACGCCTGTTATAATAATATGCTATAGAATTTGTGTTGGCATAACTTCTACTAGAAACATTTATTCTTGCATAAGGGTCTTATTCCCAGAATAGTTTTCTTCTACCAATTTCTGTGACAAAAATCGTAGTTAGTCAATGCCTTTATATAAACCAACAAAGTAGCTCTCGCCTCGCATCATTGTTTCTTTTCCAACCTGCTTAACGTCTATCCATTACTCAAACTTGAACCCGATACTTTCATAATATACACAAAGAGTTGTCATCATAATCACATAAAAAATAAAATAAAAATATAAGAAAGAGAAGTGTGTTTACGGTCATAATATACTTTATGATCGTTTTTCAAATATAAGGTAACTTACTTTGTTATGATCTTTTAGGGACCTGGTAGTATGTCGATCCCATATATAAATGCTAAATAATATATTATGAATTTTAAACGCGGAAATCTGAAAGTATATTTCAATGTTATCGTCTTACCATAGAGATTGTTAATTATTACCAATGAGCGTGGTGCACACAATGATGACTGAATAATAAAGTACTTTGAAAAGGGTTTATGATTGTTCGCAGTCGTAAACTAATTAGTGCTTTAGTGGGAAAAATAAATTTTGAATCAGTGTGAGTTCAATATTTGAAACAGAATCTGACTTTATACTTCGTTGTTTGAAGAAGTGTTCAACAAGGCGAGATTGATTGATGTTTTTCTAATCCATCCATCCATTTTCCATTTCACTGAATTTCTGGCTTCTAAGAAATTTCGTTCCATGTCCAATTTCCTAGGCTGTCAAATAATCTTTCTGTAAAATGAAGATTGCATTAAATAATAATCAGAAATTTTGACAAATGGAACTGGGTGCAGCCGCATTTCATATTCCATTAATAAAATAGTACTAATTATCCAAATACATCAATCAGCTGTGACATTCATTAAAGCCTATACTAATTCAGGCATTTATATATTTCAGTCTCGTAACTTCGCTTTGTGCCATTCATGTTGGAATTATGGCCATGCCTCACGTCAGATGTATATGTGACCGACAAAATTAAAACTAAAAATACATACATTCAATAATGAACTTTGGGACAGAATCCATCCACTGATGTAATTAATATCGGAATTTTCGGGTATTCTCGGTCCCATCACCTGTCCTCGGCCCCATGACGTTTGTCCTATCACCTGTTTCTATGGAAGAATTTCAATCCGAAAGTGAAGGATAGTTGTCCTGGTCTAAGTACTTATATTCAAAAATGTATTAAGTACTAACGCATTGAACGAATTTTCTCTTCAACTCGCACTCTTGAAGATCTTTTCCGAGTGAGTAGGGGTAATAATTTGGAGATGAAAAAAACTAAAAAATTTAAAACTATTAAGGTCTTCGGGTATTGACCGTGTCTTCATTTTTGTTGCCAACAAAAATGTTCATTTTTATTGTTGTAAGCAACAAAAATGAAGACACGGTCAATACCCGGAGACCTTAATAGTATTAATGACCAGGACCGTGGAAGTCTACGAGTATATAACTAAAAAGTTTATTAGGGAGCTTAGCTATTTTACCTTTTTTTCAATGATTCTCTCCTAATAGCTTGTAATATTGTTGTACTCTTAATTCATGTGTGTTTATAAAGTACTAATGTCTACTGCTTCTTTATCTCAACGTACTTCGAATATCCTTTTAGTATTGAGCACATTAGCCTATGTGTTTGTCTATCATATTTTGTCAGGACTTTTAATGATGCTTTACAGGTCTGTGAAGTGTATAGTCTTATATTCAACAATTATTGTTAGTTTCATTTAAAAAATAACCATGCTTTATAATTAATAATGAAGAAAGTGGGAGAAATGGTGAATGCAGTCTACAGTCTTTTTGAAGAGTGGTCCTCAAATTTTATTTTTTATTAACGGTTACGGTGTGCAACTTAAGCTAATAAAAGTTGCCATCCTTTCCTTGGTAGGATGGGACAGCATTTTATTTTGTGAGTTCGTCACTAAATAAATTCATATTCTTCCCACACTGGAATAGAACCTGTTATTCCAGGTTTACCAAGTATGTGTACTCATGTTGTACGTTATTCCTTTTTTAATTTAGGTAATTTTATTTCTAGAATGTAATAGGTTAAAACTTATTTAAATTGCAACTTTTTAATCTCTAAGTAGGGCTGAGGTTGGCCATATGAGTTAAAGTGTTGACCTTAATCTCACACGTCAAACCGAGAATGGTGAGTTCGATTCTCGCCTGGGCAATAGGAATTTATTTAGTGACGAAATTCATTAAATAAAATGATTATCCCCACCCTGGCTAAGAAAGGGTGGCAACCTGTATTTACGCTGTCTTAATTAGCCTTAGTTGCAAAAAGTGGGCGTTAATAAATAATTTAAATTTAATCTCTATGTGAACAAGAAACATTTTATTTACATACATAATTGTAATAAAGTACAATGTCATTAATCAATTTTGGCGCATTTATTTTAAATATTTGGCATGCATTTGATGAGAATTATTGAATGAACCACATGAATTTGGCTACGGCGAATTAACAGTTTTAAAACTTTCCTACCACGGTTAATATCTTTAGCAGCACGAACCTAAAAGGATTTGATATTTAAATGTACTTTTTACGAAACGCTTTTGAAAGTGAGCCGAATTATTTGGTAGAAGTTGAGGCCTTATGAATGTCATGTTTAATTACCTTGAAATCCTTTTACTACTATAACACCCCCCCCCATCCTTGAGCTAGACTAATTCAGTGATAATTGGGTGTAATTGGTTGTAACTTATTCTTTTTTTGATGTTTTATTAACAAAATTTAGTTGATAAACGTTCAACGTGTGTCGCCTTGTTTTATCCGCAATAGAAAGAATAGAATTTTTTTTTGTTGATAAATGAGCGAATCCGTTCTCAGATGATAAATAAAGGTAGTGTTATCAAATAATTAATTGAAACATAAAACGAAAATATAATTCATTAAATTTATTTAATTCATCAGTGCTTATTAAACATTAAGCAAAACTAGTAGAACGAATTTATTAGTATAGGTAAGTGTCAAAAAACGTTTCCAAAATTCTTTTGATGATACAATTTAAACTAAAATTAATTTTTAACCCTGACATAAGATAGTTTTCCTGTTGACAGAATAAGTTGTAATAGGTTTAATGAATAAAATATGTAATTTTCCTGTCCTAAATTCTCTAAAAAGAAGTTTTGTTGTTAGGAATGGTCTAAGCCACAGAGTATTTCCTAATTTCTCGCTCTAAATTCCACAGCAAACTTATCTTGGTAAAAGAAGAAAGGGTCGCTTTCATCCACGGACAAACTTTCCTTTAGCAAACCCTGCCCGAGGAATTATTTTCATTTTGATGTACAGCAACCACATTTGGGGGGAATAAAAAAGAGATTTGTAGAAAGAGAAAAGCAAGATGTCTGCGGGAGTGTAACATGGAAAGTTAGGAGACTTGACTGAATTATATTAGGGGTGGTTTTCACGGACTCTTACCCAATATCAACAGGTACTAAGCTGGGCTAGCGACTCGGGCCTACCTCTGCTTTTTCTTTGATACAGGTGTAGCAATGTAGGAAACTGTGAAACAAAGTGTTAACAATGTATTTCAACAATAATAACCAAATCATAAAAAGAAAAGCAGAGATAAACTTTTCTATCATGTTTTCATTCATTCTTGATTGTTTGGTTATTATTATTATTCATAATTGGTGATAATTCATTATAAAACTGGAAGGATTATTCTTACTGGTTTGTTTAATAAATTTAGGATTTTTTATTTTCCTACAAAGATAACTAACCCTTAAGGGAAATCAGCTATTGAGTCGTACTCATGGCGTGATTTTCGAAAAATTTCTTCAAATTTCCATCGATCCTACCCAGGAGATGACGAAAATGAGGTCCGTCAAAAATTATATATATATATATATATATTTGTCTGTTAACGCTCTAGCGTTCGCAATTTTTGTTTGATCGTTACGAAACTCGATATTTGACCGTTTCATGTAAAAACACAGATCAAGTTCGTTAATGGCTGAAATCGGACTAGAGGGAAGGGGGGGGGGGTTAGAAGGGGGATTTTCGAAAATTTAAATTTTTTCATTAAAATATATTATGCATCGGATCGAAATTTTGTATAGAACCAATCTTATTGCACATTAAATTTACTATAAATATTGCTATATACATTTATTCTTTATCTTGAATATTAACCGAGATATTTGCATTTTTATGAAGTCTGTGGTCGGGTATAGTTCGGGTATCGGTCGGCCGTTTCCGTAACTGCTCGGCTCAGGTGGAAGCTTCTTCTAACCTTACCTGTCGTTTCTAACCTTACCTTACCTTCGTTACTTTGTGAGATGTATGCAAATACGTTCTGTTCGTCCCCCTCCCCTTCTTTAGTTCTTAGACTACTAAAACTTGAGTTAATAAAATATAAATTATTCTTACAATTCAGAAGCCGTTTCAGTGGGAATTTATTTTAATTAACTCAAAGATTTCTCATTACCGTTTGTATTTAATCATGGTGGTTTTGTGTTACCAGTATGCTGATTTCTCTATTGTAAAACTTCACATGGGAAATATGCTTAGTTTACGCAGCCGCTGCGTGACGGAATTTTTAAAATATATTGCCTATATTCTAGTTGTTAATGGAGGAAATTAATAAAAGCATTGTCAAATCGCTATCTCCAATTACCAAGTAACCTTTAGGCTAGAGATAATGTATGTAAAAGTGCCCTGTGCAACCTATAAAGTGGTTATGCTCTTTATAAAGTATATAAAGCTTTTACTATACTATTTATATAAAACGAAGAACGTAAAGTGTTACACAATTTCTTTTTTATAATTATGAGAGGCCATCAGCGGCAGTCTCTCGTCTCCTTATCTCCTTGTTCTTGCTCTATACCGCTTTATTTTGCAAGGTCCTCTCTTTATCATGACCTATATTGTTGGAACTACGCTGAGGTCATGCTCTGCCTGCTTAGATAAAGCCAAGAATGGCATCTTCTGGATAAAGAAAGAGTTCTTCTTGTCGTATTACTAACACCACTCCACTCCATAAATTCTTCTTATGATTTTATGGCGAAATAACGATTTTCACCTCACAATCACCATACAAACAAAGATTCTTGAATCAATAAGAATTGGTGTAAGCCTTAGTATTGGGAAGAAAACACGAAAACAGGCTCTCCTTCCACAAACTATATTTAAGGCAAAACTCCTCTCCATTCTCCTCCAACCCAGAGTACTAGCATAAATGACAACAACATATACAACTCATAAAAGTCCGTCACGCAGGGGCTGCGTAAACTAAGCAGATTTCCCACGTGAAGCTATACAATAGAGAAATCTCTATACGAGAGCCGAACAGTTAGGGCCGAACTAGCTTTTGGCCTGAAAGGTTCGTTATCGGCCCACATTTAATAAAAATGCAAATATCTCGGTTAATATTGAAGATAGAGAATAAATGTACAAAACAATATTTATAGTAACTTTAATTTGCAATAAAATTGGTTATATACAATTTTTCGATCCGACGTATGGTAACGGCGATATTTCGAATTTTCAGAAATCCTCCCCTCTAAACCCCCCCCCTCCCACTGGTCCGATTTCAGCCGTTAACGAACTTGATCTTTCTTTTTACATAAAACGACTAAATATCGAGTTTGGTAACGATTAAATAATAATTGCGACCGCCAGAGCGGTAACAGACAAATATATATATATATATATATATATATATATATATATATATATATATATATATATGTATATACACAGTTTTGAACGGACCTCATTTTCGTCATCTCCTGGGTAGGATCGATGGACATTTGAAGAAAAAATTCGAAAATCGCGTCATGAGTACAACCTCAATAGCTGATTTCCCTTAAGGGAAATCTGCTATAAGCACCATTGGGCAAATAGTGTACTTGAGGTGCTTTTTTATAGATCGCATTTTTCTGGGGTTTCTTTACAATAGATTTCAGAATATATGAATTACTTTTGTGTGATTATTATTTTAGAACAAGGTGGACTACCAATACAAAACAAATTCTAAGGTCTTAATCTGATCCAATGTTTAACAGAGTATCCACAACTTGATAACAGTGTATAACATAAAATACATGTATAAATTATTATATATATATATGTGTGTGTGTGTGTGTGTGTGTGTGTGTGTGTGTGTTTGTGCGTGTGTGTGTGTGTTAGGTATTTATGTTCTAAAATGTAATATATGCAGTAAAATAAATATGGTTTTTCTGTCTGGATTAAAAACTCATAGTCCCTACTTCACATCCCTTTAATGATCTGTCTCTTCCTACGCGCGGCTCAGGATCTACTAACAAAGAGATTATTCATTCTGTCTTTGTCTGTTTTATTATTTCTCTCTCATCTAATTGTGCCCTGTTTTATTTTAACTAGGGTGAAAGAAACAAATTATTTTCTTATTCCATCCTGATAATTGGAGTTAAGTTCAATCAAAATATAAAATTAAATAAATAACGTTATTGTCGGAGCAATAAAAAAAAATCTTATATTCCAAACGATTTGTCCCAGTAGAATATTTTTATTATTAGTTATAACTGTTTATTACTTTTATCGTTTTTTCTCTAAAAAAATAAGATAATAGGACTCACTGATCGTAATCCACGGGACGTTACTTCAGAATCTCAGAAAATGGAGGATCCACATTCGGTGAATATTCAGATATTATGATGAATGTTTTTTTCGGCATATATTGAGGAGGATTTAAAAATTTGAACGCAATTTTGCATGAATTTATTAATTATTATTATATGAGTGATTTATCATCTGATAATAGGGGGGAGGGAGGAGATCGAACCAATATGAAGTAATTTCATTACATTAGCGATGACATTAGCGCGAATTAAAAATCGTACTCAAAAGTCTGGCATTATCAAGAACCAAGTGAGTACTCCATGCTCACCTTTTAATCTTACTCGTATTCCTGCTG
Source organism: Riptortus pedestris (assembly GCA_019009955.1). Taxonomy (NCBI): domain Eukaryota; kingdom Metazoa; phylum Arthropoda; class Insecta; order Hemiptera; family Alydidae; genus Riptortus; species Riptortus pedestris. The sequence continues at coordinate 47,645,807 of CM032229.1, read as the reverse complement.
ATAGGTTTAAATTTTAGGTGCCTTTTATTCTGTTTTTTTTTTTTTTTTTAGGTAAGAACCAATTTTTATTTACGATAATGCCCGTAACTGTGGCACACCTTAGCTTTCATAGTCTTTAAACTGAAAAGTTAATTCTTGTAATATTATAAATGTAGTTCTTTTATTATATTTTATTGTGGAGCTCAGGTTAGCCATTTGAGTTAAAGCGTTGGTTGGTATTGATCTCACACGGTAAACCTAGAGTGACGGGTTTGATTCCCGCCTGGGTAATAAGAATTTATTTAGTGATGGACTCATTAAATAAAATACTTAGTCGCACACGGCTAGAAAAGGTTGGTAACCTGTAAATAAGCCGTCTCAGTTAGAGAAGAGTGGGAGAAAGTAGACGTTAATAGAAAATAATATTTTGTTCTTTCTTATTAATCAATTTTAAATGTGTAATGTTACCAATTATTAGAATGGGTTAAATGATCCATTCAACTGAATAATGGAATAAATGAACCGTGGATTTATTGTTAAAAGAAGAATCAGTTTTAGACTCCGAATAAACAGACAGCAACTTTATATTTCCGCCTGCATTTTGCGAGATAAAAAATACGGACAAGGAAAATAAAATGAAATAAAAAAATAAAACCAGTCCCGTCGGTCATAAAAAACGCGTTTGTGCCCTCGGATGGAGGAGAGGCGCACCGCCGAATATAAAGCTGAGTGTTACCACCCCCTGGGTGCAATATACCTTTGTAACGACTGTATTATATTGGTATGCATCGGAGAGAGAGAGAGGGCAGCCTGCACAGGGGTGGATGTCACTTCAGCATAATCGAGGGAGGGGGGAGCTCCAGGACAGGGCCCCCCTCAGAAAACAGAAAAAATAAATCAGAACCAGCCATAACAGCCACTAGCTACTTCTTCAATATTGTCCAGGCAGTCGGAAAGATAAGCAACAACAATGACCCCAAACTCGGGGAGGGTCTCGTCTACTCCCAAAATAATTCATTGCTTTTTATTTGTGATCTCCTTTTTTTTTCGTATATGTCTCTATGAGTATTCAACTTGGTCAAAACGTTCTTCAAATCCATAAATTGAATGCAAAACAGTAAAAGAAATGTCCTAGCTTTTACAAGAAAGATAAAATATATTGAAAATGTATCTAGTACGTTCTCCTAATGTAAATCACACAACACAGTATGATGTAAATCATATTACAAATGAAAACTGCTTCTAAAAAAAGTAAATTTCGACAAAGTTCCTTATTAACGTTATCCATTAAAAATTCTTACTCTTAACATTGCAAGAGAATAAAATACACGTAACTAAAGGCATTAAAAGAATTTCAATTATTTCATGAATGCATGCCTCACAACATTTGACGAAAACCTGATTAGTATAAAACCAAGGTCTTTAAATGGTAGAAATATATTAGTAAAGGAAATGAAATTCTTATCAGACAAAAATATAGAAATAACATGATACATGTAATGAAAATGAGTTCAATTTTTATTTACTAAAAGGTTTTCTAATCTGAATCTTCATTGCATATATATATACATGACTCCGATGGTTAATTATGGATACTCTATATTTGGTGTCATCCACAAACTCACAAAGCTTTTTGACGTCAATTTGCATATGTTTCTCTGGCTACTATCACAAACACTAACTTGTCAGAAGGTCTGGAGGGCCGTACATAGAATAGAACTTCGGTAAACTTGTTTAATCTAATTTGGGGAGCTGGAGATATGATCTGAGGATGAGGGTTGTGCTGCAGGGAGACCTTCAAGTGACAGACTATTAACTGGCTTTGACCTCGCCAGATCTGGATTACACGACTTCTCGGATTGGATCAAGATTGGCTTTGTTTAATTCAACAAATACTATTGATCCGCGGATCACTGTTACTACTATTATGTTGCAGGACTAAGTACACTCACTTTAAATACTTAATTCAGGTGAGAGATATTTTAAAGTGGAATATTTCCAACTGATATCGTTTTACCATTAAAGAGCATACCATTAAACGAAAAAAGTCCGTCACGCAGGGGCTGCGTAAACTAAGCAGATTTCCCACGTGATGTTTTACAATAGAGAAATTTCAAAATAGAGAGTCAAACAGTTACGGGAACGGCCAGAACTAGCTCTTCACGGAAACTCACGACTAGACCCGAAGTTAGCCGATCCCATCTCATAAGCTGAAAACAGAAAAATGCAAATATCTCGGTTAATATTACAGATACAGAATAAATGTACGTAACATTATTTATAGTAAATTTAATTTGCAATAAGATATCTATATAATTTTTCGATCCGACGTATAGTAACGGAGATATTTCGAATTGTCGAACATCCTCCCCTCTACACACCCCCCCCCTCCCACTTGTCTGATTTCAGCCATTAACGAACTTGATCTTTATTTTTGCATAAAACGTTTAAATATCGAGTTTGGTAACGATCAAATGAAAATTGCGACCGCTAGAGAGTTAACAGACAAATATATATATATATATATATTATATATATATATATATATATATATATATATATATATATAATTTTGAACGGACCTCATTTTCATCATTTCCTGGATGGACATTTGAAGAGATTTTTCGAAACTCGCGTCATTAGTAGGACCTCAATAGCTGATTTCCCTTAAGGGAAATCTCCTAAAAACCATTAGGCACGCAGATACTGAATAACCTGAGATTTATAACTTATTGGAATAACACTTAGATTATGTCATGTGATATACTATCCTCTCTGGCCCAAAACCCCAAAAAGCAACGCTTCTTGTCGAATTTCGACCATAAAGAAACTTGATCTAATGTTTTACATGGAATTCTGAAATATGGAATATTGAGCTCTTGGTAAAGATTAACCAAAAATCTTGGCTACTAGAGTGTACATTTATACATGTATAATTAAGTATAAATGTGCATTATTATATTTTATTTATATAACAATAGCTTTTTATATTAACAATATTTCTTTTTTAGTTTTTAAGTCATATTAACTAAATTTTTTAATTCAAAATTGTCAGAATGTCTGTATTTTAGGCTTTGATAATACAGTCGACTCTCGCTACCAGGAGATTCCACGGGACTGCCCTTTTTGTTCGTGTCATGTATAGTTCGTCTTAGGCATAGTTCGAGTTATAGAGGTGAACTACATGAAAATTCGTGTTACAGAGGTAAAAAATGTACTTTGATTTATTCCCTACATCTTCTACAAATCTACATAATCTTAATATTTTACGAATATTTAAATGAATTAAAATATGTATATATACATAACTTAAAAAAAAAACGGTAAAACACAGAAAACAGAAAATATAATATTAATTCCACTGAGTAATAAGTCCTTAATCTTCCTTTGCTTAAAACTGAAAAACACTATCAGTTATAATGTTGATTAAAATAAAAAAAATTTTGCCGTATCCCTTACAAAATTAAACATTTAACTTAGTACAGTATAATAAAAAATACTTACAGTAAACATAATAAATATCGTGTAAAACAGAGTAAACAGTATCGACCAATATTACTGCAATCCCACTAGTAGTTGAAATAGTCCGTTATCTTCTTCTGTTTAAGACTGTTAGCAACACATTTGTCAAGCATATTCTCGATTGAAACAATTGAAGAAAACACACTGTCTGGTACATCACTGGTTTTTTTCTAAAAACATACGTAGAGTACGTACTGCAGCTTTGGCTTCTTTAGATGTGGTCTTCATTGTTGGTTAAGGAATCCAAAATATCGTCATGTTATAGAGGTAAAATATAACCGGAAGATTAGTTCGTGTTACGTATGGTAATTTCTTCGTGTTAGACAGGTTTTTCCATGGGGATTAAAAATAATTCGTGATATCGAGGATTTCGTGTTATCGAGGTTCGTGTTAGCGAGAGTCGACTAATAAACAGTACCTAAACGTCGCCGAAGCAGTCGATTTAATTTTAAGCCACACAAATGGCCGAATACCCAGTGAAAGGAATGTCGGTAACAATAATCTTTTAATATTGCCTTAATGAATTATCAACAATTCTTCTAGTTAGGTGTACAATAATATTCGTTTCTGTCAACTTCCTCTTATTCATACATGATTTTTATACCTTCTCAAGAAACAAATCTATTTTAATTGTTTTATTAACGTGCACTATTTGATACTGTGGCTAATTGGAGCGGGTTATCTACAGATTACCACTCTTTTCTAGTCAGATGGGACTAAGGGTTTTATTTGATGAATTCGTCACTAAATAAATTCCAATTTGTAATTTCCGAGGCTTTAACTCACATGGCTAACCTGAGCCCCCAAAAAACTTACATTACATTAATTAAAAAAATAATTTTTTTGTGGTTTTTCGGAAAATATGCACATACAAAAGTTGTTAATTTTGTTATTTAGGGCAAATGTTGTTATATACTTCCTACCATCTATCACGAGGAGTATTTATTAGCTGACACGAGAATCATGTATTAGCTACCACGAAGAGAACAAGAAGTTGTGTATATTTTCAATTGTTTAGCTCTTTCCAGTGGAAACATGAGGCTAAGTTTTATCAAATATAAAATTTTATGCCACGTCTCAATATTCTTATAAGACTACTTACTTATCGATTTCAGTGCTTAGAGATGTGTTATTTGGCAAAGTTCTATCAAGAAGCATTTCTCTCGGCATGTCATACTGTCAGCACTCTGATGATATATATTGTTGCGAAAATTAAATAGATGAATAATCCTTCAGAGAGAGAGAGAGAGAGAGAGAGAGAGAGAGAGAGAGAGAGAGAGAGAGAGAGAGTGAGAGGAGAGAGAGAGAGAGAGAGAGAGAGAGAGAGAGAGAGAGAGAGAGAGAGAGAGACAGAGAGAGAGAGAGAGAGAGAGAGAGAGAGAGAGAGAGAGAGAGAGAGATAGATAGATAGATAGATGCTTTTATTGTCATAGGACCAATGGTCCTCTCTTACGGACAATATACATGTATGTTTACTATAAACTGGTTGCTAATACTATAAATCAAACTAGGCAACTTATAAATTAAATTAAAACTTATCCAAAAAACATAAAAATACTGTGTGTATATATATATATATATATATATATATATATATATATATATATATATATATAAACTAATGTATAAACATAAAACTAAAAATATAAATAAAACTAATATACAAACAGAAAACTAAAAATATAAATAAAACTAGAGAGAGAGAGAGAGAGAGAGAGAGAGAGAGAGAGAGAGAGAGAGAGAGAGAGAGAGAGAGAGTCGCGTATTTGGAAAGTGTGACGTAGATCAAAGCAGCCGAAAGAATGTTCTAGGTCCGACCAGTACCTTCCAGCCATACCTCGAATAGTCTAGACAATTCCCCTTTGATGTATGCCGACAACCTATATAAAGAAGCTCGGGCCAGCCGTGAGAAGTCAGTTTTATTGTCACCTGTCTTGATGTTCACATCAGTGCTTCAGTGCGACTTAGTGCAGTGCGGTAAAGTGTTTTTAAAAGAAGAACAGTGTTATGCCGTGACTGTAAGTAACAGTTTAGTACCGTGTTTAAGACAGTGCAGTGCCGCGAAGTAAAGGACAGTGCAGTGCCGCGAAGTAAAGGACTGTGCAGTGCCGTCTTTCTGTGAATTTCAGTGAATTATTGGACTGTGACTCATTGAAGAACAGTAACGCTATCAGTGTATACTGTGAGTAGTAACTAAGAATAATCACCAAGTTTATTGTGCATTATCCAAATAAATTTTGCAGTGATAAAAACTGTGAAACTTGCGAGTATTTAATTTTGCAATCCAAAAGAACTCTTATTAAAAACGTTTATTACTGATCTTGGTAATACAAAACTAACAATATATATAAAACAACCTAGACAACATTTTATGTGAAATTGTTTTTATCCCTAATGGTTCTTGTTTGGAGTATTGTTACTCCGCCCCCCCCCCCTCAAAGCATGGAGGGCAAGCAGAAAGAACTTGACGCAAGCAAAGTAACATAAGGCGGGTAACACAAAGTGCGAGGGAAGCAGTACTTGAATAAGCACACAACCCTTAAAGATGGGGTTGGTTTAAAAGAACCGTGAGTTAGCCTCCAATTTATTATTAACTCACCACCCTCCCCCACCCACAGGTCTAACACTCTTCTCACGATAAATAATCGGTAGCTTTCCTGGGTTATATATTAAAACAATTATTCAACCTGAATTACTAACTCTTTGTTCTTAACAGTTTTAAAAACCTGCTCTTCTCAAGTTTCAAACAATTTACTGTTCGGCTCAATTGTATTTTAGCAAATTTCCCCTAAGGGAAATCAGCTATTGTTCATAACGCGATTTTCGACAAGTTTCTTCAAATGTACATCGATCCTATCTATTGATTCATTTTATGTAAAAAGAACAAGTTCGTTAATGGCTGAAGTCGGGCCAGTGGGAAGGGGGGTTTGAAGGAAAGGATTTTTGAAAATTCTAAATATCTCTGTTATTATACGTCAGATCGAAAAATGTTATAGAACCAATCTTATTGACAATTAAATGCACTATAAATATTGTTATGTACATTTATTCTCTATATTGATTATTGACCGAGATATTAGCATTATACAGTTATCAGCCTTCAGCAAACCTCGCTTCTACTAATGTAACAAAAACAATGCTCTGTTACAAAATACACCTTATTCGAAGCTTAAAAAACAAATATGGTTTTCAAGAAACCTTTATTGCACGGGATGCATCCAAATATGTTCATGTGAATCCCCCTGTCTTAAGTACTAGGACTAAAAAAATTTGATTGAGTGAGATAAATATTATTCTCATTCATTATAAATTACAGTAGTAGATATAGTAAATATTTTTCAGTAACTGTATTCTTTCCGATGAGAGATTTATAATGTGGCATTAAAAAATACATACAACCCTAAATTTTTACTTTTATGTCATTAACCCCTATTTTTTTTATAGCCATTTTAGTAATTGTAATTGGAGTACGCTAACTAACATTGTGACACGGAAATTTTATATATTAGTCTAATATATAAAATTTCCATGTCACAATGTTAGTTAGCGTACTCCTCCGAAACGGCTTTACCGATATTTACCAAATTTTATATGCGTATTCAGTAGGTCTGAGAATCGGCTACAATCTATTTTTCATATCCCTAAGTGATAAGGGTTGTTCACCCTTAACATTTTTTTTTTATTTTTGGACGGCATTTATTGTTTTTATTTTTTTATAATGTGGTATTAAAAAATACATACAACCCTAAGTTTTTACTTTTTTATCACCAACCCCTATTTTTTTATAGCCATTTTAGTAATTTAATCATTATCATGCCGCTCGACAACTGATCAATTATAGTGTTTTAACTGTACTTCGATTAAAATTTCAATTTGCAATGACAATCAAAAAATCCCAAGGCCAAACGATGTCTATTTGTGGCTTAGATTTGAGTACACCATGTTTTTCACACGGGCAATTGTACGTAGCATGCTCTCGAGTGGGTAAACCATTCAGTTTGTTTGTGCTCGCTAAAAATGGGCTAACAAAAAATATTGTTCACGCTATAGTATTAAAAGATTGATGTTATTTATTAGTGTTACTATCGTATTAATTTGTGATATGTAATTTTAAGAAATAAACTATAATAACTTAAAAATAATATTGTTTGGCGTTTGTTATTTTTATATTCCCTTATCGTTCATAGCGCTCCATGCCTATCTCATGCATATACCACATACACATTCAATAGCTGATTTCCTTGAAGGGAAATCTGCTAAAAAAAAGGCTGTATGAATAATGAAAAGTCCGTCACGAAGGGGCTGCGTAAACTAAGCAGATTTCCCACGTTAAGTTTTACAATAGAGAAATCCGCCTAATAACAACACTAGTAGTAAGGAATATCTAAACCTATTCACGAGGGACGAATAGTTACCGAAACGTCCCGCACTAGCTCTCGGCGGAGAGTCCCGAACATAGCCGACTCCTGCCGACCTCACGCATGCATACAAATGCAAATATCTCGGTTAATATTCAAGATAGAGAATAAATGTATGGAACAATATTTATAGTAAATTTAATTTGCAATAAGATTAATTCTGTGCAATTTTTCGATCAGACGTATAATAACGGAGATATTTCGAATTTTCAAAAATCCCCCCTCTATACCCTCCCTCCCACTGGTCCGATTTAAGCCATTAACGAACTTGATCTTTCTTTTTACGTAAAACGCTTAAATATGAAGTTTGGTAACGATCGAAAAAAAATTCCGACCACTAGAGCGTTAACAGATATATATATATATATATATATATATATATATATATATATATATATATATATATATATATATATAATTTTGAACGGACCTCATTTTCGTCATCTCCTGGGTAGGATCGATGGACATTTGAAGAAATTGTTCGAAAATCGCGTCATGAGTATGACCTCAATAACTGATTTCCTTTAAGGGAAATCTGCTAAAATGATTATAATTTTCAATAATCACCTGATCATCATAAGTAAATTTAAACTTACTAACTGACTTATCTCATTAAGGGTTATTGGTTTATTTAGATATATTATTATTAACAAAAGTCCGTCACGCAGGGGCTGCGTAAACTAAGCAGATTTCGCTCGTGAAGTTTAGTAATAGATAAATATACATACTGGTAACACAACAACACCGTGAATAAATACAAACGGAAATAAGAAATGTTTTATCCAATTTCAATAACCTGCCGACAGGAAGCGTTAGGTTAGAAATGTAAACAAACGGGTCGGCCCGCCTCACACCGGAAAGAAAAATAATTACTGAAATATATCAGAACATAACACATTAATTTTATTGAGAACTATTTATTATATCTAGTACTGTAATTAATAATGAGTCCGAATAATTGTTATCTCAATCAATAAAATTTTAGTAGTCCAAAACTTTAAGATGGGGGGGGGATCACCAGGGTCATATTTGCATGTATCTCGTATAATAAAGGTCTCTTGAATACATTTTAGCAGATTTCCCTTGAGGGAAATCAGCTATTGAGGTCGTACTCATGACGCGAGTTTTGAAAAATTTCTTCAAATAAAGAAATAATTATAATAATAAGAATAATTTATTAAACCTTTGAGCGGAAAAAGTATTCCGAAACGTTCTTGGAAGGTGTGTAAAAATAATTATCAAAACTGGCTCACTGAAAGATATATTAAAGCAATATGGGAACTCATGGAGTGCTGTGTATCTAGTTAGACTTGTTGATCAAAAAGTTACAAAACACTGACCAATATAAATTGGGTCTAACAATCATTAGAAAACCCATTTTTGAGGTGTTGGATGGTGAAGGAATCTGGAAATTCAGGTAAGAAAACAAACGTCTTGTTCATAGTTATTTATTCTATACTCTGAAAGTGCTCTGTCGCATAGAATAAATAACTGTAACGAACAAGGCCTGTTTTTTTACCTGAGATAATAATTGGAGAAAGTAATCATACCATAAACTTCAAATAACTGTTTATGAAAGAATTTATTATTCCATTGATATATCGGCACTTGTAAATGGGGTTATGCCAATAAAAACGTATTTTTTTGAGAAATATTTTCAGATGACCAGCGTATTCTCTCGCCTGATATTTCAAACGATTACCTATTCAATTGCATAACTTCATCATTTCAGAATTGCGCCAGATCTTGTAATCCATTCTTTACCTGAGAAGCAAAATATTTTTATATTTGAATGATTAACCATTTCGGAATAGAAACACTTGTTGGCCTCAGAAATTAATCTAGTTAGTTCTACATGAGGTATTTTTTGTTATGATAGTAATGTTTAAGGTCTTTACTTAATTAATTCTATCTCGGGAAGAGGGTATTCCCTATCATATTATTTCCATCGATCCCAGGAGATGACGAAAATGAGGACCGTTCAAAATTATATATATATATATATATATATATTATATATATATATATATATATATATATATATATATTTGACTGTTAACGCTCTAGCGGTCGCAATTTTTGTTTGATAGTTACCAAACTTCATATTTAAGCGTTTTACGTAAAAAGAGAGATCAAGTTCGTTAATGGCTGAAATCGGACCAGTGGTAGGGGGGATTTTTGAAAATTCGAAATATCTCCGTTATTATACGTCGGATCGAAAAATTGAATAGAATCAATCATATTGCAAATTACATTTACTGTAAAGTTTGTTCTATACACTTTTTCTGTATCTTGAATATTAACCGAGATATTTGCATTTGTATGCATGTGTATGGTCGGCAGGAGTCGGCTATGTTCGGGACCCTCCGCCGAGAGCTAGTGCGGGCCGTTTCGGTAACCATTCGTCCCTCGTGAATAGGTTTAGAGATTCCCTACTACATACTACTGTTGTTATTAGGAGGATTTCTCTATTGTAAAACTTCACGTGGGAAATCTGCTTAGTTTACGCAGCCCCTGCGTGACGGACTTTTCATTATTCATTCAGCCTTTTTTAGCAGATTTCCCTTCAAGGAAATCAGCTATTGAGTGTGTATGTGGTATATGCATGAGATAAAAGGGAAATCTGCTAAAAAATATGTGTATTACAATTTATTTATGGATGAATTTAATTAACAGCTGTTTTAACAAAGTAGGGTTCTGCTCTCTATCGCTGATGAAATATTATGTAAATAGGATTAGACACCCAGATTCTTGGCTTTCTAAGCCAGAAAGTTTTACCGATTTTCTTTACATTATCCTTACATTTATAATAAATTTACAATGTTTCCAGGCCATACACTACTATTTTAAAATGCAGCACACGTTTTAAATTACAAAAGTAAAATCTTTTTTGATTTAAAAAACTGGCTGGACTAACACAATTACAGACAATAAACTTCGAGGCATTAAAAACACTACTGTGTTTGGCAATCTAGTTTCAATAAATCTATACGTGAAGAAATAGTTTTAACTAAACTCAGAAATGGCCACACCAAATTAATTAATGCTTCATAACGAGAACAGATAAACCAACATGTATAACTTGTTAAATATTTACTGAATGTTGACTAGAAGACTTACGGGTCCCAAAGAACATCACTCTTAGAAGATGGCCGTCAATGCATAAGAAATATCCTCACTTACCTTAAAAAACATAAGTATATACCAGCAAATGTGATAGGTCTATGGTGTAACTCTAGATCTTTCTGTTCCAAAAAGAATGTATACAATATATATATTTAAATTCAAATACATAATCAAATAATATATCCTATATGCTGTTGTCATGTTGTAAAAGGTAATAAATTATTCTAAAACGTTGGCAAAATTGAAGTGGTTTGATTTCACCCTGCGTGACACACAATACAAGCTTTGATGAATATAAAAATTTTTTATATGGTTAATTAGCTCTCGATTATTAAAAAATAATAGTTATTAAAACATTTAAACTTATAAATATTTTAATGTTACTAAGATATGGATGTAAAAATCTATAAAGTGGACTAGTATACCCCACTTCATAGATGTTTAGAGATCCATATCTTTGTAAGATTAAAATATTTGTAGGGTCTTGATTGGTTTTATTTTTGTAAATGAATTCACAAGAGTTACTCCATACATTTATCTATATTTTAACTATTAATATATGTAGTTGAAATAAATTATATTAAGGTATAGAAATATAAGGCAACACTACCTTATCACTAGTACACCATCAGAATTTTAATAAACGTTACAGATCACAGAAGGATTTTTTTTTTCTTTTTTTTTAAAAAAAAGTGAATGAAAAGACTGGTGTACTAAAGAGATTCAACTAAGGACCGCATGGCAGATCAGCTGATCTCCTTAAAATAACAAAAACATATTTTATAATAGCCATAAATAGCAATAGGGAGGAGGGGGTGGGGGAGGAAAAACATGAAAGGTGTAAAAAGGTGTGAAAAGGTTCCGCCCTACAGTTGATCAATGCAGGCTCTTACTTTACTGCCGCTGAACCTTGAATAGATAAGAGAGGTTAGTAACAAGAGCCTGTCTCTCTCTTGTCCTTTGTGTTCATATTCACGCTGCTCTCTTCTTTTGCTAGCCATCCACAGCTGTTCAATAGATATTTTTTTTTCAATTTCTCGCCTTCTCGATCCCTAGAAAATTCCTACGACCACAATCTCATGAAATACTTCATTTCATTAGATTTAAAAACACGAAAGTTAAGAAAGAAAAAACGTTTTTCCTTACATGGTACAAATCTAGAGAAATATATTAAATTCTTAAAACTATTTAAGTCGATAGAATCCTACATAGCTCGATTAATTAAATTTTTAAACGAAATTTATTCGTAGAAATTAAACTATTGCAATCATTAGGAATACAATTTCTAACATATTTTTCTCTGATAAACTCAAAATTTATATATTCATTTTGACACTAAATGGAACTTAGATATATATTTCAACCACACCGGGGGGGGGGGGTGAGATGGATGGTTATCGGCTAATAAATTGCCCGTTCAAAATTAAAGAGTTTGTTTCTGTGCTTCTTTGATACAGAGCGACTATAATGAATACCAATATTAGTATTAGTTGGTTTCTAATTTTCAATTATAAATGTGGGTAGATAAAGAACATTAACATTTAAAAGAAACAATTTTATATTTGTCTGGAAATAAAAAAGTTTCCATTAAAACTAGAATATTAAAAAATGTGAGTGTCTATGTGGCACATAGGCAAATAGTTGATGGGGACAGCAGGGAAAACCTGTTTAGGGGAAATTCACACTGATTGAAGATAAAGAGGGAACACAGGTATACAAGAGGAAAGATTGGAAAACAAGTTAAGGGTCATATTGCTCCTGTAAAATTTTAAATTTTTCGGCATAGCTGTAGCTAGAGTAAATTGTTTAATATCATTTTTAAATTATGCTGTAGGGGTATTCACATTTAATAGTTCATAAATTACTACTTATACCCAATAATGACACCATTAAAGATTCTACTTATTTATTTCACACACACACACACACACATATATATATATATATATATATATATATATATATATATATATAAGTGTAAAACAAATAATCAAATAACATATCCTATATGTTAATATGTTTGTAATGTTGTAGGGACAAAGGTAATAAATTATTCCAAAACGTTGGCAAAGTCGATGTGGTTTGATTTCACCTCACATGACACAAAACCAAACAATAAAATAATAGATAAATTAAAAAAAACTGTTATATGGTAAATTAGCTGTCAATTATTAAAAAATAATAATTATTAGCGACATTTAAACTTCAGGTTTGATAGGAGAATCGAGTAAAATGAGATTAAAATCAGTGAAATATCATGTTTAATTTATTATTACTAATAGCAGTAGTAAAGCATCTCCATTCTTGTACCGCCATGATGGACTAAATACGAAGATAACCTTACCCTTTTCGCTATTGTAACTTGATATGTGTCCAGATAACAGATTCAAATATATGAGCCCCTTATATTTAAACAGGAACGGCTATTTAAAAAAAAATAAATTCAATTTCATTGCCAATTGCACATATGTTTGAATTTCGAGTCCTAGCTATTTCATTTAACCTTTCTACCAGTTTTATAAAAATTATTGGTTATTATTATCAATAAAATAGCGCGGTTAAGTTTCTAAATCATTATAATAGGTGATCAGGAAGAAATTGATAGTTTATAATGGTCTGGCCAATTCAAAGATGTCTAAAAGATGAGAAGAGTGTTCGAGAAGGAGTAAAGGCACTATACCCAGGGCTATATATAGACTCTGAAAACGGTATCATTATGTTGAATAGAAACAGGAAAAATCGTGTGGCTTTACTGTGCGGGGCTAAAGCTAGTTATCAGCCATTTGGCGCAGGTTTCGTTGGTGAAGGAATGCTGACTGGGTACATCGAAGGTGGTGTTGATACTCCTCCTTCAACCAAAACCATCACCAAAGTCATCCACAACTTGGCAAAATTGAACTCCGCAGGAATCCTCGTTCTCCTTCTCAACTACCCAGTTCAAGTTCTTAATTTCGGTCTAGCTATTGAGAAAGCGAGGCTAAAGGGGATAATGATTGAAAGCTTTGTCATTACTGACGACTGTTCTAGGACAGAGGATGTTGAGCTCGTTGGATACGAAAAGAATCTAGCAATGAGAAGAGGACTGAGTGGTTGCTCGTATGTGTTTAAAATTCTGGGTTCAATGAGCAGTCTTGGTTGCAAGTTGACAGAGATATTGGATCATGCAATGACACTAAATTTTAGGCTGGCGACTATAGGCTTTGCTATCAAATCTTGTACTCTTCCAGGTTCCGACAAACCTCTTTTTCAGATCCCAAAAGGAGAGGCGGTCGTTGGTTGTGGGCTACAAGGAGACCGAGGAGTCTACAACATACAAGTTGAGAATCTCAGCGACTTTATGAAAAAAATTCTACCTAAAGCTATTAAGCAAAGCGGTTTAAGACGAGGTGACAATTGCTGTATATTTGTTAATAATCTGGGCTCTGTGACAACTATTGAGCTGAATTGTATTGCGAATGAAATTGATATATGCTTAGGAAAATTGGGAATATGTATAGAACGGTTATACGTTGGTACAGTAATGACTTTTCACAATACGAAAGGTGCACTTATATCGGTCTTAAACAGCACATATTTACCAGAATGGGTTCGCTACCTCGATATGAACACAGAAGCGTATGCCTGGCCAGGGTCAAGACTGTCTCGTCCAAATCCGAAATGGCCAACTAGGCTTTTTGGAGAGGGCGATGAAAATTTGGAATCGCCCGAGATCAAAATGTCCATAGCAAGAAATACAATGATTCTTAATGAAAAAGAGGCACAGCTATTCAAAAAATGTTTAACTAGTGCCTGTGAAGCCGTTATAAATGCAGAGGACGTTATAAATAGATTAAATGGCATAACTGGAAATGGAGACTGTGGAACAAATATGAAAACGTTTTCGGATAACTTGCTCAAAAAGCTTCAGGACATGCCTTGCAAGGATGTGGCTGAAACATTCTACTCTTGCTCTTCGTTAGCAGAGGAAATGATGAGTGGGACTATTGGCATTCTCTACTCGCTGGGGTTCAATGGTGCAGGAACTGAAGCTGACTGCTGGGTATCCTGCTGGGAAAGTGCTATAAATCAAATAATGAAGTACACATCTGCTAAGCCGGGCTACAGGACGCTACTTGACGCTCTAGTACCGGCCTATGAGATATTTGTTGATTGGCTGGTAAAATACGGCCCTGACAAATGGGATAAAGCTCTGGCTAGGGCCGTACAATATGCAGAGTGTGGTTGCATCAAGACGGTAACTATGAAACCAAAAGTTGGGAGAGCAAAGTACGTCTCCCAAGCTAAAATTAACAATATGGACGCAGGAGCATACGGTGTTCTAGTTTGGCTGCAAGCTGTTTATAATACTCTTCAAAGCTATCTGCTGGAATGTTCATCGCTTGAAGCACAGCGACAAAAATCAACTCTAAAGTCGATAAAATCAAGCAAAATGGTTTAAATCGTTATTGTGAACTCTTTCTTATCTCAGCGGTGATTTAAAACTTAACAGAAAACATGCTTCTGACTGTAGCAACCCTATTACCTCTCTCCCCCCTAAATTGATTTGCCATAAATGCCTGGAAATAAAAAATATTGAATTCATATTAAATATGAAATATAAATTTTATATGTAGAAAATTACTAACTTTTTCGTGTGGTATTTGATTTTATAAGAAAGCTCGTACACTAAGCAGTACATAACAAATTTCCAAATTCGTGTGCAAATGGTCCATTTTTATGATTTCAAATTAATTCATCGGTTTTTCCAACACTTTTCAACTCTTCTGATTACTAAAGTATAAGATAAATCTATTTTTCAAATGGAATGAGATCAAATAAGTAATTCAGTAAGTGATCAAGTAAGTAAGTAAGTTCTAAATTTATTATTCCATCAAGACATGAGCTACAAAGATATGACGATAAAATTTACTCTAAAAATAGGATAAACAGTCTGTAGTCTGAAAATAATATTTAATAGATGTACTTGAAATACTAGAGGTAAAATAGTATCGTCAATTAAAGAATAAATAATATAACAGTTCCCAGGAAAGCATGTTAGATGTGTTTTTACTCATATCAATTTGTGATTCCAGCAAAAAAAAAATGTGTGTTTATTTTAAAAAAAATTAGTATTTCAGAATAGCAAGTGAATAGTTACACGTAACACCTGTAAGTCAGGAGAAACATGATTTTATTTTGTGATGATTCACTTTTTTACATCTCCCATTTTTGAGCTGCTAAAAGTTCTTTGACTAGATCATCATTTAGGTATTTATTTTGAAAGGTCACAATGTTTGTCAAAAAGGACTTGCTCAATTTTAGTAAATAAAAACATTTACTGTGAAATACTTTGAAAATTTGCCAAATGGCGTAAGTCTTACCATAGGATGGCAATATGTATTGTAGTTGTAGAACGGTGCTAATCCAATGACCCATGAGCATAAGAAAATTAAATTGGAACATTGTACCAATTCTGAAAATAAAATTCAAAAAGTAACAACGGTTTAAATACAAAATACTTTTTTTTATATTAAAACGGGTATACATAAAAAGTGATCACGTAATTTTCTGGAAAATAATATGACAGGAAATACGTTGTTCTAGCTGGAAATTTAATTTTATACCTTAAAAAGCAGAGCTTCCAAAATTATATTGTCAGAAAAAACAAATTTTCCTCCTCATTTTTTACCCTCAATAGAGCATTATTATTCTGAAATATTCCTTGACACAGTCTCTAATGATTTACTGAAGAATTCAGGAACTTCTTATCATGTAATATTTTGTAGGAAGAATGAAAGCATAACAGAATCATGCATTATTTAATATTTGATATTCAAAATACCTTCGTCATTTTTTCCTTTAAGGTTTCCTTGGTTGGAATGCCTAATTTACTTAAAAAAATGAAAGGAAAAAAACATTTTTGTTGAATGAATATACACAACTAGAGGTTTTTTTTTTAAAAATGGAAACGTTACATTGTTTTTAGGTATTTTAAAATGGAGATTAACGGCATACATAAATATAAAATTTTGTTATTATTATATATTTGTTTTATAAGGATAAGGAGTCACTGATTTGTATTTTGACACTCCTAGTGATGAAGACATGAATAATTCATGTATAAAGAGAGTTGTAATATAAATGCAATATGTACAACTGTTAGCTCTCCTGCGCAGGTTGGAGGTCCTTCCTTTTTCATCAGGTGCTGGTGTGTGAGCCTTGTGTTGCCAATTCTAAAGAAATATATCATTCCAGCGGTTGAAATTCTTTTTTACAGTGCGGAGCTTATTGTCACGCAACTCATCCCATTGCAATGCCCATTGCTCAAGTACCAGTTTTTTGCGTACTTGTTGCCGTCAGCAATTGGAACTTCTGACATTAGCGTGCCCTCATCGACTGCTAAGGCCTCACTTTTTATATGTCCTTCTATGCTATAATGTTCTGGAATCCATAAGAAGACTACATGAACAATTTTTCTGTGTAGGTCTTGTAAAATCTGGTGAATTTCTATAGAGATGCTATTTTTGTTGTTGTTTTCAAGTGGGTTTACACTTAATTATAATGAATTTAAGATAATGCATTCATGTTAAAATTAAATGTAATTTAGTCTCTATGTTAAGTACCTATTTTTTTATATTTTTATGATGTTGACTAAAGAAATTATTTATTAAACAGGACTGTTAAAAAAGGATCATGTTAAAGGTGTTTAATGTGGTGTTATTTAGTTTTAGTATTAATATTTTATTGCCTTTATGACGGTTTTTACTTTTCGACTTTTTATTACTATTAATAATGTAATAGACATTGGTTTTCGAGTCAAAGAGTGCACCGACGATGATGCACTGCATCGAAAACACATTGTCGCTTTAATAAATCTATATTTAGGAAGTTTGACCATTTCACTCAACCTGCAACGTAATCCACTCCGCCCACCAGAAAACCACCCAGCCCAGAAGGCACTTTCTTGTACCGATGCCTTTAATTGTCAAGTGGCACTGAGTTCTAATGCCAAGAGTGAATGGCATGACCATCAGTTCATTTTTCATAGTTTAATGACAAGAGTCACCAATCGGTCAGTTTTTTTGTGAACGCAATAGCGACTGCAGTAGATGTCCTATTAAAATTCTGGATATATATTTGTTGCGCCCAGGTAAAGATCTTTCCATTATATTTGTGAAGAGTTCCATTAGAGGGAAGTGATTTAAACTAATTATTAATTAATAGATATCAGAAGTATATACAAAGATAATACCGATATTTTACAATTACAAACTAGAATATTGAAATTGTTGGTGTTTCAATGCCCCATAATCGAATATGACGAAGGCATTTTAAGTTGTTGTTATTTATTAACGTCCACTTTTTGCAGCTCAGGCTAATTGGGACGGGTTATCTACAGGTTACCACCCTTTTCTAACCAGGGTGGGATTTTAGGATGCTATTTAATGAATTTCGTCACTAAATAATTTCCTTTGCCCAGGCGAGAATCGAACTCGCCACTCTAGGTTTGCCATGTGAGATAAAGGTCATCGCTTTAAGTTGAAATAGGTGTAAATAGGCATTTTACTGATAAATGCAAAGAAACTTACCCCCTTCCCCAAATAAAATGTAGGAAATTGAATTTCATTATAAAATGCAAGACAATTTATGTAAATAAAATATTTTTTTTTAAAATATGATTGGCCCTGGTGACCTCAGATAAGCGAGGGTAGAAAATGGACTAGGAATATATATATATATATATATATATATATATATATATATTCTTAAAAAATAAATCAAACACCTCTAAAGTATTAACCTGGGGAGAAACGCTGCTTCTCCGTTCTTATAATTACACAGTCCAATAATTCACTCAGGAACACTAAAGTTCAGAAAAAAAACACGGCACTGCAGTGATCTTTATTTCGCGACGTTAACGCATTGCACTGTCTTAAATACGGCACTATACTATACAGAGTCACGGCACAACACTGTTCTTCACATAAAACACTTTACCACGCTCTGCACTAAGTCACACTGTAGCACTGAACGCACTGATGATCACTTGAAGAGAATTGAGAACAAAACAAACTGCCGGGAGAGTTGTACACGCTTATGTAGAGGAGCGGCAACATCAAAGGAAGCTGCCTTGATGCTACTGGACTCTTTAGTCTGGAACAATCCCGGCTCCACTAGACACTTCGGGCGCCAATAGTCCTTCCTCGGTCGGCTCCGTCCATCTCCTTCGTACTTCGTAAATACGTGACTATCCCTGTTTAATTTTCTATGTTTTAAATTTTCGCAACAATATTAACAAATATTTTAATTAAATAAAAAAAAAACACTAATTCTTTTGAGTCTAAACAGTAGTGCCGGATGACGCCAGTCGCCACTCGTGTACACCGCTAATTGCGAAACAAAGTACATTACATAACCCGGAAGCTAAGCCCTGAACAATAAAGCTGTCAAAGATACAATTCTAAAAATAATCCTGGAAACTGAAGAAAATAAAAAAGAAAGTGCTTCAATCTAATATTTCCGTACCTTAAAAAATGTAAAGGCCTAAAACAGAAAGAATGTAGGAGGGTTGCTTTCCTGATGATTAAAATGGTTGGACGAAAGTGCTTGGGCGAGAGCATCCACTTAGGGGAGTGAAGAAGGGGCTCCTGAAGAAGGACTCACTATTAGGAGAGTTGGCAGCCCTGCACCAGTTAGGTCCCTCTGCTCTTTCTTATGGCACACTTACCCTTTTTCTCATTGTTTTTATTCCAATCATTTTGAAGACATTTTGGCTGCATCCCAAGGATACATAAATTTAAAGTTGTCATTAAATTATTGGCAAGGTTAATCCGTTGATGTCTTGATTGAATCAAAATAAATCTCATTCTAAGGAAGAGAAATTCCCCAAAACTGAAAAATAAAAAATACATAACTTATATAATGTGTTCTGTTAATACCCTACATCTTATTTGGGAGTGGGGTCGTTCCTTTGCTTTTAACAGTGAAATTGCCCATCAATACCTGAATTAACTTAAAATGTAATCGTCATATTCGATTATGGGAACCTGGATCACCATGAAGTACAATATTCTAGTTTCTAAGGCTGATTTATTATTTAACATTTTTTATAATATAGTATTGCGAAAATTAAATACAGAAGGATTAGCAGAGAGAGTCGCGTTTTTGGGAAGTGCGATGTAGATCAAAAAGCCGACAGAGGGTCTAGCTCCTACTAGTCCCTTCCAGTCCAGATTTCGAAGGGCCCAGTCAATAGCCCTTCGATGTATGCCGACGACCTATATAAAGAACCGGCCAGCCGCGAGCTAGTCAGTTTCTTATCAAGTGCTCATAAGTGCGTTCGGTGCTACAGTGCGACTTAGTGCAGTGCGGTAAAGTGTTTTTATAAGAAGAACAGTGTTGTGCCTTGACTGTAAGTAACAGTTTAGTGCCGTGTTTAAGACAGTGCAGTGCCGCGAAGTAAAGGACAGTGCAGTGCCGCGAAGTAAAGGACAGTGCAGTGCCGTCTCTTGGTGTACTTCAGTGACCGTGAGTGAATTACTGGACTGTGTAATCTGAAGAACAGAGACGCTTTCAGTGTATACTGTGAGTAGTAATTAAGAATAATTACCAAGTGTATTGTGCATTGAAATAAATTGTACAGTGATAAAAACTGAAACTTGTGAGTGTCTAATTTTGCAATCCAAAAGAACTCTTATTAACAACGTTTATTAATGGTTTTGGCAATAAAACGTAACAATATATCTATATGTATATATATATATATATATATATATATATATATATATATATATATTACATTTTTCATTTGCCTAAATGGTCTTGTTTTTCATAATTATAGCCCACAGTCAGATAGCTATTTATTCACATTTTGACTGATCAAAATTTATTCTACATAATCATTGAAATCCTAATATATTAAGTTTTAGAGAACAGCTTATATTTTTATTATTTTGTTATGTTTATATTGTTAAATTTTTATTCCCTTGGAACTATTATAAAAGACGGTAAAATGTTTCCCCTTATCAATGAATACAATGTCAGCACGTTTCCGGCAAAGGGCTTTGAAATTCAATTTCCTATATTTTATTTGGTTGGGGTAATTTTCTTTGCATATATCAGTAAAATTGCCTATTTACACCTATTTCAACTTAAAATGCCTTCCTCAAATTCAATTATTGGGCATTGAAACACCCAAAATTTCAATATTCTTGATTGTATTGTAAAATATTCGGTATTATCATAGGATATAACTCTGATATCTATTAATTAATAGCTAGTTTAAATCACTTCCGTCTATTGGAACTCCATCGTTAAAAACTGCAACACAATAGTCAACACAATTTTAAAAAATCGCCATTCTAAGAGTTTAGAGATTTAGTTGGTTTGAATATCTCAATATTGGTCACCACTAGAGTCAAAACAAACTACACTTAGATTGATTCATAAAGATATTTAATTTTCATAATTAAACCCCCCCCCCCTGTATAGGTTATCCCCCTGTATACCCTCTTATATTGTTTTCAGTGTATATCTTGTTTAAAAATTATTATACAACGAATGCCTATATTGCAAACGTTACTCCGAGTATCAAAATAAACAACTTTTGTTATGTGCACATTTGACGAAAAACGAACGAAACGAAATATCGCGACGATTCGTTTAGACCTCCCTTACAACTTACAACTCCTGTTCCTGTTTAAGAATATTAATATTTCCTCAAGTTCAAGTTATATTTGTGTGAATACTCATACCAATCTTATCAAATTCTGTTCAGTCGTTTAGGTGCGAAAAACCAAAGCCAAAAATTCTTGAAATCCAATCTGTTCCATGTAAAATGAAAACGTATAGTGAAATTTTGTGGTGAAAAATCAATATAGAGACAGAGGTTACAATTTAATATAAAAAAAAAATTACACGAGGATAATCATTTTTCGGAGCATTATTATCATTTTCTCCTTCACTTAAAAAAATAACTTTATACTTTTGATATTCCTAAAATGACAGGTAAAGGAATATCACTTAACTAATTTACCTAAATATTTAAGCGTGTGCTTCACTGTTAAAAAATAAATCATTTAATTTTTAGTAAGGATCTAACTAAAAAAAGATACAATTTATTGTAAGGATACTAGTCCAATAAGATGTAAATGGTTTAAAGACAATGAATCGATAATTTTGTAGGCTTGAAGGAACTTTCATTTTATAATATCATTGAGGAACTACATGATCCACTTAATGTCTTCACTATTAAAACTACATATGTGTTCTTCCCTCTTCAATTAATAATAACATCTACTCTCAAAAAACTAAAACCTCTTCTGGAGAAGTCTTTGTTATAATACTGAAGCAACTAAGATACTGCATATTTTTCTTCAATTAGAGCATTAATTACATTTTACAACCACTTCTATGCCACCTCTCAATTTTACTAATGCTTACCGTATTTACTTTGTCCTCTCTCTGTTAACGAGCTATTCAAACCAAGCAAAACGCCGAGTGTTTATACTTGAACGAATAATTTAGTATAAAATGAAAAGTGGAAGTGGAATAATAAAAATCGTCACCTTGGATCTATACTAAATTACCAAGGAGGCGATATTACCCCCAGCTTTCCCTCTCCTCCCAGGATCGGACAATTTGCAAGGATAATAAGACAGGCTTCCTCATTTCAGAAAGGATCATCCCTCACTCTCTCCGGCCTTAGCACATAACGAGGAAAAACCTTCTCTTTTCTCTTTTTTTTTTTTTTTTCTCCCTCAGTAATTTCTACTAAAGAGGCTTTGTATAATAATTCCTTGAGGAAAAGAAAACACAACAATTATTTTTAAACTAGTTATTGTAATACTTCGGACTATTGCTTTCATAAAATTGATTTAAGTATATATTTCGATTAAATCTCCATTCCAGTGCAACAATACAATTTCTAGTCAAAATCTCTCTTATCTAAACACCAAGTTTTTACTTTATCATTTGCCTTAAATGATACATCATCATTTAATCAAAAACTTTACAAACTCTAAAACTATTCAAATTCATTATCTATCGCATTATGTATAAAAATTCATTTTTAGATATTAACCGGTATGTATCATTACTTGAGGCTCAACTGTTGTGGTTGTACTCATGGCGTGGTTTTCGAAACATTTTTTCCTAGTGACCTTCGATCCTACCCAAGAGATGACGATGACTTCCGTTAAAAGCTATATATTCATAAACTCCTCAGCCAAAAAAAATCGGCAAATATTGAATTTGTTTAAAAAATCGTAAATGAGAGTGACAATATGTCCACGTCTTATGAACTAATTCTATATTTTCGCTAAGCGAGCTTTGGCCATATTCACTCTATTAGCATTGAACGTCCTGTAATTCAACAATAAATTCAAATCAGTTCAGTAATGTTTCTGAGTGTCGGCACATTATTTTTCTTAATTATAACGTTTAAAAGTAAATTTTTTTTTTCAATTGATTTGATAGTCCTGCGTGACACACAGTTATTTACGTAAGGTGCTAGACGTGACAATAGTTGCCCATATTGTTGCATTTGATGAGGATGTTAGGAGCTATATGGAGATGTTGAGGATAAGAAAGCTAGGACATTAGATCTACCAGAAACTACTGTTCAAAGAGCCATTCAGAAATTCCGGGAGAGTGGACATTCACAAAGAGGATCCTGGACTCCAGATCGTCCAAAGGCAACTGGCCAGGCTGGCAACCGATTTATTGAAAAGGAAACCTCGAAAAACCGCCAGAAAACAGCTGTGTCAACTGTTCACAGGCTTGAGAGGGCCCTAAAAGTGGCAATATGTGCAAACACTGTGCGCAGAACATTTGATGAAGTGAGCCTCAAGGGTTCCCGCGATATCACCTCAGCTGACCACAAGTGTAGCTCGCCTGAGGTTTGCCCAAACATACCAACATAGATTAGGCCACTGTTTTCTGTTTTCCAGACGAGTACAGGTTCACTTTGTATGGACAAGGCAGGCATATGAGAGTATGGAAGCAATAATGTGAACGCTTTGCGACCTACAACATCGTGAGAAGTGTGCAGTTTGGGTTTACACCGAAATGGTCTGGGTTGGAATAAGGCTTACTTGGAAATACGGAGCTTCAAGTCTTCTCTAAACTGTCCTCAATGCTCAGTCCTAATTCACGGTCATCCTAGAAAGGCTTGTCATGCTATTTACGACCTCAGCTGGTAAACAGTTACTTTCGTTACAAGATTACGCAAGATCACACACATCCAACACTCAATCCAATATATTGCTGAAATCGGCATAGGCTCCTCGGATGTTTCAACTCGAACTCCAGATCTTAACCCCCTAAAACACAAATTGGACGAACTATGGGGGCGTATTTGGAAAAGACTGAACCCTCCTGATAACCTGCAGTCACTTAAAGACCCTCAAATCGGAAAATGGTAGAGAAATCCACAGTAAACGGAAAATCTCACCCGGAGAATGAAGTTGTTATACAGGCAAGAGGAGGTAATACTCCTTATTAAGAATAATTTTTATTTTTTATTTACAATTAAAACTGTAACTTTAACAAAACAGGGAAGAAAAAAGTATATTCTGGAATATTTCTTTTTTTCCCAAAAAAAAATGCTCAACATAAAAACTCCGACTTTCCTGTATTACTTATTTATTTCCCATACATAACCAGCCCCTTATCGGGGAAAAAATGAACCACGTAATTTTTTAATGATATTTTCAACAAAAATTGAAGTGCGCAGGCTTTTTAGCAGATTTTCCTTAAGGATTTATCCTGTTTTCAGCCTTCAGTTCATCCCACTTCTACTTCTTGAATTTTAATTTAGCAATCGAAAATATAAGAGAAAGGTACTGCATGCACAGCATTAAATTGACAGTTAGATTGACTAATTATTTGGGTTTTGATACAAATATAAAAAAAGTTCTAAGCAGACTAAGCAGATTTCCCACGTGAAGTTATGCAATAGAGAAATCTCCATACGAAAGCCGATCAGTTACGGAAACGGACGACCTAGCTTTTTGCTGGAAAATCATTCGTGCGTTACCGCCTACATTTAATAAAAATGCAAATATCTCGGTTAATATTCAAGATAGAGAATAAATGTATAAAACAATATTTATAGTAAATTTAATTTGCAATAAGATTAGTTCTTTACAATTTTTTGATCCGACGTATGATGGTCCCACTGGTCCGATTTATGCAATTAACGAACTTGATCTGTCTTTTTGCATAAAACTTTTAAATATCGAGTTTGGTAACGATCAAACAAAAATTGTGACCGCTAGAGCGTTAACTGACAAATATATATATATATATATATATATATATATATATATATATATATATATATACTAGCTCAGATACCCGGCTTCGCCCGGGAATTCATTTGAGGCTGAATGATGATGGTATTTTTTTGGCAAGGCTTTACTTTGCACACTATTTTGACATTTACCCAAACCAGTGTTTAGGGTTTATACCCGTTGTTGGCATTTGTTAATAATGAAATGAATTTTTTATGTAAAACTTCACTGTCCTCCATATTGTCATATTTCCCGTCTCCTGTGCATTATGCATAGATTTCAGTTATTAAAGACAAAATATTAACGTAGATTTGAATTATTTTTTCCAGGTGAGGTACCTGATAGTTCAAATTGGAATGAATTGTTGAGCATATCAATATTTCTACGCAAATTACTTGCTCCACACATTGTTATTGGAGAAATGTATAAAACAAAAGTTAATCTAAATAACAAAGTAAACAGTTTTTGTTATGTGCGTGTTTGTCGAAAAACAAATAGACAATGAAATATCTCGAATTTTTATGTTAAGTTCGGTTCAATCGTTAGCGCCCAATAAAATAGTTGGCTCCCGCTTTAGTTTATAGTGTATATCTCGTTTATACTTTGTTAAAAGACAAAAATGAATATCACAAAAGTTACTTTAAATAACAAAATAAACAACTTTTGTTATGTTTATATTTGCCGAAAAACCAATAGGAAACGAAATATCGCTATTTTTAATTTCAGGCTTCCATTATAACCCCCACTCCTATTCGTCTCAGAGCATATTAATATAGCTTAAAGTCTAAGTTTGGTTAGTAGTACTACATATACCAAGTTTCATAAAATTCGGTTCAGCCGTTTATGCGTGAAAAGGTAACAAACAAACACACACGAAAGAAACAAAATGCAGTTATGGTGTATATGGCATGTGAAACGAAAAGTTATCGTGAAATTTCGCGAAAAAAATCAATGTACAGACAGAGGTTACAATTTTATAAATATATATATATATATATATATATATATATATATATATATATATATATATATCTATATATATATAAAATTGTAACCTCTGTCTGTAGATTGATTTTTTTCGCGAAATTTCACGATAACTTTTCGTTTCACATGTCATAGACACCAAAACTGCATTTTGATTCTTTCGTGTATGTTTGTTTGTTTGTTTGTTTGTTTGTTTGTTACCTTTTCACGCATAAACGGCTGAACCGAATTTTATGAAACTTGGTATGTATATTACTACTAGCCCAACTTAGACTTTAGGCTATATTATTATTCTCTAAGACAAACAGGAGTGGGGGTTATAAGGGAGGCCTGAAATTAAAAATAGCGATATTTCGTTTCCTATTGGTTTTTCGGCAAATATGCACATAACAAAAGTTATTTATTTTGTTATTTAAAGTAACTTTTGTTATATACACTTTCGCCGTATACCGAAGTATAAATGAGTTATACGCTAAACATTATAGCGGGAGTCAACAATTTTATTTGGCACAAAACACTCAACCGAACTAAGTAAAACTCGGTATATCTATTAGCACTAACGCTTTCATTATAACAAGACATACCAACATTTCTAGGAACGGGCAGGAGTGGGGGTTATAAGGGAAGCCAGAAATTAAAAATAGCGATATTTCGTTTCCTATTGGTTTTTCGGTAAATATGAACATAACAAAAGTTGTTTACTTTGTTATTTAGAGTAACATTTGTTATATACACTTTTTTCGTATACCGAATAATAAACGAGATATACGCTAAAATCTATAGCGGAAGTGAACAATTTTATTTGGGACAATAGACCCAACCGAAATAAATAAAACTCGGTATGTGTATTAGCACTAACGCTTTCATTATAACAAACCATATCAACATTTCTAGGCACGGGCAGGAGTGGGGGTTATAAGGAATGCCTGAAATTAATAATAGCGGTATTTCGTTTCCTATTGGTTTCTCGGCAATTATGAACATGACGATAAACAAGAACATTTCAATTGTATGAAGCATTTTAAAAACAAGTAGCTGTTTCATGAGGAGCAATGTATATTACCCCCCCCCCTTCCTCTGTCTTTCACTGGAACATTAATTAATCGGAAGTAAGTAATTTCATCCTTTAATGTGTTTAAAACATCAATTAATTCACAAAAAACGAAAGTATTTAAACATACATAATTAAAATTGAAAATAGAATCTGAATATAAGGTGATGTTAGCGATATTAGTTAGCCGTTAGTCATGTTCTGTTGGTTAACCTGGTGCGTCAGGGTCGGGTGGGGAGACCTTCCTGTAATCTAGAACCATTCTCACTCCCTCTTTCTTTCCTCATTTGTTTTAC
This sequence comes from Riptortus pedestris, assembly GCA_019009955.1. NCBI lineage: Eukaryota > Metazoa > Arthropoda > Insecta > Hemiptera > Alydidae > Riptortus > Riptortus pedestris. The sequence goes on along the minus strand of CM032229.1, from coordinate 47,618,158 downwards.
ACACTTTTTTCGTATACCGTATTATAAACGAGATATACGCTAAAACCTATAGCGGAAGTGAACAATTTTATTTGGGACAAAAGACCCAGCCGAAATAAATAAAACTCGGTATGTGTATTAGCACTGACTCTTTCCTTATAATAAGTCATACTAACATTTCTAGGGACGGGCAGGAGTGGGGGTTATAAGGGAGGCCTGAAATTAATAATGGTGATATTTCGTTTCACCACAATATTTTGTGCTTAATAACTGAGATCTATGATAATTCACAGGAGACGGGAAATATGACAATTTGGAGGACAGTGAAGACTTACATAAAAAATTAATTTTATTATTAACAAATGCCAACAACGGGTGTTAATCCTAAATAGTGGGACGGGTAAAGGTGAAAATATTGTGCAAACTAAAGCCTTGCCAAAAAAATACCATCACCATTCAGCCTCAAATGAATTCCCGAGCGAAGCCGGGTATCTGAGCTAGTATATATATATATATATATATATATATATATATATATATATATATAATTTTGAACGGACCTCATTTTCGTCATCTCCTGGATAGGATCGATGGACATTTGAAGAATTTTTTCGAAAATCGCGTCATGAGTGCTTCAATAGCTGATTTCCCTCGAGGGAAATCTGTTAATAAATACTTTACATATACAATAAATAATTCACATACTTAAGTAATATTTTTGTGGTGCTAAACATCTCCATGCATAATCCTGGGGTTTGTATAGTATTGGGGGCTATGAGGTACTGCAAGCAATGCATTAAATTTATAGGATGGCCTGTATTTAAAGGTTAGGTAATATTACGTTTTTCTGGCTTCAACTCAAAAAATAATGACTTCGATTTAAGAGCTCTCAGATAAATTCTAAAACTTGTGTGACACATTCTGTTAACATTGACAATATATTTTAACTGCATCAATAACTAAATGTAAACTCATAAACTACTTATGATATTAAAAACTATCTAAAAATACTAAAACCAATTTTTTTATGAAATTCAGATGACAAGTTATCAAAAGTTAATAATAAATAATTAAAATGATAATATTTAAGCATTAGTGGAAGAAAATTCTTACTTATACAGCAAACTACTAAATAATAATGTGCGTTTATTAGTAGTAGGATTAATTGATTCTTATGCAAGTTTGATTTTCCGACAATCAAATAGTTTGTCAACGTGACTCAAGTTTTTTTTTTCTTTTTTAATGGATTAAACATAAAATATAATTAATAAGTTGTCATACACCAACTCTTTTGTTGACCTGTTTTGGGACGTCATACGTGACTTGAGCTATATCAATTTAACACTTTGATTTTAACAGCTGACGAGTGAGCGTGAGCGTGCTATGGTATGCTGAGCAGCACAAATGCAGGGCCTACCATTACTCACCAGAATTACTGCCATATAATGGATACTTATGAAATAGTAGTTAGCAGTCATTTTCTCCTTGAATGGAGATTCATTGCTAATCCCGCTTTAAACCAGGATCAGGTGGGCGCAGTTTCACTCGTTCAACAATCGCCGGCGTCCGTTGGCTATTCAAATCAGATGCAAAGTTACGTCATTAACAGCCTTCTACGGAATGACTTTAGCTCAACACAGAGAGCGATTGTTCCGTATAGCATAAGTCTGTCACGCAGGGTTTCCGTAAACTTAGCAGATTTCCCTCGTGCTGGTATAACACATTTGTGGTCTAATCTCACCACATATTCTCTATTTATATGTAAAAGCCGATGAGTAATAGGGGGGGGGGTATGTGAGGTTTGAAAACAAGAAAGTGGGGATAACTCGCTTAATACTTAAGTTACGAAAAAATGCATAGAATGACAATTAAAGTACATCTACAGTTTAACAAGAGGGAATCTAGAACATTTTACGATCCGACTCATAATAACAGATATTTTTCTAATAACGGATATATTTCTAATTGGAATAAAAATATCGTATGTCTGGATTTTATATATTTTTAAGCGACTATCTTCTGATTTGAGATTTGTTATTCATTGGCTAAATGTTTGCTTGTACCTTGATGTTTCAGCGGGCTTCAGCTGAGTACTATGAATACTCAATTATTACTGGTCTCGTAATTTTTAGGGCTACAAGAAAATAATGAATCTTGTTTTCAATCAGTTTGAATTTATTGAAGTTTTCATTCAACATTTGGTGGGAAGTCATTGACTCATTGTTAAATACTTCCATATACTCAGAAATAAAGAAGCCTTTAAGCTTCATGGTGATATAAAACTATTATATAGAGCATTTAATGAACTTCTTATATGGTCATGTATACCCTCAAATGATTTAGATTGTGATACTAACGCAATCAGTGCTTTATTTCGGAGATAAAGTTTAATTATTTTCAGATAAAATTCAATATTAAATAGAAGCAACTGATTAAATTACTCAAGTACCCGCTCAAAATTTGATCTTAAAATACAGCGACCTTCCCTTTGCATTTCTTTGTCACATGCGACACTTCTTCTTTTGCAGAATATCAAAATAAATTTCAGTTCATCACATTTTCAGTGAACTATGTGTTCTGTACATTGACGAAAATCATTTGGCCCGGCAATGGCGCAAAATATTTCGCTGTAAAGTTAATCCCATACATATTTTAAAACATGTTTCAATTCTAATATATTTCAATGAAACAAAATCTCCTCACACTAAATTAAGCACACTAGCAGGAAACAGCCGAATTTTCGCCAGTTCAAAATACTTACATAATGAATAAACTTTGAGAAATTGGCCTCCGCAAAATATATGTCTTAGTCGGCATATCACCTGAGGAAACCGCCCAAAATAGCCGAAAGATCTGAATGTTCTTTCTTGCAAATTCAAATAAATTCTAAAAGTTTCAAATAAGCCAGCTATTTTAACGACTAAGGGAGCTAGAATAGAATAAGAATATTTTATTTTTGTAAGAAAATGAAATATATGCCCCCCAACTACCTTGTGATAACTGTTATCTCTCATTTCAAAACTCCATTGAAACAAAACATTTGATGTTAAATTCCACAATTCTGATATAAATCAGAATACTATACGAAAAAAGATATTAGTTGCTGTTAAGGGCAGGTGAATCAAAATCATGTGTTGATGTTCTAAAAGAAGTTTTCTTTTTTCTTACCCATTTTATAAAATTGCTTTATATAAATTGAATTCATAGCCCGAGGCACCTGCCTTTGTTTAAAACATAGCGAGATTTTATTTTATTTGAAAGAGTGGATTTTTGTATGTGTATATATATTTCCCTTTTTCCGGGTAACCACATTTAAACATTAAACCTCTTTTTAAAGGGATTTCACTAGTGAATTTATTTTAGGGGTGTGTTAAAAAGAAGTCAATTAGAATATTATTTATGATAAAATTTAGAGAAATATAAAGCAAATATGACAAGAACATTCTGATATAATTAGAATCAAATAAAGTACAAGTACTATTTATATTCTCTTGTACTTAATATAATAAGGAAAATGAAATTTATTATTATTATTAGCTTATTTCAATATTCATTATTATTAGAAGAAAAAAGAGGAGAATGTTATGAATACTTCAGATGATTCTCAAAAGTCAATTTTTAAAATCAATTTCCCTAAAGTACAGTAAAAAACACTAAAGGATAATATAATAGAGAACGAGTTTGACAATATTTCGTTAATGTAAATGATAATTTCACTTATTAAAATGTTATATCGACTCCAATCTGAATATTAAGAACCTTGTAGAACCACAATTCGCAGTACCACCTTAGACCAGTCACAGTCAACGTTGCTTCGGATACCTTTTATCCAAAATCATAGCAGCAAAATATTAATTTAAGCTTAAATCTGCCTCTATGCAAGCCTACAAGATTTTCTTGATGCAAATCGGCTTTTGAGCAAATGCTCATAACAACATGTTCAAAAGAAATGTTTCTCAATAGTATCTAGATGAACTAAAGTTAGGTCCCGTCAAACTTAATATCAATCAATATGGGTCATTTACCACTATCCTCAGTAAACGGAAGGTAAAAATTGGTGCAGGTTTGATTTCCGTCATGGGAAATAATTAGTTTGCTACCAGAGCGCTCTAGTATCGCGGTGCTTCTGGATTAGGGGGAGTCTATCTTGTATATACATCTTCATCTGTCCGGCAGTCTACTGAAGAAAATTTATTCCAGGCTCTTGGTTAACGTCGTTAACCACTGTCTTCGTAAAACTCTGATTAAGAATCGCTAAAGTCTCGCTTGGGGGCGGCTAAAGATCTTTAAGGTCTATTATGCCAACCAAAAAGAAAAAATAAGTTGTTGGTGAATGTTGTTTTAACTAGCCAATCTGTGAACTCATTTCCACTCAAGGATGTACTATTATCCTTATATTTGACCGACAATTTGTTTCAGTATGAATCCGAATAATTGTTTTCTAATTTCTTATTTTTAATCATTGTGGAATATATTGCTGTCTTTAAATGTTTGAATGACGACTCAATGTCACCAGTTTGGTTTAAGAATTTAACCAAATTCTTTTTTTATTTTAATTTTTTTATTTTTAAAAAAATAATAAAAAGTCCGTCACGCAGGGGCTGCGTTAACTAAGCAGTTATCCCACGTGCGCTACGTATTTACATTTATCTCGAAAGTAAAAAGTTCAATGAGAACAATATTTGGTATTTAAGCTTCGAATAAAGTGCTTCATAGCATAATAGAATATTGTCAATATGAGATGAGTAAGAGTGGGGCTTTTCTGAAAACCGACAACTAAAAAAATGCAAATAACTCAGTTAATAATCAAGATAGTAAAAACATGTACATAACAACATTTATAGAACATTACATTTTCAATAAGATTGGTTCTATACAATTTTTCGATCCGACGCATAATAACGGAGATATTAAGGATTTTCGAAATTCTCCCCCCCCTTCCCCTAGTCCGATTTCAGTCATTAACGAACCTGATCTTTTTTTTGTATAAAACGATTATATATCAAGTTTGATAACGATAAAACAAAAATTGCGACCGCTAGACCGGAACAGACAAATATATATAGTTCTGATACAGGATCGATGGACATTTGAAGAAAAATTTCGAAAATCGCGTCATGAGTACGACCTCAATAGCTGATTTCCCTCGGGGGAAATCTGCTAAAACAACTAACCAAATAATTATGAGCATAGAGCATAATCAACGTCTGTGAAAATGAATCAAGCAGATATACGAAAGATATTTCTGAGAGTAAAATCAAACAATGATCTCATTTTGTGTATTGGCTGAGTAAAAATCAAATAAACCTCGACATAAATACATCACGTAAAACATGGCGGTTCAACGGCTTATGGGAAACATATATATTTGTGAACTTGGTTGGCAATAATGGAAATTTTCCTTTTTGCCTTAATGGACTCAAAAATAAGGTGCGAGCGGGAGAGAAGGTATTATGACTAATGTATGCTATGAATATTTCATACGGTGCTCTTTATTCTGTAAAGGAATATACCACCTGTAAGCACACACACACACACACACACACACACACATCGGTGTTTGCTTTCACCGGTTGCCAGCCTGCTGTCCACTATCCGATCATACTCACACAAAACTCTTGTCATCATATCAACGTCTGATTGTGTGACTATACCTCTTGACAAGTTCTATCAATAGCCCCGTTTTTATCTCCAAGTCAGATTTAATTCTTAGTTTTTCCCCCAGTATTTTCGGTTTGTGATAGTGATTACCTCTACTTTCTATTCGTGTGATTTATTACCCAGAGAGTTTAGGCTAATAATTATAGTGCTAATGTACACCGATAAAAAAGCTAGTTATAATAATAGATTTTTTAAAAATTTAAACATACTCTATAAATATTATTATTATTTATTAACGTCCACCTTTTGCAACTAAGGCTAATTGGGACGGGTTATCTACAGGTTACCACCCTTTTCCAACCACGGTGGGACTTATGATGTTATTTAGTGAATTCTGTCATTAAAAATAATTTCCTTTTCCCAGGCGGGAATCGAACTCGCCACTCCAGGTTTACCATGTGAGATTAATGTCAACGCTTTACCTCACATGGCAAATCTGAGCCCCCACTCTATAAATAGAACCATTATGCTTCAAAGGCGATGGTAATTGATATTGAAAGAACATTAAAAATCGTTTAATAAAGCATTTTATATGTTTGATTCAAACGGCACTAATATAATGTGCTATGCTATTAATTAACTTCTACCTTATGCTATTGTGGCTAATAAGCACGTGTATTCTATTGGTACCACCCTTTCCTAGTCAGTGTGGGACTGAGGCCATTATTTAGTCAGTTTGCCATTTATTAAATTCCTATTGTCCACGCGGAAATCAAACCCCGGATTCCAGAATTACCAAGACCAGAGATATAAATCACATTGCTAACCTGAGCCCCCAATATAATAGTAACAATGTTGCTGACTCTTCATATTAAGTCAATTGTGTTTTCTCTAATGACTTTTGTTAGTAGTTATAGTATTAGCAACGATAACTACTAGCATGGAGCAAAGCTCTGGAGTCCAGTAGGTTCTTGCCTGAATGATCGGATTCAAATTAATTAACACCTTATTTTTCCTGTCTTGTTTCTTTATGAATCCAATTAGCACCGCTTTGAAATCCAGGATTTATTCAAATAAAAAATCCTGTGACTAATATTCGTTATAATTGGTTATCTACTTTATAAATAAACTAAAACTAAGAATTCATTGGCAAATTAATAGCTAGCATCCTTCAAAAGCTAAATGTCAAACTATTATTAATTAAACCTCTTCTCTAACTTAAGTGATGGCATGTATGCTAATGCTAATTTAAAAAAAAAAACAAAATATTTATGTTTCACATGATAGAATATAAGGGGATTAAAATTAATTATAACCTCCTAAATACGTATGAGCTGGTTTTTTAATAGATGTTCGCAAATTTCATTAAAAAGTAATTCGGAAAATTTCAGATGTCAGGAATGAATGACATTCTGAATAATCATTTTAGAGAAGTGAACATTACTCTATCATTAAATATTTACTTATTTAGCAAGGAGCTAAGTGAATTGAGAACACTGTAACTGAATTTCACTCAACACGCTTAAACTAATTTTATTTTAATCTATGCAACGTCAATTTATTAATCAGCTTATCACGTGTTAGCAACAATATTTATGATGTTTAAGAGAAAATATTAGTTATCAGTTTTGCTAAATTTGACCTGATTTAGTAGGAGAAATGAGAATGATAATTAAATATCATTCATTCTATCTCATGTCATTAAAAATAAATTGATATTTTATTTCAAATGATTGTATAAAAAATATTTTAATTATGCAAAGAAAAATAATTTTTCAATAATATAATAAAACATCCATATTATTAACAATAGAATCTATTAAAAACTAAATTTAGTACATTTTGATGAACTTACAAGCATCAACCGTTCTGTCACAAGAGGAATTAATTGTGTTACTGATCAAAATTTCCTGAAGAGGGAATAAAAAAAAAGTGTAATGAATTGAGTAAAGTGCGTCTTAATTGAGGCAATCTTTCTTAATTTTATCATCAGTTTGTATATATGTATCGCATACATGTACAAATATCACTAGAAAACTTTTTTGACCAGAATATTGTACCAAGTTCAATTAATTAAGTGTGTGGAAACACATCATGATATTTTTTTTTGTAATTATTTTTATCAATTACACCCGAATAATTCAAAGCGAGACACGGTTAACTGTCTCGTTGGTGATAATAAATGAAATTATTTGTTTGTCTCATTGAAATTCTAAAATTTCTCCTTGATCGATTAGGTGTACACAACCCTCTAATTCTGTCAAGGCAGATGATCAATTATAAAAGGTTCTTACCCCTTGCATATTTAGTTGCTTGTATCTCACGCCTCGGCATAATTCTATTCTGTGAACGCTAGATGAATACTTTATGTCATTAACTGAAGACGACAGAGCAAACAGAATTATACAGTCCGCCCTTAATTTGATAGTAATATTGAGTAGGTATTTGATAAAACAAGGCAGCGTTCAAAATTGCTATAATTTAAACACTCGGAAACCTAACCAAAGTGTATTTTTAATAACTGAGTGCGTTTGAATTTTACTTCTGTGGTGCTTGAAAACATCCAGGGTACAAAATAATGACAACTTTTCAGAAGAGCATTGTCTTTTTCTCATTCATTCCAGTAGAACATGAGTAGCAATTGCAACGCCTCTGTAGATTGAACTTCAGACAATCCGAAGAACAATGTTCGAAAGTGTAAACTGACATTGAGATCTCACTTGAGAAGTTTGATTGGGAAGTTAACACCTTTCCATGGCCAGGAGTAAGTAACACGTACAATTTCGTATACCAGAATCGAAGATTCATCGATATACAGGAGGAACAATCAATGCAAGGCCTTGAATGCTATTGCTTGACCATTCATCCGTTTGTGGTGTCTAGCAGACCAGGCCTACACGTTGACAAGACGAGGATATTTATTTTATTTATGGTGGAGCTTTCGCTGCGAGGCGATAAGCCAAGGATAAACTGACATAGTATATAACTCTCCCGAATTCATATTCCAGCCTAGGTGGAAATACCATTCTGACTGGTAATCAAACAACAGTCAATGGAAAAGCATATTTACTAGCCACACATCAAAAACAAACATCTCTGTCATTACATAGAACAGAAACAACTGTGTACTCGACCACCATCAACACTTAATTCACCAATGTTCTATATCACCTTTTCCACAAAAAAGAGGACAAAACCTAATATTCCTTTAAAAAGAGTATTCTCTAAATGTCACGTTTTCTTTTACACCTCCTCAGACCCCTGCGTTTTTACACCCTGCCGAAATGTAAGGAAACTGTAAAATAATTTTATACACCCGTCAGCGATCTTTCTCAATGGGATAGTTCATGAAGTTGAAAACATCATGTTAATAATATTCCCCAAAAAATGTCCGTCAAGCAGGGGCTGCTTAAACTAAGTAGATTTCCCAAGTGAAGTTTTACAATAGATAAATCTACATACTGCAAAACCACAGTGAAAATTAGATAATTAATACAAACGGTAATGAGAAATATTTCAGCCAATTGTAATAACCTCCCAACGGAAAGCGTCTGAATTGTAAACAAACTGTCTACCAACCTCCCAAAGCTGAATAGATAGAAAGAAATATTTCCCCCAAAAAGAAAAACAATTACAGAAATATATATGTAAATAACATATTAAATTTATTAAAAACTATATCTAATCATGTAATTTATAATGAACCAGAATAATTTTTATCTCAATCACTGACGTTTTAGCAATCCAAGAACTAATGACGGGAAGGTGAAGGCGATCAACAGAACGTATTTGCATGTATCTCCTGTAATAAAGGTCTCTTAAGAATAATGTTTGTTATTACAGATTCGAATAAAGTGGTTTACCATATAACAGGGTATTGTTTATGTGATTTATAGGTAGGAGTGGGGATTGATGAAGGCTGAAAACAAAAAAATGCAAATGTCTCGGTTAATATTCAAGACAAAGAATAAATGTATAATAACAATATTTATAGTAAATTCAATTTCAATAAGATTGGTTATATATAATTTTTCAATCCGACGTATAATAACGGAGATTTTGCAATTTCGAAATTCCTTTCACACCTCCTCCCAATGGGATTTCATCCATTAGCGAACTTGATCTTTAGTTTTACATGAAACGTATAAACTTTGTGACGATCTAACATAAATTGCGAGCGCTAGAGCGGTAACATATATATTGTATATATGTGTTTGTATATATATATAATTTAGAATGGACCTCATTTTCGTCATCTATTAGGTAGGATCGTTGGACATTTGTGGACATTTTCAAACATTGCGTCATGAGTACGACCTCAATAAATGATTTTCCTTGGGCGCCCGGAGGCGTAGCTTTGTAAAATCTTCTGATAAGTCTAGTAGTTACAGGTATGTCATGTTAATACTATTTTCCAAAATAATATGATATGGGCACCACAGGACTATATTGCACTCATGTTAAATCTAGCAAACAGAATCTATTATGCCAATTCATTTAAAAATATTTCATTTTTTATCCAAAGTTATTTACGATATAACTGTTATAATAATAGATCGGTTGAAAAAACATCAATTACTCCATTCATTACTTCGTCAACTTGCCCCTGCATGGTTTGATGTGACCGCGTCATTTCAAAATGTCGGCTTGAGTAACGAGAGAGTGAGTGAGAGTTTGTGTATTGAGGAGGAGTAAGCCCTAATCAGTGGAAGGAGATGTGGCTAATTTGTGTGTTGGTATAGAGTGGGGGGACTCGTTATCAGCATGTTCTGGCTGGTTAGTAGAGCTGCTGATAAGAAGGGCAGTCATCCAGCCCGATTGATGGCTCTCCCTTGATCTATGTGTCCAATATGCTATCAGATCCGCTTTTGAGCTCTCACTGATCTCAGCCGACTACTTTATGACCTACTCACTCCTCTCAAGTGACAAATAAACTCATGTTTATGTAGAACATGTACTTTTAATTAGTGAGATTAAACATCTACATTTCCTTTCAAGAATTCGAAAAACAGTAGAGGTAGAAGAGAAAACACTGACAAGGACATACTACGTGAATATTTGAAACTTACCGAAAGACTTGTATGAACTATTAACAGAAGGTAGCCCACATATAAATACAATCTTAAATCACTTGAAGAAAATTGCCATTTACAACAAACATTAAACTACACGTACCCCGCTCATTTTTCCACGTTTTAGCAGATTTCCCTTCAGGGAAATCAGCTATTGAGGTTGTACTCATGACGCGATTTTCGAAATTTTTCTTCAAATGTCCATCGATCCTACCCAGGAGTTGACGAAAATGAGGTCCGTTCAAAACTATATATATATATATATATATATATATATATATATTATATATATATATATATTTGTCTGTTAACGCTCTAGCGGTCGCAATTCTTGTTTGATCTTTACCAAACTCGGAATTTATTCGTTTTTATGTAAAAAAGGAAGATCAAGTTCGTTAACTGCTGAATCTTACCAGTGGGAGGGGGGTTTAGAGGGGGGATTTTTGAAAATTCAAAATATCTCCGTTATTATGCGTCGGATCGAAAAAATTGTATAGAATAAATCTTATTGCAAATTAAATTTACTATAAATATTGTTCTATACATTTATTCTGTATCTTGAATATTAACTGAGATATTTGCATTTGTATTCTGCGTGTTGTCACCAGGCTATGTTCAGACTTTCCGCCGAGAGTTCTGGTGGCCGTTTCCATAACTATTCGTCCCTCGTGAATAGGTTTAGAGGTTAGGTCAAATGTTTTTTGGGGCTAGAAAACTACTGGGTTATTACGCCTAAATAATGTTTTAGGTTTAGAGGTTTCTTACTACTACAGTTGCTATTAGGCAGATTTCCCTATTGTAAAACTTCACGTGGGAAATCTGCTTAGTTTACGCAGCCCCTGCGGGACGGACTTTTATATGTTAATATGTGTTTTTATGAACAATAGTGTATAATAAAGTTTTAACTTGTGCCTTAGACTTCCATCATCCTATTTCATGTATTTTAACGCTTAATTTTACTTAATTATATTTTATACTATGTTTTAATAATTTTGAAAACACTATTTCTTTATTTTGAAAATGTTAATGTTCATTGAAAATAAATGATACTGAGCGACATCGCCTAGTTACGGAGCTCATATATTAAATCAATAAAATAACATGACAGAGAATAATTATGTAAGGGTTTAACCTCAAAGTCTACCGTAAAATAATCCTTAATTTTTAAAAAATACAGCTCTTAAATTTTGACAGCTTTGCAACTAAGGTACACGCTACTGTAAAGCGTTATTGAGCATTACTGTACAATCTTAGGATGTGTAATTTGAATTTCTTCAACATTATTAATAAAGCTGTTTGTAAATGAAACCGAGGTTTTATCTAATGACAGGGCAAAACTACTGAACCAAAATAAATAAAGGTCCTTCACACAGAGGCTGGGTAAACTGAGCGGATTTCCCAAGTGCTGGCACACACTTGTGATTTCATATCACCGGTTTTTGTATGTATTGATTTTTTTTTTTATTTATTTATACAGGAGCACTCGCATCTTGTCGATTTGGCTCAAAGTTTCATAATGTAAAATGAAAACGAAATTATAGAAAAATAACAAAAACTGAAACAACATATAAAAAATTAAATACAACAAATAATCATTAAATACTAGTAATAAAGACAATTAACAAACATTAGGCTAGTAATAAAGACAACATTTTAAAATGGTTTTAATAAAAAAAAAATTATGTTATTCCTATATACTAGTACATTTATATTATTATTTTTTTTTAGTTATTTAGTTTTGTGCCAACAGCGATGGTGATTGGGATTATTAGGATGATATATTTATTCCTTCATGTGCTTAACTTTTTTGTACTTTTATATTATGCAAAATATTTCTTTAATATCTGATTCTTTCTCATATCCTTGCTTTCTCTTAAGAATATAATAAAAGACTCTGTATTGAGTAGAAGGGAGAGGGATACGACTAACTCCCTTAATACTCCAGCTACCAAAAAATGCTTTCTGCAACAATTGTAGAAAATCAAAAGTTTAACAAAATTGGCTCTACAACATTTTATGATCTAACTCATATTAACGGATATTTTGATTTTCTAATTCCCCCTCTCTAAACAACCACTATTCCTGGTCCAATTTCAGCCAATAACAAATATGATGTTTAGTGTTGGCTGGAACGGCAAAATATCGAATATGGTGTGAATCAAATAAACATTTTCGGTTAAAAAACCAACATCTTAATTGAGTAAATCATCACCAGACTTGTGTCCTACAACGTAGTTGTTCAATGAAAACCATACAATGAAATAAATGATATATGGGTCATGATATGACGGCGTATAGTTAATATGGCATGAGAAGGAATTTACAAATTGCCGAAAACCAAAATATAGAAACATCTCGGTTAATATCAATACACAGACAACATTATATATATATATATATATATATATATATATATATATATACATACATATATATATCTATATACTTATATATATATATATATATTAATACATATATATATATACATATATATATATAAATATATATATATATACATACATATATATATCAACATATATGGAACATTACATTTTCAGTAAAATTCAATCCATTCAATTTGTCGATCCTACGCATAACAACAGAGTTATATCCCTTTTTCGAAATTATTCTCTCTAAACCCCTCTCCGAATATTCAGATTTTAGCTACGAACTTAATCTTAATTTTTACATAAAAAGCTTAAATTTCAAGTTTGGTAACGGTCGAACAAAAATTGCGACCGCTAGAACGTTAACAGATATATATATATATAATTGTGTTGATGTTTTCGACCAGGTTATATTTATATATGGTGTTGTTGGTTTTTTGTAGGTTTGTTATAATATATATAACAATAACCCAATAGCTTTAACAAAATATAACAATAATTGTAATAACACATAACAATAACAGTAGTAACGTAATATAATAGCGATTGTAAGGGCGTGCAGTTAGCTTTTGCGGTAATAATAGAAAATGTCGGCACCAAAATGTTTTGGCGGGAAGCTTTTTAAAGGCGAGAATAAGAGAGAGCATTAGACTGAACCATTTTTCTATTTCTATTGGAAAGATGAGGGGAAATAACACAAATAACTATTTGAGTTCTCCTAAGAATCAAGTATATTGAATTGATTAAAACTACATATAATACACGTTATAAATAGAGGTTGAGCAAGAAACAGAAAGAACTTAACTTTATAAACTAATTTAGCGGCAATATAAATATATACATAGAATAAGCGAAAGTGCCTATATTGTTTGAGCACCTGCGGGAAACGAAAACGTTCCTAGAAGTGGAGTCCTCCTTCGTTGCTATGTTATGTGTTCCGTAGAAGATCCGACTTCCAGCCGGTTTGCCCTTTGCGGGGGATGAAAAACTGACTGTAACTCTATCACGGGTGAATTCCAACTGAGCGGTTATCTATGAAGCGGTTATCTGTAGCGGAGGGAGAGGGGCAAAGCCCCACTGGCCGTAGAAACGACCCCTAAGAGCGTCCAAGGCCAACTGACTGCCTCTATGGAACTAGCCGATGCCTTCTTGAGCTGCAAAGTAGTTTCCGCTGTAGGCCACAGCCTTGGTGATCTGCATATGTGTGGCGGGTTTATGAACTCAGCGAGCGCGGGAGATTCAAATTGAAATGACGACTGAACAGCGATAACATAATAACTTTCATATAACAGGGATATAGCTTTAATAAAATATAATAATTATTGTAATAACACATAAAAATAGTTCCAATATGATATAATAGCTAGAATAATAATTATAATATAGTTCAACAGTTTTTTGTATTGTAGATATACAAAAGCATAAGGCTGTGGCCCTGCTCATGGTAAACAATACATGGAATGTTACTATAACCAGTAACTCTAGTGCAATATGTATAGTAATTTTAAAGTCTTGGTAAGTAAGAATAGCATAAACACCTTCTGTTACACTCTAATTTAACAACAATGTGCCATATTGTAAGGTAGCAACTGTATTTTAACAGCCCTGAAGGAGAGAAAATAAAATTCTCGAAATATTGGCATAAACTAAGAAATTTCTTTCACCAACATTGACCAACCCCCCAAAAAAGACAACAACAAATATATATATATATATATATATATATATAAATACAAACATACATACATACATACATACAGATTTGAACGTACCTCATTGTCGTCATCACCTGGGTAGGTCGATGGACATTTGAAGAAAATCGTGTCATGAGTACTACCTCAACAGCTCAATCTGCTAATAATCTCGTTATATAATTCATTGATAAACAGTTCACATAAATAATACAAAAAAAAATGAATTAAGATTTGAGGTTTCTAGTCGATTGTATCATGTTGGAGGACTTTATTCCTCAGTGCTTTCTCTTCCCAAAGGCCCTGGATATTGGACTCTAAATCTCGTTAAGCCCTGGTACAGGTCCCTTAATGGGAATCGATAACCTGCTTTGGAAACAGTGACCGCTCATCCGTCTACCTCCAAGATTCCAACTACACTACTTGTATTTAAATTAACACATTAACTACCTACAGCCAGCCTTGTGACGTAGGAGTGAGTCTGTACAAATAGTTTTGCAACCTTTCCACTTGCTTGGTATGGAGATGGTGTTACATTATTCAGTGACAAATATATTATATACATATATAAAATTTTAACCTCTTTCTGCACATCGATTATTTTTTCAATTTTTTTTTATTTAGAGTAACTTTTGTTATACACTTTTTTCATATACCGAAGTATAAGCGAAATATACTCTAATAACTATAGCGGAGGCAACAATTTTATTGAGCACAAACGACTGAACCTAACTAAACAAAGATCGACATTACCATGACCATGAGCTGGCTATATTTATTTTTATAGGGACGAACAAGAGTGGAACTGGAATATGACCCGAAATGAAATATTTCAAGACTTCGTTTCTTATTGGATTTTCGTCATAAAAAAAAAAAAAACACGAAACAAATGTGGTTTATTTTGATATTTAGAGCAACTTTTACTATACGAGAAGTATAAACGAGAAATACTCTAAAAGCTACAGTTATCAATGTAAGTTATTACCTTCTCCAAAAGAGTAAGATAACTTTAATCCCATCCGAGTATGTAATACTCTTCCACTTTATTACTGGGGTAATTTGAAGGAGAAGAAATTTAAAAATATTATGCATGCCGAAGCTTTGCACAAAAAATACTTTTATTAATAAGATTTCCCAAGCGCGTCGGGTAACTTAGGATAATTACAGTTTTGAAGTATATCATTTTTTTCTCCTAAGTGATATCTATAGACATTTGAAGAAATATTTCTAAAATAGTTTAATGAGTACTACCTCCATAACTGATTTTCATTAATGTAAATCGACTAATAATGGAATAAATGTAGCCAGAAATAATTAGCCAAATCAATTGCAGTGAATGAAGTGAATCTATATATATATATATATATATATATATATATATATCTATGTATACATATATATACATATATAAAATTGTAACCTCTGTCTGTACATTGATTTTTTTCGGGAAATTTCACGATAACTTTTAGTTTCACATGTCATAGACACCATAACTGCATTTTGTTTCTTTGGTCTGTTTGTTTGTTTGTTTATTTGTTTGTTTGTTTGCTTGTTACCCTTTCACGCATAAACGGCTTAACCGAATTTTATGAAACTTGGTATGTATATTACTACTAACCCAACTTAGACTTTAGGCTATATTAATTTTCTCTGAGACGAACAGGAGTGGGGCTTATAAGGGAGGGCTGAAATTAAAAATAGCAATATTTTGTTTCCTAATGCATTTTCGGCAAATATTTACATAACAAAAGTTGTTTATTTTGTTATTTAGAGTAACTTTTGTTATATACACTTTTTTCGTATACCGAATTATAAACGAGATATACGCTAAAACCTATAGCGGAAGTGAACAATTTTATTTGTTGACAAAAGACCCAACCGAAATAAATAAAACTCGGTATCTGTATTAGCACTAACGCTTTCATTATAACAAGCCATTCCAACATTTCTAGGGACGGGCTGGAGAGGGGGTTATAAGGAAAGCCAGAAATTAAAAATAGCGATATTTCGTTTCCTTTTGGTTTTTTGGCAAATATGAACATAACAAAAGTTGTTTATTTTGTTATTTAGAGTAACTTTTATCATATTCATTTTTATCTTTTAACCAACTATAAACGAAATATACACTATAAACTAAAGTGGGAGTATTTATTGGGCGCTAACGATTGGACCGAACTTAACAAAACTCGGTATGTCAATTAGCATTAATTCTTCCATGATTATAAGCTATATTAAAATTTGTAGGTTAGAACGGGAGTGGGGGTTATTAGGGAGGCATGAAATAAAAATTCGGGATATTTCATTGTCTATTTGTTTTTCGACAAACATACACATAACAAAAGTTGTTTACTTTGTTATTTAGATTAACTTTTGTTTTATACATTTCTCCAAGAACAATGTGTGGAGCAAGTAATTTGCTTAGAAATATTGATATGCTCAACAATTCATTCCAATTTGAACTATGAGGTACCTCACCTGGAAAAATTAAGTCAAATCTACGTTAATATTTTGTATAATAACTAAAATCTTTGCATAATGCACAGGAAACGGGAAATATGACAATATGGAGGACAGTGAAGTCTTACATAAAAAATTAATTTTATTATTAACAAATCCACAGATACGACGGGTATTAACCCTAAACACTGGGAAGGGTAAATGTCAAATTATTGTGCAAAGTAAAGCCTTGCCAAAAAAATACCTTCACCATCCAACCTCAAATGCATTCCCGGGCGAAGCCGGGTATCTGAGCTAGTATAATATATATTGAGCACGATTTATGGGAGTCTGGACTAAATCAAAAGGTATAATGGGACGAGGAATAAATTCTATTTTAATATTTAAGACAGATAATATTTGGTAAATTTCAGAGTAAAAATGTCCCATAATAATGCTACATACTACGTGCTAAAAGGTATAATTTCGATTTATCAATTACCCTAATTACTTTGAAATAATTATCACGATTTTTCGAAATTACTATTATATTTTACTGAGCTCAAGAAAGAGCTAGAAATTATTCATCTACAAAGCTTGGATATCACCCTAATTTCTTTTCCCGTTTTCAAGTTTGACAAAGTAGGAGTCAGAGAAATTAAAATTCCTAAAACGAAAGTCAAAAAAAGACGGTAGTAATTACTATGAGTGATTTAGGCAAAGCTGAGTTTCATCAGCAACACGGTTTAATCATTTTCTCTCCAAAAGGTTTCTTATCTTTCTCTCTATTTTTTTTATTTATTTTTTTATTATTTAGAATTACTTCCATTTGAACTTTTTTTTCTATTATTTCAGTTCTTTTATACAACTACTTCACTTGGTCACTTCATTTCTTCTACTGCAAAGGATTATTATGTTTAGTCCAAGACAGGAGGCGAGAAATAGAAAGGCAAATGAAAAGAAAGAGGAACAATTAAAGTTCTGTTTACGAAAACATTATGTCAAGACCAAATAAACTAGGAGTTCTAATTTATTTCAGCTTAGAAGAGAATATCCTGGCAGTCAACAGGTCTAGAATTTCATAAATCAAGTTGAGTTTTATTAGGTACATTTTCAAATAAAGACTAAGTTTCATAGAATGCAGTAAATCATTCTCAAGCTGATTCTCTTTAGAATATCTGTATGTATTAAATGGAAAGGTTTGTTTAAAGTTCAATTTAAAGTCCGATGGAGTATAATTTTCTCACGTTTCCGGTCACTTTAAGACTCATGAGATCAAAATTGGAAGTCTTGTTTCTCTGTTCAACCATGTGTTATTAAAACGTTCAACATATTTCAATGATAAATTCCATTTGGGTGCCGAATTTCCCAAATTACTTGGCCCTCCAAAGTCACAAAAAACACAATAAATGTATTGAGGCCTATATTTTCCTTAAAATAAGCTCCTCAAAAGGAGTAAAATAAAATAATTTTAGATGGATTCAGTTATTTTAAAAAACTTAATCCGACTTGTGCCATTCGAAATAGATTCTGTACCTATTTCTTAGTTAGATTCACGAACATGTTCGTCTCTTGGTGTACCTTGACTTTACGAACATATTTGGTAATATACATCGAAATCCCTTATTATGCATATCGTTAAAAAACAGGTGGTTCACGTTAATTCTGTCATTCTGAATTATTTGTGGCTCTGTTATCGTTGTTTTTGTCTCAGAATTATATTAAATTTTCACAAAACGCCTACGGAACTCGTAACGAGCTATGATATACCCTTTATTGAAGGAATGTTTTATAGATTATATAGAGGGAGTAAACATTTTGGCGGAAAAATTCCTTTTCAGGAAGTATATTGTATTTTATTGTAGATATGCAAAAGGTGAGATTGTTCCTTTTGAGGCACTAGACAACTTCATTCACATGAGGAACATCACATGTGTTATGAACCTGCTACGTTTAGTGTGAAATTGTAGACGGAAGGAAAACTGAATCACTGAGATTTATCCTTACAGGTCAAAGGAGGGTCACTATGGCATATTCCGAACGAAAACACTTCTGATATCTTCATGCCATCAGAATCCTTCCACCATCCTCGACACGAAGGATCTAGTTTGATTTAGTCAATGCCCGGCTAAATAACTCGAACATCCAGAATTGGACAGCAATATTCATAAAAATCATTAAGCCTTGGTCACCACTCTCTTAGACAAACTTTGTAGAAAGAAAATGTTAAAGTACTTGAATGACTACGTGCAGTTGAATAAAATATTGACTTTTCCTTATTGGGGCCCTGTTTCTATTATTATTGGTAGTGGCCCAGTAATAAAGTAGGGAGTGCCTTTTAAGTTTCTCGGCATTGTTATATTGGCTAGAGTGGACGAACTTTATTTTCCCGAATAAGTTCCATCTGCTGACAGAGAGTTGGAAAATACAAAGCTGTGAGCACGAGCTTCTCAATAATATCAAAAAGCAGGAAGAAATAAGATCAAAGTGGTAGACCCTGAGTTCAAAATTGGTTGTGTGAAAGTGGGGAGGGTTAATCTCAATATGACAAGACCAGCACCGGGATAAATCCGTGAAGGCTTTCTTTATCACTCATCGGAAGAGAGACCGAGTCAAAGGCTGGACATCAAGGGATATAATGGGTGCAATTTTTTTATATTTATTTGCCACATTTCACACCTGATTTTAAATATTTTCGTACAATCGCTCAGCCAAAAATGGTATGTTGAATTTCATTATTAAACATGATTTACAGTTTCTACCTTACATATAAAAGGATATTTTTGACCCATAGTCTTTTGATTCACGTGTTTGTTTACTTCCCTAGAGATTCAATAGACCCACGTAGTTTTCAACACTTGACGACAATTCAGAAAATCTTACGCTTTTCTCGAAATAGGTATGTTAGAGTTTAGAAGTTTGAAGCATATATTTTCATTTTGTTATACCATTTAATGTTTTTTTTTTTTAAAAAAACAATTTGGAAAATAAGCTATTATGACAGACTAGACTTTTGACACCTTAAACGATAGATAGATAGAAAGTTTATCTCCTAGATTTAATAGGGTCATGTATCCGACAGCAAGGAGGAATAAATGAGTTTTCCAAAGCGAAGGAAGCCAAAAGTCAGTTACTCGAGTTTAAAATCTCACATTCAGATGACAAACTGCCTTATCGAGTTTCAGGGTTCGATCTAATGAAGTTTGAAAACTGACAGTAGTTTGGAGGCAGCCAGGCTTCCTATCCAATCAGTGACAGGGCTTTATCTGGGGAATTCCACTCAAAATAACACTCTGACTCAAACAGCTCTGTCTTAAATAATCTAATGAGCCCCAGGAATTGTTTTTGACAACCGCTACTCAAAATATTAAATTTATTTTCTATGAAATGGAGATCGGATTGCTAATTAAGTAAATTCAACTTTACAATGAATGTTTGTATTATTATATAATAATGAAGTTCATGATGAAATTCACTACCATTAATAATGATAGAAAACAATTAATTATTCATTTATAAATTATTTCCATTACGTTGAAAAATATTTTTCAACCTAAGACTAATACTTCAACACTCAATGTATCTGCATATAAGTTCAATACAATAAAAAGTTTTACACATAAAATGAAATTGAAATTATTTATTAACGTCCACGTTTTTGTAACTAAGGCTAATTGGGATGGGTTATCTGCAGGATACCACCCTTTTCTAGTCAAGGTGGGATTAAGGATTTTATTTAATGAATTACGTCACTAAATAAATTCCTCTGCCCAGGCAAGAATCGAACTCGCCACTGTAGGTTTACCGTGTGAGATTTTGGTCAATGCTTTAACTCACATGGCTAACATGAGCCCCGCTCATAAAATGATCATCGACTTTAATCTTCTCTTGATGAAAGATTTATTTATCAGTTTCCAGTTGGTAATTATGAGTTGTGAAGAATGCCCGTATTCGAATTCCATTGAGTCCGAAAACATTGCCTCTCTCATAAAAAATAAATTAATTAATAATATATCAATTATTCATTAATTATTTAGGTACAGGGTTTTCTTCCTAATACTATCTCAATATGTTTTCTCCAGCCAACAAAGTGTAGGCCTACCATCCGAGCAACGTTCATGAGTGTTGCCTTCTTAACAGTCTTAACAGAACCTACAATGTAAAGTTACACAATTCTTGATCCCTTACAATTCTGCCATTTACAGAGCCAAATATGCATCGTATACATTAACAGCTAGCTAATTTTATATTTACAATTGTATCGCTTCGTCTCAAAATGCTAATGTAGTCCAAATAATGAGTAAGTCAAGAGCTCTTATAGCATTTTCCAGAACTTCCAAAATCCAAAAAGAATTTAATTGTGGCCATCAATGGCATTATTCAAGTATTTAAACACAATAAAATGTACTCCTGAGTATGATAATTTTACATATTCAAACCAGTTTACGCTGTATATAATAATAAAAAAAAATATATTCTGGAGGAACTGGCCCAAATTGACTATATATATATTATTATACTTGACTGTTACCGCTCTAGCGGTAGCAAGTTTTGTTTGATCGTTATCAAACTGGATATATGAGTGTTTCATGAATAATTAGTGATCTAGTTCATCAACGGCTGAAATCGAGCTGGGGAGGGTATTTTTGTGGGGGATCAAAAATTCAAAATATTTCCGTTATTATGAATCAGATCAAAAAATGATATATATCTAAGCTTGTTGCAAATTTAATTTTCATGAAATATCCTATCTCGATCTTGTACATTAAACGAGATTTTTGCATTTTTATTGCGTTTGGTTTTCTTTTTTAGGGAGCTAATCATTAACTTGACTGATACAATTCTCAATATTTAAACGATTCGTATAATACTAAAAATAAAACGTGTTAATGATCGTAGTCAGATTAGGGAGTAGGAGGAGGCCTGTTTACTTTACCTGCTTGACGGCAATTTTATTCTGGGGCTTCTGACTGATTTTGAGCGTTTGTATAAAAAAAAAAAGGATTTATAAAAGTACATTCTGTTTTTTTAAACTGCCTTACTCTGGTCACTTATAAATCGCTAGCATGCATTTCATAACTACTTCTAAAATTTTAAATACCAAAATTTATTTACATTACACTAAAATTGTTAATAGTAAACGTCTCCTTCCGTAAGTATTGTAGTTCAAGTATTGACAACTGTGCCTGCTGGAGAAAATTCGGCCCGAGGGAGGAGGGATATTTTTTTTGGATATCCAGAGTAATGTGAAAGAATATCAATTTTTCAAACATTTCTCTACTTGTTATAAATATTTCGTATCATGATTGTCTGTGTATAGTCGTGTGTTTTATGAAGCAGTAAAACGATTAAATTTAAATTATTTATTAACGTCATTTTTTTGCAACTAAGGCTAATTGGGATGGGCTATCTACAGGTCACCGCCCTTTTCTATCCAGGGAGGGACTAAGAATTTTATTTAGTGAATTTCGTCACTAAATAAATTCCTATTGCCCAGGGCGGGAATCGAACTCGCCTCTCTAGGTTTACCAATAAAATGATTATACTACATGATTGTACAACAAAATAATATTGATTTTTTTTTCCTAAACACTCTTAACAAGTTGAATAAATACTTTTTAAATAGAGCTATGTATTAAGGACTGTCCGCGAAAAACCAATTATTTCCAACCATTACTTTCCCTATTTGTCATTTATAAAGTTGGAGCATTACCTCACGAGTAATTTGACTAATGTAAATGGGAGGGGCATAGGAATGGCGGTTGGTTACACTGAGCAGTATTGTGTGAAGTCATTAGGAGAGTAGGCCTCGTTAGTTGGCTCCGATGTCCTGTAATCATAGACTATACAACTACTCCTATGTCCGTGGACGTCATTGTTATTGTTGGCCAACTATTAGCAGATTTCCCTTCAGGGAAATCAGCTATTGAGGTCGTACTCATGACGCGATTTTCGAAAAATTTCTTCAAATGTCCATCGATCCAGGAGATGACAAAAATGAGGTCCGTTCAAAATTATATATAATATATACATATACATATACATATATATATATATATATATATATATATATATATATATATTTGTCTGTTAACGCTCTAGCGGTCGCAATTTTTGTTTGATCGTTACGAAACTCGATATTTAACTGTTTTATGTAAAAAGACAGATCAAGTTCGTTAATGGCTGAAATTGGACCAGAGGAAGGGGGGGGGGTGTAGAGGGGGGAATTTTTGAAAATTCGAAATATCTCCATTATTATGCATCGAATTGTAATATTTTATAGATACAATCTTATTGAAAATTAAATTTACTATAAATATTGTTATATATGTTTATTCTCTATCTTGAATATTAACCTAGATATTTGCATTTTTCAGTTTTTAGCAAACCGCTACTCATGTTACGTAAACAATACTCTGCTACATAATAAATCACATTATTGGAAGTTTAAATACCAAAAATTGTATTCAAGAGACCTTTATTATACGAGATACATGCAAATATGTCCTGGTGACTCCCCACCCCCATCTTAAAGTTTTGGACTACTAAAATTTTATTGATTGAGATAACAATTATTCTGATTCATTATTAACTACAGTACTAGATATAGTAAATTGTTCTCAATAAAATTAATGTGTTATATTCTGATATATTTCAGTAATTGTTTTTCTTTCCGGTGTGAGGCGGGCCGACCCGTTTGTTTACATTTCTAACCTAACGCTTCCTGTCGGCAGGTTATTGAAATTGGATGAAACATTTCTTATTTCCGTTTGTATTTATTCACGGTGTTGTTGTGTTACCAGTATGTATATTTATCTATTACTAAACTTCACGAGGGAAATCTGCTTAGTTTACGCAGTCCCTGCGTGACGGACTTTTTTTTACTTATTTTGGCCATTTTACGAAACGGAAATCAGCTATTGACGTAAAAAGTAGAGGGCAAACAAGACGTCAAATCTAAATTTGACCGAATATTTAAAATATTCAGTCAAATTTTGATTGTTATATATTGATGTGGAGATTGGCGCCATTAGCCGGAGTGTAAAGACTGGTGCTCAGCTGAAGTATTTCTAAACCGTATAGAGTGCGAATTTTGAAGTGAAACTTAGACAACTTAAGAGTATATAAGTGTGTAAGTGTCCGAAATGTGAAAGCAGATTATCACGTATTGAAGAAAGTACAAAGGATAAAATTTGAAGAAAGCGGGTTGGAAATTTTTAGTTTAGAGTAAAGGTGCGTTTTGCGCATGCACCGACCCCCACTACTCACACGTGAACATTCGTTGTTTTTCTTCCGCACATATCTCCTTTATCCCAGAATCTTGTAGTGGTTCAGGACCCAACAATTAAAACAACCTAAAGGAGACTATAACCTCACTGGAACAATGACATAACCTATTTTAATTTTATAAGGTAGAAACTCCTTGTTGAAAGTAGCAAGGAACAGATTTTTGGGGTTGTTTTTTGTTTTAAATCTGCGTATAAAAGTTATATTTTCATGGTTCAAGGGTACTCTATTTCCTCGCATGTGAGCATGCCCTTTATACAATTTTAACTTTTATGAGGATATATGATAATTTTGTGTTCATTAAAAATATTCTCTTTGATAATTCGGTTGGCTGTTTTAGTGTCCGAGCATTTTATTAGGAGAGTGCCGAGTTTTCTATTTCTATTAACTTCGATGTTTGGTCTGAATTTGCTAATCCATTTTTCCACTAGAAATCGACTGAGTTGAAGGAGGCTTCATTTGAAACCATTATCACGACAAGATACTTTTCACGACAAGATTTCCCTTAAGGGAAATCAGCTATTGAGGTTGTACTCATGACGAAATTTTCTAAATTTTTCTTTAAATGTCCATCGATCCAACCTAGTAGATGACGAAAAAGAGGTCCGTTCAAAACTGTATATATATATATATATATATATATATATATATATATATATATATATATATATATATATGTTTGTCTGTTATCGCTCTAGCGGTCGCAATTTTTGTTTGATCGTTACTTAACTCGATATTTAGTCGTTTTATGTAAAAAGGAAGATCAAGTTCGTTAATGGCTGAAATCGGACCAGTGGGAGGGGGGGGGGTTAAGTAGGAGGATTTTCTAAAATTCTAAATATTTCCGTTACTATACGTCAAATCAAAAAATTGTATTGCACAAATCTTATTGCAAATTAAATTTACTATAAATATTGTTATATACATTTATTCTCTATTTTGAACATTAACCGAGATATTTGCAATTTTATGAAATCGGGGCGGATAACGGTTGAGACTGAGTTTCCCGGCAATAGCTAGGTCGGCCGTTTTCTTAACTCTTCGGCTCTCGTGAAATTTCTCTATTGTATAACTTCACGTGGGAAATCTGCTTAGTTTACGCAGCCCCTGCGTGACGGACTTTTTTTGGCAAGGCTTTACTACGCATAATATTTTTTCATTTCCACGTCTCAGTGTTCAGGTTATAAACCTCAATATCTAGTAACTAAAG
The DNA here is from genome assembly GCA_019009955.1 of Riptortus pedestris. Taxonomy (NCBI): domain Eukaryota; kingdom Metazoa; phylum Arthropoda; class Insecta; order Hemiptera; family Alydidae; genus Riptortus; species Riptortus pedestris. The sequence goes on along the minus strand of CM032229.1, from coordinate 47,592,495 downwards.
TGAGCCTACAGCATATTTTAGTTCTGAAAAATAAAATTAAAGAAATGATATCCCTCTGCACTGTTCAAAATACCGTGGACAATACCAATCACAATCATGGACAGCATTTATCATGATTAAGTACCATTACTGAGGTAGCCTTTTTTTCGGAAATATTTAGACTGAATTATAATGTAATTACTCTACAACACTCTGTTTACACTTCCCGTCTGTGTATTTACTTTTAATAAAGTTTATAGCTTTCTGGTATCCATGGACAATCGATGTACGGGTACTGACGTCTTCCAGACTTAACTTCTATAATCATGGATAACATTTTTATTATAAACTATGTACTATTAACAATTCTTATTCCGAAAAGTGGTCACAAGCACAATAACTATATATTTTATGCATTTGATAGCCATTATTAAAAATTGTTATTCTATGTTTCTGGAACAAACATGATCTGTTATTTATAACATATTAACGAAGCATTTTATTAAGTAGCAGACATAACTGGCTACCCCGCTTCAGCACTTCCAATCCCCTTTAACCTTGGTTTAAATTATTTATGAAATTTGAACTAATTTACATTTTAAAATATATATATATATATATGTTTGTTTGTGTTGGACGTATTAGAAGTTTAGATTGATTTCAAGGAATTTTAATTTTTAGGAATATGATTTAGTTTCAAGTAAGGTCAGTTTCTCGTTTACGTAAACCTTACATTCTGACCAATGTTTTGAGATATATTATTTCGCGTCAGGTCTAGGATTTAGTTTTTTTTTTCTTTTTTTCTAACTTCAGTATATAGTTGAAAAACGTAGCTGATGTTATCATAATCTAAAACTAAATCTTAGCTCTGATGAAAAGATAATATTTCTTATGGATGGATGAGCGCATGATTTGAAATTTTATTTAAACTAGATACTAACCAAATTCCTTGAAACCAAATCGAAATTTCCTTAAAAGGCAATATGAAATACCTTGTTCTACCAGTAGATCTATATAAATAAATAAATATATAAAAATAAAACTGCATGGTATACCGAATTGTATTAAAATTCAGCGCGAATAATTTGTTTTCCTATTTCAGAACATTGTGAGAACAGTGCCATCAAAATAACAATATCGTCTATCTGCTCGTTTCTTACTCAAAAACGGCTCTGAACATTTCGTTTGAGTTTTATGTTTGTGGCCCAATTATCCCAAGGTACGTCTTAGGCCGTAGGAGAATTCGACCATTCATCTGGGAGAGTGTGATGAAATGTTTTCATTAGGTAGTATTGAATTAATTGAGAAAATGAAAAAGTAAAGTTTGAAGAATAGCGATTACGTTTCTAAAACTTTATTAACATTTACGAATATTGATTTCCGCGGAACAAATAGACTATATTCGTCTTTAATGAAATTGTGTTAATAGAAATTAGAGTTTTTTTTTTTTTTTTGAATGTATTAAACTAATGATTTATTGTTAATTTCACGCGATTTTCGAAAATTTTCCTACCTAAGAGACGGAAATGAAGTCCTTTCAAAATTTTATATGTATATATATTGGGGGGGCGAAAATTCAAAACAATTAAGTTATCTTTAGATATAGAGAATATATGGTGAGATGAGATTAGTATTGTGCCTTGCCAGAACGATAGAAATCTGCTAAGTTTACGCATCCGACGTTACAGAAGTTTTATTTATTATACAGTAGAACCATCCTCAGGAGTAGGGGGTATATTTCGACATCAAAACATCTATTATTCAATATATTTAATAATATTGGAAAATGTAAAGAACAAGTTGAGTTTTGAATATATTTTTTGATCCTAATACTTAGATTAATGAGTTATGAGTTACATTATTTTTACTTACGATTTCTGGTGCCAGTTTAGCATTAGCCCGTCAAAATTAAGGATTTTACAATTACATTACACTTCTGCCTGTATTTGTCTGTTTGTGTGGGTGTATCAATTGAAGATATGAATAATTAAAGGTTGAAATGAATTATGGTAGGGCTTTGCTATGTCAGCTCCCCCACATCGACAAAGAAAAGTTAAATTAAATTTTAATAATTACTCAGTACAGTTCACATGTTGGGCCTTCTAATTACAAAACCGAAAGGCAATTAATTTCTCGAATACATAAAAGATTTAATGAATGGAAAATTTAATCCAATTGAAAATGTTTCTAATAAGTTTTATTACTCTTGCAGAATATATGTGGTATGACTAAATTCCTCATTACTGTATGTTGACATGTGTTATACAAGGAAATAAGTTTTATTCTATCGGTTTTTCTTTTTTGTTTATTATTGAAAATTCCCATAAGAGTAATTATAAAATATGAATGATCTACAAGCAAGTTAGTAAAAATCATTGTCACTAAGATTTAATTTTTTTTATAGATTTCCTTAAAAAATAGGGAGAATAATAAATTGACATCAGTAAAAACCTTTGAAGTAATTATTAGATACTTCTACGGTTTTACGAGGGCATACATATTTCTTGGAATGTCTTTTATTTTTATGATATTTTGAAATATCACACGTTTAAATATTAATATATATATATATTTATATATATATATATATATATATATATATATATATATATATATTTGTCTGCCACCACTCTAGCGGTCGCAATTTTTGTCTTATTTTTACCAAACTTGATATATAATCGTTTTATACAAAAAAAAAAAAATATCAAGTTCTTTAACGGCTGGAATCGGACCAGTGGGAGTGGGGGGGCTAGAGGGGGAGAATTTTGGAAATCCTTAATATCTCCGTTATTATTCGTCGGGTCGAAACATTGTATAGAATCAATCTTATTGCAAATTTAATTTTCTATAAATGTTGTTACGTACATGTTTTCAATATCTTGAGTATTAACTTAGTTTTCGGTCTTCAGTAAAGCCCCACTCCTACTCATCTCATATTAACAATATTCTATTATTATGAAGCACATTATTTGAAGCTTAAATGCCAAATATTTTTCTCATTGAACTTTTAATTTTTGAGATAAATGCAAATACGTGGTGCACGTGGGAAATCTGCTTAGTTAACGCAGCCCCTGCGTGACGGGCGTAACCATGTTATATAATACAGTAAATATTACCAATTTAGGCCATAACTCCAGTTGCATTTGTGGATATAAACTACAATCATTTTTTGAGCAATAAATAAATCCAATATACTATTCTGTAATTAGAAATATACCAATTACTCCATTAAAATAACAGGATAGGTTAAATATTTCCGTCTATGACATTTGACTATGATAAGATAAATCCACCAAAATGAATTTGCTATGATAAAACTAACTCCTGCTTCAGCTAACAAAAGACTATGTATAGAAAATGTTAAACCCATTCCACTGAAGGTAAAACTGACTGCTCCAACTTATGCCGCTATTTAACTGAAATCATTAAGTACAGAAATTGAGAGGAAAACAGACATTTATTTTTCCCTTCTGTATAAGTGAAAAATTATGATACTACTATAAAATATTTTATTAAGCTGTTTCTCGAAACGATTAGATTTTTTAATAATTATTTGGGTTGTAGCAATTTATATTATTTTTACTTAGAAATGTCCATTTTTCTGTTCGAAAATTAAGTTTTTGCAGAAATGTGTACCTAAGAAGATATTAAGCAAGGAGATTGAAAACAGTATTTTTCGTTCATTCATATATTCATTTACTGGCTGACAAACATGCAAAATTAGCAACTCAACTCGACATATTACACACTGATCACATTACAGGACACGATGCCATTAAACTCATTAAAAAAGAGGTCAGCCTAAAATGGGAAGCGGAATGGCATCTGACAGACACAAAACTACGAGAAATAAAAGACACTATTCGTGAATGGCTGTCAAGTAATCGGGACACTAGAAGAGAAGAAGTAGTTCTTGCTCGTTTGAGGCACGGCCATTCACGGATAACACACGGACACCTCATGACTAGGACTGAACCACCATTATGTACACTCTGCAATACACAACTAACTATCAAACACTTACTTACAGACTGCAGACTAATAACTGACAAGAACTTACCCACCAACCTATCTGAACTACTACACGACGACAGCCCAAACATTACAAAATTCATGAAACACCTCAAAGATACACACATTTACAACCAGATGTAACATTAAACATTAAATAATCAAACACTAGACTGCAATAATATCCACTGGAGAAAAAAATAAATAACCGTATTTTTACCTACCTCTGTAGATTTTTTAACCTTTTTTATTGGTTTTTATAAGGTGGCTTTACCTTTACTATTTTAGTAATATAACAAGAAAATGTGTGAATCGCTTAAATTGCGACACACCTAAATAAATATTCATTTACTATAAAAGCATGGTTTTGATAGGCAGAAACATTTATTCTTCCAGTATAAATATTTGCTAGTGCAATTTTATATACAAATATACGTAATTTGATTATTTAACAGCAGTTCTAATTCGTCCAATCATCCCCAATACTCAAATTATCATCAATCAATGTGTACATAATTAATGGCATAAATTCATATATGTATAAAATGAGCATTTCTGATGATAATTGCAAATGAGGCTGTGGCCATTGAGTAGAGATATAGCCGCTAATGTGAGGATGTTGGTATGCAATACCTGTAGATTGAAATCCGTGCTAACAGAAGCCTCAATTCAAACCTCATTAATCAGCCGAGCCTTGCAACTCATGTCGTCTTATTATGATTTAAATCAACCCCCCAGTCCATTGGCACTTTGCCCAATTACTGCTGTCATCAGCAGCTCAGCTTCATTATTCTGACTCTACATTCACTAATTAGCAAATACTCCCAGCTTAGTCGCTTCTTTATTCAAAAGCTGATTGCGCGTTCGTTGCAGACGGCTTGGAATAAAATTTGATCAGCAGGGCAAATAAAAAAATCTGGGTCAACTTGTCCTCTAAATAATTAGAGGATGCAGGTGCCAGTGGCCTGACGCCATGAGTTAATATTTGCGAATGATTTAAAGTGCACACTACCAACGCAACAACAACGCATAGCTGTTTAAAAGTACAGTTCTATGAATACCGATGGGCACTAGGAGGACGGGAAATTATATCTCTTATATATAACATCTTCCTGTCCTTCAGATGTCCGTTTAACCCTCCGTTAGGCGCGGGTCATTTTCAAACGACTCTAGGCGCGGGTCACCTAGGAGGTGACGATGGAGAAATATGTTGGTATAACTGCTTCTTAGGGCAAAAATAGATTTAAACAAATATAAATACTTATCTGAACAAATAGTAAAACTATTTTATTTTAAAAGTTAGCAAAGTAACGCATGAATATATCTTACAACTATCAAAAATATTAATTCACTCCAGGTAACATGAAGCAATTTATGAACAATGAATTCTTTAGGTTCTACTTACTTAGTTACTAGAACAAATATATAAAAAAAGTACAATAACAGCAGTTTAGAACTACTTAATCATTTGATTTCTGCTGGAATAACAAATACAAGAAAACATTTAAGATTGAAAAGAAAATTAAAACGTTTCACGTCGAATCTTTTAGTTCTATTCAGGTGAGTTCCTTGCCCAACATGTTTTACATAAAATCTAAATTCATTCTCGCTCCTCTGTATGTGCCAGCTAAGTAAAGAAGGCCTATATGGGCTTATCTCTGTAAAGTCACTTTAGCATCCCTCTGCCTAGAAAATTCAGGCTCAACGATTTTTATAAATTCGTTCGTGCAGTGCAAAATACTACTAATAATCGTCTCATCAAATAGACAGAAACAGCAGTCAAGTTCATTAATAGCCTCCTTTGCCGCCCCTTTCACTCCCGGAAGGTGTGTCGATAAATTTTGTTTTCCTATTTTACGCAAAGGAAAAGGGATTTCCTCCACTCAAAACGGTCACCGATCTTTCTGTTTACACTTCTCAATGCAACATAAATTTCGTGTTACTGCTCATCCTCCCCATCACTTTCTGATTCCACGTCACTTTGTTGAGTCTGTCCCCCTTATTTCCAAGCCGTCTTCAAATTCCGAATCTGTGTCGTGCTGTATGTTATCGTCTTCTTCGAAAGGATCCACTAAAGCGTGGTGGAGTCTAGCAATGTCATTTTGATTACTCAACTCAAAAAATACGTATTTCCTGGTCCATTTTTTCTGAAAAATGTTTAAAAATGCATTGTTAGTCGCGGTCACCTCAGAGGTGAATTCCCTATTTTGTAGGTATTTTTTACTATACAAAAACAATCAAGGCACTACAAACGTCAAATGATAAATATGTCTAAGATAAATAGATTAAATATAAAAATAAAATAAATTGAAATACTTACAATTTTGGTCATGGTGCACCTGTGGGGTGATTTTAGCACAAGGATCGCACTGTGTAAATTCTTCGAAGGTCAAACCTATACTGTTTTAAGGAGGAAGGGAAGCATTGCTGGAGGCGGAAGTCGTTGGGTCCATTCAATCGGAAGCTATTGGAAAAACATCTCAAAGATGCACCTGTCAGGACGCCGCGACTAACGGAGGGTTAAGTTCGTTTGTATTAGCTTCAGGAATGATACTAAAGTAAACAGATCACCGATGTGTATATTTACCCAGTAGCGAATAAGTTGTAACAGAAGTATTTTAAGTTAAGTATTAAGTTTTAATAAGAGCTCTTACCTTTTTCGCTAATTTGGTGAATTAGAATCCTTTGCTTTAAATGAGCCTTAGCATAGTTACCCATTCGCATATCTTTTGTTACCTTTACCACCCCACTTGCTAAATATGCCTAGTCCAAATCAGGGTAGAACGCGTCATAATGCAATGTAAAACATGTTCTGCAGAGAGAGAAATGCGAAAAACACCTCGAAACTTTTCTAATACTATTAACGAAATTTAACATTCTTGAAAATCTTAAGAGTTTACAGTTTCATCAAAGATATTTCTGCCGTTTGGAGAGAAAGGATCAAAAGAGTAAGGAAGACCGTACGCCATATTAATAAAAAAATTTAAAACATTTTATTTGGAAAGACGATGTTTTTAAGGTCTAATTTGGACTGGTTATCAACAGGTTACAACCCTTTTCCAGCCAGTATAGGACTAGCAATTTTATTTAGTGTGTTTGTAAATAAATCCAAGTTCATTGTTAGTATTGTTGGAGGTTTGGTTCATAAATCAGATTTTTCTGTTATATCGGGATCCGGCTGACCAATGTGCAGGTTACATTGACAGTGTTCCGCCCTCTATCGGCAGAGATGGAGGCTGTACAGATTGCTGAAAGCTCTAAGGGCTTACAAGTATATTGTAAGAAGTCAGAAAAATTTGTTTTTGATAAACTTCAATTCCTATTGTCCAAGAGGACATCGAACACGCGCGACTTTAGTTTACCGAGGGTATTATTAAAATAGAAAAAACACTGGATCAAAGAATAGAGGAGTAGGCACGATGTATATTAAATGACACGAACTTTCTCTTCCTTGAGTAGCTGCTCTTCAAAGGACACCAGTCTTCTATTGGTTTGGGCAGGAGAATACCGGTAATTTCCCTTCAGCTGATTCCATCAGCCTTTTGTCCTCTGCTGGTTCATTCAATATATTGCTCAGTGGGAGAGGCGTTGTAAATTTAAAAAAATACCTGCGTTCCAAACGCACTGAGCGTTTATAGATTTTTTTACTTTTTCCAGTTCCATCAAACCACCTAATAACAACCCATAGCTCTGTTTAGATGCATTATTAGCACTTTTCTCTAAAGGGATATAACCTATTGAGGCTTTACTCATTACACGAGTTTCGAAGTATTTACACAAATTTCCATCGATCCTACCTAGGAGACGACGAAAAGGAGGTCATTCAAAATTATATATATATATATATATATATATATCAAAATGCATTCATTACAGCGCTCCCCATTCAGTTTCCATCCTTGTAGAATCGTGAATAACGTATCTGATAATATGCTTCATATTTGCTTCTTGAAAATTATTTATTTTGCTACATATGTCTATTCAGAATTAAATAAAGAGTGAGGAATGTGAAAATTAGTTCCTAAAGTAAACCTTTTTTATTTTAGTATGGTAAAATAAAATGAACCTGGTCTCTTGGGCTAACATTGGTGGTAGGTAACATGTAGACAACGCTATTGCACATGACTCCATAAAGCTTGGTTAATGGTAAACAAAATCTGATGTGGATACCATATTCCATAATAAATTGAATAAATCAAATATTTGGTTGAATTCCACTTAAACTTACCTCACTTGATATATAACGATATCTCCGTTCCAATAAAGTGGTTTAAAAAAGGTCATAGAACATAATTTATGGAGTTTTTGTGGTTCCAGAAAAAATAATACTTTGTTTACTTCATACTTGGAACTAAACAACTAAAAATTAAATTTAAAAATATATTTTAAAACATAACGAAATACATTTCATTATTAAGCTTACTTCCATGCAAATGGCTACTACCAAGATACACACACACACACACACACACACACACACACACATATATATATATATACCAAAACAGTCTGTATTTAATTTATATGCACTTCAGAATTTTCAATGATCTAGACAAAGATTATGGATTTCTCATTTGCATGAAGAGGATCTGAGTTGGAAACTAGGCCAAACTCAGTGACAGAAGGAGAGCTAAAACCTGAACTCTCAACTTCAACTCTAAACAAAATATTGTTAAACTTTTTTTTTATGAAACTCTAACTCAGGAGCTACATAATTTCAAAGAGGCAGCAGCAAAAGCCCTTTCTTTAAATATATGAAAGCTATAAGAGATATAATATATGAAAACTTAAAAAAAGTTAACCATTTAATATGAGCTAGAGTTTATGATAATTCTAATAGTTTATCTTTTTTATTCATTACAGTGTTTACCTCAATAATTATAATTTTGCCGTTTTATATGTCTGAGGAAAAAGGAATGAGAAAAGTCCGTCAAGCGTCTGTGCAACCCAAGCAGATTTCCGTGCTGGTATAACACATTGAGATCTCAATCTTTATTTTTATGTAAAAGAAACCGGTGAATTAAAGAGTTGTGGGAGGGGGAGAGGATACTGAAGGCTGAAAACTAGAAAGTAGAGATAACTGGCTTAATACTTGACTTAACGAAAGTAATGCATAGAACAATTCTAGAGCAGCAAGAGCTGAACAAGAATGGTTCTATAACGTTTTCCAAATACGATATTTTGAATTTTAAAAATGCCACACAGTAAACGTTAAATGAAAACAATATTTAGTATTTAAGCTTAAAATAAAGAGGTTTATGATATAACAGTTTATTTCCAATATGAATAAGTGAGGGGTTAAATAAAGTCTGAAAACAAAAAAATCCAAATATCTCGGTTAATATTCATTTTAGAGAAAATATGTATATAACAATATTTAGGGACAATTAAATTTACAATAAGATTCTATACAATTTTTAGACGAGATGTATAATAACGGAGGATTTTCGAATTTCCCTCCTCTAATTAAATATGTTTTTTTTTTGTTTTTTTAACAATACTCAAAATTATAGAAATTGTTCAGTCGTATCTCCCGCGCTTTCTTGGTTCACTGACCGGCCGTACATCCTGGCAGGGTCGCTGTAGGCGGTGGCCAGGAGCGGAAACTGCAGAGCTAGCGTACAGGACGTACCGCTCGCTTTATGGCTGGCAGCCATTGTTCATTCTGATTTCAAGTTAAGAGCACGTGCTTAAGTAGTTGGCTCCGCAAAAAGGGTGAATATTATTCATCTCCCGCAACTCTAGTGTCTAAAAAGGATCGCTGCATCGAATATAAAGGTCTCCGCAACCAGTTTTCATCAGCTAGAGGACAGAATCTCATTGGAAACACAAAATAACACAGAAAGAAAATCCACTTCATGGAATGTATATGTTTATCGAAGGTACCTATTTCTTAATTATAATGCTAGCATTATCTACGTTAACAATTAATGAGTACTCATAATATAGGACCGTTTGACCATTATTTTGTGTATATACATATATTATTAGGTTGCCACTAAAGTTTACAAACAAACAAAGGGTAGCCGTTGTGTTCTACCTATGTTGTACAGTCATATTTCATATAGTTCATATAGACTTTGTTTTCAAAATATCTTTATCAATAAATGTTAATGTTTGTTTCAATTAGATATAATGTTAGTCCCTCAAATTAGTATTCTCTTCAGGTTTAAGTAGTATAAAATTAGGGTCCTTACTGTAAAGTTTATTATATGTTATTACTTATTCAATATATACTTGATTCTTTGGAGAACTCAAATAGTGGCTTGTATTATTCCCTTCATCTTCCACAAGAATAGTAAATAGTTCGGTATAATCAAGGTGAGGAAATTATCTCTTTTAATAATTCTATTTCAGTCTAATGCTTTCTTATTATTACCACAAAAGCTAACCGCCCGCCCTAACAGAAATATTAGCTAAATTATTGCAAGAAGAAGAAATTTGATGTGCTTTCACAAGTTCATTTTGTAGTACGTCTATTACCTATTTTTAGGCAGTCAGTTTGTTACCTTCAAAGATGGTAGTAATTCATTATGCTTTTTGAAATCCTTTACATCCACTTTATACTATTACAGGTGTTTTTTCTAGCTCAAAATAATGAGCTAATCATAAATTCCTATATATTTTTGGAACTAAAATTTGGAACTAAAAACATAATACTTTTTAAAACAAAACTTATTTAAACTAACAATGTTGTCCAGAGCCAGAGAGCAATGGTCAATCCCTCTTGCCTGAAGAGCCAGCAGGGACTCCAATCCCACTCAAAACTAATCCATCCATGCCACTCAATTCAATTTTTAATCCATAATCCTTTCATAACATTTCGAACAACAGTTCATATCATATGACCGTTTTTAATGTTTTAAACACATTTTCCTTAAGTAAAATCAGCTGTAAATATTGTTATATACACTTTTCTCTAGCTTGAATATTTAAAGATTTATATATGTATTTTTATTAGCAGATTTCCCTCGAGCTCAGAAGTCTTTATGGCTAAATGAGAGGGTGAGTGGGGGATTCGGAAATTCAAAATACCTCCGTTATTATGATTTGGATCAAAAAATGTTACAGAACCAATTTTACAGTTAAGCATTACAATTGTTGTTCTATAACTTCGTCGTAACTCATATATAAAGGTACTTATTCGTAGTTTCATGTTTTCAGCTTTCAGTACACCTCCATTTCTACTCATCCGATTTTTACTTGGAAACATGATGAGATCAATTGTGTACCACGTCGGCACGTCTAAAATGAAGTTGGACTGGACTTTCTGCATAAGGTAAGTAAAACTATCAGTATTAACGACCACACGGAGAAAATAACCATGAAGCTTATTTCTTAAACCACTAGAACTTTTAAATATTCTACATATGGGCAGAGGGAGGCCGAGAAAGTATTTTCGACCATATGGATATGGATTAAATGAGTATCTTAGTGTTCAAATTCTGAGAGTATTCAGTGGAGAAAGGCTGCAGAGTGCATTAATGTTTTTATAAGTATAGGCTTATGTCTCTAATAAGTCCACTCGTGGAGTGTGCGGGTTACGGAGGAGTGACTCTCTAAGAATTCTCTCTTTGAATGAAATTTCCTCTAAATTACCTCTAGAAAACATTTATAGCAGTAAATTCTAAGACATAAATTAACGGAAAGCACTGATTTTCCTTGTGACTCTTTTTCTGGCCCTGTTCATTTCCGTGTAAAGAAGGAGTTCCTGTAATGGGATTGGTCACTAGGTCTAGAAAGAAAGTAGACTAATATGAAATGAGTAGCCATTCACAGGACCCAGTACTCCGCAATGCCATGTGTACATTTTTACCTTGATGATGAACTTTTACTCAAATCATTTATAGTATAAATAATACTAGTATAATAATAGCAGTTGCATAATAACAATAATCATTTATTACTTAACCTAGGCTTAAAGGACGTGGCCCACACCCATTTCCGATTTTGACCATTTCTCCTTTTAGCAGATTTCCCTTAAGGGAAATCAGCTATTGAGGTTGTACTCATGACGGAATTTTCGAAATGTTTCTCCAAATGTCCATCGATGACGAAAATGAGGTCCTTTCAAAACTGTGTATATATATAGATATATATATATATTTGTCTGTTACCGCTCTAGCGTAGGTCTGTTACCAAACTCGATATTTAGTCGTTTTATGTAAAAAGAAAGATCAAGTTCGTTAACGGCTGAAATCGGACCAGTGGGAAGGGGGGGGTTTAGAGGGGAGGATTTTTGAAAATTCGAAATATCTCCGTAACTATACGTCGGATCGAATATTAACCGAGATATTTGCATTTTTATTAAATCTGGGCGGCTAAAGAACGGGTGGCTTTCCCGCCAAAAGCTAGTTCGTCCGTTTCCTTAACTGCTCGACTCTCGTTAAATTTCTCTATTGTAAAACTTCACGTCGGAAATCTGCTTAGTTTACGCAGCCCCTGGGTGACGGACTTTTTCTTCATCAGGTTTATAGATTCTCAACCTCCACAAGTCCTCGTCCACGTCATTACGACCCCTCAACCTGGCCGACCCGCATGTTTCTAATGAATTAAATATACTAAAATTTCGTTCAAAGTCTAAACTCAGTGATATAACCTTTTTGGCTCTGAATATTATATATTTTAGGACACGATTAAGAAGCAGTTTTCCGACTGGAAAATTGTTAAATTGCCGGTTTCATCATAACATTGGCTTGCCATCGATAGTAATGGCAATTTTAAAAGTGAGTAATTCAGTAATTTCTATAAAACTTTTTTGTAAATATATTCGGTTGCTGCCGGGGTTGACAGATCGGGATATAGCTCTAAATGTCTTAATTACCTACGGCTTTCAGCTTCCATGATCCACTAGGAATAGCCTTACGTGAACCATTTCTGAACCTATCACTAGTCTAATGAAGTTGGCACCTGATACCGATTTTATCATCGGAAGCATATAGTAGGGCTTTTACAGCAAAGTAGTCTTTTGCCACCATTTTACATATTATTAAAGTTCTTTGAAGAAGGTAGCTGGAAGAAAATTAAGACCCTTGAAAATTTATCGAAGGATCCGTAATAGCGTCCATGTTTACTGACTTAGTTTTGACTTATATTCACAGTAAACCGTTTCACTGTTAAATCTTCTTATTCAATCTTCAGGAGAGAACTATGATTAATTTCAATCAATCTCAGTGTTTCCTGCAATATTTCAAGTGAGGCGAGTTAACAGTTCTCCAATGAGGAACTATCCGAAGTTGGCCGGGAGGAGTATAAGCCGATCCGAAAACTTCTTATCTCTCCCTGGGTCAAACTTGATGTTTATTGCGGCAAGGCACGGAGGTGGCGTGCCGGCTTCCAGAGTGAATCGTGTGTAGTGAAAACTTAATCCGACATACGGTCTGTCGATCTATAAGACCCGATTCGATTGGTTACTCCGACCCAATCACGGCAATCCAGCCAGCTTAGTCCTGACTCCTTAATCACCTTCTGGTGTAATTGATAGATTCCACGCACGCACGTATTGCACTACAGAGAGTAATTAATTGAAAAGTTTTTCGCTGAAGTATTTTCTGGCGTTTTTGAAAATATGCAGAACATACAAGTAAAATATGTCCTGTTCCATTCAATGTTATTCTTCATTTTAGTTCAGAGAAGGCCTCAATCGGATTGGGCTATATATATTGTTAGCGAATTTCTGTTAGAGAGATCATCTATTATGGTTGAACTTTTAACGTTCTTATGATAAATAGATGCGTTAAATAAATGCAAATGTTCTAAACACAACACTATGTATATTTGTTTGTAACATACACATATATGAAGATTATCAAAAGAAGGACCTACATGTGTACACTGAGTGAAAGGCAGAAGAAACCAGTAGCCTTCACAACCTTCTGTTCTTCACAGCTGTATACTATATACTCATGACGCGATTTTCGAAATATTTCTTCAAATACCCATTGATCCTACTTAGTAGATGACGAAAACGATGCCCCGTCCAAATTATATATACATATATATGTATATATTTGTTACCCTCTAGCGTAGGTATATGAATGTTGCTTTAGCAGTCACAATATGTGTCTTATCGTTACCAAAATCGATATGTAGTCATTTTATGGGAAAAGAAAGATCTTGTTCGTTAATGACTGAAATTGGACCATCGGGAGGGTGCAGGAGGTTTAGAGGTAGAGAATTTCGAAAATTCCAAATATCTCCGTTATTATGAGCCCCATCGAAAAATTGTATAAAACCAATCTTATTGCAAATTTAATTACCTCTGAATATTACATTGTTGTTGTTATATACATACTTTCTCTATCATGAATATTAACCTAGGTATTTGGATGTTTCAGTTTTCAGTCTTCAGTACACCCCCACTCCTACACATATTAATTATCATATTAACAATAAGTAGTTACACACATGGACCATATTATTATAAGCTTAAATACCAAATATTGTTTTCACAAAACTTTTATTATGGGGAATCCATGGAATTTCGTTGTGCATGACGTCATCAATTAAGAATTTACGTTCTTGTTTCCTAAATGTTTATTTGATCTCTTCCACACACGATATTTAACCGTTTCAGTCAACACTAGAGATCGTATTTGTTATTGGCTGAAGTCGGACCTGGAATACTGGTGGTTTAGAGGGGGGGGGAATAAGAAAATTCAAAATATCTTCGTTATTATGAGTCGGATCATAAAATGTAATATAACCAATCTTGTTAAACTTCTGATTTTCTACAATTAATATTCTATGCATTTTGGTAAATCAACTATTAAGCGATTTATTAGTACATTCTAGTTTTTCACCTAAGGTAAGCCCACCCTCCTCCCCTCCTTCTAACCAACGGTTTTTAACATATAAATAGAGAATACGTAGTGAAATGAGATCACAAGTGTTATATCAGTACTTGGAAAATACGCTTAGTTTACGCAGCCCCTGTATAGCGGACTTTTTTTAGTTATTCGTATCGAAATGATACAAATTCAGTCTGCAATGCTATTTATTTATTAATTTCTACTTGGTGATATTATGAAATTTATAGTATATCAAATGTCCAAATCATATTTCAGCAGATTTCCCTTAAGAAGAAATCAGCTATTGAGGTTGTACTTATGACGCGATTTTCCAAACATTTCTTCAAATGTCCATCGATCCTACCCAGTAGATGACGAAAATGAGGTCCATTCAAAATTGTGTGTGTATGTATGTGTTTGTGTGTGTGTGTGTGTGTGTGTGTGTGTGTGTGTGTCTGTTACCACTCCAGCAGTCGCAATTTTTGTTTAATCGTTACGAACTCGATATATAAGTATTTTATGTAAAAAATAAAGATCAAGTTCGTTAACGGCTGAAATCGGACTTGGGGGGGGGGGGGTAGAGCGAAGGAATTTCTTAATATCTCCGTTACTATGCTTCGGATTATAAAACTGTATAGAACCAATATCTTTGCAAATGAAATGTTCTATAAATGTTGTCATGTATATTTTTCCATTATCTTTAATATTAACCGAGATATTTGCGTTCTTTAGTTTTCGGCCTCTACTGAACCCCCACTCCTACTCATGCCATATCAACAATAAGCTGTTATATTATAAAGCACTTTATTTGAAGCCTAAATAACAAATATTGTTCTTATTCAACTTTTACGTCATGAGAGAAATGCAAATACGTGACGCAAATGGGTAAATCTGCTTTGCTAACGCAGCCCCGACGTGACGGACGTTTTTAATTAACAGCCACATTTTGATGCTAAGGCTGATTTATGGATGGAAAATTGGATAATGTTAAGTGAAATGCAATCAAACATTTTTCTTCATTTAATTCCATAGTAGTACATGATAGTCTAGTGGTTTTTTTTTTTACATTTCCCTTGAGCCATTGTAATTTTTAAAACCTGTATATAGTAATCATTTAATTTAGTATCCCGCCTATTTTTCACAGTTATCGCTTCCAACAGCGATAATAATAATTCTTAGCAAGGTTTATAAGAATGGTTCTTATTCTTACTCCTGAAATGAAACAGTGATTATCCATTTCCACTTTTAAATCCAGGCAGAAGCAGGAGATCGTGTCCCAATTACGGACTCATTTCTCTAACGAGCAGTTTATGTAAGCTTTATGAAACAATCATGAGTAACAGGCTATTACTGTTTTCAAATAATGAACATTATCTTACTCTTTTTTTTTCAAGAATTATTTCATCTTATTTTTTGATTGGAGCCTAAAATCAGAAATATTTTCCTTTGAGGTAAATCATTTCTATCTGAATTCTTCGAAACAGGGAAAGTATACGCTTTCCTATTCACTCTGTTGTGCGGATGAAAAGAAACGTAATTTGATTTTCATATCTGCCTAAAAATTTTAAAGTGTGAATATAGAAATTTCTTTATTAGATAATGTTCTCTAAATTAATGGAGTGCATTAAGGTTTTAACTCTACGTCGTTGAATGTCAGCGCCAACTCTGGGTTAAAATATATCCCCCAAGGAATTTCTAATTGAAATTATGCATGAGACCTCTTAGCATATTTTCAACAATTACAGCTTCGTTTCGCGTTATAGTCTAATTTTCAAAAATGTCCAGGTATTCACCATTCCAAAATTTAGCAAAGCAACCATTTTAGGAATACAGAATTTTAATTTTAGTCTGGCTAGTTTTCAATGTGTTTACTCTTCCAATTATTAAACGAAGGAGTAGAAAATAATTCGAATTTTTATAACAATCACTGTAGTCATTGATACCCATCAAGATTAACATTTATGTTTCTTCTTATATAAACACATTAAATATAAATGATCTCAGTCCTCCAGGAGATCCCAACTGAATAAGGACCAACTCTAGGGTAGTATTGCCTCTCCATCTCCTTTTCATTATATTGTAAGGTTAATTTAATAATTACTTATTTATAATATTGTTGCGTGAAAGATTGGCAGAGAAAGAGAGCCACGTGTTTGATCTAATTAGGGCCATTCTAAGTAGGGCCGCCGGCAGAATCTAATTAAGGCCTTCCAGGAAGTTCTGGACCTTTCCTTGGCTAGGCCCTTCTACAGGTATAAATAAGGGACTCTCACAGTACCCCCACAGTTGAGTGGTTGCTCGACGGTCTTCGAGGGATGTTCAGCGCGACTTAGTGCAGTGTGGTAAAGTGTTTTTATAAGAAGAACAGTGTTGTGCCGTGACTGTAAGTAACAGTTTAGTGCGTGTTTAAGACAGTGCAGTGCCGCGAAGTAAAGGATAGTGCAGTGCCGTCGTTTTATGTGAAGTTCAGTGACCGCGAGTGAATTATTGGACTGTGAAATCTGAAGAACAGTGACACTATCAGTGTAATACTGTGAGTAGTAATAGTAACCAAGAGTATTGTGCATTGTGAAATAAATTGTGCAGTAATAAACTGTGAAACTTGTGTGTGTTTAATTTTGCAATCCAAAAGAACTCTTATTAACAACGTTTATTACTGCACAATATGTTTTATTTTAGGTTTAATCATTTTCATATTTGTACATTTGTTTTTAACTTTTGGACCTTGGCAATACCTACCTGGGCATATATTATTTATTTATGTTGCATGTATTTATATAATGTATTTGTTATATCTCAGAGCACTGAAGATGGGGCTCTTCGTCCCAAAAGTACTCTACATTTAATAAAAGAATTTTTAAGAATGGAGGTGGTTTGACCTTAGTCTTCCGTTGATGACCCTTCGCCAGCCAGCCCAAGTCCCGAGTCCCGAACAATAAATGTTTCTTCTAGCGTTAGCCTTAATCTCACATGGAAAACCAAGAGTAGCAAGTTCGATTCCCGGCTGGGCAATAGGAATTTATTTAGTAACGATTTCATTAAATAAAAGTCCGTCACGCAGGGACTCCGTAAACTAAGCAGATTTCCCATGTGAAGTTTTACAATAGAGAAATCTGCATACTGGTAACGCAATACCACCCTGATTAAATACAAACGGTAATATTTTCAGTTAGTTGAAATAAATTCCCAACTTAAACGGCTTCTGAATAGTAAGAATAATTTATATTTTAATAACTCAAATTTTAGTAGTCCATGAACTAAAGAAGGGGGGGGGCGGATGAACAGAACGTATTTGCATAAATCTCACAATGTAACGAAGGTTAGGTAGGTTAGAAAGAAACAGGTAAGGTTAGAAGAAGCCTCCCACTGAGCAGAGCAATGACGGAAATGGCCAACCTAATCCGAACTATACCCGACCACAGACTTCATAAAAATGCAAATATATATATATATAGTGAAGAATAAATGTATATAGCAATATTTATAGTAAAATTAATTTAGAGTAGAGTAGAACTTAATGAAGATAGGTTCTATACAATTTTTCGATCCGATGCATAATAACGGAGGGATTCGAAAATAACGGAGTCAATGCTTTAACTCACATGGCTAACCTGAGCCCCAAATAAATAAACACGGCATTTATATAAACACGATGCATGCCAATTATTATAAAACAGCCCTATGAATTTTATACACTATGTTGAAAATTACTAGACCCACATTCATATTAATATGTAAAGATTAAAATGAATGAATAACCCTCAAGTTTATTTCAGGTTTATTATTTTACCACAAGTTTGAAATTATAATTTGCAATATAATTTCAACATTATATCGCTAATGAATGCTTGTTTCGATTTTCATGGGTTTATTTATAAACAATGAAAACAATTTTTGTTTTGGTATATTGAAAAGGGATTTAGTGAATTGAACAACTTCTACAATTTGCACCATTTATTGAAAACCTGCACGTTTTATTGCATAAACCAACCACTTTCAAGGGTTACAATTAATTTCCTAGAATACAGAAAAACTATAAATTTTTTATCCTAAAATGTTATTTGCCCAACTATTATTATATGAATAATATATTTCATTCCATTAGCAATGGATCAATAAATTGAAATTATTATATTTTAACTATTCTTATATGTTACATAATACTGAACACTATGTACAGCTCGTTTTACTTAACATAAGCGCAAAATAATTATTATATCTTAATAAATATACATTGTACCATGTAAGCATTGACGCAGATAGCAACAACAAGTCTGATTTCTAAAACCATGGTCGTTTATTCTAAGTCATTGTTTTCATTCAATTTCAAATAAAAGTCCGTCAGCAGGGCTGCGTAAAACTACACTTTCCCACGTGAAGTTTTACAATAGAGAAATTTCAGAATAGAGAGTCAAACAGTTACGGAACGGCCCGAACTAGCTCTTGACGGAATCTCTCGACTAGACCCGAAGTTAGCCGATCTCATCTCAGAAGCTGAAAACAGAAAAATGCAAATATCTCGGGTTATTCAGAATAAATGTATATAACATTATTTATAGTAAATTTTTTTGCAATACAATTGATTCTATATAATTTTTCGATCCGACCTATATTAACGGAGATATTTCGACTTTTCGAAAGTCATCCCATCTAAACCCCCCCCCTCCCACTGGTCCGATTTCAGCCATTAACGAACTTGATCTTTATTTTTGCATAAAACGTTTAAATATCGAGTTTGGTAACGATCAAACGAAAATTGCGACCGCTAGAGCGTTAACAGACAAATATATATATCTATATATCTATCTATATATATATATATATATATATATATATATATATATATATATATATATATATATATATATATATATATATATTTTGAACGGACCTCATTTTCGTCATCTCCTGGGTAGGATGGATGGACATTTGATGAAATTTTTTAAATAAACTCGCGTCATGAGTACGACCTCAATAGCTGATTTCCCTTAAGGGAAATCTGCTAAAACAAATGTAAGAACTGTGTCAAGAATTACACTTTCACATTTTTTTATGAAGGGTTTCTACACCGAGATAACTTCAGCTATCAAAAAGATATTCCTGTGTCAAAGCAGTATTCCTTACAATTGAAACTACTGTCATTTATTGCATTACCCAAATATTGGTCTGTTCATACTTAAATTGCAGTACCTAATATGAACTAAGGGCTCAGGTTAGCCATGTGAGTGAAAGCTAATATCACATGGTAAACAGTGAGTGGCGAGTTCGATTCCCTCCTGGGCAAATAGGAATTTATTTAGTGACGAACTCATTAAATAAAATCCTTATCCCACTCTGCCTAGAAAAGGGTGGTAACCTGTAGATATCCGTCCCAATTAGCCATAGTTGCTTATAGTGGACGTAAATAAATATTATGAACTAATCATATGGTCTATAAGCACCGTTTAGCCTTCATAACACATCCATGTTTCTTTTTCAGTAACTGGAATTCACATATTGATAAAATGGATTTACTTATTTTTTCCTAATAAATTATAATTAATTATCACAGCCCTTAAGACGATACATTCGTTTTTATTTCTTCATAGTTTTAGAACTTCGATCTACTTGAGCAGGTTTGGATTGTCACTGAATCGAAATATAAATACACAGCTTTGAAATAATTGCTCAGTCTATTATGACCGCTTTGGAAACTGAACTCCCCGCGTCAAATATAATTATTTTGAATAAATAATGAGTTGGAACGCTGACGTCACACTAAGCCATTTCAATAAATTATTTCGAAACTTGAACTCAGATGGCCCGTTGTTATTTTTATTACAAAAACAGGTTATACTATGGAAGACTTGAACTTTTTGAAACTATTTAAGGGGCAAAAGGAACTCTCATATTTTTAGAAAAAGAATTCTTGGAAACATCTCTATAAGAATTACGAGGGCATTGTTCAGTAAGCTCGGAGCTGGATAAATGTTGCATGTAAGGGAATCTCAAGAAGTTCTTTAAAAGATAATTTCCCATCTAAAAGTTAGTTCCCTTCCTACAATTTTATTTAAATGCAAATTTCTTCCCTCATAGCTATTTTCACTCTTGAGCTTTCTAAAGATCTAAGACTCCAGATTATACTTAAACTTTGCATGCATTACGGGAGAAAATGAAGAAAATCTGCCTGATTCAATAAATAACGGGCTCATATATCTGGGCTGCTTTATCAATTTTTAATCAACACTTTTACCTATTCACGCGAGTTTTGTTCCAGATAGTCATCGACATATTAATACAAATTTTAATAATTATGGTTGCTAATAATTATTCATTAAATTTTATTTAATTATTCCTGTGTTGAAAATACTTGTCGCGTGACACAGGACAATAAAGAAGAGGTTTGATGTTGGTGCTAAAGAACGTTCTGAGCGAATTAGCATTAACTGTAAAGTCATTTTCATGTTCCTCATCATAATCCAATGACTTCATCGAGAACTAGGTAAATCGCGATTAAGTGTTCATTACATGAAGTCATCTACTCCATCATGCACTTATTACATTATGCATATTCACTATAGCGTGACCAATTATTTATCTATTTAAGAACCCTCATATCTACTACACTGAGAATATAAAAATAGTACTAAAAATAACAACAAGAATAACTAACATCCGTAATATATTCAGGAAATAACCATATCACGTCTCTGGTATGTGGCATATCATATATCATCATATAACAAAGTGCATATTCTTTATAGCGGGAAAACAGTACTCAGAGGTAACATAATCTACTAGATAATTTTCTAATGATAATAATACTAAGACAGCGCAAGTTGATTTAATGTGTTCCTAAAGCTTTAAATTAAATAAACAAAATGTTTACTGCGCCCCATTTAAAATTATTTCATTTAATGTAATGCGTGATATCTTCATTCCAATAAATTGTATCAAAAAATATCATAAATCATAAGATGTAGATCCCTTCACGATAAACAAAATGGTTCTATAAACATTTCATGTATTTCTAATATGCAGAAAGAAATATTTCTATTTTTTACTTCCTACCCTAATAACCCCCACCACAGTTAGTCGATTTTGATTAAAAGAGGAGGTGCACAACTAGACGCTACAGCAGTCCTAAAATTCAAATTGTAATCTTTTAATGCTAATAGATTTTGTTTTATTTATATTTTTATATATTTACTTGTTTATTTGGGTTTTAACTTAAAAAAAATAAAAAATACTAATAACAATTATAACAACTTCTCTAACCTATAATACATAATATAAACTATTAATAAGGGGCTGCCTTACCCCTTGAAAGCCCATAAAGGACGTTATAAAGAAAGGTGCTGCAAGATTCGGGACCCTTCCATCAGTCTTCCCGAGCCTATCCTACGCCTAAATTTGAAAACGACACTTCTTGTGATTTCAATAATTCCTTTACTTCGTACAATGTCTTAAAAAGGGACAAATATAAACTATTGTTCTTTAAAATCTGTAGAATATGAGGCATTCCTACGATCCTATATTAATATTCACCATGGCCCTTCAGGCAATATAGTTTTAATCATAAAAATATATCATGTTATCCATTCAGTCTTTCTTTGTACAGTCCACTCAAAACCCAGTTATTATTCGTTGACATACCTCCCTTAAAGAGAAGCCACGATTTTGCTTTGTTCAGGGCTTAGTCCGTAATTTATGCTACATGATAAAAAGACTCTCCTC
This sequence comes from Riptortus pedestris, assembly GCA_019009955.1. Lineage (NCBI taxonomy): Eukaryota > Metazoa > Arthropoda > Insecta > Hemiptera > Alydidae > Riptortus > Riptortus pedestris. The sequence goes on along the minus strand of CM032229.1, from coordinate 47,569,999 downwards.
CCCATAGTTATAATGTGTTTTGATAACATTCTTTTTTTTCTGTAGGACTTGATTATCTTGTAAAAACGATAAATAATAAAGTCCAACACGGTCAACAACTGAGGGCTAAACAAAAATAGTCCTAATTCATGACGTCACATGGAACATTTATGCTCGTACATCACATAGTAAAGGTCCGATGAAAGGAATTGTTGGTATTTAGGTTTGAAATAAGACGTTGATTGTTGATGAAAGATGACTAAGGATGGAAGTTCACTGAAGGATGCAAACAATCTATATATAATTGTTTTATTGAACAAAGGTGTGAGGTTTCTTGTCTATTTTGCAGTGTAAATGTGTCGAACTAGGATAATGTAAACAAATTTAAAGAAGCTATATTTTTTTGTTTAACCTACTATCTAAGGATACAAGACTGCAATACTCTGTTTGGAATACTTAATAAATAATGATATTTAAATAGAGATCATTATTTAAGTAATTATTCGTTAAATCTAAGAAAACTCTATTGTAACTCGTAGAATCAAGTGGTGAGTGACTGCATAGCAGCTAGTAACCTAAAAGGCATTGAGCAGAGTGTGGGGGTGGGGATGTTGCTCCTTCACATTTCAAAGAATCTGAAATATAAAGTGTTGGCCAATGGGAGCTCCCATATGCGGAGCTTAATTATCTCTCATCCACCCCTCTTGATCTTTGAACACATAGTCCTGGCTCAACAGGTGTAGCCTCAACCTTGGGGCCAGCACATCATTATCTGTTGTGCCTAGCATAGTTTTACCGACTAAGAGTCAGTAGTGCATCCATAAGGGCGTGAGTTGTGAAAGTGGTGAAAAAAAAATATGAAGGAGGGAAAGACGAAGAAAAAAGAAAATTATTCAAACTGTATAAGTCACAAAATATATTTCCCACCCTCACACTTACGTGGGTCATGGCTTTTGCACCATTTATCTAACCCTCGGTCGGGCGCGTCAAGAATATTCCGTCTTCGGGCGCGTGTATCTCAGAGATAATCCTCAACCGTTTTTACGGAAATACAGTTTTTTAATATATATTTTGCACTAAAATGTTCAGTGTATGATTAGAAACCATAACAGAGGAAGTATTTGTTTGAAATAAGTAAATAATTTTCAAAATTGACAAGTATTATAGTCAAAAAATCTTGGTAGATAAAATAATCATGTTGGTTATTGATTCATTATTATTAAAACCGTGATAAATTTTAAAATATAATTAAAAAATACAAATATCAAAAGAAATTGTTTAAATGGACATGTCTTAATTATACCTAATTCATTTCATTTTGTGAACAATATAAACAAATTATCTAAATAAACATCATTCAAAAATAAGTAGCACGAAATCACTTTTAGATAAGACTTATTATAAATCATCTAAATTTTAATTCACCAATCCTTTTAAAAATAGCAGTTTAATTATTATCTCTTCTGCAGAGCTGCATTACAATTGGGACAAAGCGTGGAACTATGTTGTAAACAAACTTTGTTTTTGCAATCTCACGAGAGTAATTAGTAAACCTACATTTCTTTTCAGTTTTGCTTGGTTCACATCATTCTCTTTTGTTCGATGTAGTGGAGGGACTTTTTTTATCCTGTTCTGTACTTGAGTTCAATGTATGGTCCAATGAGCCTCTGTACTCTTCAAGTTTCGTCCTTAGTTCGGTTGGTAAACATCTACTGTTGTCACTGCTTCGTACAATATTTTCTTTTACAAATTCTTTTGAAAGCTCATTTATGAGCAAAATAATAGAAAAATAGGTTTATATGATTCCATTTAATAAAGAGAAACTTAATTGATGTATATATTTATGAAATACAGATTTCAAAAAAACTTCCAAGATCGGGCGCGTGGTATCTAGGAGATTAACCTGAATGACAGGTGAAACACACGACTCCATGAACACAGTGACACAACTGACTTTTAGGGGGGGTCCTCTATACCACATAACTCGAAGCACTAAACCACCATCCTCTGCTAGGAGGTGTGGCAAATATTTCTCTAGAAACTGAGTATCTGAGAGATCACGCACCCGACGAAGGGCTAACAATGAAATTCCATATTAAGTATCACCTTAATACAGCATACACCTGTTTTTGACTCATAACACCCTAAATGTTCACATCCACAATATAAGCGATTATATTTCAACTACCTCATTAAGCGAACTCCCCATTTATTATAATATGACCCATTTTACAAATAGTGTAAGCTTCAACCTCCCCCACCCCATTTAGTAACAGTCAATTCATTGTTCGATGAATAGAAATATTCATTTCCCCAAAAATACCTTGCTCAATCACTCAGGCTTGACTCATTTATATGTGTATATATATATATATATATATATATATATATATATATATATATATACATAGATTCTATATAGATAGAAGAATAGATAGATATAAATAGTTTGGAACGGAACTCATTTTCGTCGTGTCCTGGGTAAGATCGACAGATATTTGAAAAAATATTCAGAACATCTTGTCATAAGTACTACCTCAATAACTGAGTTGGTATTCTGGTAGATAATATTATATAATGTACATTCTGCTAATTCATCTTACATGGTGGCTACATGGTGTCAAATGAAAAAGGGTGACAATGAATATCAATAAAGAAGTTGAAACGCAGCCCTTTTCTGATATTTTGGAGTTCAACCGAATTCACGCATTGAATGTTTTTGTTATTCTCAAAAACAATGTTATGCCCGAAAAAACGTATAACCAATTTAGTAATTTGGCTTATAGGTCACGACATTTTGGTTTGATGGTCTTTTGTTTTCATATCAGCAGATTTTAGAGAAATCAGTTACTGAGACTGTAGAAGAGGTGTGAGGTGATATTTCAAAACATTCTTCTAATTTCCATCAACCTCTCCTTTGAAGATCACAAAAATGAGATCTGTTTAAAATACATATTTGCATATATATATATATATATATATAAAACAATAAAATATAACCATATTTATTAACAATTTAATGCCTACAATTGATATTCTATTCATATTTTCTCCAACTCGAACATTAACCACGCTATTCATGTTTAATTTAATATTAAACTATTGATAAAAGATAAGATTTCTTCATTATCGTAATCAGATCAGGACGAAGAAGAGAGGGGTGGGGATAACACGGGGTGAAAATAAAAAGTTCAAAATATCTGAGTCGAAAAATGTTTTAAAATCAATCTTATAAATCATTTTATGTCCTACAATTTTGGTTCAATATACATTTTCTCTAATTTGTATTTATATTTTTTGTTTTCAGGTTTTATTTATTTACAATAAATTATGAGGTTATATTTATGCAAATTGCATCACTCATCATCTCATGTCCAACTTAAATTATGATGTAGCAGATACATACATATAGGCTTCTTACTAGTAGAGAAATAAATAACTGAATTTGTACCATTTCAGCACATGGGAAATCTGCTCACTCTACGCAGAATCTGCAAGACGGAGTTTTTAATAAAGTTTTGTTTGTTCCCGCTAATATCAATACTAAATGACGACTGTAAATGCCTCGTGACTCTGTAGTATCAAATAAAAAATATTCAAAGGATTCATTTCAATTGAAAAATACACTAACATTATCGTCTAATTTTAAGAACATTAAATCTCAATTACTTGTACACTATCATCCACCATGAAGTCCAAGCTTATTAAAACGAAATCCAGCGTCAAAGGGGCTCTTATACAGACTTATAATTATGCCTTATTAATTTCCAGAATGAATAAACAAGACAGTTTGCTCATAATAATTAAAAGGAGAACGAAAGTCGATGAGAAAAGAACCTCAGTAGCAAAAGAAGTCAAGTTAAAGGCTATAACAGGTGAAAGAAAAGAAGCGAAATGAGGATGTTCTGGGCCTAAAAAATGTTCTGGTTGTTTGGAGCGTCTGTTCATTATTTCTCTGGTCCTTGGGACTAAAGAAGGCATTGTTCTGGGCAGAGTCTTGCTAACAATATGATCCTGTGTTGACGACGCCTCTAACAACCTCCTCTCTCTCTCTTCTTGCCTCTTCTACCTCCTTGTTTAAATTTAATTAATTCAGAAAATAGCCCAACTAAAAAAATAGTTGTGATTATTCTTTCCAACGAGACATGGGTTTTCTATATCATATAATATCAAGATAAAACGAAACACAATTATATCAAATTGCAAAAATACACATTAGGCTATAAGGGAGGAATATAACATTTATTATTAATCCTAAAAACATGTTTTTATGTATATTTGTTTCTTTATTTGCAACAATATTGAATATTACAAGCAAATTATGTGAATGGTAATAAAAATTGTCTTGATTATTGACTAGAAGTAAAAAGTTGTCCATTGACAATACCCACATTGGATTGTACTATTTTGAGTTATACTGTGCATTATACAAAAAAATCTCTGGGCCACTTACGCTTCTGTCGTCGTCTTGGGTTTTCTGTAATATGGGTGGATGGAAGTGAGACAACTAAAGGATTAGGATATGTGGGTAGGATAGAGTAGAATTTCTGATATCGGGATTTTGTGAGGCTATGGACAAAAGGAATGTCGAGACCATTGTGGAGAGTTAAATCGGATACATAAAATGGGGAATCTGTAATTTTTCGAAGTATTCTTGATTGCAGGGTTTGCATTTCGTAGGAATTTGAAGGTTTAGTGGAACCCCAGAGTTTAAGTCCGTATTTCCATATTGGTTTGAATACTGTCGAATAAATCAATCGTTTGTCGTGTACTTATAGTTTAGAGCTGTTGTCAAGTAGTCTTAGTAGAAGTTTGTACCTTCGATTCAGTTCTTGTCTTTTTAGTGTGATGTGAGGTTTCCAATTAAGTCGCTTGTCTAATGTGAATCCTAGATACCTAATTTGTGATTTTTGAGGAATTAGTGTGCTATTGAGTGTAACTGAAGCCTAAGTACATTAAGTTGCTGTGTAGAAGCTTAATTCTCTAATATGATAGAGGAAAATGTAGAACTAGAAACTATACCACCTGTTTTACCAAAGTTCCGACGAAATTTATTTTCATTACCTAATCAAAACACAACAAAAAATAAAATAGGGCCTAGCCCGAAATATATGGTACATTACAAGAAGACTTTCTTTTGCATAGTTATAACGTATTTGTTTAACTTTCTTTCTTCCTGTAGGACTTGATTATCTTGTAAAAACGATAAAAAATAAAGTCCATCACAGTCAACAACTGAGGGCTAAACAAAAAGAATGGTAATTAATGACATCACATGGAGCATTTATGCACGTACATCACATAGTAACGGTCCGATGATAACAATAGTATTTAAGTTTGCTACTAGTACATGTAAAACTTCATCATCCCTCCACGAGTCATTATTAGAGAGCTAAAAATAGATCAAATGCACGTCACTACCATGATATTACTGACAATAAACAAGAACATTTCAGATCATGGAACCAATCAAAGAACCATTAACTTACAATATTGATATGTCCACTATATTGGAACACGTCAACACTACTGGTAAGTTAAGGGAGTGACAAGAACCGTAATTACAAATTCCAATGGTTGTAAATGGTAGAATGTATGGATCTCTACAATTAGAACGGTTAATGATTTGTGTTGTAAGTCAATAAACATCACACATCTGCTACTAGCTCACTGCATAATGTACAACAAATCGTCCGTTTGTGTCTGCATTAGCTCCAGCATTAGAAATAATTCTACTCAGACCTGGAGCTCAGATATGATATTAAATGCATTTTTGTAATGAATCATCAAATTATTGTATACATTATGAACAAATATAAATTCCACTAATAATGAACAATATAAGAACTTCGTTCGATATGTCAATTAGCAAGTCCAGCTTTAATAAAGCAACTTCCAAATATATAGGACTAATTAAATCCTCGATAAATCACTGACGGACTAATGAAAACTGAATCCAATTATTGACTGCATTCCAGTTCAAATCGGTCTCACCGCATGTTAGCGGTCCATGTCCAACAGACCCGAAATTATGTTTCGTTCTAATACAGCAACGTTCCCTCACATTTTAGTTAACAAACTTTCAAAATAGTACTTATATTTCCAGTTTAAATATAGATTCGTGACCGTTTTAATTAATGGCCAGACTTCAATTAACAACAAAATGATTAAAAATTAAAATTTTTGACACAACATCCGCTGAAGGGGTCACCATGTCATTAGACACCTACTCTCACTACTTTATTGTTCTTAAGAACCCCTCAATTGCCGCACAATGCTGAATGGACACAGAGGAAAGTATAGAAGTCCAAACCCGAAGCCTGGCAACCAGCTAATAATCTTAGATATTCAATCTAATTTTCTCACCAAAGGATCCCGTCTCCCTAAAGTTGAAGATTTTCGACAATGGCCTTACATCTGTAGAAGCCACAAGTCATGCATGATGTCTTGATGAAGGGAAGTAACCACTCGCTCATGACAAAATGGTTGCTAGGTTACCGCAAGTATTAAATCTTGTTATCTGGCGACTTATTCAGTAATCAGTGTTATCTACTGATAAATATAGTTCAATTACAATGTTTGCATAGCAAATAACTTTTTCAATGTGTAGCCGATATACCATCTGCAATAAAGGCTTTAAAAACTATTGTTTAGTCTTTATCATCCGAAAATCCTAAATCGCTGACCACGACGTAACTGGAATTGCTGCAGAGTGAGTACATCATTTTTAATATATTAAATTTTTAAAAATATGAAGAATTCTTTATAGAGAGACACCGGTATCCAAGGAATATAAACAGTATGTCGAGATTAGAGACCGGTATAATGTTCTTTCAAAAATGCCAGCCTTCAATAAAAAGGAGTCTGAGTTTTATAGATAGATCCCATTTTTTCAGCCTGTAAGATCACAAGCTCTAAAAGGAAATTTAACCTAGAAGCCGCGAAGCATGTTTTACTTTTAGATTTGGTCAAAGATCCCCCCAGCAGAAGATCCATGTCAGGCCTAACAGGGCATACTTTTGTCTATTTTTGGTCCCTCCGATACCCTAAAAATACGAAAGTTCATGGAGAATAATCACTTGGAGATGCGAAACCAGGCCATTTTCTAAGATAAATATAAAACTTAAGAGATAATGAGGTCTCAGGCGATTTTCTGTGAAATTTAAGGGTCAAAGAGTTCTCTGATCGGGTGCAGGCAATATTCGCCGCTACATTGATCACGGCTTGGGATTGGCATAGCAGGCCGCATAGCTGATGTACAACAGCTTGTAAGGAACACAGTGGCATCTGACTCTTCCAGACGATCAATGGATCATTATTCACCCAACGATCACCTAGTAAAGGAGGTTGCTGGGCTTATGGTCCAGCAGATTAGCAGGCAGTCATGAAGCTCTTCTTCAAGGCAGAAGTAGGAAGGGTATCAGAGGTAGGCAGGCACCTGTGTTTCTTTCATGAAACCTTTCGACATAAGGCCACGAAGAGTAGAAAACCGTGCGACTGGATGCCTAAGTCCGCTTACTTAACTAGTCAGCGACGAGGGAAGCTGTTGGAATAGTTAATCACCGATTAATAATTACTGAACGCCAAACAAGGATCAGGTATCTAGAGCATACTGGAGCCACACTAACTTTATATCCACCTAGGTTATTCTTAATGAGGAAGCTGAACGACTCCATCCTGTACTCGGAGAATTCTACTCCCATCCACAACTATGGTGAAACGGCAATGCATTTCCAACCGGGATTTCGAAACGGCTTATGCTAACTCATGTGAACTGGCCCATAATCGGAGATAATTTATTTTAGCAGATGTATCTCAAGGGAAATAAGCTTTTAGGGTTTTCCTCAAATTTCCATCGATCCTTCACAATAAATGCCGAAAATGAGGATCGTTCAAAATTATATATCACTATATTCTGCGTTTCATGCAGAACTATAGATTAATTCCCTTAACGGTTGAAATCGAGGATGGGGGTGAGGGATATAGGGGGGGAATTTCGAATATTCGAAATATCTCCGTTATTATAAGTCGGATCGAAAAAGTGTATAGGACCAATCTTATTGAATATGTAATTTCTTATACATGTTATTCTATACATATTTTCTCTTTCATGAATATTAACCGAGATATTTGAATTGTTAAGATTTCGTTCTTCAGTAAACTCCCACTCATACCCGTATCATAATTAACACTAAGATGTTATATCATGAACCACCTTATTGGAAGGTTAAATACGAAATTATGATTTAATTGAACTTTTGCAGGGTGTATACAATTATGTCGTATAATGACGTCATTATTTATGATTTTTGGTTCTGAACTAGAAAATGTTTACTTGGTCTATGCGATACTCTATATTTAATCCCGCCATTCGACACTAACGTTTATCGCCATTAAGAGCTGAATTCGGACCATGAATAAAGGGGAGGGGGTTGAGGGAGATGAAAGAGATCAGTGGTATGGCTACTATCACGTGGGAAATCTGCTTAGTTGCCGTAGCCCCTGCGTGACCGACTTTTTACCACTATTTGAGTATAGCCATAGCCAATTTGAAGATAAGGTGACAGGACTCACATCGCTAGGTAAGTTAGCCTGTGACAAAGATCTACACAGTTCCCACTGGAAAGTGGTTCATCTCCTAGTTAGAGTATCTCATCGAAAAACATTTAAACAATTTTTTCGAAAATAGAACCATAGTACACGCTCCCTTAAAGGATATCTGCTAACATTACGAGCAAGATTATTCATCCTATATATTTGGATATATTTATGTTCTCGATTATGCATACATCTGTGCTAAAAATTCTTGTTGTATTTACGTAAATCATCTTAGAAATATATTTATACGCATGAAAAGTAATTCAATTAAGTCCTACAAAGCATCTCCTTCCTCTTCATACCGGAATTCTCAATACGGTTGAAAGATAATCCTGAAATGAATGTTCACTTCAAAGGAAAGGAAAAAAATATATAAAAATTCAATCGAGACTTTCTTTATTGATTTTATAAAAATATTGAGCCCATGAATGATGTTTAGAGTGCATTTACCTCAAAAATGTCTTTTGAAATGAAATCTTTGCCAATTTATTAAAGGTATTAATTTAAAGAAAGTATTTTAACAACGAAACATTTATGTTATTGAATACCCTAGGACTACCTAAAGCGTCGTCATCAGAAGATAATTCCTTACTTGTAGGGGCTACTACCATATGAACACAACAAAAACTATATTCCTTCAGTTGCTCTAATGAATTACAGCATACAGTAATTATTTTATTAACAATTTACAGTGAAAGCAAAATAAACGAAAAGTATTTATCTTCTTTAAAATTCAAAATGTACCCACAAATAAATGTGTTTCATTACAATATTAACTTCTTTTTTACGGCTAACACAGATCCGTACTCTTCGTTCTTAATAGTTAACGCATTGGACTTTCTCATTTGGTAAACCAGATTGGAAGATACCAATTTCTATATGCACTGGATACCAATTACCACACTGAGGAACTTATTATAATATCACAGATAGCAATTATCACATTCAAGAGTTACCAATTATTACACCGGAGATACTTATTATAATGCTGCAGATACCAATTTCTATATGCACTGGATACCAATTACCACACTGAGGAACTTATTATAATATCACAGATAGCAATTATCACATTCAAGAGTTACCAATTATTACACCGGAGATACTTATTATAATGCTGCAGATACCAATTACCATATGCTCTGGATACCAATTACCACACTTAAGGGGAACTTATTATAATGTTGCAGAAAGTAATTATCACATTCTAGAGTTACCAATTATTACACCGGAGATACTTATTATAATGCTGCAGATACCAATTTCTATATGCACTGGATACCAATTACCACACTGGGGGTACTTATTATAATGTTGAAGAAAGCAATTATCACATTCTAGAGTTACCAATTATTACACCGGAGATACTTATTATAATGCTGCAGATACCAATTACCATATGCACTGGATACCAATTAGCACACTGGTGGTACTTATTATAATGCTGCAGATACCAATTACCATATGCACTGCATACCAATTAGCACACTGGTGGTACTTATTATAATGCTGCAGATACCAATTACCATATGCACTGGATACCAATTACCACACAGGGGTGGTACTTATTATACTGTTGAAGAAAGCAATTATCACATTCTAGAGTTACCAACTATCACTCCGGATATACTTATTATAATGCTGCATATACCAATTTCTATATGCACTGGATACCAATTACCACACTGGGGGTACTTATTATACTGTTGCGGATAGCAATCATATTCTAGAGTTACCAATTATTACACCAGAGATATTTATTATAATGCTGCAGATACTAATTACCATATGTTCTAGATACCAATCCCACAATATATGTACTTATTCTAATGATGCAGAAAGAAATTATCATATTCTAGAGTTACCAATTATTATACTGGGGTACCTATTATAATGCTACAGATACCAATTACCATATGTACTTATTCTAATGATGCAGAAAGCAATTATCATATTCTAGAGTTACCAATTATTATATTTGGAGTACCTATTATACTGTTGCAGATAGCAAATATCACATGCTATAGACCCAATTATTATATTTGGAGTACCTATTATAAAGCTGCAGATACCAATTATTATATTTGGAGTACCTATTATAATGCTGCAGATACCAATTATTATACTGGAGTACCTATTATACTGCTGCAGATAGCAAATATCACATGCTATAGATACCAATTATTATATTTAGGGTACCTATTATACTGCTATAGATACCATTTATCTAAGGATGCCAATTATCTGTTACCATACTCGTATACTGGTGATACCTATTACAATGCTGCAGATCCGAATTATCTGATGTATTGAATACCAATTATCTATTCCCATACCCTCTCAACATATTATTAATTATCTAACACCTTCTCGAGATACTAATTAGTTATGCGAATACCTATAATGATGCTGGATATATCAATTATCACATGCTGGGGTTGCCCAATTATGCTTGGAGGATTATTTTATTTACTCTGAGCTGTTTCAATTTTTAATAGTATTCATTACATCTTTAAATTAAGGACCTCAAAAAAAAGTTTAAATTTAAATACACTAAACAGAAAATGTAAAAAAAATATCAAACGCTGTATTTCAAGTCCTGTTAAACTTTATTAGTCGTTATTTAAAAGTGATGGGTACAACATAATTATTACCCCAGACACTTTTGAAGTAACTCAGCTATGACATATTTAATTAGGATTGGTAGTAGAATAATAAAGAGTTACAAAAGCAAACAGTATTGAATATGGAGCATTAACTGTAGCTTGGTGTTAAACTGTTCACAACAAGCGACCCCGAAGATTACAATAGTATTTAGGACGAGGGCCGAGGAGAGGCCAACAATTTGATTAGCTCGAGCCGGAGAATTAATTAATAATGCAAAGCAATTAGCTAATGGTATAAGCTTAGTAGGTTTCAGCTCGGGGAAATATTATCTTTTTTATCCTTATCGTTATCCTATCAACGCCACTTGTTGATTGGATTGATTCCAAGCCGAAGAGCTAAATAATTTCGTCCCACCCCCCAGTAATTTGTGTGCTCATTTCCATCTTTTCTCTTCCCCTAATAACAATGAAGTTTATCAGGCGATCTTTTAGCCTGAAGAAGCTGTCTCTTCGGCATCATTATGTTTACACGCTTCTTAAGGCACTAATGGGGAAAACTCATTTCTTCGAGGCGTTTAATTTATTAGGATTTTTTAATTTTCATTGTAGATTGCTAGTAATTAAAAACATTCCATATAATTCTACTTTCAACTCATTTTAATAAGATATTTTTTCTAGCATTGAAAAAATAATTTTATCTATTATTCCATAATCTTAGTAACAGCCAAAGATATTTTTCAAAAATATGTCCATTTTCTTTATATTCCAAGATTAATAAATCCATTAGATCGGCCATAAAATAACGAATCTAACTATTTATGACATTTATTAGATTGCTTGTTATTTTATCAAGCATTGTACAGCTACACTAATCCAATAAATTATTCAGGATATTTTCTTTGAAATTATTGTGTTCATGAAATGAATACGATTAGAATATAAAACTCAAATTGCATTCATTTTCATTATAACATATTTTATGAGTAATAGATATAAAAGCGTTCAATAGGAGAAGTCATAAAAAGTTTTCAGAATACTGTAATATTTAACACCCCATTCGCTTCAGAGATGTTTATTGTATAAGTTCATGTTTGATTCAAGAGCCACAAGTGAGAAGACCCCTTCTATCTAAATTAGCATATAACTTTGAATATGAACTTTGTTTATGGTTTGGTCTCTATGACTTCTTATTGACTCAGTTCCTGCCGAGTGTAAACCAGTTTACACTTCGGAGCAATCTCGAGCCGCGAGTAGCAGCCTCCTGCTTGTTATGCATATCCTCTACGACATATTTTATCGCGCATCACGGCCTCCCCTTCAGCGCCCCCTTCTTGTTTTAACTGCACATACCCTGCATTCATTATTAGATTCGCAGCAGTGGAGCCGGTCTCAAGGAACATTAAACACGGGCAGAACAGCTCGGGATGAAGGAGGGTCTCGGCAGGAACAGGAAGAAATATCTCTGGAAGGGTGAGTCTATCTCTCTCTCTCGGCCAGTCACAAATCAGGCCTATAGATGTAAGCCATAGATCGAAGGATGATTTGAGAGAGGGGTTGGGAAGGATATGACGAGGATAAAGGAAAAATACATCTACTCTCCTAAAGGCTTTTGGATTTTCTACCTTCTTACCCCAATCCATGATTGTACTCAACCACCCCTTACTTGCTTCTCCCACATCCTTCATGATGGAAATACATATACTCAGGAGAAATTAAAAATAAAATAAACATCTGCTAAAACGGTATTGATCTGTACGGTATAGCTATAATCTGTGGAATGTAAACTCTCGCAGGGGTGAATGACATGAATATAACTCCGGGGAAAAAAACTCGGATTAAAAGCTTTTCATTGCCTCAAATTGTTGAACAAGGATAAAAAATACAGTAAATATAATTCCCTGAAGCAGAGATATTTATTTAGTTTATCATCCATATAGGAAATTGGAATAGCAATAAGAATTCCTGATATTTATTAGATAAGAAGATTTCAAATATTTAAAACTAAAACATCGCTCTCCTTCCCTCACTCCTCTTGAACTCCACCTCTAACAAGGTTATTTCATTAAAAAAAAAGTTGCAACTATTTTATTTGCGTACAAATGCATACATGTATTTTGAGATTATTCATTATCGTAGGTGAATTAAGGATTCGTAACAAGAAAATACAAAACACTCGCTCCATTTGAAAAATAATAAAATGAATTCAAAAGAAAGTAATAATAAATAAAATTTTATTTAAACAATTTTATAACTGCTTCATCAAACTTGAGCATTTCCTATTTCATTAACCACTTTTCTTGAAGAAAATTTTTATATCAATGTATTAGACTTACATTGAATAAACTGGATAATTGACATTTTTAAAGAGTTGGTTTCCGAACCAAATAAATGTAAATATTTCTGCTTCTGAACATCAGACTAAAAATATTATATAGTGTAAATAATATGATAATATAAAAAAATGTGGTATTTTTTTGAAAACATAAAAAATATTCTACGAATGCCTCGATTCCCCAAAAATCTAGTTTTAACTATAAGTGCAAGCTCAAAAGTCGTCGGTGTTTACTCTTTACCCCTCATTTTTAAAACATTTTTGAAAAAAAATCAAAATATAAAGAAACCTTTATTTTTTGTTTCACTTAGTATTTAGCGATATAATGGTGGCCAAAGTCATAGTTATTTCAATTTTGGCCCGCATTTAAGTGGCGCTCTGTATTAACTGTTGAATATCATAACATTTAAGTATTATTTACATTAATATTGAAAACAAATTTTGATGTTCAAGATATATAACACTGATGTACAAAACAACTAACAATGAATTTTTAAACAACATGAAGTCAGCATATGACATTCTAAGAACTTTAGTAGTTGGTTCCTCTACAACCAAACCTGTTTCTTATTATATACATTTGAGTTAATAACAGATTATTTTATAATAATTTAACGTATATTCTTTGTTAATGTTACTCTGTAAAACCTTATTATTATAGTTTTGGCTTCTCTTATAAGCACTGTTTTTCTTCTTTTCGTATCTTAGTTACTTGGAATTATTAATTAGAATATTTCTGGGAAAGGTGATAAAATAGTGTTTATCTTTATACAAAATTGATTTAACGAGTTCAACTACTTAGTATTAAAGACTGTTGAGAGTTTTTCACCTAAATTAAGCAATATTCTATTTAGATAAAAATTGAAGCTTGTGTTATTTTATTTTTGACATTCAAATAAATTAAAATCAAGGAATTTCAATTTATTTCAAGGAAGTAATTTTCGGATCCTGCTGTGAACCAAATCAATTGATAAATCATAAAAATACATCTTGCCAACACTCAAAATACTAGACTAGATACAAGATGTCTAAAGATCAGACGAAAACGGAGAATATGGCCGGGAATTTCGAAAGATAAATTATTAATAAGAAAAAGGAATCGGACTGTTATTTGGGCATTGCTGTTGCCAGGGCTGGGTGCTAGTGACTTTATTACTTTTGTAATGTAATCTTGAGGAATGCCTTCTAATAATTCTTCTTCCATTTAATTAAAATCCTCAACACTTTCTTTCTGGAATCTAGATTTGTCATCCTCTTTTCAAAAAGCCGGGATGAAATGTCGGAATTTGGGCTATTTCCCGCCATAAATTAGGAATAAAAGGAATCACTCATTTAATTAAATTATTTTGCAGAATGTTTCCAAGTCGGTTTAAAGTAGAATAATTACATTATGAATATAATGTAATTAAATGAATATTTTGGTCCCTTCAAAACCTCCAAGCTTTGGAAATTCACCTTTTATTCCAAATTAGATATATTTTTGGATGCTTTGAGATTACATAAAAAAAGCCTCTTAGCATTATTATTCTTATAATTATTGTTGTTTAAATTTTTTATATAAATGCCTTTATTAGGACAGCGTGCACTTTCAGAGCAACAGCTCTATAATAATGGCAATCTTGGGAGGAGTTACGTGTTTCTGGTATTTTTAACACTGCATCGTTAATATATTGTTGCGAAAATTAAGTACATGAAGGATTAACAGAGATAGCCGGGTATTTGGGAGGTGCGAGGGAGATGAAAGGATCCGACCGAGGGACTGTTGGCGCCGGCTGTGTGCCGACCCTAGTCAGTTCAGTTCTTTCTCAGTGGTCTTTAAGTGCTCATCAGGTGCATTGGGTGCTATAGTGCGACTTAGTTGGAGTGCTGTAAAGTGTTTTTATGTGAAGAACAGTGTTGTGCCGTGACTGTAACTATCAGTATAGTGCCGTGTTTTAGACAGTGAAGTTCCGTTAACTTCGCGAAGTAAAGGACAGTGCAGTGCCGTGATTTTGTGAACATCAGTGATCGTGAGTGAATTATTAGACTGTGTAATCTGAAGAACAATGAGGATATCAGTGCATACTGTGAGTAGTAATTAAGAACAATTAACCAAGTGTGTAGTGTATTGTAAATAAATTGTGCAGTGATAAAAGCTTTGAAGCTTGTGTGTGTTTAATTTTGCAATCCAAAAGAACTCTTAATAACAACGTTTATTACTGATTTTTGTAATAAAACGTAACAATATTATACATTACTGAACACACTATGAATATATAATTATGAATAAAAATTTCTGACTTCCTAAAGAGTATTTTTAATAATAATTGTTATGTATATAAAATAGCTGATAATTTTTTTTTGCTTTCGACTGCTTTTGGTTCAGAATGTATAATACTATGTATTATACGGTCTATGATATTTTGAAAAAATAAACTTACACAGGAGACGGGAGATATAAAAAATATTGAAGCCTTATGTAACAAATACTTTTGTTATTAACATATCCCGAGCAACACCGTGTACCTTAGGAAGTATATATAATACTTATAATATAACAAACAAATAACAACCTTGCTACATCCTTTGTAGCTGGGCCACCCCCCCCCCGAATTTTCAAATTAACGGTAACTATTTAAGAAGTTTCTGCGTTTGTAATTATCTAATAAAAAGAAATCACCTGCAGTACGAGTTTCAAATTAATGTAACTATTCTAGAAGTCTTGGCCGGTAATTGTGACCCCGGTCGGCCATTTTAGACCCTTACCTTACTGCATCCTTTGAGGCTAACCTGAAACCTATCAGGCCTTCCTCTCCGGTAACCTGACTCTTGTTAGTCTAAATTAGTTTTCTGAACCAATCTCATATAGACTCGAAGGGAGCTCTTTCCTCAGCTAATGGTTATTCTTCGAATTGAGGAAACAGATCCTTCTATGGAGCAGCAATTAGAACTGGATACAGATGTAAATTTTAAACTTCGGAGTATAGTAGTTATAAAAACATAAATATAACTGTTTGAGATTAAATATTATAATTGCTATATTTATATCTCTTTGTAATGGTAAGATATAGGTTAGGTGTAAAACATGTTTTGTAAAATTCTGACAATAGGCTTTTTTTGACAGTCATGAGTTGAAGAATAATAACAATAACATTCTTATTTTGTGGGCAATTGTTTTTATAATGATAATTGTTTTATGTATCCTTACATTTTAAGAGAGTAACTCATCAGCTGCTATACAAAGTTGGAAAGCTAACAATTCAGTCATTTAAACGTTAAATTTAACATTTCATATTCCAATACTGGACGATTTAAAACAATTTATTTTGTGGTGGTATCTAAATAGATTAATTCTGGCGGTTTATTCCGTTCATCGTGAAGAAAAAATAAATTTATTTAACACTTTATTTACTTTATTTACTTAAAACGTGTAAACTAACGTCCTTAAAAAACCTCCCCTACCAACTATAGGTCACTGTATCTTACTAGCTACAGCTAGGAACCTAGGAATCTCCTAGCTTCCAGGCTGATTCTCATTTATTTTCTTTTTTCGCACCTTAATGTGACATCCTTTCAACGCGACGTCCCTACTTTAATCTAAACACGTATCAGATTTTCAGTGCAGTCCTTATACGTTGGATTAAAGTTTATCTGTCAAAAATACTTTACCTTCAATACTTCTGGAAATAGTTGTAGTTAGCATTCTCAATTTAGGTATAATTTGACTTCAGTATATAGGAGTAATTAAGCATCGGGATTTAGATCTAATTAGACTTCTGGATATAAGGTAATTAGACTTCTCGATATAAGTGTAAGCAGGCTTCTGTGTATAGGTGTAATGAGAGTTCTGGGTATAGCTTTAACTATACTTCTTGATATGCGAGTAATTATTCGTCTGGTTATAAACGTATTTAGACTTCTGGGTACAAGAGTAAATAGACCTTTAGATATATGTGTAATGGGAGTTTTAAATATATCTGTAGGGGCGTGCGGTTAGCTTTTGCGGTAATAATAGAAAATGTCGGCACCAAAATGTTTTGGCGGGAAGCTTTTTAAAGGCGAGAATAAGAGAGAGCATTAGACTGAACCATTTTGTATTTCTAGTGGAAAGATGAGGGGAAATAACACAAATAACTATTTGAGTTCTCCTAAGAATCAAGTATATTGAATTGATTAAAACTACATATAATACACGTTATAAATAGAGGTTGAGCAAGAAACAGAAAGAACTTAACTTTATAAACTAATTTAGCGGCAATATAAATATATACATAGAATAAGCGATAGGTCCTATATTGTGTGAGTACTCATTTGATAATTTGCGCAAATAATGCTAGCATTATTAAAATAGGCACCTGCGGGAAACGAATACGTTCCTAGAAGTGGAGTCCTCCTCCGTTGCTATTTTCTGTGTTCCGTAGAAGATCCGACGTCCAGCCGGTTGCGGCGATCAGCACAGGATGGCAGCTTTGCGGGAGATGAAAAACTGACTGTAACTCTATCACGGGTGAATTCCAACTGAGCGGTTATCTATGAAGCGGTTATCTGTAGCGGAGGAAGAGGGGCAAGGCCCCACTGGCCGTAAAGACGACCCCAGCGAGCGTCTAAGACCAACTGACTGTATCCTTGTAACTAGCCGATGCCTTCTTGAGCTGGAAAGTAGTTTCCGCTGTAGGCCACAGCCTTGGTGATCTGCATATGTGTGGCGGGTTTGTGAACTCAGCGAGCGCGGGAGATTCAAATTGAAATGACGACTGAACAATATCTGTAGTTAGACTTCTTGATATACGAGTAAATATGATTCTGGATATATTCGTATTTAGACTTCTGGGTATAAGTAAATAGTCTTTTGGGTGTAAGTGAAGCGAGAGCTCCGGATATATGTTAGACTTCTTGACGTATGTGTAACGAGAATCTATCTGAATAAAAGACTAATAAGGTTATAGGTGTAATTAGACTTCTAAACGAAGATCTAGTTAGTCCGTTATTTGTGTGAGACTATTGATGTACGAGTTTTTATAACGCCCAATAATAAAACTTGAATGTAATAAGTCCACTATAATTTATAAAAAAAAAAATTACTCTGGTCGGAAAATGAAATATGAAGAACACAAAAAAATAAGTCTTTGGATAAATAATAACAAACAAATTGAAGCAGAGTTCGTACAAAAACAACAGAGCACTAATAAACACAACTGCGAGGGCACGCCATTAATTTTCACATTGAACTAAAAGGTAATCGTTGCTCGCAGTGTACCAACTTTAAAATTAGAGCAATTATTTCAGTTTAAATAGATTATGACAACAATGTCACTGAGACCAGTTGGCAGCTAGTAGGGGATAGGTTAGAGTTGTTATTGTGCCAGGCTAAACTGCTAGAGACTTGTTGGCATAGTTCCTTTCAACTTGATATAAAGGAGAAATAATTATAGTTGTTATCACGGGATTGAAAACTTAGTTTTGTAGTCCCTTCGAAATTCTACGCTTCAGCACAATTGATGTTTATCAGTATACTTGTAGGGATCTTTGAACTTCATAGAATATCTGTGGAAGAATCAAAATTACATTGAATATGCATTCTGTAGTTGGAGATTTTAATGCACATCGAAAGGCCAATCAGATGAATCCTGTATGAAGTCGCCATTCATAAATCGTGGCTAAACAGATGGAGACAGTAGCCGTGCGGTCAGTTCATTCAGTAGAAAGAGATTAAAGTTGTGATTCAGCTAAGAGGTAATCCTGCCTGGTGAGGACTAGCCATTGGCTATCTGCGGCTTTATCACCGCAGGCCATTGTGGCCAACGAGAAGGGCCATCGCCTAGCGACAATGCTCTCTCTACCTTATCCATTCCCTCTCTTGGCCTTAATTAGATTGCACCACTTATCTACAACTAGACCTTTCTAACAATCTCGCCATCTTCTTCTGTGCAAACTCTACTTAGTCTAGGATTGTGCATGCTCCTGCTTTGTCTTATTAGAAAGCTGGATGATATTCCTTACAAAGATAATACGCTAAAATTTAAACAAGATTGTAGCGTCTCTCTAGATATATTTAATTATCCATCAATTTTCAAGTGAATTTATAATAACCGCCAGACTAAACCCAAGAAAATATCCTTTTAGCGCCATAAAAGTAATGATCCAAACTCCTCAGTTTTTACTCTAATAAGTAAGTTAATGTTTAAGGGCCCAAAGACTCTTTTTAGATGATTTCTCTCAAGAGAAGCCAAATTATTAACGTTCAACTCAAGACGAAGTTTTCGAAACATTTCTTCAAAAGGGTAACGATCCTAGGAGATGACAAAATGAGTTCACGAAGTAATGTGCACCCATGCCCATAACTAATGTTGTTTATTTTATTATTTAGAGTAACATTTGTTTTACACATTTGTTATTGTTATCTAATAACGTCCACTTTGTGCTAATTGGGACGGGTTATCTACAGGTTACCACCCTTTTCTAGCCATAGCCGTATTGCCCAGGCGGGAATCGAACTCGCCACTCTAGGTTTACCATGTGAGATTAAGGCTAATCCTTTAATTCACATGGCTAGCCCCAAACTTACACTTTTGATGTATTATGAAGTAGTAATGTAGTATACGCTAAAAACTTTAGCGGCAGTCAACAATTTTATTGGGCACAAAAGACTGAACTGAACTAAACAAAATGCGGTATGCAAATTAGCATCAACTCTTCCATGGAAACAAGTGATATTCAAATTTTAAGGGGCAAGCAGGTTTGGGGGATTCTATCTGCCGCTCCCCTTTTCTGTCATTAGCAGATTTCAAGTAAAATCAGGTATTGATGTAATTCTCATTACGGAATTTTCGAAAAATGTCTTCAAATGTCCATCTTTTCTACGAAGAAGATGAAGAAAACAAGTTTCGTTTAATACTATTTATATATATATATATATATATATATATATATATATAGAGAGAGAGAGAGAGAGAGAGAGAGAGAGAGAGAGAGAGAGAGAGATTTGTCTGCTAACGCTCTAATGGTCGTAATTATTGTTCGTGCGTTAGCAAATTAGGTTTTATACGATCTCTTTAATGGCTGTAATCGGTCCAGGAGGAAGGTAGGTTTAGAGGGATGAATCGAAAATTCAAAATCTGTTTTATTGTGAGTCGAATAACAACAAGTTGTATAATCAAGTTTGTTACAAATTTAATTCTCTACATTTCTTGTCTTATACACTTTTATCTTATTTCTATTTGTATTTCGAATGATATGCAAGTCATATCAAATACTTGTTTGATTTTAGCCATCAGTAAACCCCCACTTCTACTCATCGCACGTTACCAGTAAGCCAATATATGATGAAATGTCTTATTCCAAGCTTGAACACCAAATATTGTTTACCTCATGAAATTAAATTATTTATTAACGTCCACTTTTTGCGAATAAGGCAAATTGGGACGGGTTACCTAGAGGTGACCACCCTTTTCTAGCCAGGGTAGGACTGAGGCTTTTATTTAATGAAGTCCTTTTACCACATGAGATACATGCAAATGCTATATTTGTGACGTCATCAATGACGTCCCTCTATAATACTGCACTGCTTCCTGTCCTGCTTTGATCCTAAGTGCACTTGGTCATTAGTTTAAACATGACGTTTAGTAACGATGAAACAAACTGCTGCTTTTGTAGTAATTGTGAAAGGTTGTAGGTAACACAAAGCTCCAAAACAAATATGTAGCTACTCCTGGATTAGCTTTTGTATATTAATCAAGTTAACTCAACTGCAGAGGTAGGTCGCTGAATTATAATTATTGGCTACTTCCCAATATTGCATTCAAATGGACTGCCAACTAATTAAACTGTGTAAAGAATTTTGTATGTCCTATAAAATAAAGTCCATAATTATTCTCCTTTAACTCTTAAACCAGTATAAAACACACTCAGAGTGACACTTTTATATTTTAAAGATGAGTCTTGGTGGAGATAAAATAAATTATGGGTGTAAGTTAAAGTAAACTAATTCAATGTTACTTTTGCGGATTTAACTTCGATTAAGTTTTCCTTTCTTTGAATATTCATAGCGTTAACTTGCTAATTCTGTCCATTTTCCAACCGAACTTATTCAAATCTAAACATCTATGTTCCGGAATAGTATCGTTTAGGGATCTTAACCTGTGTAATAATCTGATAAAAATGGATGTTCACATTTGTTTCCTTAATCAGTAACAATTTTTCTGTCCAAATGTTTATGCGATGGGGTATGGTTTTTGTAGTAATCCTATATTTGTAAGTGCCTTGTTTATGGTAGGAATGCTAGCCCTAAAAACATCTGATATTTGAAATGAATTCATGTTTATAGAAATCTTTCACCCTTCCAAAAGAAAGAGGTAAACAGAACAATATTCTGGAATTTTAAGTTTTTACAGACAAATTTGTTGAGAAACAGGCAAAAAGGAAACCAAAGAGATAATTAGTTTGCAGATAACGAGTCTTTTTTTTTTTTCATCCAAGGTTGGAAAATATTTCAAGAAAAGTTTATATTAAATAAGGATGTCTTTATCTGAAGGTTTTGGGCTTTAATAATGCAGAGCAGATAAAAAGTTGAGTTATGTGACTGCTAAGAGGAGTAAAAAGTTAATTGGAGGTCCATTACTGTGGGACGGGGGTTCTTGTGACGTCAGTGTTACCGGGAAAAGGTTTTTTGGGGATGGATTAATGTCTTAGCTTTCTCTCAGCTAATGCATGCCTCTAAGTCGAGCTTTGACCCTTTGCTCTTCTCCTAACTTACTTAGCTTTACTTTGGATTCATTAATGGAAAAGGAATTAAAGCTTAAATATATTTGCCCTGGGATGTGAGCTAAACCCTCTTTTAGGTTAGTAATGGCCAGTTGAATTCCGAGTTTCGGACAGAACTCTTAATCTTCGATTACCAGACTACAGAGGCCATGACGTACGCGGTGTGGAAAATCCCATTTTAAATTTTTCAATATTTCTTTCGAATTAATAATGTAGCTTCGCCAGCTTCTTATCCTATACCAGAGCTAATAAGTTACTTCATCTTGAGAAATGGAACAATTTGCTTACAAATCTGGGTTTTGAGATAGCGTTCTTTTCGCGCAAAATTTAAGTTGTCTCTGTGATTCAGAAAACACCTAATTATTTGTTTTTTAGCAGATTTCCCTTAAGAGAAATCAGCTATTGAGGTTGTACTCATGACGGAATTTTCGAAATTTTTCTTCAAATGTCCATCGATCCTACCTAGTAGATGACGAAAATGAGGTCAGTTCAAAGCTGTATATATATATATATATATATATATATATATATATATATATATATATATATATATATATATATATATTTGTCTGTTACCGCTCTAGAGGTCGAAATTTTTGTTTGATCGTTACCAAACTCAATATTCAGTCGTTTTATGTAAAAAGAAAGATCAAGCTCGTTAATGGAAATCGAACCAGTGGGAGGGGGAGGGTTTAGAGGGGAGGATTTTAGAAAATTCGAAATATCTCCGTTACTATACGTCGGATCGAAAAATTGTACAGGACCACTCTTATTGCAAATTAAATTCACTATAAATATTAATATATACATTTATTCTCTATCTTGAATATTAACCGAGATATTTGCATTTTTATTGAATCTTGGCGGCTAACGGACGGGTGACTTTCCTGCCAAAAGCTAGTTTGGCCGTTTCCTTAACTTCTCGACTCTCGTGAAATTTCTCTATTGTAAAACTTCACGTGGGAAATCTGCTTAGTTTACGCAGCCCCTGCGTGACGGACTTTTTGTTGTATGAAGGTATTGCATATGTTGGCCTCCATTGAAACTACTTCATCCATTTTCGATCGTCTCTTAATAAATATAAATTAGCTCTTAATTAAGCCTATCTTTTTGGACAGAATTTTATATTTGTCAGTAACCCACTTCTCCTACGATTTATCTTGATTTTAGCAGATTTCCCTCAAGGGAAATCAGCTATTGAGGTTGTACTCATGACGGAATTTTCGAAATTTTTCTTCAAATGTCCATCGATCCTACCTAGTAGATGACGAAAATGAGGTCCGTTGAAAACTGCATATATATATATATATATATATATATATATATATATATATATATATATATATATATATATATTTGTCTGTTACCGCTCTAGCGGTCGCAATTATTGTTTAATCGTTACCAAATTCAATATTTAGTCGTTTTATGTAAAAAGAAAGATCAAGTTCGTTAACTGCTGAACTCGGGCCAGGGGGGTGGGGGGTTTAGCGGGGGGGATTTTCGAAAATTCGAAATATCTCCGTTAACATAGGTCGGATCGAAAAACTGTATAGAACCAATCTTATTGAAAATTAAATTTAATATAAATAATGTTATATACATTGCTTCACTATCTTGAATGTTAACCGAGATATTTGCATTTTTAAGTTTTCAGCCATCAGCAAACCGTCAAGTCTACTCATGTTACATGAACAATACTCTGCTACATAATAAATAACATTATTCGAAGTTTAAACCAAAAATTGTATTAAGAGACCTTTATTATACGAGATATATGCAATATTTTCTGGTGACACCACCCACCCCCCCCCCCGTCTTAAGGTTTTGGACTACTAAAATTTGGTTGATTGAGATAACAATTTTTCTGACTCATTATTAATTACAGTACTAGATATAGTAAATAGTTCTCAATAAAATTAATATGTTATATTCTGATATATTTCAGTAATTGTTTTTCTTTCCGGTGTGAGGCGGGCATGCCCGTTTCTTTACATTTCTAACCCAACGCTTCCTGTCGGCAGGTTATTGAAATTGGATGAAACATTTCTAATTTCCGGTGGTATTTATTCACGGTGATGTTGTGTTAGCAGTATGTATATTTATCTATTACTAAACTTCACGAGGGAAATCTGCTTAGTTTACGCAGCCCCTGCGTGACGGACTTTTCTTATTTTAATTCATGCAACGACGACGATTGTGTCTTGACGTTTTCGAAAAATGATCAGCTTCATTATGGACTGGTCCATTTTAATAACTATGTCCAAATAAAGCTGAATACATTTTCTTTTATCGTTCTACCTTCTACCGCGCTGCATATGCTCACAGGACGTACAACATCTTTCATTGAAGTGGAGAATACCAGATTAAAGATGGTAGAAAAAAATGCATTAATCCTTCACACCAATTTATTGAAATCTAAGCTCTTTCAGAAGCTCTTGAAAACCCATCTTCAGTGACTTCCTACAGCCTTAATGACTCATTTTATCGGGAAAAGGTGGAACAGCCAAAAGATAATAAAACCATTGGATATTTAATGTGGGGAAATGTTTGTAAGCTTAAACAAAGGCTACAATAGAGGTGTGTATTTTTATTTTGATGTACTTTTTTTTTACTGGAGTACCCACTATGTAATAGAAAATTTATGAAAAGAATAGTTCGTAATCCAGAGAGACTTTCAGAATTTCAGATATAGACTAAAATAAGCTTAAAATGACCCTGAACTCCAAATAATGACTAAACATGAAATAAAATATCCTGTGGGACGTGAAAAAAGCAAGAGACGTTTTCCAATAAAAATAATTAAGGTGACCTGAAAAATAATTTGTCAATCAGGAGTATACATTAAAATTGGAAAAAAATTAACATTTCCAGACAAAAACCTTACCTGTTCCATATTTCTTTAAAACAATTAAATTCGTGTTATTTAATTTGTTTCGGGAATGGATAATAAAGTTTTCTGGAATGTATGAAGCATTTAGTACTAGTGGGATTTTCTTAATAGATCGTCCACAAATGACACCTAATTCTGTGGAGAAGCTTGAGAAAATCAGCATGTACTGATTCTTCATGAGGCCGAAAAACAAAAAAAATATTTTTATATCTAAGCCACCAATTTTTGGCGTTGGCTCTCAGATAAAAATTTCCTGCTGGCCGTTTCTGTCGAAATATTTAATAAATCTCTCAAAGACTTGAATTACGGTCTATTTTAGAAGTCCTCTATAATCATCTATAGCTATCTATATCCCATTTATGTACATGAATTGAAAATAGAACCATTCTGTACATTGCCTGAAACTAATCTCTTATTGCCTTAATACACAAAATATGTATATTAGATTAATTCTATTATTAATACATAACCCCTAACTACCCAACCATCTATCTCACTACAGTGTAAATTTATGAGCTGTTAGATTATCTCGGAGTACATTTTGACACACGACTTTCATGGCGGCATCATATCCAAATTAAATTGCAACAAGCACACTCATGACACACAAATATACTCTTTAAAGAACAATAAAAAGTCCGTCACACAAGGGCTGGTAAACTAAGCAGATTTCCCACGTGAAGTTATACAATAGAGAAATCTCCATACGAGAGCCGAACAGTTACGGCAAAGGGCCAAACTAGCTTTTGGCGGGAAACTCATACGTTACGGCACAAATTTAATAAAAATGTAATATCTCGGTTAATATTCAAGATAGAGAAGAAATGTATAGAACAATATTTATAGTAAATTTAATTTACAATAAGATTGGTTCTATACAGTTTTTGATCCGACGTATAGTAACGGAGAAATTTCGAATTTTCCCAAACCCCCCCCCCTCCCGCTGGACCGATTTCAGCCATTAACTAACTTGATCTGTCTTTTTGCATAAAACGTTTAAATATCGAGTTTGGTAACGATCAAACAAAAATTACGACCGCTAGAGCGTTAACAGACAAATATATATATATATATATATATATATATATATATATATATATATATATATAATTTTGAACGGACCTCATTCGCGTCATTTGGGTAGGATCGATGGACATTTGAAGAAAATTTTCGAAAATCGTGTCATGAGTACGACCTCAATAGCTGATTTCTGTTAAAAAAATACACCTCTGAAACTGACCTGCGCATCAATACTTTACAAAACACTCATACTCCCTATATCAACATACGCATGCCCAGTCTGGCTGGGCATCCGCAACACACACAAAAGAAACTACAGTCCCAGAACAAAGTACGTCGAATCGCGGCAAATGCTCCCTGGTTTGTTAGGAACAGTCAAATCCACAGGGAATATGAGGTTGCTCCTATTTCAGTTCACATTCAACAACTTGTAAGGAAATATTGCAGCCTTCCCATGTCAAGTGGAGTCACCCATTATAATTTAGGTTCAACCACTGAAGAACGACTACGTCCAAGGTTGTACCAAAATATAATAATTTTGTAACAAATCTTATAAAAACACATTGTCTATAATACTTCCAAATAAATTGTTCCAAATATATTTTCTTTCTTCTTCTATGAGCTGTTAGAAACTTTTGTCAGATATTTTTAAGTAAAAGAAGAAAAAGAGAGAATATTCCTTAAAGTCGGCGGCCTCTTTGGCAATTTCATCAGTTGTTGAATAATAGTAAGGGAAGATAGGCTTGTAAAGTAGCTCGGCGGGCGAAGGTTATGCTTGGAGGTTATAGAAAGGCGAGGGAATGTTACAAGTGTTATTTTGCGGCGCGAACCTGGAGGAGCACTTCGCTATATGAAATGTGCCGATGAAACTGTAGCCCAAGTAGGAGATGGCTGTCTTCCCCAATGTCTCCTATTACTTTACCCCCTATCGAATTACCATAAACGGAAATTTCGCTTCGTGGTAAATACGGTTCCAGGGGAGGCCACTCAACGGGATTAGACTAGTCGTATCTCGCAAACTTCAGATCTACAGCTGACTGCTGTTTCACCAATCCTCTCCCTATTAGAAGCCAGCTCAGTTTCAAACTATATCTCACAGCCTACTTGATTAACTTTGTGTTAGCTGAATACTATTGCTTCATTAATAACAATCTCAGTAATAAAATATATTTTTTCTGTAATCGTTGATTAATGGTAACATTACTAAACTGAAATGAGTGAAGAAAGTGACACATTTTGCAATAGAGTGAAGAAAGTAATCACTTTCTTCACAAGTGAAGAAAGTGAATTGCCTTCTTAATAAGTAATAAGTATAAATTAAAAAATAATTTGAAGTTAGAAATTAAATGCTTTTAAATGTTTCTTAACATTGTAAGAATTTATTTTAACAAAATAAATTGAAATGTGAATGAATTATTGGTGGAAATAATCAATATATTTTAAAATTTAAATATAATAATAATTACCTTCCTTGTTTATAACCTGCACTTGTTTATAACTGCACTACTTCACAATCATCACTAGTTGTTTTACAACTAAGCTTATAACCTTTCACATCCATGCTTATAACCTACCAACAACATACCATAATCTTCACAACATCCTAATTTTGTTCATATTCTGGCTAGATCTGATCATGTATTACACGATTACAGAAAAAATTTAATATTACACTCGTGACGAAAGTAGAATTTACAACTCTCGTGAAATTACCACACTCGCTTCGCTCGTGTGGGTAAACGTTTCACTCGAGTTGTAAAATGATCTACTTTCGTCACTTGTATAATAAATAACTATTTACCAAATAAAGCTGACCGTTGTACAGAAGATAAAGCAACTATTCTAACGCAAGGTCATATGACTGTATTTCGTTGGTTCCATGACATCAACTGTGAACCAATGAAACAAGCTTACCAGTAAATCTGAAAAATGCCTAGTGCAAAAAAAAAAAAAATGTGTTTAATGTAATGTAAAAATTCTGTATATAGGTTTAACGAAATTGAACCTTCAGAGGTATTTTATCATTTGTCTGAGCACATTTCACATACTCTCAGCCGAGCTGGCGCAGTTCAGTAACCATAGAATGGTAAGTCAGTTGCCTTTGAAACCCGAAATATGTAAAATATTTAGTTCTTATTTCGTTAGCCAGCAAAGTAGATGATTTGAGAAGGATTTTTTTTTTTCCTAAAGGGATTCCGATATTACAAAAATAGATATTTTCTCTATTAGAAATTCAGGAGTGTGTGTGTGTGTGTGTGTGTGTGTGTGTGTGTGTGTGTGTGTGTGTGTATTCATATGAAAATTACTATTAATTATGTTCTTTAAAGATACGTAGAAGAAACGAAAATGTGTATGGTTTCTAACTCATTTATATTTTCGAATATTTCAAAGGAGTGAACTATTAAAATTATTGTAACATTGCAAGTCTTAGTGTGCACTCTGTTAATGTAATTTAAATGGTCTTATCCTGCAGTATTCAATTGAAATTGATTTAATAGGAAGTAAAGCAGAAAAAAAAACCCATGGTGAATGAGTTAGACAGATGTAGGGTTACTATCAACAACAATCGAGTGTTTGAATATTCAAGCATCAGCGAATTTATTCAACAAAGGCCGAATAAAACCATACAACCTTTCAACAGAAGCGTAGGCTAGGAATAAATACCGTAACGAGACTGTACCTGTCGTGACCAATATTATAACAACTCCGACTCGCACCACAGATCCAGCTTTTCGCTAATAATGTTCATGCAAGTTTAAATTTAAATAAAATATTCTCACAGGTGGAACGGAACAGGGAAAAGCTTTTAAACATGGCAGAAGATACATTTCGCTTCTCTCTAACGGACACTTCCCATTTACGCTGTTACATACCTCGCCGTGGAAATGGCACCTACATCAAAATAAATTCTGTCATCATTCCACTAGCACAAATACTCTCTGTGTAATAAATAATTGTCTCGTATTGTATATATTTTTATTAAGGGCATATTACTGTCTCTGAGGAATACCCAAATGTTACAAAACAAAACAAAATTATCATTTGCTCAGGTTCTTTAGTCGGTCTTTAAATGCTAGCACATTTATACATGAATCACTAAAAAGGCTGGAAAAAAAACTAGAACTTTTTAGTTATATAAACACTTTGATTGTCAGGGCACGAAGGCATAGGAAGAAACATTCCGGACATAGAGGCACAAAAAGTAGCTGAAAGACTTTAATATGAACAAACAGGCTTTACATGACCACATTTTAAGACTAATAAAATACTTTATCTTAAATTAATGGCAAACCGACTGGACTAATACAAGTACTGACAGTAGTAGTTTCAGGAATTGAGGGAATGAAAAAGCTCTTTCGAGATTTAGAGTTAATCATACCATATTAACGTACGAATTTTAGCCACAAAGGCAAACAGACATATTTGCTCTGTAGAGCAACAACGTAAACACTTTACCTGAGTGATCACTTTCCCTTCTTTCTACAAAACCTATCGACAGAAAGCAGCATAAATTACGAAAAAATTAAAAATATTATTCATATTTACGACGGTATTTCAACCTTCCAAATGAGGTCAGTGGGGTTAAACGAAATTTCAAATAATGTTCATTAGTTAACGTAAAAAAATATTTTCAAGGATAACACAGCTTCACCGGTTTCCGCAGTTCTAGAAAATTATAGCACAAGAATCAATAACACTTAATAATAAGATAATTACACTTATTCTTTATTTCTCTATTTTCAGCATTTGAATACTTATTAATTACTTGTCATTAATTTTACATCAAGTTCGACTTATTACCTATTTACAATAAAGCATAAATCGCTAATGATGGGAAATATTTAGCAAACAAATACAAAATATTAAGGATTTCTAAAGGATTATCCATTTGGACAATGTAACAGGAAGAATAAATTGGAATTATTGGAGTCATGCCCATGTTCGATTCTTAGGAATGCATCTCTAGATCCCGAATAAGAGCTCTTTTTGCTCACAGCTGAATATCTTCACAATTGGAAAATTTTAGTGACCTTTCTACCCATAAAAGTCAGCATGGGCTGCATAAACCATGTTTTGAAATGACTCAGTGAAGATTTTACGTTACATCCTAGATAGTATTTTTTTTAGTTTATACATGAAACGTTTAAACATTGGTAACAGCAAAATAAAGTACTCGAGCATAATTAAATAAAAATTATCATTGATGGCGTCACATTTTACCTTCATCCATATTTGTCCTTTTTCAATGGTCCGTTATAAACAATGCTAAATATTTAAGCTTACTATGAGGCAAGCTTGGCATTACCTTCTGCGTTAGCTTATTGTTATAGCCACAAGATTAAAAGTAGGATTTGGTTAAGATCGATACCTAAAAATTAGACATAACTTCATTAATATTTACCAGAAGCCAAAATATGTATTGAAAAACATATTAAATTTTTATTAATTACATACAATTTTTCAATGTCTCATAGTAATCGAAAAATTGATGATGTTAATTATTTTCTGTTGCCATCCTCCTAATGCCATTTTACGGTTAATTGGCATTTAATTTTACATGAATAGTTTAAATATCGATATATTTTAAAAAGTTTCATCTGACCTTATTTCTGTCTTCAATAGATAGGTTCGATGGGTATTTGAAAAAGTCCTTCAACCCCAATAGCGGATTTACTTGGAGGAATATTTGCTAAAATAAATGCTTCCTAACAATTTTATGGCTTTAAAAAAAAAAATAAAAAAAAAAAAATAGCAATGTTCTTTCGAAAATATTAGTTTTGAGGTAAATGTGTTTCATGTTTTTTTTTATCTTGACTAAAGACGGCATGATGCTTTATTTACAGAAAAACACTCATTTACTAAAATACTGCAAATACCTGATTGATCAAATACAATGGAGCGTACATTCTCTAATTTAACTATTCATTAATTTTTAAACACCAAACATTGATTTAGTAATAAGAAACATTAGAAATTGTCATTTACAGAGACACATTACAGTTTAAAGAAACATTTAAAATGTAATTTTCAAAAATTTTGTTGTATGCAGATTACCTTGGAAGTTGAAATATATGAAAATACTGATGTTAAACTGAATTCCGAATTTGACTTCAAACTGTCAAACTAGAAATTGTGTAACTGCGTCCAAATATCTTGCCCCATTCCTCCATAAAGTACGCAAATTCCACAGTAGCAATAAAGTCCGGCAGGTTAAGTGAAATTTCCAATAATTTCACGTGATTTACTCTACAATCCCATTTTGCAAGTTGGACAGTAACCATCGAATAATTGTCAAATGACTCACATTGATTTGGCCCTCAAGTTGCAAACAGGAAACTTGCCCCTAATAACTGTTCCAAATACTTAAGACTAATAGGAGAGACCGGTCCGAGGGAAGGGTCAGTTGAGCTGGGGGCCAACTTGCTGGCAGATAGCACGTGCTCCAACTGATTTATAAGCCAATTCTCCCATTGTAATTTATCAAGGCTATATTTCTCACTTTGACGGTAGCAACCAACATTTTCAATAACATTCTATGAAAAAAGATTAGTTAATATTTTCAAGATCGTATTCTGAAATGCCACCTGTTCTCATACACTAACTGGTATCCGTTTCTACTGGATACTTTTCTTAAAGTTACTTGGAATTGTTTCCATTAATCTTGCAATTGAAGCCTGAACTATGAGAGATGACCTTTAACAGTTATTTATATCAGTTCTTGAAAACTTTCGAATCACGGTTAATAACTATTTTACATTTTCTTTCTCAGTCGATATCAACTGGGAAATAGAAACTGTCAAATAATATGGCTATGGTTGATATCTATTCTTCAGAAAATATAAAGTCGTTCCAGTACATGATTAGATTCAATAAAAAAAAAATTAAAAAAGTAAAACCATTCAATGAATACTATATACCTACTAGTCAATGAACTTGAAAAACAATAAATATAATACAATCACAAAAGCGAAATGAGTTATTGAGATTGTGCCCATGACGAAAACTATCTTCAAATGCCCATCCTGGCCTAGTAGACGACGAAAATTAGGTCTGTTCAAAATGATATACATAATTGTCTGTTACCACTCTAGCGGTCGCAATTTTTAACAATAAATACCAATCTCGATATACAAGCGTTTTCTGTAAAATTAAATAACGATTTCGTTAACAGCTGAAATTGGGCAGGTGAAAATTTATGAAAAAATAATAGGATTCACAGGCAATTATTTTTAAGGACCAAGAATATTAATATTGCAAACTACTTTAATCGTGATTTTCCAATAGTGTATTTTAACATTTTTAAATGATAATGGATATTTTCTTACTTGCATGAAACTCGTAGAATATGCTAGTGAAGAACTGGATTCCGTACCAGTTAATTGCCCAAACTACTGATTGGATATCGAAACTTCACGTAACTATTATTATCTTCTTATCAAATTGGAAGTAATTTACTTAAAATATAATTATTTATAATAGAATTGAAATTTATTTAGTGAAGTCTCCTTTAATGAAATCCTGGCTCCACCTTAGCTAAAATAAAACCCTATACTAAGCACGTCCCGTTCCGTTAGTCTTACAATTAGTTGCATAAAGTAGACGGTAAGTTATATTCAACAAAACTATTTACAAATAAAGTCCATCACGCAGGGGCTGCGTAAACTAAGCAGATATCCCACGTGACGTTTTACATTAGAGAAAATTCACGAGAGCCGAGCAGTTAATGAAACGGTCGAACTAGCTTTTGGCGGGAAAGACACTTCGTCCGTTAGCCGCCCAGATTTAATAAAAATGCAAATATCTCGGTTAATATTCAAGATAGAGAATAAATGTATAAAACAATATTTATAGTAAATTTAATTTGTAATACGATTGATTCTGTACAATTTTTCCATTCGACAAACATTAACGGAGATAATTCGAATTTTCGAAAATCCTCCCCTCTAAACCCCCCCCCTCCCCGTGGTCAGATTTCAGCCGTTAACGAACTTGATCTTATTCATCTTATCTTACATAAAACGACTAAATATCGAATTTGGTAACGATCAAACTAAAATTGCGACCGCTAGAGCGGTAACAGACAAATATATATATATATATATATATATATATATATATATATATATACAGTTTTGAACGGACCTCATTTTCGTCATCTGCTAGGTAGGATCGATGGACATTTGAAGAAAAATTTCGAAAATTCCGTCATGAGTACAACCTCAATAGCTGATTTCCCTTGAGGGAAATCTGGTAATACTCGCAAAATGTGAGTTGATTTTCAAAATGAGCTGAAAATGATTCATTTTCCGAATTAGTATTCGCATGCCACTATGGGCGTTGTCTTGGAGAAAATGTATTTTTGTTAAATTAACCAAATGGCATCAGCTCTGTAAAGGCTCTCCAGTGTTAACTGCCATAATAAATGGTCTGAGACCTGGTTAATTATTACCGTTCCGTATGTCTTCTATAGAAGTTTAATACGGCAGGGAGTTTCTGTATAGAAGTTCCTTCCATTCAGCTAAAGCTATTAGGCCACTTTCATAAGCGACATTAAACATAGGGAAGAAATGAAGATGTCAAAATGGTGATTATGAAAGTCATTATTAACTTTTCATAATTTACTACTTCTTAGTTCTGTCACATAATTCACTCATTTTACACCTGCTGCTCGTGCTATAGTTTTCAATCGGAGT
Source organism: Riptortus pedestris (assembly GCA_019009955.1). Classification (NCBI taxonomy): domain Eukaryota; kingdom Metazoa; phylum Arthropoda; class Insecta; order Hemiptera; family Alydidae; genus Riptortus; species Riptortus pedestris. The sequence goes on along the minus strand of CM032229.1, from coordinate 47,536,141 downwards.
GACAATTAATAGCTTTCGCTTCATCTGTCCTTTATAAGCATTTCCTACTGAACGGGGCAGTCAATTTATGAAACAAATCCCTTATTAATAAATAACTAAATGCGCTACAAGGCCATTTTGTGTGGCACTTTCGAAGAACGATAAATCTCATAACTGTAAAGTCACTTATTCGTGTTCACAAGAGAGAATTCATATATCTATATTATATGTATCTCAAATAAAAAGCCAATTTCTCACAAAACATTTATTAGCGCATAATGCACGAAGGAAACAGCCTTATTATTATCAATGACACACAATTATTACTAAAGAGCAAATATTTACAAAATCTCAAGTTATTAGTGGATTTTTTTAAACATTCCTTGAATTTTTATTTATTCTAATATTCTTCTTTCTGTAAACTATGTCTATTTTTACAGAACTGAGTATAGAAGTTTAACTATAGTCAATACTGTAAAAATAGATTTAATACAGGAAAAAGAATACTTTAAAAGAAGACACCCACACCCACCATTGAGAGTACTAGAGAGCTTAATGTAGAGCTTACCAAACTGCGACAGAATTCCGATTGAGACACGGCGAAAACTAGATACTAACCCACACTGCCTCCAAGGTTTTCCGGTTAAACGTATATTTTAATTGAGCTGGAACGATAGCATAATTCTGGAGGCTGACATTCTTTTCCTTGTGACCCTCTTCGAGGGCTTTTCCACGAAACAGTGCTTTGAGACTAATTTTCCTCAAGGGAAATCACCAATTGATTGATTTTCAAAAAATTTCTTCAAACGCCCATCGATCACACCCAGTTGACGATAAGGAGGTCCGTATATTATATATATATATATATATATATATATATATATATATATATATATATACATAGAGAGAGAGAGAGAGAGAGAGAGAGAGAGAGAGAGAGAGAGAGCAAATCGTATTTTCTTATAAATCATATTATATACATTTTTCTTTCCTATCTTCAATATTAACCTAGATATTTGCATTTTATTTAGCTCTCTGCCATCATTAAACTCCCCCCCCCCCTACCGTCTCCTACTAATGTCATATAATCAATAAGCTGTTACATAAGGAACCACTTTTACTCAAAGCCCAAATACCAAATTTTGTTTTCATTGAACTTTTACTGTGGGAATGTTAACTACTTATTGTCTTAAATTGCTGCTCTGCACATTTTTTTCGTAGCTCAAATAATCAGACTGTCTTGTTTTCAGCCTTTTGCAAATGCTCAATTCTACTCATGAGATGTGTATGAAGGAATACCGAATATATGGTGAGATGGTATCAGTAGTTTGTCATTCCAGCACGTGGGAAATCTGCTTAGTTTACACAACCGCGTGTGAGACGGACTTTTTAAAGTTATTCCCTTTCAAAGTGCTTTATTAAAGCATCACGTGGTATTAGTGGATCTGGCGTAAATACGAGTGTCAACCACTATGTAGTTGTAGGGGAGTGTTTATTTATGAATTTATTCCTGAAATAATGTTGCTGAGTGGTATGGATGTTATCCAGAAAATGGCAAAATGACATCATTGGAGTGGATCACAATGAGCCAAGGTCGACGCTGTACAGTAATCTTTCTAATTATGGGGTCTGTATGGCAAATACGCATCGTAAAAGCTTGAAAATAGTTGTATATTTCAAAGTGGGGTTGTTGGGTCTTAGTTTACTTGTTGCACATTTTGTCTTTGCTAGGGTACATGGCATCTGTTCGTTTTATGACAAAGATTGTGTGGAGTTATGTTGGGAAGATGAATAAAATTATCCCTACATACTTTTTTAGATTAAATTACTCGCTGCTTGGTTAACAATTCTTGATCATCCCCCATCCAAAATAACTTCTTCTTATATGTGAGCAAGGAAGAACTAGAAGGCGAGAGGAAGGACGATAATGGGGTTATTATGACAACTGTAAGTGTGACCCCAGGGCTTGTCCGAATGAAGACCAGAAAGTACGTTGAAAAGCCAGACACCATTGAGGAGATAGGGATTTTGTTGGTTCATCTGAAGGAGTAGAGGGACGGATGGACGTCTTGATTTAGTAACCCATGGTTGGATTATTCCCTGAGAACCTTAGGACTCTTTGCGCCAAGAAAAACGCTATACTTTCACGGATGCTGGATTTCCCACACCGATTTCAGGAGATCGTTCGACATTTCTTCTCTTCCAAAGGCATCCTTCGGTAAGACTTAATTGCAGTTAAATGTGCATCTTTGTTAGATATTGAAGGATACTATGAATTAGTAGAAGAAGTGTCAGAAGAAATAAGAATAAGAAGAGATAAAATCCGTCACGCAGGGGCTGTGCAAACTAAGCAGATTTCCCACGCGAAGTTATACAATAGAGAAATCTCCATACGAGAGCCAAACAGTTACGGAAATGGCCAAACTAGCTTTTGGCGGGAAACTCATTCGTCCGTTATCCGCCCACATTTAATAAAAATGCAAATATCTCAGTTCATACTCAAAATAGAGAATAAATGATTACAACATTTATAGTATATTTAATTTGCAATAAGATTGGTTCTATACAATTTTTTGATCCGACGTATGGTAACGGAGATATTTCGAATTTTCGAAAATCCCCCCTCTACACCCCCCACCTCCCACTGGTCCGATTTCAGCCATTAACGAACTTGATCTGTCTTTTTGCATAAAACGTTTAAATATCGAGTTTGGTAACGATAAAACAAAAATTGCGACCGCTACAGCGTTAATAGACAAATATATATATATATATATATATATATATATATATATATATATATATATATAATTTTGAACGGACCTCATTTTCGTCAGCTCCTGGGTAGGATCGATGGACATTTGAAGAAATTTTTCGAAAATCGCGTCATGAGTACGACCTCAACAGCTGACTTCCCTTACGGGAAATCTGCTAAAAGGAGACTAATAAGGGGAGGAATATTGTAGAGGATGAGAGAGTGCGAGAGATATTCGGAGAGAGAGGAGAGACGATTTCCAAGAAGAGGATGTAGTGGAAAATCAGTGCAGAGGCTGGCCTGGCTAATGGGACTAGCTTCAAGGATAGGAGTACTCTTGAATTCTATTTAGTCGTATAATCCGGAGAGCTCACTTCATTATTCCGGATTAGTATTATTTCTCTACAAACTATAAGGTATCACAAAGATTTAGCCATTTTTCTTTTTGTAATTCATCTCCCTATTTTCTTCGTTCGTTCCCCTTCTTTGAAATGGGATAACACGGTTATTAAGTTACTTTTTTAATAGCATAGAAATTAGAGCTTCTTCATGACAGTATATATGGTCAATAGTTACTATGTAAATAATGTTAGTATAAAAAATGATCTTTTCAATGTTCGACCCAGTCATCATCAATGTAAAAGAAATTTGTCCATATTCATGTTTCATATTGTTTTTATAATTAAAATGGCTTGGTTGAAATCAATGAAAGGACATTAACATCCATTCCCGATCTTCGGCTTTATACACCTGTTGGCTTCCTTAAAGCTAGAAGAAATGCTAAAGACTTATATTTGGATCATAGATTATGCAATTCATTACACACATAGCGACCAGAAGGATGATAACGCATAATCAGAATAAAATAGGATCCCAAATTCAACTTCATTCTCACATCAGTAATTTTCCAATAACAAAAGTACATATAGGCTACCTGTAAATAAGAAAAACAGAGGAACAGATTAATAAGGATGAGATAAATAATCTAAAGTATGCATTTACTGAATCTTTTCCATTAAGGAATTAAGGAGTTTTTAATACACATAATTAGTTGGAATTGGTGGATTATTTGATTAATAGGATCATTAAAACCTGATATCTACGTGGCCCTAGAACGAAGAAGAACCGGGCAGAGAAATCGTATCAACATTATATGTTGAGGCAGAAAATATAGTCCACAGCAGACCTTTTACGATTGTGTCTTGGATGACCCTTCTGAACCTGAAGAACTTACGCCAAATCGCTTTCTGATAGGATCTACCACGGGTTACCACCTATTTCCAAAAAACATTAGATTTTCGATGAAATGGAGAATCTCTCAATAGCTCACGGATATGTTTTGGTAAAGATGGATAAAGGAGTTCCTTCTAACATTAATCTTAGTGCTAAGTGTTGCATACGACTGTGCAAGTCACCGTTGGTCGATCATAATGGAACCAGAGAAAGTTGGAAGAAAGGAAAGATCTCCGCGCTTTCCCAGGCAAACATTGAAGAGTGAGATAGCTACTGGTAGCAGTATCCTAAACAGGATTCCTGAACAGGGTACCTTCTACCCTTGACATCAGAAGCCCTGACTTGGAGGGGGAGGATATCTCCATTTAGGAATCAGCTATTCTTAATTCACATTTTTATAAATTGAATAAAATGTTTCATATTTGTATTTTTAATAGACCATAAGTTTTAAGAAGAAAAAAATTCGTCATGCAGTAGCTGCGTAAGCTATGTTGATTTCTCACTTGGGTTTGCGAGTGGTTTACTGAAGGCTGAAAACAACAATTGTAGAGCACCCATAGTTTAACAAGATTGATTCTATCACACTTTTTGGCAGCGGCTCATAATACTGAAGATATAATGAGTTTTGTAATTCCCCCCTTTGTACCACCCCTATTCTGGGCCCTATTTCAACCTGTAACTAATACAACCTTTAGTATTGAATGATACAGTTAAATATCGAGCATGCTATAGAACAATAAATATTTTTGAGTCAGACTGTAAAATTTTAAATGGTGACATCATCTCACATGCATGTAACTCACACAGTAGAAGGTCAATGAAAACAATGATTGGTATTTAAGCTTCCGATCAATTGATTCTTGATATAACAACTTATTGTTAATATGACATGTTTACGAATGGGGGTTTAGTGAAGGCTGAAAACTAAAACATCCAAATATCTCGGTTAATATACATGATAGAGAAAATACATTTATATTGATAGGTAATTAAATGTGTAATAAGAAGGGTTCTATAAAATTTTTCGATCCGACGTATAATAACGGAGAGAATTCGACGATTCAAAATTTCCCCTCGCTAAACACCCTCTGGTCCTATTTCAGCCGTTAACGAACTTGATCTTTAATTTTTTTATAAAACGCTGATATATATCCAGTTTGTTAACGATAAGACGAAAATTGCGACCACTAGAGATATAACAAATATATATATATATATATATATATATATATATATAATTTTGAACAGACCACATTTTCGTCATCTCCTAGGTATGATTGATGGTCATTTGTTGGAATTTTTCCAAGATCTCGTCATGAGTATACCTGATTTCCCTGAATTCCTGGAAATCTGCTAACACAGTTGAGAATTAGCATCTGAGCAAGCAACATTTCTGTTAATTCTAGTTAGTTAATTTAGTTAGTTTCCTGCCTCTAGCAACTTTACAGTTGAAAACAATATGCATGTTAAGCATATTGTGCTCAAGTTCAACAAAATTGTGCGCATGTCGGTTTAGTTGGAAGTATTTGTACATAAATCATGGTGCAAGTGTATTCTGAATAATGAAAAGACACACCCTAGTACAAATTAGCAATTTTAGGAACACATATGGTCTAAAGAGCAGATCACAAATGCATATATACGTTATAAAAAAAAATATATTTGCATGTGTACACATTGTATTAATATAGCAAGAAAAGTTTGAATATGAGTATGATCAACTTTTGATGATGAGAATCTGTAAAATTTGCAATATAATTATTTTTCTAAGGTATACATTTAAAATAAAAATAAATATCAAAGAGAAATTGTGTGTATTCTACCTAATCCCAAACCCTACTTCCATAAATGTAAAGGGATTTCTTGTAAAGGGGAAAAAAAGATCAATGTTTTTACATGTAAAGAAATTTATACATGGTACGTTTATCAATAATGAAAAAAGCATCGTGACAAGGAAGAGATGATACACAGGGAAAAAAGTCTTTACAACTGACCTTGGAAAAAAATTTTACCTTTGGTAACCATGCCCTATAAAAGGAATTAATGAATTCCCTAGTGAGTGGATAAAACATAATCTCTTTATTTCCTCCCACATAAATGGATCCCCATACGGAGCCAATAGTATAGTTTCCCTTCAACAATACAATATAAAGCGGGATATATAACGATACAACGATTTTAATTTTATTAAAGTCTATTTGAAACACAAAGTATCTGTGTTAATGATTTTAGCTGTCACGTGTTAGCTATACAACAACCAGACCTTTGTAGTCTGGTTCAATCAAAAATAGTAAAATTTACCTTAAGTCTAAAGTTTAATGATTAAGATTTTTATTTAGAAATAGCATTTATCAGTTTTGCTATTCCACTCATGAACAATGATACTTTTTAAATAATAAAAATTATAATTGTAATATTCTCATTTCATTGGATTACAAATTATTTAATTTACTAAAATCTTTTGTAATACCATAAAACTTCAAATGATGTTGATATTATCATTATTTTTAACAAATTTCCCTGTCCAAAAAAATTCTACACTTCATCAAAAACGTGGACAGTAAACAAGTGAAAATATAGCACCATTTCAAATTAATCCGAAAAATACATAATTTTAACTGAATACTAATTAAATTAAAAAGTCAGCCATACAGGGGCTGTTTAAGTCAAAAAAGATTTTCCACCTGGTGCAATACCACACAGATGACATCATATCACATCCTATTCTGTAATTCTTTCATAATAAACAAAGCTAGAAATTTGAGCTATTTATGAAAATGTATGAATGAAAATGGAGATAACATAGATAGATAGATTGATTTTATTGACTAATATATATATATTAGGCTGAGTCTAGCCCATTTAGTGTTAGTAATCTTACTAATAGTATAGAAAGAAAAAAATATATAAGAACTATTGGCATAATATTAACTTACTACATAAAAAAAATGTTTTTAAGCAGTACTTAAACTTCTAAAATTCTTTATAAACTTAATCTGATTACTACTATTTAAACAGCATATGTATTTACGTTTATTTATTTGTTTCTATATTATAGGGGCAAAGGAAACTATTTAGTGACGGAATTCATTAAATAACATTCTAAGTCCCACCCTGGATAGAAAAGGGTGGTAACCTGTAGATAACCCGTCCCAATTAGCCAGAGTTGCAAAAAGTGGGCGTTAATAAATAATAATAATAATAATTATCATGGTGATCGTATATAGTATGTCATTGCCTAGTTGCATACTGCTTAAAGGAATAGCTAAATCATGTTCTGTTTATGAATGTCCTCAATGTGAAGAATATTTTCCAGAGACATTATGTCATCACTCGTGGCTATAAACTTATTTTTTATATATTCTTATGTTCTATATATGGAAGTGGCATGAAGAATATAATTCTTAAGAACGAAGAAAGAAAAGAAATAAAACACTACGTCGTATTTATGATTGAAATAAGACGGTTTGCTGTATACTGACCTATCAATTATGTGAAATGTGTAGGAATGGGCTATATTAAATGGTGAACACTAAAAAATGTCTATTAGAGGAAAAGTTTAATTCAAATCAGGCCTCATGAATATGAGTATCTAGGATACTGACCGTACTTGGCTGTTCGGTACCCAAAATTTTTAATGAAATATTCTTCCAGCCAAACATAACTTTTTCACACAATGCAGCCGTAAAATAAATACAAATAACATTTAAAATATTGTAATCTCATATGCAAAAAAAATACAAAATATTATAGCATTGGTTGGTCAGCAGTTTAACTTTAACCTCTGCCAACCTGGAAAAAACATTTATGGTTTATCCAACTCATCTTTTTTTCTTTTTTTTTTTCTTTTTTCTCCACCTCTGCTCCCAACTCATCTGCAACACCCATCCAACTCATCTGCAAGGTATGAGTTATCTGAACTATCATTCAACGAAACTACTTCATAGATGACCTCTAAAATTCTTTAACCATCTTACATTGACCGGTTTTAGTGTTGAGGGAGAAATTTGGTTTGGCCCTAATTAGAGAAATTTAGATTAAATTACTCGCTGCTTGGTTAACAATTCTTGATCATCCCCCATCCAAAATAACTTCTTCTTATATGTGAGCAAGGAAGAACTAGAAGGCGAGAGGAAGGACGATAATGGGGTTATTATGACAACTGTAAGTGTGACCCCAGGGCTTGTCCGAATGAAGACTAGAAAGTACATTGAAAAGCCAGACACCATTGAGGAGATAGGGATTTTGTTGGTTCATCTGAAGAAGTAGAGGGACGGATGGACGTCTTGATTTAGTAACCCATGGTTGGATTATTTTCTGAGAACCGTAGGTCTCTTTGCGCCAAGCAGTGCGCTATAATTTCACGGATGCTGGATTTCCTGCACGGATTTTAGGATTTCTTCTCTTCCAAAGGGATGCTTTGGTAAGCCTTAATTGCTGGTCAAGTGTGCATCTTTGTTAGTTATTAAAGGAAGCAATGAATTAGTAAGAAGTGTCAGAAGAAGCAAAGACAGATACTTGTGGAGAGAGATAAAAGCCCGTCACGCAAGGGCTGCGTAAACTAAGCAGATTTCCCACGCGAAGTTATACAATAGAGAAATCTCCATACGAGAGCCAAACAGTTACGGAAATGGCCAAACTAGCTTTTGGCGGGAAACTCATTCGTCCGTTATCCGCCCACATTTAATAAAAATGCAAATATCTCAGTTCATACTCAAAATAGAGAATAAATGATTACAACATTTATAGTATATTTAATTTCCAATAAGATTGGTTCTATACAATTTTTTGATCCGACGTATGGTAACGGAGGTATTTCGAATTTTCGAAAATCCCCCCTCTACACCCCCCCACCTCCCACTGGTCCGATTTCAGCCATTAACAAACTTGATCTGTCTTTTTGCATAAAACGTTTAAATATCGAGTTTGGTAACGATAAAACAAAAATTGCGACCGCTACAGCGTTAATAGACAAATATATATATATATATATATATATATATATATATATATATATATATAATTTTGAACGGACCTCATTTTCGTCAACTCCTGGGTAGGATCGATGGACATTTGAAGAAATTTTTCGAAAATCGCGTCATGAGTACGACCTCAACAGCTGACTTCCCTTACGGGAAATCTGCTAAAAGGAGACTAATAAGGGGAGGAATATTGTAGAGGATGAGAGAGTGCGAGAGATATTCGGAGAGAGAGGAGAGACGATTTCCAAGAAGAGGATGTAGTGGAAAATCAGTGCAGAGGCTGGCCTGGCTAATGGGACTAGCTTCAAGGATAGGAGTACTCTTGAATTCTATTTAGTCGTCTAATCCGGAGAGCTCACTTCATTATTCCGGATTAGTATTATTTCTCTACAAACTATAAGGTATCACAAAGATTTAGCCATTTTTCTTTTTGTAATTTATCTCCCTATTTTCTTCGTTCGTTCCCCTTCTTTGAAATGGGATAACACGGTTATTAAGTTACTTTTTTAATAGCATAGAAATAAAAGCTTCTTCATGACAGTATATATGGTCAATAGTTACTATGTAAATAATGTAATTTTACATGGTCATTTAAAGCCGTCAGTTAGTATAAAAAATGATCTTTTCAATGTTCGACCCAGTCATCATCAATGTAAAAGAAATTTGTCCATATTCATGTTTCATATTGTTTTTATAATTAAAATGGCTTGGTTGAAATCAATGAAAGGACATTAACATCCATTCCCGATCTTCGGCTTTATACACCTGTTGGCTTCCTTAAAGCTAGAAGAAATGCTGAAGACTTATATTTGGATCATAGATTATGCAATTCATTACACACATAGCGACCAGAAGGATGATAACGCATAATCAGAATAAAATAGGATCCCAAATTCAACTTCATTCTCACATCAGTAATTTTCCAATAACAAAAGTACATATAGGCTACCTGTAAATAAGAAAAACAGATTAATACCAGAGGAACAGATTAATAAGGATGAGATAAATAATCTAAAGTATGCATTTACTGAATCTTTTCCATTAAGGAATTAAGGAGTTTTTAATACACATAATTAGTTGGAATTGGTGGATTATTTGATTAATAGGATCATTAAAACCTGATATCTACGTGGCCCTAGAACGAAGAAGAACCGGGCAGAGAAATCGTATCAACATTATATGTTGAGGCAGAAAATATAGTCCACAGCAGACCTTTTACGATTGTGTCTTGGATGACCCTTCTGAACCTGAAGAACTTACGCCAAATCGCTTTCTGATAGGATCTACCACGGGTTACCACCTATTTCCAAAAAACATTAGATTTTCGATGAAATGGAGAATCTCTCAATAGCTCACGGATATGTTTTGGTAAAGATGGATAAAGGAGTTCCTTCTAACATTAATCTTAGTGCTAAGTGTTGCATACGACTGTGCAAGTCACCGTTGGTCGATCATAATGGAACCAGAGAAAGTTGGAAGAAAGGAAAGATCTCCGCGCTTTCCCAGGCAAACATTGAAGAGTGAGATAGCTACTGGTAGCAGTATCCTAAACAGGATTCCTGAACAGGGTACCTTCTACCCTTGACATCAGAAGCCCTGACTTGGAGGGGGAGGATATCTCCATTTAGGAATCAGCTGTTCTTAATTCACATTTTTATAAATTGAATCATATGTTTCAAATTTGTATTTTTAATAGACCTTAAGTTTTAAGGAAAAAAAAATTCCGTCATGCAGTAGCTGCGTAAGCTATGTTGATTTCTCACTTGCGTTTGTGAGTGGTTTACTGAAGGCTGAAAACAACAATTGTAGAGCACCCATAGTTTAACAAGATTGGTTCTATCACACTTTTTGGCAGCGGCTCATAATAATGAAGATATATTGAGTTTTGTAATTCCCCCCTTTGTACCACCTCTATTCTGGGCCCTATTTCAACCTGTAACTAATACAACCTTTAGTATTGAATGAAACAGTTAAATATCGAGCATGCTATAGAACAATAAACATTTTTGAGTCAGACCGTAAAATTTTAAATGGTGACATCATCTCCGATCAATTGATTCTTGATATAACAGCTTATTGTTAATATGGCATGATTATATATGGGGGTTAAGGGAAGGCTGAAAACTAAAACATCCAAATATCTCGGTTAATATACATGATAGAGAAAATACATTTATATTGATAGGTAATTAAATGTGTAATAAGATGGGTTCTATAAAATTTTTCGATCCGACGTATAATAACGGAGAGAATTCGACTATTCAAAATTTCCCCTCGCTAAACACCCTCTGGTCCTATTTCAGCCATTAACGAACTTGATCTTTAATTTTTTTATAAAACGCTTATATATATCCAGTTTTTTAACGATAAGACGAAAATTGCGACCACTAGAGATATAACAAATATATATATATATATATATATATATATATATAATTTTGAACATACCACATTTTCGTCATCTCCTAGGTATGATTGATGGTCATTTGTTGGAATTTTTCCAAGATCCCGTCATGAGTATACCTGATTTCCCTGAATTCCTGGAAATCTGCTAACACAGTTGAGAATTAGCATCTGAGCAAGCAACATTTCTGTTAATTCTAATTAGTTATTTTAGTTAGTTTCGTGCCTCTAGCAACTTTACAGTTGAAAACAATATGCATGTTAAGCATATTGTGCTCAAGTTCAACAAAATTGTGCGCATGTCGGTTTAGTTGGAAGTATTTGTACATAAATCATGGTGCAAGTGTATTGTGAATAATGAAAAGACACACCCTAGTACAAATTAGCAATTTTAGGAACACATATGGTCTGAAGAGCAGATCACAAATGCATATATACGTTATAAAAATATATATTTGCATGTGTACACATTGTATTAATATAGCAAGAAATGTTTGAATATGAGTATGATCAACTTTTGATGATGAGAATCTGTAAAATTTGCAATATAATTATTTTTCTAAGGTATACATTTAAAATAAAAATAAATATCAAAGAGAAATTGTGTGTATTCTACTTGATCCCAAACCCTACTACCATAAATGTAAAGGGATTTCTTATAAAGGAAAAAAAAAGATCAATGTTTTTACATGTAAAGAAATTTATACATGCTACGTTTATCAATAATGAAAAAAGCATCGTGACAAGGAAGAGATGATACACAGGGAAAAAAGTCTTTACAACTGACCTTGGAAAAAAATTTTACCTTTGGTAACCATGCCCTATAAAAGGAATTAATGAATTCCCTAGTGAGTGGATAAAACATAATCTCTTTATTTCCTCCCACATAAATGGATCCCCATATGGAGCCAATAGTATAGTTTCCCTTCAACAATACAATATAAAGCGGGAAATATAACGATACAACGATTTTAATTTTATTAAATTCTATTTGAAACACAAAGTATCTGTGTTAATGATTTTAGCTGTCACGTGTTAGCTATACAACAACCAGACCTTTGTAGTCTGGTTCAATCAAAAATAGTAAAATTTACCTTAAGTCTAAAGTTTAATGATTAAGATTTTTATTTAGAAATAGCATTTATCAGTTTTGCTATTCCACTCATGAACAATGATACTTTTTAAATAATAAAAATTATAATTGTAATATTCTCATTTCATTGGATTACAAATTATTTAATTTACTAAAATCTTTTGTAATACCATAAAACTTCAAATGATGTTGATATTATCATTATTTTTAACAAATTTCCCTGTCCAAAAAAATTCTACACTTCATCAAAAACGTGGACAGTAAACAAGTGAAAATATAGCACCATTTCAAATTAATCCGAAAAATACATAATTTTAACTGAATACTAATTAAATTAAAAAGTCAGCCATACAGGGGCTGTTTAAGTCAAAAAAGATTTTCCACCTGGTGCAATACCACACAGATGACATCATATCACATCCTATTCTGTAATTCTTTCATAATAAACAAAGCTAGAAATTTGAGCTATTTATGAAAATGTATGAATGAAAATGGAGATAACATAGATAGATAGATTGATTTTATTGACTAATATATATATATTAGGCTGAGTCTAGCCCATTTAGTGTTAGTAATCTTACTAATAGTATAGAAAGAAAAAATATATAAGAACTATTGGCATAATATTAACTTACTACATAAAAAAAAATGTTTTTAAGCAGTACTTAAACTTCTAAAATTCTTTATAAACTTAATCTGATTACTACTATTTAAACAGCATATGTATTTACGTTTATTTATTTGTTTCTATATTATAGGGGCAAAGGAAACTATTTAGTGACGGAATTCATTAAATAACATTCTAAGTCCCACCCTGGATAGAAAAGGGTGGTAACCTGTAGATAACCCGTCCCAATTAGCCAGAGTTGCAAAAAGTGGGCGTTAATAAATAATAATAATAATAATTATCATGGTGATCGTATATAGTATGTCATTGCCTAGTTGCATACTGCTTAAAGGAATAGCTAAATCATGTTCTGTTTATGAATGTCCTCAATGTGAAGAATATTTTCCAGAGACATTATGTCATCACTCGTGGCTATAAACTTATTTTTTATATATTCTTATGTTCTATATATGGAAGTGGCATGAAGAATATAATTCTTAAGAACGAAGAAAGAAAAGAAATAAAACACTACGTCGTATTTATGATTGAAATAAGACGGTTTGCTGTATACTGACCTATCAATTATGTGAAATGTGTAGGAATGGGCTATATTAAATGGTGAACACTAAAAAATGTCTATTAGAGGAAAAGTTTAATTCAAATCAGGCCTCATGAATATGAGTATCTAGGATACTGACCGTACTTGGCTGTTCGGTACCCAAAATTTTTAATGAAATATTCTTCCAGCCAAACATAACTTTTTCACACAATGCAGCCGTAAAATAAATACAAATAACATTTAAAATATTGTAATCTCATATGCAAAAAAAATACAAAATATTATAGCATTGGTTGGTCAGCAGTTTAACTTTAACCTCTGCCAACCTGGAAAAAACATTTATGGTTTATCCAACTCATCTTTTTTTCTTTTTTTTTTTTTCTTTTTTCTCCACCTCTGTCCCCAACTCATCTGCAACACCCATCCAACTCATCTGCAAGGTATGAGTTATCTGTACTATCATGCAACGAAACTACTTCATAGATGACCTCTAAAATTCTTTAACCATCTTACATTGACCGGTTTTAGTGTTGAGGGAGAAATGTGGTTTGGCCCTAATTAGAGAAATTTGTATATAATATGAATAACATAGCCAATAAATTAGTTTCACGCTCCGATAGTTCTAATTAATGTAGAGTTACATATTCGGTGCTGTAATTAACAAGTATAAATCATTCAAAACGGCCAACTAAAATGGTCTATAATTACTTATGTAGTTTACAGTTTACACTAATGACAAGGAGGATGGTTGTGTGTCAACACAAAATGGCACTATAATTAATTGCATATATTTGTTTACCTATTACTGGGTAATTTACTTATCGTCGAATTCAAAGGGTCAAGCTCCAAATGGACTATAATTGCGCATAGATAACAATTTTCTCTATAGCAGATGCGCCAAAAAGGCTTTTTCAACCATTAAATGGAATTATCTGTTATATTTACAATGTTTTTGGGTGGCAGTTTGTCCACATCGACAGGAGACATTTAAATATCAAAAAGGTGATTTTATCACGAAGGAAGTTTACCCTCACTTCCAGAAGGAATTTCAAAGATGAATAACTGACTATTTTTATAGTAATTAAAATATCAATAATAGATTTTATTATTATTATTTATTAACGTCCACCTTTTGCAACTTAGGCTAATTGAGACGGGTTATCTACAGGTTACCACCCTTTTCTAGCTAGGGTGGGATTTTAGGATGTTATTTAATGAATTTCGTCACATAATAATTTCCTTTGCCCAGGCCAGAATCGAACTCGTCACTCTAGGTTTAAAATGTGAGATAAAGCTAATCTCATTTCATTATAAAGTTATCTTATTTCTTAAGATTTTATGAATACAGAAGGAATTTAAAGATGGCCTGTGGACTTATCATTTCCAATGAAGTTGAACCTCATTCTTAGGTGGAATTAAAATTTAAAAAATAGACATTGTTCTTGGGGGAATTTAACCTATAATTGTCGAGGAAGTTTACCCTTATACTCGCGAGGAGTTACTACCACTCATTTGGTTATATTACCTAGGACGTATTTTTCTCATACTCAGAAGGAATTAAATAATAAAACATAAACATTATTACAAAGGAAATTTAAACTCTTACCCAGAAGAAATTTGCAGAGCAAGAATAGTCTACAATTGTCGAGGAAATTTACCCTTATATGGGCGATGAATTATTTTTTCTAATTTGGCTATATAATCTAGGAGGTATTTTTCTCATACACAGTAGGAATTCAAATATTATAGGCATTATACTGGAGAGAATTTAACCTTTACCCAGAAGAAATTTAAAAATCAAGAATAGTCTATAATTGTCGAGGAAGTTAACCTTTATACTTATTAATATGAGGAATTAATATTTCAAATTTAGGTATATTACCTAAGACGTATTTTCCTCATACTCAGAAGGAATTAAATTATTAACATAGACAGTATTCAGGAGGGAATTTGACCTCTTTCCCAGAAGAAATTTACAGATCTGTTGTAACGACGAGTTAATTGAACTCAGGCCGTAAAATATTTCGGACCAAACGAGTTAGTCTACGCTCTAGACTACAGGCAAGGGAAGCGTTCTGGAAACCCGGGGTGATCCAAAATATACTCGGACAGAACACTTGGCTCGTTGAAGTAGAAGGAAGGCTGATGAAGAAACACACGGATCAGCTGAGGAGAAGGAAGGTATTGGCAGAAGAAGGGGATTATCTAAGGGGGCAGATGTTGTAGTGCAGAAGTGAAGTAGTTCAGAGGTTTGGAGAGAGATATATGTGTAGTAGGTTGAGAAAACATGAAGTTAATATAAGATTTGTTGTTAAAAGTAAAAAGTGTCTATTCTATTACAAATAAGTTATTTGTAAACATAACAAGATCAAAAATAATCTATGACTGTTGAATAAGAAGGAAGCATATTATCAAAAATGTACATTATTATGGAGAAAATTAAAACTCTTACCCAGGAGAAATTTACAGATCAAAAATAGTCTATAACTGTCGAAGGAGTTTACCCTTATACCCATGAGGAAATAATATCTCATGGAATAAACATGGGTATATCACAGAGGACGTAATGTCCTCGTACTCAAAAGGACCTTATAAATCAAAAATCCACTATTAATACCCACGAACTTTCGCCGTATATCTTTATAAATTTAATATCTATTATTATTAGCTAGGACGCCACTCTTTCTGTCCAAGAAGAATTAGTATATCGAAAATCCAAGAAATTCCCCGATTTGAGAATGGTTTGCAGCAGACTTGAGATAAGAAGGAGGCGAACTTGACAAGATCGGCCTGATAGTGGGTGGGGAACTTCTCCGGATGGGGTCAGGGTAAAGGCTGACCGCCAATTTTGGGCTGCTTATACTATTTCCCTAGTTTGATATTATAATCCAAATATAACTTTAAATGAGTGCAATACATAAAGTAAAATACGGTAACTGTCTCAAAAAATGCCTAGTGCCTTGAATAAAGGGAAGTCTCTGCCAAAATATAATCCTCATAAATATTGTTACGAAAATTAAATACATGAAAAATTAAAGAGAGATAGTCACGTATTTGGGAGGTAGATCAAAGAAGCCGACAGGGGATCGAGTCCGTTCGAGTCCTGTTCTGGAAGAGTCTGGGCCTTCCCTTTGATGTTTTCCCGCCAATATATATAAGATATATATATATATATCTATATATTTGTCTGTTAACTCTCTAGCTGTCGCAATTTTTGTTTGATCAGTTACCAAACTCGGAATTTAATCGTTTTATGTAAAAAGGAAGATCAAGTTCGTTAACGGCTGAAATCGGACCAGTGGGAGTTCCGCCGAGAGCTCTGGCGGCCGTTTCGATAACTATTCGTCCCTCGTGAATAGGTTTAGAGGTTAGGTTAACTGTTTTCTGGGGCTAGAAACTACTGGGTTATTACGCCCTAAATAATGTTTTAGGTTTAGAGGTTTCTTACTTCTACAGTTGTTATTAGGCAGATTTCTCTATTATAAAACTTCACGTGGGAAATCTGCTTAGTTTACGCAGCCGCTGCGTGACGGACTTTTCTGAGACCATGACGAAAGCATGTTAGTAAAAGGAAAAATATAGGTATAGATAGCAATTTCGGTTATCCTAATTTCTACACCTCAAACCGGCATATCAAATATCAGTATGATGTAATAATTATATTTTGACGTAAAACTACATTCATTTTAACTCATAATAAAATTTTTGATAATAAATTCGTCAATGTTTCTCTATAATATATGATAAAACATGATTGTAGTTTGTTGGCAATGAAGAGTTAAGCATTTGCGTTAATCCGATCTTAATATTTCACCAGGAAACATTTATTATTGCAATGCTCGGAATACAGCTATTATAGAGAGCAATACTTGAAGAAGTTTATATCAACAAGTGATGACTTAATGTCACTGGAAAATATTCTTCACATTGAGGACATTCATAAACTGAACATGATTTACTCATTCCTGTCAGCAGTATGCAACTAGGCAACGACATAGTTTATACCATTATCATGAAAATTAAACCCTATAATTTAGAAATGTCCAACGAAGTCAATTAACGCGTCACAGTAAACAAATAAACAAAAATAAATACTTATATGTTGAATTACTATTCAACATATAAGTAAAATTCTTTATAATTTAATCTGATTAGTACTCTAATCAGATTAAATTATAAAGAATTTTAGAAGTTTAAGTACCTGAAAACATTTAATAAAAAAAATGTATTATTTTGTTGCATATAGTAAGTTAATACTATGTCACTAGTACTTATATATATAAATATGTATATATATATTTTTTCTTTTTGTATATTACTAGTAAGATTACTAAGACTAAATGGGCCAGACTCAGGCTGAAATATGTATATATTAGCCAATAAAATCTATCTATTCTATCTATTTCACCAGGGAAATAATTGTTACTCCCTATCATTGATTTTGGGAACAACTATTAGGAAGATTTATGAAAAGGCGTAGAACCTGGTTTATTACAGTTTAACACAAACACAATGCCCAGAGGCAGGTTAACAAACATAAATTACTGCTTTTCCGCCAGTGCCTCTTCAATCGGCTGCTAACACGATATTAAACTTATATATAATGAGTATAATACATTTTTAAAAACAAGAACAAGAAGATTTGACAATTGAAATAACTTTTATTCTAAATAGATTCGTGTAATTGCCAATTCTTACACTCCCGGTATAAACCACCAAATGAAGGACCATTTACTTTATATGTTGCAGACATATTTGTGTTTAGTAATAAAGATGACGGGATGATTTCGTGAGCAGTTTAATGCAATATTTATATTTCCAAGAAGAACAATTCCTATCTCGATCGGTCAACGGCAGGCAGCCATTATAATATCTGAAATAGCTCTCTCCACCAAGCCGTTTTTTCTTTACTATACAATTTTCTTCTTAATATAAAAATATAAATGTTTCTCATAGCTGAGTATAAATGACCTCTGAATCAGGATAACGAGCAAAGCCTGCAACCCTCAGACTGACCACGCATCGTACTAGCTCTGACGATGACTGAAAGTACTTCCGAAATTCAAAGAGGAAATTCTTCATGGCCATGAGAAGAATAGTTATTTATTATACAAGTGACGAAAGTAGATCATTTTACAACTCGAGTGAAACGTTTGCCCACACGAGCGAAGCGAGTGTGGTAATTTCACGAGAGTTGTAAATTCTACTTTCGTCACGAGTGTAATATTAAATTTTTTCTGTAATCGTGTAATACATGATCAGATCTAACCAGAATATGAACAAAATTAGGATGTTGTGAAGATTATGGTATGTTATTGGTAGGTTATAAGCATGGTTGTGAAAGGTTATAAGCATAGTTATAAAACAACTAGTGATGATTGTGAAGTAGTGCAGTTATAAACAAGGAAGGTAATTATTATTATATTTAAATTTTAAAATATATTGATTATTTCCACCAATAATTCATTCACATTTCAATTTATTTTGTTAAAATAAATTCTTACAATGTTAAGAAACATTTAAAAGCATTTAATTTCCAACTTCAAATTATTTTTTAATTTATACTTATTACTAATTAAGAAGGCAATTCACTTTCTTCACTCTATTGCAAAATGTTTCACTTTCTTCACTCATTTCAGTTTAGTAATGTTACCATTATTCAACGATTACAGAAAAATGTTTTTTATTTATAGTGTGTATAGAATTATGTTTCCGGCGGCCTTTCTTGCATTAAACCAAACAGGATTATATTCATTATTCCATTTCTATGTTTTCTCAATTTAAATCAGAGGTTAATATAGTACTCAGGAATAAACTTGCCTGCTTTGGTCGTATCTTCACAATTTTATATTTAATCAATTCAACCTTCAAAAATAAGTATTATTATCTAAAGAGCTCATAAATGCTTAATCATTTTAAGATAATCCTGCATTTCACTAAAAGTGCTACCTGAATATCTCAATTGTGAAACAAAATGAGAGAAGCATAGCCATTATTCAAAGTTAATTGAATATTAACCTTGGATTGCTTAAAATTAGCCTAGAAATTGTAACGGAAAATAATTCACTATTATCGTATGCCGCTATAAAAAAAAAATAATGGTTAAATTGCTACTGATTGAGGCCTTCTGAAATAGACTAACAGTTTCAGAGTTATCAGATAACAACTTCAAAGCGTAATGGCGGCAATTTAGGTTAGTCAATGATTACTAACGTCTATAAAAGAGGATAAATGCCACTTCAGTTTTCTCAGTTATTGTCCCTAAAGTTGGGCAATAATGTTTATCTTCGACATCTGGCAATTATTCGTCTTTCTGGCCATGAATGTTCTTGATTTCACGCAATTTTTTTTTAAGAAAGTAATCTTTAATTAAGACCATCTGGTGTAAAATATTTTCCATTTAGCTTTCTAAAACAAAGAAAAACCTAGAGTGGCGAGTTCGATTCTCGCCTGGGCAAAGGAAATTATTTAGTGACGAAATTCATTAAATAACGTCCTAAAATCCCACCCTGGCTAGAAAAGGGTGGTAACCTGTAGATAACCCGTCCCGATTAGCCTAAGTTGCAAAAAGTGGACGTTAATAAATATTTATTTATTTATTAACGTCCACTTTTTGCGACTTAGGCTAATCGGGACGGGTTATCTACAGGTTACCACCCTTTTCTAGCCAGGGTGGGATTTTAGGACGTTATTTAATGAATTTCGTCACTAAATAATTTCCTTTGCCCAGGCAAGAATCGAACTCGCCACTCTAGGTTTACCATGTGAGATAAAGGTCAACGCTTTAACTCGCATGGCTAACCTGAGCCCCCGTTAATAAATAAATAATAATAAAACAAAGAATAAAAGAATACCAATGTTTGAAATTAGAAAAACACTACTATGTTCAGGTAACTCACATTTGTCTGGTAAGTGTTAATCACTTAAGATGTCAATACATGAATGGTTAATTAATTAATAGATATAAATATAAAATATCATTAATTTGAGCAGAGTTAGTAGAAATTTGAAAAAATGTAGCCTATAAAATCAAAATTAATTTTTCTATTGTACATGGGCATTCTCCTGGCAGAATAACAAATTTAATCTTCTTAACATCTTCATGGTAAAAAAAGTAAAATTAAAGATAAATTTCTTTCATAATAATAATAATTAAGGCTCTTCAAACTAAAAATTAAAGCTCTTCCTTTTCCTTCAATAAAACTAATTTTAAAGAGTAAGATCTAAGTTGTGACACGTTTATTGGACTTATTAGTGAATCCTTGCTCCCAAATAATAGGTAAAGCAACGTGTAAAAATTATTCACGAATAAAACTCCTTAGGCAGGACTTTTTTCATTTCTAAAAATCATACATTCAATTTTGAAAACATTAAAATAATTGATAAAAAAAGAAATAATATAAAACGAATAAATAAAGAAAACCCCAGTTCGACGCTGGTTGAAGGTGCCCAGTAGCCATTAGTTTTTCTTCTGAAACTCATTGCATATGCCATTCTTCATCATGGTGAATTTGGTTCCCAAGGAAAAATAAAATATTAAAATATTTTCCTTTTTCAGTTAAATGAGGTTCCGTCGACAGACAACAGTTTTCCAGCTGTGGTGCAATGAGTATACAAATTCTTCTTCTTTGAAGGGGAACTTGGATTTCGTTTTTCAGAGTTCTTCCCTCCAGTCAGGATGTAAACCTTCTCCTATCATTTGTGCATGTGTTTGTGTGTGTGTGTGTGTGTGTGTGTTTGGATGCTCTGAGGCGAGCTGGTGCAAGCAGTTCAGTAACCATAGAATGGTAAGTCAGTAGCCTCTGAAATCCGTATCCGCTGTCACGTACACTTTCTACACTCGACGAAATGACGAAAATGAGGTTCTTTCAAAATTGTGTATATACAAAATACTAAAAATAACTAACTGTTACCGCTGTAGAGGTCGCAATTGTTGTTTTATCGTTACCAAACACGAAATATAAGCGTTTTTATGTAAATATAAATTTCGAGTTCGTAATGACTGAGATCGGATAGGGGACGGTTTAGACGGAAAAACTCTAAAAAATCGAAATATCTCCGTTATTATACGTCAGATTGAAAACGTGTATAGAACTAATCTTACTGTAAATTTAATTTTCTATGCATATTGTCTCTAAGATTAATGTTAGCCGAGATATTTGGAATGTTTTGTTGTCAGCCTTCAGTTAACCCCCACTCCTACTCATGCCCGAATAATAATAAGCAATTATTACATAAAATTCTTTATTCTATGCTTAAACTCAAAATATTGTTTCCATAGGACCTTTGTTATACGAGATACATTCAAATTCGTTGTGCGATGACCAAATCAATAAAGGTATTGCGTTCTTGTTGCGAAAATGTTCATTTGAACTATACCATACTCGGTATCAAACTTTCTTATACAACACTTAAGATCTGTGATTTGCCAAAGTCCGATCAGGAACAGTGAGGGTTTAGAGAGCGGGGTAATTATAAAATTCAAAAACATCTCCGTTATTATTAGTCCGATCATAAAATGTTATATAATCAATCTTGTTAAACTATTAAAGTTCTACAATGTCTGTTCTATGCATTTTTTCATAACTTAAGTACTAAGTACCCCCTCGTACTCATCGGTTTTTTCCCCATAGAAATAGGGAATATGTGGTATGGTCAGATCGTGTCATAGCATCATGTAGGTAATCTGCTTAGTTTACGCAGCTCCTGCGTGGCGGACTTTATATTGTTTTCATGGGGAAAATCTCAGTAACGAAAAATTCAGTACAAAAGTGACTATTGGAAATCGAGACGAATGTTGAAAATTCCTACAAAGAAGAATTTCATGCAGCACTCTAAACATAGCGAACGTTGGCTTAGCTAAAATATTTAAACCTCGATTAATATTCCATTTAGTAGTCTGGTGGTATCCGAGGGAAACAGTTAGTCCAAGCTCCCGCTTAGATTTAATTATTCTCGGACTCCTAGCGGAGGGATGGAATTGACAAGGGTAGAGACCTGGGTGGTGTGTTTGTGAGTGGGCCGAGGTAGCCCCAATTTCCAGCAGGCATATGATATGTACACGCAAAAGCTGTTATCGCGTCCCGAGAACTAGACAGTGAGTAGAGCGTGTGTGTGTGCGTGCGCGAGTGTGTGTGTGAGAGAGAGAGCGAGAGGGAGAGGCTGAAAGAGGCAAACTGGATTATATGATACATATATCAGAGTTAGGAAGGAAAACTGGCCGTGACTGCGAGAGCATTACCCCATCTGCCGGCGAGCCTGCCTACCACTAACTGAATTACTCTCGTGTGCCAACACCCCCCCCCCCACACACCCTTGAGCTAGGTAACCTCCCTCTACGTCTCATATCCCCATTTAGCAAATTATATTTTATCATTATTATCACCAGCCATATTTCTTCCCGCCCCCCCAAAATTTTCACGCCACCTCCTCGATAATGCGACCCATTAGAGAGAAGAAGCTAGGAGACAGGGCGAGGGGGGGAGGCGACATGGGTAGAATAACAGTACAAAAAACAACTCTCACAAAAAATTCTTGGAGCGCAGACAAGAATTTCGTACTTCAATTCATTTCCTATATTCATGTACGAAGAACGAGCTGTGTTCTCCATACCTCTTGTACGATTGAAAAGTCCGTCGCTCAGGGGCTGCGTTAACTAAGCAGATTTTCCACGCGCGTCATGTATTTGCATTTTCCTCAAAACATAGAAGTTCAATGAGAACAATATTTGGTAGTTAGACTTCAAATAATGTGCTTCACAATATTACACCTTTCTGTCAATATGATATGATTAGAAGTGGGGGGTTTACTGAAAGCTGAAAACTAAAAAATGCAAATATCTCCATTATTAATCAAGATAATGAAAAAATGTACATAACAACATTTATAGATCATTACATTTGCAATAAGATTGGTTCTATACACATTTTCCATCTAACGCATAATAACGGAGATATTTCGAATTTTCTAAATTGTCCCCTCTAAATACTCCCTCTCACTTGTCCAGTTTTAGCCTTTAACTCTGTCTTCATTTTGTCATAAAACGGCTAAATATCGATTTAGGTATTGATCAGACAAAAATTGTGACCGCTAGAGCGTTCAAAATATTTCTTCAAATGTCCATCGATCCTACCTAGAAGATGAGAAATATATATGTATGTGTGTGTGTGTGTGTGTGTGTGTGTGTGTGTGTGTATATATATATATATATATATATATATATATATATATCTGTTAACGCTCTAGCGGTCGTAATTTTTGTTTAATCATTAATGGATATTTAAACGTTTTATGTAAAAATAAAGATTAGGTTCGTAAAACGATTAAAATCTGAAGGGGAGTAGTTTAAAAGGGGGATTTCGAAACATCTCCCTTATGATACGTCGGATCGAAAAAGTGTATACAGCAAATCTCATTACAAATTGAATTTCCCATAAATATTGTTATGTACGTTTTTTCACTATCTTGATCATTAACCGAGATATTTTGATTTTTTAGTCTTGGGTCTTCTTTAAACCCACACTCCTACTCATTCCATATTAACAACAAGCTGTTATATTATGACGCATACTATTTAAAGCATAAATAGCAAACATTTTTTTCAGTGAACTTTTACGTTTTGAGATAAAGGCAAATAAGTGAGAAATCTTCTTAATTAACGCAGCCACTGCATGACGGATCTTTTATTATAATTAAGTCGCAGAAGACAGGAATTTTCGAAAACTTTTCCAAAAAAAAAAATTGAATTTAATTCCTACATTTAGCATTCTAATTACTTAATTTTGTCTAATTAGCTATAACGAATTTGTATTTTTACTGCTGTACACCAAAATATAGATAAAATATTCAATAAAACCACTATATCTCTTAAATAATCTTTTTTCACGCCTTTTTTTCAATAATTGTCTGCGATCTATGTTATAACATTAGGTTATAATAATGCCGGAACTATTTTTACAATGATCAGTTCCATTTATAATTTATCTTTTTTAAATGAATTTTCAAACTTATTTCATTGAGGCTATCTTTTTCTTTTTTAATTTCTTCTTAACGAATCGTTCCAAAAGGGCTGTCTAGTTGGTTATTTGTTGCTGAGGCAATGTTAGTGATAGCCTTGGATGGATTCAATCAGAAATCCATTTCCCAGTAGCAATCAATGGCCGGGTGTCCATTGAGGGAGAGAGACGCGGATCTAGACCTAACAGAGATTTATACCTACTTTAATCCCAGAGCTGGGGAACCGATTGCGTGACGTCACCACCCCCGGGGCCTATACAGCTATCCCTGATAGGCCTATCTTCGGCCTACCCCATAGTCGAGTGCTTCTCTCTCTCTTTTTTTAGGGGTGGTTTCTATCCGCTTCATTTATGCAAGTCCTTTTTTTTTATTCGAGATCCCGACCAATGAGTCCAAATTTACTGGGCTTAGTTTCTTTTCTATCTGTTTCTCTAAGCCAGTTGTAAGCTCACTCAATGGGGACGTCCGAATAAAAATATCGTTCCTCGATAACTTATTTATTTTTTATTGTAATTTTCCACAATATTATTTTCCAAGTTGTGTCAAAACAAGATTATAAATAAAATAATGCATGGCTGTCATGGACATCTCGTGGACATTGTGGTTCCAAACAAACATCTTACACCATCCTACAAAATCATATAAACATCAACAATAATCTGGAAACTAATGTTACTTCAGAGCAACAACCACCCAATAATTTGTATGTATCTTTAACATATGTTCATAGCTCTTCATCTTCATAAAAAAAAGTTATGAGTACAAACCACTAATTAGAACCAAAATTCCAGAACAAATATTTTAGCTGTGCAGCTAAAGCTGTTTGATTCTGAAACAATGTGAATGCCATTTATTTATGTAATTTTTTGTTAAATTTACTAATTATTTCAATCTTATGAACAATTCCATAAAAAGTATTGTTAAAAGACTTTAAGCTACATATTACTCCATCCATACGCATTTTTCATTTTCAGCCACCACACTGTTTTCCCCCACATTTGGGTGCTTGGCCATTTCCTCTCGCGAAAATACAATCTTTTCGAAATACCTTCTTGTTACCACAAGCTTCCTTCAACACCTTAAAGTGGACTCAAGATCTTACGTTGCTTATGTATACCGCTACTAACTGTTTTACCTAAACCTCATCTTCTCCAGCTGAGCCCACGATTCCCTACCTTCTCTCACCTATTTCTTTTTTCTTTCTCGGTGTGACTCATACCAAAAGTAGGCGATAAGTGAATGGCGGTAAAATAATTTGCTACATAAAATACTGTTTTTTTAAAAAAAATAATTAAAACATTTATACTATTTCCATCATTCAGACTTAACAATATCCAAAACATGAATGCATAATTGAATATTGTTAAAAACTGTAATAGTACTCAGTTTAATTTTTAAGTTAAGTCCAGGTTACTTTTGTTTTTTTCTTCTAAAAAAATATATTTAAAGAGAATAATAAATTAATGAATACTTATTCAAATTTTCTTATGAAAGTGATAATCATGATTCCCGCTATAGCATAACAACTACTCTGACAGAAGGTGCTCTTGGTTATGTGATCAGAGAAATCGTAACTTCCGACGTATTAATTATTCTTGATGAGGCACCGTTGATAGTATGAAGCAATAGAAAGAAGTAGTAATAAACTCATTTTCTGAAAACAAAGAGGAAAAAAAAGTGTTTTATTCTTTCAGCCTATAAACAAAAGTGGTAGATGTTTTAGTTTATACTAGAACAGCGAAAGTATAATTCTATTATGAATAGTAATCACAACAGTGTATTTTTGGTTTTTGGGCATTTTCTAGTTAAATCCACAGACCACAGACAGCCTTACCTCCATGAACATTCATACCACTTTATGTTCTCCATAACTCTCTAATCAAGTTACTACCTTTAAACTCATACTGGGTTTCAAAATAAGAAAAGCACTCGGGGTTTATATCATTCACCTGTAGTATTTTGAAGTAATAATACTGAAGCATGGGATTCAGAGATGAAGAAAACCTATGGTGGAGCTACTTGGAAAAGGGTTAAATAAGAAAGGTACGAAACGAAGAGAAATGGTATCGTTCATTATCCGGCCTGGCTGCAAGATAGAGCTTAGAAAAATATAGCCCATCTCAATCCTTAGCTCTGACTGATTTTATGCTGATAAAGCGTTTAAATTGCTGTAATTATCATTACTCAAATTTACAAAAAATCAATATGTAAATTGTATATAAAAATGTTAGGGGGCTCAGGTTGGCCTTGTTAATTACAAGTCCGTCACGCAGGGGCTGCATAAACTAAGCAGATTTCCCACGTGAAGTTTTACAATAGAGAAATCTGCCTAATAATAACAGTAGTAGGAGGCCTATTCACGAGGGACGAATAGTTACGGAAACGGCCGCACTAGCTCTCGGCGGATAGTCCCGAACATAGCCGACTCCTGCCGACCACACACACAATACAAATGCAAATATCCCGGTTAATATTCAAGATACAGAATAAATGTATAAAACAAACTTTATAGTACATTTAATTTACAATAAGATTGATTCTATACAATTTTTCGATCCGACGCACAATAACGGAGATATTTCGAATTTTCAAAAATCCCCCCTCTAAACCCCCGCTCCCACTGGTCCGATTTCAGCCATTAACGAACTTAATTTTTTTTTTTTTACATAAAACGCTTACAAATGAATTTTGTTAATGATCAAAAAAAATTGCGACAGATAGAGCGTTAATAGACAAATATATATATATATATATATATATATATATATATATATATATATATATATAATATATATACACAATTTTTAACGGGCCTCATTTTCGTCATCTCCTGGGTAGGATCAATGGACACTTGAGGAAATTTTTCAAAACTCGCGACATGAGTACGACCTCAATAGCTGATTTCCCTAAAGGAAATCTGTAATAAAAAAATGATAGGGGACTTAGGTTAGCTATGTGAATTAAAACTTTCGTCTTAATCTCACACTGGTAAACATAGAGTGGAGAGTCCGATCCCCAGCTGAGCAGTAGGAATTAATTTAGTGAGGAACTCACTCAATAAAATCTCACCCTGGCTAGATAAGAGTGGTGACCTGTAGTTAACCCTTCCGATTAGCCTTAGTAGCACATAGTAGACGCATATATATATATATATATATATCTGTGTGTGTGGGGGGGGGGGAGAGAGGGAAGGGGATGTGAGAGTTAATGCGTGGGTACATCGACCACTAAAGTCAAGCTGCAGGTAAAAGGTGCAGGTTCAAACCACGCCAAGGGAGAACGTTCACGAGGTCGCTAACAGAGCCTGCAAGTGTAGAAGTGCTCATGGATCGGCTGGTGACTAAAGAGTATATACGTCTGCTAGCTGTCGTGACAACTAACCATTATGACTCTCTTAGTTCCCGTCCTCAGTCAGACTGACGGCGTGAACTGGCCACAGACACTCCGGGTACAATGGGGCCCGTCAGTCTACTAGTGGAAACTCATTCCAGGTTCCTTTTGGATAACGGGGGTTATACGTCGAGTTGATCACTCACTACGTAAAAACTCCTATCAGGTATCCTTCGAGTCTCGCTCGGGGGTGAAATATATATATATATATATATATATATATATAAAACTATTAAGGTTTAACTCAAACCCTACCCTTGTCCAACCCTCATTTCACTCAGATGTAACTTTCACTGAATGCGTTAGTTTTATGCTCCCTCCTCCTCCTCTATTACAATTTTTTAATATCTTATTATAGCTTTTACTACCAAACCCCCCCCCTTTTTATTATCACATGTTACAATTGATAAAAAATTCTGTTTCACTATTTTTCACAAATTTCTTAACTTGTTGTTTTTTGTTCATTGTAGCTCTGAAGAAGAGAACTAATGGGGCCCGAAACTGTCAACATAAAAATAAATGAACCCCTCTATCTGAAGGATTGAGAATTTGTACTCACTATAACCAACCATCATTTACTTTCATTGTATTCATTGTATATATAAAACGTTAAATGTTTTGTACTTTCAGCATAACCAAAGGTTTTCATTTCATTTCATACTGAAGCACGAATGTAACTAATAGATATACTCGCTTCTTTGCTCCCCCTTACCCCACCCACTATTTCATTATCATCCTCTGCTAACTGAAGCGAGAGACGAACCAACTTGTAAATGAAAGAGCCAAAGAAGTAAGAGACGACACCCAAGAGAACCTTCTGCTGTGTACACGGACTCCGAAGTCTAATACGGAAGGGCATTGAGTAGGCAGCTAGGGATGACTGGAGGCTCGTGAAAGCCACCCCGTAAGAGTTGAATGTTTAAACACGGCATCTCAATTAGAGACAGTAGGGACGCTCCATCTATCCTAAATGCAAATGTGGAGTTGAGTAAGCCCTTCTGTTGAGAGAGTCCCAGAAGGGCTCCCCGATGAGACAATAGTCGGTCTGATTGAAATCCATAATTTTATGAAGCCGGTTGAGTCAGTTGTCGCATAAAAACGAGCAGAAACGACAGCAGAGCATTAGAAGGGATCTACATTCAATTAACTCAACCGCCCCTCCTTTGGGGTCGAGTAACTTTTCAAAACACAAAACAACAATTAACAATAACAATATTTCACTTGGGTTGGTCTTAATCTCACTTGGCAAACCTAGTGTTCGACTCTCACCAAGGCAATAGAAATATATAATACGAATTCATCAAATAAAATACTTAATCACGTCCAAGCTGGGAATGGTTGGTAAGCTATAGATACCAATTAGAAGACCCAATTAGACATAGTACCATAAAATGAAAACGCTCATATATAGATGGAATTATAGGGATAATACAGGTTTTTAGAATGGATAAGAAGTTTAAAACAATTGATTTTACCTTTTGGGCAATTTTAAATACATTAGCAGGTAAAAACCATTAATTTTACTCTAGATTATTTTAGTTTACATATTAATTTTAAATTTTAAAAAAAAAATACGTTGGTTACTGTTATGCCTTTGATCAATAATCACCTTTAACGATTTTTAGTTTGGAGACTAAAAAATGTCTCAAAATTTAAGTTTACCAAATCATTATATAGAAATAAAAAGTAATATTTAACCAAATATATCTTCCTAAAATCTCATTACTCTTCTGAACATTTTGATGAAAAAATTATTGTCCTATGTTAAATATTATAGAATTTATGGATTTTTCATTAAAATTTATTTATTTGTTTATTTGAAGCTTCGCAGCTGTGGCGATGTTGCTCGGGGAAAAAACTGTATAAAATTAAAAATAAAAAAAAACGCCACTTTAACCCTATTTTGCTAAATGTCGAAAATTCATAACTTCAAAACTAATAAAGATTGAATTAATAAATTTTGTTTAGCGTGGGCTGGACAAATACACAAATAAAAAATGTTCAGCCTAATCTGAGGTGACACTTTCCTTTTTTATTGGTTGATTTAAAATGGAATGACCCACATGTTTCTTTATTTTTTGAGTAGTTTTCAGTAATGTATAAAACGTGTGAAGTAAAGAGGAAACCCAGACTGTTGAGTGAGCGCTTAATAGTTAACACAATTTTTTTGTGACGCTTCTGAAGGTTTCGATGAGTGCTACTATGGTCCTTCGAAATTTTGGGATATCGTTGTGTTGGTGAGGCCTATATAGTCTGTGCTATAAAGAAAGGTAGATAACGCTGGTTGGGGCACGTCGAGAAATTGGAGATCGGCAGGCCTCCTAATAAAATGAAGAATATTACACCAAATGGAATTAGGAGTCCTAGGCAAAGCGGGCTAGTTGATCTGAAGGAAGTTATTTGACGTCTGACGACGGACCAGTGGAAGGAGGGGTTTATGGGAGGGGATTTTCGAAAATTCAAAATATCTCTGTTACTATACGGCGGATCAAAAAAATTGTATAAAACCAATCATACTGAAAATTAAAGGATCTGTAAATGTTGTTATATACATTAATATATTGAATATAAACCGACATATTTCCTTTTTTCAGTGTTCAGCCTTCAGCAAACCCCCACTCCTACTCATGTCATATTAATAATAAGCAGTTATATCACGAACCACTATATTCCAAGGTTAAACACAGAATATCGTTTTCATTGAATCATCACTATGTGAGATATATGCAAATACGTTCTGTTGATCCCTCCCCTCTTTCTTTCGTTCTTGGACTACTAAAATTTTAGTAATTCAGATAAAAATTATTCAGATTCATAATAAATTATATTACTTGATATAGTAAATACTTTACAATATTATATTCAGATAAATTTCAGTGGTTGTTTTTCATTCCGGTGAAGAATATTTTTATCTATCTGTTCAGCTCTGAGTGGTTGGCTGACCCGCTTGATTAAAATTCAGACGCGTTTCGTTGGGAGGTTATTAAAATTGACTGAATGATTTCTCATTACTGTATTCATTTAATATTCACGGTGTGTTAAGTATTACCATTATGTTGATTTATCTATTCCTAAACTTCAAGCGGGAAATCTTCTTATTTTATGTAACCCCAGCTTGATGGATATTTTTTATAATTCGGCATGCCCGGCTGAGAAATAGGAAGAATGGTTAGGAGAAGACGCGACAACTAAAAATCCTGTACTTTTCAATAAATAATTACAGCATTTATTTAATTATTTTTTTTATTTAATTCAGTAAACGATTTTTAAAATCATCGGGATACGTTCTTCGGCTTTATTTAGTGAAATAATGACATTTAATAAAATTGATGAGATTCAAATATTCTGGGTCCAAAGAGAATGAGATCATTAAATCTAATATTGAGCTTACTCTGTCTTAAACGTTTACGGTTATTTTTACATCATCGCGAGCTGATGAGCCTCTAGGTTAATTCACACTAATTGAAATTGAATAATTTATTTACAGCTAGTCTGGTTTCCTATCATAATCAATCTCCTTCCATGCTCAAATAATTCAATCATGTAATCGAGCAGCTACCCACGAGGCATAATTTCATATAACGCTATTAATTATTAAGTATTCATTACTTAATATTAGTTATAAATTAATTATATTTATAAACTAGCAGTTATGGTCCGATTATGACGTAGTGTTATGTACTTTTCAATCACAGAGGATACTTTGACTAGAATAAGGAAGTGTTGAATTTGCAATATTTCTACAGGTTTGTTAATTTCATGTCGAATATTAATATCAGCAATGCTTTCCCTTAAAGAAAATCTGCTTAAAAAAATTAAGATTTGTAAAATATATTTTTTGTTATAAAACCTTCAGAGCTATAAGGCATCGATGTAGCCATGTCACATTTTCATTAAAACACCATAATAAAGAGGTCTCAGAAATAAAAAAAAAAGCTCACTAATTTGATTTTTTATGGGCCTATATATTACTTGAATCAATGGTATCATGAGGACCAAAATCAGGAATCTTCCCTTTGATTTAAGCATCAATTTCGACAAGAACCCAAAAAGGTGCCTTCCAGTCACTGTAATTCGCAATTCGTATACTGGCCACGAAGAATATTATTAGGAGGGGGAAAATAACACAAATTCTAAAACAGTATATTTATGAGATTCTGGTGATATAAAATATGTAAATGTCACTTATATACACTTTTAAACCATAAACAAACTGTAATGTAGGAGTTCCATGTTAACGTTTACCTAAAAACTCTTGCAAAGAAAAACGATAAGACTTGAATAAGTCACTATAATTTATTTTAAAAATTAAATCAATCATTTTTTCTCTTTTTTAGAACATTTTGATCTGTATAATTAGCAGTATAAAAATTGAATTATATTATTACTTTCACTAGGCCAGCCCCTGATAAATTACGAGTTAATAACGGTGTATTTTCAATTCATTATGATACATAACATGAACCGTTAATTTACCCAAACACGACAATCAACTTAGCATAATTGACAACTAGCAAGCAGATTTGCATTTGTTAATTAATAACACGGATAATATACATGAGTTGGTATTACGCCGACTATATTAGCTCAAGATTAAATATACTAATAACCTATGACAACTTTAATCAGCATCTGGCTAGTTACTGAGCCTTGCACGATTTAGAGTCAGAGTTTATTTTTATGAACATTAACTCAGAAATTTGGCATTCGCATTACCGAATCAACAGCTAGTTGTGTGAAACCACCCAACAATTAAGCTTAACAGCCTTAGATCTCATTAAATATCATCCCTAGACCTATGCTCAAGACATATAGACATTAAACAAACACTTGCGATTGAAGCCAAATATTGCACTCACATAATTATGACTAATTTACACTGAATAAGACATCTTATGGCGCTAAATAACCTAAATTCAAAAAGTATTCACACAATTGGATTTCCGAAACAAACAAAAGGAAATCTAACAAAAGTTTCGTGAATCAAATTTACCCGTCCATAATAACCTGAAAATTTATTTCAATCAAATTCATTTCATTTCATCTTCCTGGGTGTGCTTATACATTGATTTATTTTGTAACATGGTGATACAACTTCCACCCTTGATTCCTTTGAACGGTAACAAACTGTTAGGAAATCTAAATGAATGAGACTGAATAATATTTTGAAGTTCTGAGTATTAATGTTACAACTTGGAACGCACGACTTACTTTAACGAGCATGTATAATGCTCCTCATCTGATGATTATACTTCACAAGGGACTTACAATTCCTTGGTCATTTATTGGTGAAATTCATTAAATGCGGTTTATATACTTACGATGAACATTTTGATAAAAGAAATCTCGTAACCAGTAAGAATAGAGCTAGCTGAGTAAAGTAAGCAGGTTTTACATTTGTTGGTATGGCAACTCTGCTGACCATATAATTTATACTTCTACGTAAAAAACCAATGAGGGTTTACTGGAAAAAAGAAAGTACGAATAACTTTTAATATTTGAGCTACGAAAACATGTATAGAACAATTGCAGATCATCAATAGTTTGAAAAGATTGGTTCTATATACTTTTTCGATCCAACTCATAACAATTGAGATATTTTGTCTATCGAATTCTATTTGAATAGAAATTATCGATAAATATTCTTAGTGATGATCTCTGTTGGAGCTAACCTTATATATGTGGTTATCGGCCACTAATGTTGAAATAAAACTACTTCAGTTTGCTGCCGACGTTTCGGTCTTAAAAAACACACAAAAAAAACGATCCATCCCTGTTTGTTATTAGTATAAATGCCACTTTGCAGGCCTTGACAAAGGTGATAAATTACACTCAAAACGTCAGTAGCAAACTGAAGTAGTATTATTTCAAACTTAGTGACCGACACAACCACATCACAAAAGGATAGAAATTATCGAATTCCCCTCTCTAAGCCCTCCACCCTACTCGTGGTCCGATTTCAGACATTAATGACTATGAAATTTAGTGTTAATTGGAACGCTTAAACATCGAGTATCAAATAAACATTTTCGACTCTGCAACACAACATCTAAATTTATCACACTAAAGAGTTCAATGAAAACAATATTTCATATTTAAGCTTGTAGTGTAGTCATTGTGTGTTAGTCATGATATGACAAAAGGAGTGGGGATTTTCTGAAAGCTGAAAAATGAAAATATCTCGGTTAATAATCAAGATTGTGTAATAATGTTGCAATAAGTTTTCGATCCTACTTATAATAATTGAGATTTCTTGAATTGTCCAAATTCATCCCTCTAAACCCTTTCTTCCACTGGACTATTAGTATAAAATATTTTATGTTGTCTTATCAATATATCACTGGACTCCTGAAATGAGATTTGATTTACAGGCTTTTGCTGAGTCCTAACAATGGAACATTGTATCTTAACAGTAAGATTTATTATTATTATTTATTTGAGATGCCGCTACAATGGCGATTCATCTTTTAACATGTTAGAATATAATTTTACAAAATTAAATAAATATTAAAATTTTTACAAAGCTTAATTTTACAAATGTATATAATAAATAGAACTATGCCACTTCAATGGCAATTAATCGTTCAACATGTAAGAATAAAATTTTCTAAAATAAAATAAATATTAAAATTTTTACACAGCTAAATTTTACAAATATACAAAATAAATAGAATGGACAAAACTAAATATAAATCGTTAGTATATTTACACGTGAGGGAAAAACCAAAGTAAAAATAAAACAAAAACTAAAAAAAACTATAATTAGTTAAACTGGAAGGAGGCAAAACTTATATTCCACGTATAATGCTTGCTATATATAACTTCCATAATGGTAAATAATAGCTTTTATATTTCATCAAATAATCCATTATTACTTAAATACTTAAAAACATCATCTATAAATTGGGTACTGCCCTGTGCGTAGACGTGTAATTGCAATTTCTTCTTTTCTAGAGTGTCCAGTCCAGTTGAGCGTGTTTGATTTTATTTCTCTAAGTTTACTGTCAGTTTTATGTCATAAATTATTCCAGTCATTAATTACGAGTTTTGTTATTTGATATATCTTGGTGAGGTATGTCTAAAAAATCTATTTGTTCAAGTTCAGTTGATTGTTTGGCTGCTTTGTCTACTATATCACTTTGAGATATACCCACATGGCCGGGTAACCAATAAATAGTAATGTGTTTTTTTTAGTCTATGAATATTGTTAAAAATATCGATAATAAGGGGTGATTGGTGATTAAAAGGAAGAGGATGACTTGGTTTGACGATGGATTGTATTCCAGAGATATGTAGGGAGAGGACTCTAGGAGAGGTTTGTCTATCCAGCGAGATACCTTCTGTTCCTGGTTAATAAGAAGAAGGTGAAGCAGAGAGCTGTAGCTGATGTAGAGTTATGTGTAAGGATAAGGCTCCGGGGAAACTGGGAGTAGAATCAGTGTCGTCAGTAGACAGCCCGCATGGGAAATACACACATTCGCTCCCGTCTTATACACTCCTTCTTCTCTAGCTCTTCTCTACAATAGAAATATTTCTAAAGGCGGCAAAAGAAAACACCACTCCAGATACTCCCAATTACTCCCTAGATCTTCTTGTTCGCTCCACTTTCTACAGCGGGCGGTGAATAGGGCTTCCATTCAGCTGGAACGGGCTTATCACATAGTTTCAGAACAATTGGAAACTAACCTTGTGATATATAATAAAATTCCCTTCCTAAAATTGGAAACACATTATTTTTCGAGGTTATGATTGCAGCCATGATGATGTTTTCCTGAAAACCCCCCACGTTCGCGAACTGGCATTACATAATCCACAAGAAGCCTGGTTTTATTTTCTTCCTAATTAAACATAGCAACTGTTGAAAAAGTGATAATGAATACTGGATAATGGCACTAAAAATACATGCGAGAGGATAGTAGTTTGAAAAAATCTGAAGTGGACACAACAGGTCTTCCTTTGTCCTTGTACTCCTATTAAACTAAATATAACATGCCATATCTCTAATGCAAGGCATCAAATGGAGATGTCCACGACGAAAATAATTCATAGACTTTTTTATGATAAACAAAAATGATACCTTACAAATCCTCAGTATCTCAAAAATTTGCTATTTCTCTCCCTCCTCGAATCCCCCTTCCCTTCCTACTTAGTGTATTTTTTTAAAAAAGAGGAGGATGTTACAAATAGCCCTAAATGTGAAATTACGACTTTCTAAATGTAGTAGTTCTTGTACTCGTAAGAAGAGACGTCACTACGAAAACAGTAAAGAATGACTCATGGAGTTCAACACGGATAATCCCATCCGAAACCTGAAAATCGACTTTTACAGTACTTCCTTTACAACGAAGTAATACAATTGTTCAAAGACCGAAAGTCAAACATTCATAACTTTAAGAGCAATACCATTCTACAATAAATATTTGACTATTCGTCGTAATTTCAGCAGAATTAGCTTTCTTGATGATGTAGTCCCACAAATGCCTAGGCTTCTGCCAGCACTGTTCATCTCAGTTCTCAGCCTCAGGACCTCTTCAGGTTCACACCCACGACACGAAGTTACATTACCTGGACCAGTTTCTCGTTACTGGTATACGATGTAAAATCTTATTACTGAGCTTGTTGACTGTAAAGTTCCAGTTTTTTCTTATGTCATAGCAATTACAGTCCCCCATT
Organism: Riptortus pedestris; assembly: GCA_019009955.1. NCBI lineage: Eukaryota > Metazoa > Arthropoda > Insecta > Hemiptera > Alydidae > Riptortus > Riptortus pedestris. The sequence goes on along the minus strand of CM032229.1, from coordinate 47,499,451 downwards.
TTTGACAGTAGTGAACAAAGTAATTCGAGGCTTATCTTTAAGGGAGATATGCCACCAAATAATAAAGGGGGGTGAGTGGACTGTATAAAGAAATACTGAAATATAATTAATGGATAGACATGTATATTTTAGTGATTACAACTAACGTTGCCTGAAGGGCCATGGTGAATATAAGTATATATAAGACAACGCTGCACTTTGTCAAAGGGCACTGGGCATCATGGCTGGACTTGATGTTTGTTTCTCCTTTAGCTCTGAACTTAATTTTCATAAAATGAGGTACCTCATTGCTTGTCGTTCTCCACTGCGCTCACCTTCCGCCCACGCTCAGCTACTTTCGTGAATTTCTACTCCATGGCGAGCATTATCTTATTTACGTAACGAGTACTGTTGGTGGCCCTTATGCCAGTGTCACCATTTTCTCCAGACTGTACTTTCTTTTTTTTTCTACCACATGGCCATGGAGTTAGTCCACAGGCCACGGGTTGCAAGGCAACGGCGTGGATGGGCAGCTGGGCAAGAACTTTGACGTCATTTTTTTCTTTGAGCATATGTGACGTAAACAAGTAGTGATACCGCCATCATCTCCATAGAACTCAATTAATTGCGAAAACATGCACTATACTTTGGCAGTTTTTTTCATAAGAAGACTCTATTTAAAATCTAAAACCAGCAGCTATTTCAATTTTCGGAAATCCAAGTTTCAGTGACACATTTGACCAAGACCTCCACCCACCGTTTTGATATGAATAGTAAGGTTGGAAGCTTTATTCAGAGCTTAGAAGCATCTCGGTCTCTGCTTCTATGCCACGCAATAGAATTACAAGATAGAATCCAGTAAAATCAATGTCTCATTCAAGAGGAACTAATTTCTCCGCCTTCTCTTCATAGCATTTTCCATCCAGACTTTCCAGAACCCTATTCCGATTAATTTTGGAAACCTGGCCCTGACAGTGGTGTAGGAGTTTGACGTTGGCTGCAGCCTTCCTTATAAACTAAAACTTGAATGTCTGACGTTTAGATGATTCAGGAAGACGTTATATCCAGCGTCCTTTAGCTTTTGGAAACGAGCAGCATATCGTCTATACACTGCACCCGTATGTGGAATGAAGTGGAAATCAGATTTTTGCTTATATCCATGCGGGAGAATTGAGAATTGGTGAAAACGGTTTATCGAAATTGGAGATACTGGCGAAATCGAGGGCACATTTCCTTCTTGCAGCAATTTCAGAAGACCAGGAACAAATTTGGATTTCACAAGAAAAAGAAAGATAATGCTAATAGTGAAATATAAAAATAAATTAATTCGTACTTCCAATGAAATTAAAACTAGGTCAAAATGAAATTAATTGTTATTTGTTAACGTTCTCTTTGTGCTACTAAGGCTAATTGGAACGGGTTATCTATCGGTTACAACCCTCTAGTAAGGGCGAGACTCAGGATTTTTATTTAACGAGTTAAATCACAAAATAAATTCATATTGTTCAGATGAGAATCAAATTCACGATTCTAGGTTTACCTAGTGATAAAATTAATTAAATGAGTTGGATACATAAAAAAAATTATATGCTACATCTAGAACTAAATGCACCCCTATTGTATGGTGCGTAATTAAATTAAAATTTACATAAAGGATCATCACCACAAACATTATGATAAACTTGGGATTTGGGCTGGCTGGTGGAGGTCCATCATCAACGGAAGGATAAAAATCTGGACGGAGATGTCGGCTCATTAGGGACCAGCTCTAGAGCACTGAAGATGGGACGGCAAGCCCCGAAAGTACTATGCATTTAATAAATTAAGCATTAAGAGTGGAGGTGTTTTTGACCTTTTTATCCTTCCGTTGATTATGATAAACGTTCGGAACAAATCCGGTTTTTTTATCAGTTAAGAGTTGAATTGGAGATTATTTGATTCTGGTGTTACACAGAGTGACTAAATCCATTCTTCTTAATCTTGAAAACTTGAGATGGGCACCCTTAATTACTAGACGTTGATTGGTTGGCTCGGGGGTTCCCTGGATAATCGTGTTACATGTTTATCCAGTTATCTTGCCCTCTTCTCATTGGCTTACCAACAGCCAATCAGAAGAGACCACCTTAAAGTTAGCCACAGCAACAGGGTGCACAACGCAACGTATTAATATAAATTTATTTTCTCCTTTATTTTACCCTTTAATAGAGCGCATCGCTCAGTACAAGGGGAATTCCAACTCAAACCCACCCAGGGCTTTACAAGGTCCTGCATCTCCTTGTTTCACATTCAACTTTAAAGGCAATCTGGACTAAAAAAAAAAAAATCCCCGCTGAGTTACATGTCGTACTCTTGGCATTGTCACATACAGACTACAACACATGACGTTACTGTACACTCCGACTCATTAAGTTCTTTCCTTCAACAACATTTACAATACTCAACCCTTAAATATTCTTATTCTAGAACAAATTTCAAAACTAAAGAAAAAGGTGACAAAGATGAGGGTTCGATAACATGAAAACATGTTTTACAAAGGACGTGGACAAGCTTGCAACACAGATACAATATTCTGACTTCAACTTACTGACCCTACCATGCTTACATTTACAAATACTACACACAACATAAAATGAATGGGAAAAATGTTCTACAGAAAATCATCTGCGAGAAATAAAGCGTTGCATAAGGGAGAGACCATCCAGCAGACATGAAAATAGACGAAGTTTTATTAACGAGACTTAGGATATGGCACTCACATTTAACGCACTGAGACCTCATGACAAGAACAGAAAAACTTCTTTCCAGGGCAAGCCCATGAATCATTAAACATTAAAAACATACTGACTAACTGCAAGAACATTGAATACTTAGAAACTCCACTTAAACTGTAAGGACTTCTTACAGACAGGAGCCCACATATCAACAATATACTAAATCACCTTAAAAATAGAATTTGTTTTGCAAAATGCAACTTTAACTTCTCTCCTTTTTGATTTTGACAGTGAAATTTAATATATTTTTGAACATTTTTTTAATATATTTTTGAAATTTAATATATTTTTTTTTAAATAAAAAAGAGTTCTATTTTTCTATAACTTTGTTTTTATTTTACACTGTTAACCTTTGAGCAAAAAACGCCTATTTGCGGGTGCTCCTATATAAATAAAGTATAGACTGAGTGTGTGAATAAAATACATTCTTTTTCAATATTCTTTCAAAAGAATTCACTTTGTTACTTTCCTGCTCATCCGCATTTGTATACATTCCTATGACTTTTATGAAAATGTTAACCTCATATAAAAAAAAAATATTTATATCATGTTTTCTCTTATAGAAAAACAAAGCCAAAATAATGAGGCAAAAAATTTGTTTTTTTTACTCAGTATGAACTTTATATACGTATACATGGGGGAAGGTCAGAGAGTGAGAGACAGAACAGGAGAGGGGGAACGTGTTTAACAACAACAAAACATGTTGGAGCTCCTCATCTTATCACAGTTTTATTTAATGTCTGTCAGTTGTAACTATAAAATCTACAGAATAACGATCATAATGGTTCATAGTAAAAATGATTAAAATTCGTCGTGTTATAGTGATTATAGCATGATGTTTCTTCTGCCTCATGCCTAGAATAAAATGCCATGTATAGCTGTGAAACACACTAAGATATCAAAATAGAGCAGGATATTGAAAAAGATCGATTGATCATTGAAATGGGTTTCAATGAAGAATTGAAAAACTCAAGGGATTTTAGCTTAAAGAGTTATACTGAAGAGATGAGATATATACTGTATTAAATAGGGCCATTGAATTAATATATTAAGAAAAACTGTTTCAAAAAAGTAGGTATATTTTATAATAACAGAAAGATGTGTTGGAATATTTACAAAAACTGGATGAACAAATAAGGGAATTCAAATTAAGAAATGTGTATACAATAATATTTAAATTGAAAAGTGGCTCTTTGTGGCGAAAATGGAATTATAAATAGAGTATTCCATGTGATAATAATAATTTATTACAAAATGGATTCCACAAAACATATTCCCATTCGACAAAATTCTTTAAGTTCCAACATATAGGTATCTCTTTTTCTTCTTTCCTCAGATATTTATTGCTCTCTATTCTCCTCTGCATTCCGCTTTCTAAGCAAATATGTCTGAGATCATGGAAGCAATTCATAAAAAATATGGCTTCTGTATAAAAGAACTTAGAAAGTTGTTCTGAAATATAAGTTGGAAAGCGAGTTCCTAACTTTGGGAGGGTTCTAAGTTTAGCCATATCAAAGGAGTGCACTGCAGGCTAAAGATGGAGGAAGCCAGAACTAACTGGCTGTATGTTAACATACTCCTCGCATGTTAGTATACCTTCGCGTGTCGGCAACTCCCTTATTCAACAGAAAAGTTTATCATCTGAGTTATTCCTTCGTCAATATTGTAGTCGACCAGTCATGTTGGTACGTATTTTACAAGTCTGTCGGTAGATAGGAAATGAAGACGGCTGTCAAGAATACACAGTTGAAGTGAGCTAGCTAGTTGTGTGCGTTAATTATAAAATATTTTTGCCAAGTTTAAAATGATCTCAGGTAAGAAGCAACAATCAAAGGTCTCGTTCCTTCACAATTATTTATTCTGAGTGAGAGCACTTTTGGAACATATGCTCCATCATCAGTACCCTCTTCACAGAAAACAAGTAGGATCCATGGATTCCTTGGTTCCAGCAGCTTCCCTGTTGAGGGGGTACTAATGATGAAGCGTGTTCCGAAAGTGCTCTGTCACTCGGAAGAAATAATTCTGACGGAACAAGGCCTTTATTGGTCCTTATCTGAGATCAACTTCCAACACCATCCAATACCTCAAAAATTGCAAATAAAATTCAATAAAATCACATGAAGTATATATTATTTTTAACTTATTAATTCCAAATAAAAATTTAGTACGATTCTTGAAGGGAATTCTATAGTCCTGTTGTGTTCCTCGGAGATTCTCTTTTTTTTTTTGTAACTGTTTCAAAGTTGTACATATGTTCAACGGGTGTCGGACAACCCATAGCATTTCTCCCATAATGCTGGAGAGTAGAGGAACCAATAGATCAGGATCAACATAAAAAGGCTTTCCCTCTACTAGTCCTTTAATTTACCCAGAGTGCACTTTCAGAGTCAGAGCTCCATCATCAGTGTCCGCCGGGAAACAAAAACCTTAAGTAAAAATAACAAATATAGCACGGTAAAGAGTGCAAAAACAGTCACACAACAATAAAAAAAACATGTATAGGATAAATTTCAATAGAAAATTTATGAAAACCATATGTGTGCGTCTTAAAGATAAAAAGTTAAAAACCTATAACTATCTAAATTAAAAGCAAACAAATTACTAGGTTAAAACAAAACTCATATTTACATATCACAATGGGGTGAATATTAGTTATTAGTATCCTCCGACTCATTTCATCATCCAACATATCCGAAATGGCGGGAATGCTCTAACTAGTGGAGAGGCCGATCAGTACTCTACTAGCGGAAGAAACAGACTCTAAGAAAATTTGTTGCATTAAGCATATTGCGAAAGCGAACGGCTACGAGGAACGATTGGTGGACAGACTTATCCAGCGGAGATATAAGTGAAAGTTGGCCAAGGAGCTGGAGAATATCACGGGAGAATAATGCCCCCCCCCCCCCATGCCATTGCTGTTTCCATCCCTAAGTATGTCAGAGAAGATTGGGTCTAGGATGAGGAAACCTTAGAGCAAGCGGTCCTTGAAAAATTGTTTGCTCCTTGTTAAGGACAATATGGACCCTCTGGACAGATCTGGGGTGAATAGGATCTCTTGCTCGGGATGTGATGCCTCTTATGTGGGACAGAGTGGAAGAAAGATAAAAACTAGGCTTAAGGAGCACGTCACACGTGACACAGAATTTCAGAATTTTCCGCACACGCTACGACATGTCTACTATTAAACATGAGGGCCTGTATGAGGAAGAGACTGAACACGGCTGAAGGATTGCATAAAAAGCTGGATAGAAGGAAGAGAAGGAAATATTAACAAAAGTAAGAGACGACTAGGCTTCGACATGTCAATGACGGCGCCCAAGTGTCTCTCCGGGAACAGTGCTTCAGGCACACGGCTGCTTTGCCCAAGCTACACTTCTCTAATCAGGTACCTCCATCTCACTATTATTAACATTGGGTTTTTCTACCCCCATAAAAAATAACAAAATTAACTGACGTAATTAAAAACAAAAAGAATTTTGAAGAATATTTATTTGATGCCTAAACGAAAATAATTAAAACATTTGAACAAAAAAACTCGAAATAAAAAAAAAAAAAAAACTAATTTAAATTCTCTGTATTTGCTTTCATATTTCATATTTTTTTTTGTGTGTCTATTAAAGTCCTCCGTATGCTTGAAAGTTTAATCGGGGGTCTAAAGTTCTTGCCAAGATGGGACAAAGGATTTTATTCTGAGAGTTCACTAAATAAATTCCTATTGCCCACATGGCGTCGAAGCTATAACTCTAGATTTACCAGGTGTATTAAGACAACGCCTTAACACCCATTGCTAACCTGGACCAACAATTTACTTTTAGATTTTATTGCTATTCGCCGAACCCGAGTCTATTTTCGGTACTTGCTTATCAGAGATTGAGATTTAGTGAAATTTCATCGAAACTCATCTGGAGAATTTTCTTTAAGATGGACATTTACTAATATCAATTTATTGGACATCATAAAAGTGAATTCAAATACGATATTTTAGCTTTTCAGACAGGCAAAAAAGATATCTTGATTCTTCAGAGTTTGTTGACTATTTGGACGCACTGGAGAGGGTGGAGGTCGATGGTGGTCAAATAAGAAGAGGTCTATTTCTCAAACATTATAGTCGCGATAAAAATTAGCAAACGACCCGTTAGGAAAAAAAAATCGTCTTCACTAATAAGGACGAAAAAATTAACGCTTACTCCCACGACCTCTAATCTTCTTTCACCAATTTTAACTCTTAAATGGTTAACGCATTTAGATAAAAAATCACAAAAAGAGCTGATAAACCATGATTAATGATTAACTGATTATTATTGCTGATTTTGTCGTGATTACAGACAAATATTGTATAGATAAATAATAGAAAGATTTCCTTAAAGGACGAAATTCGCTTAATTAAATTGAAATTTATGATAAATTAAAATAATAATAAGAAAGAGTAATTGCAAAAACCTTATAATATGTATGAACTAATGTACTCTTAAAAGCTATTGATTTCTGCTTAGTGGTTACAGTCAATATACTTACACAACTTATTGTTCTATATTGCTTAATAATCGCCATATAAAGGCAACGAAACTTGTAAGATGTAAACTAAACATTGTTTAAAATTATATCTGCATGTGGAATGTGTTTGTGTTTCTGTGTGTGTGACAGTTTTTGGACTATAATGATGGGAATTAAAACGTTTCCTGTAAAATTGCACATAGCTTCATAATTAACGACATTGAACCAGAGGGAGACGGTTTAGAAAGATTAAATATAAAATGGAAAATACGTCTGCTTTTCTGCTTTGAATCGTTAAATGTTATACTTGTTGATAAAAATATTCTCCTTTAAACTTTTCCTATTAACGGAGGCATAACACGTAACATGTATGAATCTGCCATCAAGACTTTTTGAGTCTAAAACTATTTAATTAAGTAATTTAATTAGGTCAAAATTATTCAAAGATAAACGGAGTTATTTGTGTTTTTAAATTTTCAGACTTAATGTAAATAATTCATGTGATAGCTAAGAGAGACATTATGAGTTGAAGGGTGCAGTCAACCTTTAAGTTAAGAACTTAGAATGAAGCCGTAGAAGGATCTGCAAGTCGGCACCAATTACTTAATAATCATCTCAAAAGTCGGAGTAAGTTTTCAATTTATCCCCTCAAGAACTCGCCAGGGTTGAGAGACACCCCCCCCCCACAATAAATTGTCTCCGAAGATTTAACTCCGCCGACCTATCTTGAGGACATCCTATTTGATATGTTCTAAAGTTATATTATGACTCAAGTTTACCCATGCTTATAATAGTTGGAGGAGGAAGGGGGAGGGGTCTTAAAACTTCATTAACGAGCACACATTATGCTTTGCCGATGGTAACATGGGTTGTCTGCCGTACGAACAATAAACAACTCTCAAGTTCGTTAAAAGGAAACCTGAAGAGGTTGTTTTAATGACATGGAAATAAGATTTGCATGGCAGAGAGAACATCATGTCGTTTAAAGTGTGGAATTAATTATTGTTAACATTACAATGGAAAATATTATAATAATAATACACTAAAGGCAAATTTACAAGAAGAAAGGCAGCTCAAAATATTTCTGTGTAGCAAAACTTCTTTCATTACTTCATTTTTTTTCTATTGATTAAATATGTTATTTTCCAATCACAAATTCGTGTAGGACTTCATTTTTGGTCTATAGAAATATTCTGTTTATAATCTAAAATAAAGAATTTATTTTTTTCACTGCATAAATAAAATGTAAACTTCTCCCATGTTTAAATAAATATTTTTGCAATTCGAGATGAGACTCGGCTGTTAGTCGATTTGCAGTTGAAGGTTTAATGAACAGTCTTCTCATTAGGTTCCTTTATTAAATTACAACTCCAACCAGCACTAAACTACATTCACCGGATACTCAACTATGAAACATTCTTTTATCCTCATTTATATATCTTTAAAATATATGCAATATATATGTAGGACTTCATTTTACTATATTCATATATTTTAAAGCAGAATCTATGAGTTATAAATTTGGTTTATAAAGCCATTTCCCGTTTTCAGCTTCTGGTAATGAGATTTCAGTGCCGAAAGGGCCTTGCGCCTTAATAACTGAATTTATAATAATAGTTACTCAAAACTATTATTATTTCTTCCTTAACCTATTGTTATGTTAATCTGGATAAACAGTTGTCCTCTATCCTTGTACAGGAAAGCAGGCCTAGTTTGTACATCAAGAATGATACGTTCCCCTACCACCCAGCTTCCCTGGAAGAATTTATTATGTTACGGCTGCAAGGTAAGACCCCCAAAAGAGCAATTATGTTATTCATCAAATAAGGACATGCATTCACTTCTATGAAGATTGTGTAAAGGTATCGCTCAATATCAATCTTATGCAATGTCTTAAATAAAAAAAAGTCCGTCACGCAGGGGCTGCGTAAACTAAGCAGATTTCCCTCGTGAAGTTTAGTAATAGATAAATATACATACTGCTAACACAACACCGTGAATAAATACAAACGGAAGTAAGAAATGTTAATAACATCCATAGCATTGATTTCTGTAGTTTATAGTGTGGGTTCGATTCCCCTTTGGGCGATCGATACGCTTTCAGAGATGACATCACTTTAGTCCATTGATTACAGTTGGGTTTTGACAGGTTTTACATTATACCCATATGTTCCCAAGGTCTAAAAATATATATATTGTAACCCATTTAGTTTATCACACAAAAGACCTACAAACGTCACGTAACACCTTTTAACCGGATGTACAATAATGGAGATATGAATGATTTGTTTCTTTCACCTTTCCTACAACCTCTCTTAGGGCATTCTTACAATATCGATAACCAATTTATTTGGTACATGTCTGTATATATTTTATACGTATATTTGGTTGGAAGTCAAAAAAAGTATAAATACCCAGTTTCCCTTTAAAATTGCAGGACTCGCAAAGCAATTGTCGAATTCCCATATAAATATTATAGTACTGAACGTTGTTAAATTTAGCCATGTTCAATACGAACTTCATACTCTCAAAAGACTGAGACGCGTGAGAGTTACTCTCGAATGGACATTACTTAAAGATTCACTGAACAAAATTCCAAGTCTCACCCTGACTGAAAAAAGGCGGTAACCAGTAGATAACCCTTGCACGGGTAACCTCAATTTCATAAAGAGGCGTTAATTAAAACATAAATTTAAAAAAAATTCATAAACTTCAAGATTTTAGATAAGATCAGATGATAAACTAACTTTACCTCGTGTTTCCTTGTAAGAAGTGGCTCTAGCCACACAATCTATTGTGGCCTAGAATTCTTTGAGGTTTATATTCCAACAAACCTATTCATTTTGGCCCCACTAAGCCCATCTAGACTAGTTCCGGCATGACGTCTGCTCGTCCGAAAGTGGGTCCTGGACCTGGCAAAACTCGAAAAGTCCGTCACGCTAGGGCTGCGTAAACTAAGCAGATTCCCATGCGCTGGTATAACACTTGTGATCTCATCTCGACCACACATTCTCTATTTACATGTATAAAATCAATGAGTGAAGAGGAAAGAGAGGGTGAGGGGGTACTGAAGGAACACAAATGTACAAATAACTCGCTTTATAAATGAGTTAATGAAAAATGTATAGAACAACAATTGAATAGCAATAGTTTAGCAAGATTGGTTCTATAACATTTTGAGATACGACTCATAACAAAGTGATATTTTGAACTTTCAAAATCCCTTATAATCCCCCAACCTCTTCCTCCCCTCATTTCAGCCATTACCTAATACGATTTTAGGTCTGGAATGAAACAGAAAATATGGTACAGAAAAAATGAATATTTTCGATTCACGACAACAAAATCTTAAGTGATGATGTCATCGCACTCATTGGTGGGGGGGGGGTTAATAGAGACGAAAATAAAAAAATTCACCTTACCTTTAAGAACTGAAGATTTCTTTAGGACCTGATTTATTTTTGATATAATAAATTTTTAAACCGTGTTTTATAACATTTTTCGATCCAATGCACGGGTAGCGAGATGTTCTTTCTTTATCTCGTAAAAAGAATAATATTTTAAATAAGTGTAACAAAGTATTTTGCATATTTAATTTAATATGAGTACTATGAAATATTGCAGTGTCCATGGCAGTTATTTTTTTTATAGAACGGCTATCTGTATGTTACATACGGAGTGTTAATAAGGTATCGTATTGCGTTAATTACTGTAATCAAACATGGTAGCGGGATCTATTTTATGGGTGCCTTGCTAATTGGCTCTAGGAGTGTGTATATTAGAGAACTAGCTAGCATTGGTTAGGGATTGGTTCCTGTCCACATCGACCCGCTCTCTCTGTGTTCGTATGCAAATGAACCAACGAACCAGCTCCAATTCCCATACATAGATAGGTACAGAGCTACTCTGTAAGTAGATTGAACCGAAATCAAGAGCAGGCAAAGTCCGCGGTACAGATTTCCTCGTGAGTATCGACTCACTTTCATCTCTGTGAGCTTTCGTTCGGGAATAAGCTTTTAGTGACATTAATTAACTTCAGTAATAATGCTTTATTTTAAGAGAGAGCATTTACAGACTAAGTCATTTATAAAGGATTAGACTCCCTACCCACAAGTATGATACACACATGACGTATCATGTATGCTATCTCCATTTTCTAGTCTCTATTTCTTCTAAAGAAAGCACTCAATGAAATTAAGACTTAAAACATAAAACCTAAACATGAAATATTATGTGATTTAAGATCTACGTAGGAGCGGGACCATAATGAAGACAGAAAATAGTTAGATTAAATATCATTTTCCAATCAATTTAATGATGTAGATGATAACGAGTTAGCATTCTGCGTATTGCTAGTCCGATTATTAACAAAATCCCACTAAAAAACTTGATCCTTCCTAGCGCAAATTAATTAGCTTACAAATAGTGAAGTTCACTTCATAAATAAAAATACTGATTAAATTCTTAAAAATTACGGGCCTAAATAAATAAATATAAATAATAGTTCAACATATGAGCACACAAGCCTGTAAGATAAGTATCTATATATAAAATTGATTTTAGAAAGATACTGCTGTGTTTCTGGTATTTATCACAGGATCGGACCACCTAGGTACAAATAACCCTCGCGAGTTCCGTGCCTAATAACAATAAAAAAAAAAATAAAATACTTCCAAACCATTTTAAGAAATTAAAAGTTAGTTAATTTTTATAAATAAATAAATTTGAAAGTCTGTTACGCAGGGGCTGCGTAAACTAAGCAGATTTCCCACGTGAAGTTTTACAATAGAGAAATTTCACGAGAGCCGAGCAGTCAGGAAACGGCCGAACTAGCTTTTGGCGGGAAAGTCACTCTCGTCCGTTAGCCGGCCAGATTTAATAAAAATGCAAATATATCGGTTAATATTCAAGATAGAGAATAAATGTATAAAACACTTTTTATAGTAAATTTTATTTGCAATTAAAATTGATTCTGTACAATTTTTCGATGCGACGAAATTTTGAATTTGATCTTTCTTTCTACATAAAACGACTAAATATCGAGTTTGGTAACGATCAAACAAAAATTACGACCGCTAGAGCGGTAACAGACAAGTATATATATATATATATATATATATATATATATATATATATATATATATATAGATATATATAGAGATACAGTTTTGAACAGAACTCAGTTTCGTCATCTACTAGGTAGGATCGATGGACATTTGAAGAAAAATTTCGAAAATTCCGTCATGAGTACGACCTCAATAGCTGATTTCCCTTGAGGGGAAAAAAACTAAGTCAAAATACATCCGAATTTAAGCCGTGGGGCGGCAAATATTCGACTGACAGTTAATTCACCCTTCTAGAAAATTCAAGTCGTAAAATTATCGATGGCGATAAAATAGAAACAAAAACGCTATCTAACTGCCATAAAAAAACTTTTCCTCTACCGTGATAATTTTGTTTCTCTCTCCCTCACACAAGCGCGCCCTCTCCCTCGGCACAAGGCCTGCCCGCTCCTATAAAATAATAAATACGAGTATATAAAGAAAAAATGTCTGTCGAGGGGCTAAATTGTACGGGAGCGAGCTTGACCCAAGTACTGTTGATTTATTATTTAACCTTTTATTGGTGGGTTATAGTCTGGCTTTACGAACTGGTAGGGGAGCATCACATGGACATGGCCGACCCATTCATGGGGCGACCCATGGGTCTAATTAATAGTGACACTGGGTGTAAAATAGTATATATCAATTATCGTTTTATGCGTCCGGCTGGGATCTATCTATATGGGGAGGGATAACTCCCCCTTTATTTAGCATCATTGGGTCCATTTCTTTAAATGACTCTCCCCCCTGTCTGCCTGTCTCTCTCTCTCTCTATCTCTCTATATATATATATATATATATATATATATATATATATATATACTCGTGCCTTGATTTGAAGAAATCATTTCAAAACTCTTGCGATTCTTCAAGAAAGTGATTGTCACCTGATGACCCCCGTCTTTCCTTAGGCTGCTAGTCGATTCCTAAATTTTCGTAATATTCTTCAAATAATTGATGGTTTCTACCCCACATCTTGAACCTCTTTTTCCACATTTTACAATACGTTCAAATGCATTTGTGACCAACAAGTTGTGTCTTAAGATATGCCTAGTAATAAGTGTAAAAGTTGAACATTGACTCTGGTAGTTCATGTGCAACAAACCCTAAATAAATCATTTGACTTGACTGATTATATTATAAAACAAACGCGTTATTTCTAGCAATAAGTACCCAAGATCAATTATACTGTTCAACTTTTCCTGATTACTTATTGGCCAACACCAATAAATTTTTGTCTACACCATAAGTCATCATAAGCTCATCTTTCTTTTATTGGATTTAAGTGTGATTCCATGTTCCAAGTTCATTTCCCTTCTAGTTCAGAGAATGAAATGAACCAAATGAATTAAATACCCAATAAACCTATAACATGCCATTTACTTATATTTTTTTAGCAGATTTCCCTTAAGGGAAATCAGCTATTGAGGTTGTACTCATGACGGAATTTTCGAAATTTTTCTTCAAATGTCCATCGATCCTACCCAGGAGATGACGAAAATGATGTCCGTTCAAAACTGTATATATATATATATATATATATATATATATATATATATATTTGTCTCGAGTGGTCGCAATTTTTGTTTGATCGTTACCAAACTCGATATTTAGTCGTTTTATGTAAAAAGAAAAATCAAGTTCGTTAACGGCTGAAATCGGACCAGTGGGAGGGGGGGTTTAGAGGGAGGATTTTCGAAAATTCGAAATATCTCCGTTACTATACGTCGGACCGAAAAATTGTACTGAATTAATCTTATTGCAAATTAAATTTACTATAAATATTGTTATATACATTTATTCTCTATCTTGAATATTAACCGAGATATTTGCATTTGTATTCTGCGTGTGGTCACCAGTAGGCTATTTTCGAACTTTCCGCCGAGAGCTCTGGCGGCCGTTTCCATAACTATTCGTCCCTCGTGAATAGGTCTAGAAGTTAGGTTAACTGTTTTTTGGGCTAGAAACTACTGGGTTATTACGCCCTAAATAATGTTTTAGGTTTAGAGGTTTCTTACTACTACAGTTGTTATTAGGCAGATTTCTCTATTGTAAAACTTCACGTGGGAAATCTGCTTAGTTTACGCAGCGTCTGCGTGACGGACTTTATTTTATTCATTAGAAACCCCGTGATCATGGTGATGTTGCTGAATTAATCTCTTAAGAAATAACAATAATAACAGAAACAGTTTAAAAGAATTAATCTCCTAAGAATAACAGAATTTATCAATTAATCAAGAATCTTTATATAATCAATAAGCAATTAATCTATAACAATATTAGAATTAATTTGACAAGAAATAACCAAATAACAGAACAAATATTGAATTAATAAAATTGGACATGCCAAATTAAATACAAAAGTAGAACCCGAAACAAAGCTACAAAACGTAAAATAAGATATGAAAGATATGAGAATGACTAATACAAAATTCGCTGAATGCTGTACGAAGGAAATGCAGATTTAGCAATATCTAATGATTAAAAAGAATAAAAAAAAACAACATATATCTGAATGAATTAAACCTATTTATAATAAAAAAACTTTTTATGGCTTAATATAAACATTTACATTCAATTTACACAAGCCCACACACACATGCGTTCTCAAACATGTAAAGTAGGACTGGGCTACACGGATCCTTGTCGTTTCTCCGTGTATTATGTGCAAGTTAATTAGACCAAGCGTTAAAGGCAAATTAAATATATCGTAGGGTATTTCCCGTTTTTAGCGATGACTGTAGCTGATGTCTTAAACTAATTTTAAAATGTCCAACCCCCGGAGCTGCTGCATGGATATGATACGGAACTGACACAATCCAATTTCCATTCTCCTGTAATGAGAAGCTTGAGTAAACATGACTAGAAATTTAAGCAGGAAATGAGATCTTTACTGGCTCAGGTGTTCAAGGTGATAAACCTATTAGAACGATTAGGGCCCTATACATCCCTGAAAACTAATACAAATATCGCGGTTAATGTTTCTTTGAGTTAAATAACAAATTGTTAAAACAATTGAAAAAAAATTAAAATTTTAATAAGATAGCTTGCTTAACATTTTTTCGATCGAGCTCATAATAACGGAGATTTTAAGACTTTTCGAGTTTCCCACCCCTTATTTTTGTAATATTTGGAGTAGAGAATCCCAACGGCGACCTCATTAATTTTTTTTTCTCAAATCATGTTAATCTTGATCTATGTCGACTATAAATATTATTTTTTTTACTCTAAATTCCTTATTTCAGGCAGTGCACCTCACTTTTTATTTCATGTTCTTATTCCATCCAAAATGGCATGAAAAACAGGCCCTCACTTGGCATTTTACTTGAAGTAAAACATACTAAAACGAAGATTTTTAGTACTAACTAAATTATCGTGAAAATCCCTAGATCTCTGCTTTTTAACGATTATGTAATACTCTGAGAGAATTACTTCTATAGGCGACAAAAACACACTGAAAAAAAATTAAGTCATCCCAGATAAGTGAGGACGAAATAAAAAAAATAGAGGGTTCCCAATTGAAATAAAGATTTTAGAGGGGGGTGGAATATATTTCTAGTCAACATATGTCCCAATTAATTTCGGATTTGAGATCTTCCGAAAAAATTTTTTTAAAAAAACAGTGGGAATCAATTCTCTGGTCCACATAATAAACGCGTTAGGTAGGACGCCCCGTATAAAAATTCGAATGAAAATTTATCATATTCATTTCCTAGGTAGGATAGGAGGTATATGTTCTAATTATTCTAAAATTTTCGAAAAAATCGCGTCATCAGTGCAAATTCTATAGCTGATTCTCATTAAGGATTGAAGGATTGAACATGGTAAAAGAGCATATGTATTCCAAGTATCAGGTATTGGAATTGCTAGAATCTGGTGAAGTGCCTTCTCCGAAAAACACTCCTTAATTCAGGAAGACCCTTCATAAAAAAGGAATGAAATAGATTAGAAGCAATGGAATAGTGGATCTGCCACAGAATCATCAGATCAAGTTGGACTCAATCAATGTCCAAGATGGAAGCAAAAGTCTTATCTAGACAAAATTACTTCTTGTGCATATCATAAAGGCGTGATTATTGAGCGCAGGGGAAGGGAGAGGGGTAGGAAGTCATTATTTGAAGACGTCAAGCATCTTATGTATTTCGTAGCGTACGAAAATATGAAAATCACCGCTTCCATAAGATCCCAATCATTTGAGCTACAAAGCATCGCCTATAGATAATGATAAATCCAAGAAGCTATTACTAGAATTTCCCCTCCCTGTCTAAATTTTCACTTACAACATGACAGTGGGGAAAGCCTGGAGGATAGATTAAAGTTGTAGTCTGCATATTCATACTGGCTAATGCCTATCATTAGCCAGCTTATACAGGCTACCGAGGGATGGCTATCGAACAACTCTTGAATCTCCTTGAATCGAATTTTCTCCTCTCACGCCTTTACTGGGATGATTGGAATTTTCCTCATGATGCCTTTATTACTGGATGCTCTGGTGCAGAAGGCAATGGGAAACCACTGCACCCTCCTTGGGCTCCCCCTTGTTCGGTTTACATCATGTTTTCCTGTTCACGATATCAATTACGTAGTGAAGCCTGTAAATACTACTACATTACTAGAATAAGTAAACACTCCAGCAATAAGGGTCGAAGTGACATGAACCCTTACATCATCAAATACCTTAATAAGAAAATGAGTGAGGCTTAGCGATAAAGAGGGTGAATGAGAGTGTTAAAGTAAGGGCAGATGAAGGAGGCTGTTGCCGGAGCGACTGCAGCGCCATCTACTCATACATACAATATTAATGCCCTGTTCCATAGTGATGTAGAGAGGGAGCAGTTAAAACTTCAAGTACCAACAGGAGGGCCACAACTGAACTTTTTCCTTATTTATGGTGGACCTTAAACTTTATTTAGTCTCCTAGGCTCTTTTCGGCGTTAACAGTAATTTACCGTAGTGATACAATTTATTTTTTACCTTTTTTTTTCATTAAGGTATTATGTAATATTCATAAGATCTTGTGTTCTCTTTTAGGTGTACAGCGGAACTACTTTAAACCAGAGTGTTTTAAATTCGCGCTGTACGCAAACCAATTAATGGAGAATAAAAAGAAAGTTATCTTCCCACATAAACATTTCATTTCACAACGGGTTACGGTTTTCGACATCTTCAGGCGCCGAAGGAACTCCGCTGATAGATATGTCATTAGATTCTACCAATCGCTGAAGGCTATGGCTCATAGCTAGAAAGAGGTTACAATTTTATATTTATATATATAGATTTCATCTCAAACAAGTTCTTATAATTTTTTTTTATTCGAGGCAATTGTGGATTTATCATTCCTTTATTACAGATGTCTACTCTGTTTATCCCATCTTATTTTATTTTTCACCTAGCACTCTTCAGATTTTTATGAGATAAAAGAATGACAGATCCTCCACCTTAAACGCAATTACCACGTGGTGGAATTAATTGTTCAGTATGATGATACCAAGAAATTTACTGTCTTAAAAAACGAATACATTAGAGAAAACGTTTTACGGCCTATGTAAAACTTTGATGCACGAAGATACTTTAAAAGAAAATTATCCGTTAATTCTAAGTACAAATGAGTTGTTTTTTTTTAATGAATATAACATTCCAAATGTCTACAAAGATGGTAAGGTGAGTGTTTGGATTTGAAGAGAATGGTGGTTCATGAGATCAATATCATTGGCTTACCTCTGGTGAATTTCTGAGAATCCCGACAACGCACAGACCACAGGCAATACATAAACATTGCTTTGTTCCCAAAGCCCTGGGTATCGTTGTTCCAGATATATCCTCTGGTCTCACCACTGGCTCCATAATAAATCTGAGGGAATCGATGCGTGTCTCTAAGAGAAATGGACTCACGTCACATGTCCCATACAACAATTTTATGATGTTTTCCTGTGAATTACTCTTTACATCTGAGTATAATCATCATCCCTTTTGAAGCCAGGAAAACCACGAGAAGCTCCCTTGATGCTTTCCAAAACTCCCTTGTAATTACTTCCTAAATTTGGGCAAAGGCAGTAACCATTACAAAATGTTGATTTAACGTAGACTCTGAGAATCTAAAGTGAACTCCGTTGCTCCGTAAATTGGCTGTTCCATGAAGCAATCTTACAGTTAAATAATATTTAAATATCTTTGTTCTTTTTAATCATAACACAATTACAATTCTAACAATCAACTCGTGCTTTTCCTTTGTCAAACAACTGACTTCCTCTTATTTAAAGTCGCTCTAAATAAATACAGGAAATTAATCAGCTTGGAAAAAGGCATAAATATTTTGAAGATTTCAATAAACACTAGGCCTTGCTGGATCTGGACCTCTGTCTGAATTTTAAAACATTCAGTGTGTCCTGCAAAATTACGAAAATTCGGAATATCTCCGTTACTATACGTCAGGTCAAAATATTGTATAGAACCAATCTGATTGCGAAATGAATGATCCATAAATATTGTTCTGTACATATTGTGTCTGTACCACGAATATCAAGCGGGATATTTGGATTTTATAGTTTTCGACTATCAGTAAACCCCCACTCCTACTCATTTCATATTAATAATAAGCTGTTACATGAAGAACCGCTCCATTCCAAGGTTAAATATCAAAGTATTGTTTAAAAGTGGCTTTTATTGTTCGAGACACATGCAAATTCGTTATGTAGTGACGTCATCAATTATGATTTTACGTCTTAACTCGAAAATATTTATTTGATCTATACCATAATCAATATATAACCGTTTCATTCAACACTAAAGATCGTATTTGTTTAGTTTTTAAGGTAAGACAATTTGTATGACTGATTTTAGTAATTTCATTTAGGTTGAAACATTCAAATGTAAGATTTTTTATACATCGCATGGCCTTAAATATGTTTCTCTTTTTGTTTTGTTGTCAGCACCTGATGATGGCACATTAGTGCAGAAAAAGGCCTTATGCTTTAATAAAGAAATTGATGGGAAGACTTCCTGTTGTTAAGACCTGTTTTCCAAATATATATATATATATATATATATATATATATGTGTGTGTGTGTGTGTGTGTGTGTGTGTGTGTGTCTGAGAGAGAGAGAGAGAGAGAGAGAGAGAGAGAGAGAGAGAGAGAGAGAGAGAGAGAGACTTCTTGTATCCAATTTGGAATTTTCTCGTCCTATTTATTAACGTCAACTTTCTGGTGCTATGGCAAATTGGGGCGTGTTATCTACAGGTTACGACTCTTTTCTATCCAGGGTAGGACGACGGGTTTTATTTCATGAGATATTGATCAGGTGGGTATCGAACTGGCCGCTCTAGCTTTACCATGTGAGGCTAAAGGTAAAACGTTTTAACTCACATGGCTAAACTGAGTCCCAAAAGTTAATTATTGAGTTGAAAATAAAATAAACAAAACAAGTAAAAACCAGAGGTAAAATTTAACCCAACGAATACCTTGAATACCTCTACTATACAATAAAATAAATCACTAACCTTTTCAGTGAAACCACAATATTTGAATTTCATAAAATGCCCAATATACAATAAAACATCCTAATTCAAATTTTTTTATGATGGGACTTTAAAAATGAAATAAAATAATTAAGGCTCTGGCAAAGTATTAGTTAATACTCGTACTTCAAAATTTTCAGTTAAACTTCTCCAGTTTTTCTGTTTTTTAAACCACTATATTTAGCAATAATAAATTAGAAGTTCTTGTAGCACGGATTAAACAGAGCAACCTGTGCAAAATGTGTAAATATCAACTAAAAGTCCGTTACGCAGGGAATGCGTAAACTAAACAGATTTCTCATGTGAACGTTTACAATAGACAAATCAACATGCTAGTAACACTACCGTGAATATTAAGTAAATAAATATAAACACTAATCAGAAGTCTTTTAGTCAATTTACGGAAGTAAATACGGTAACGGAATTGTAAACAAACAGGCCAGCCAACCTCTCAGGGCTATAAATATTGTAGACCGGAAAGAAAAACAATTACTGAAATATTTCTGAATATATCATATTAATTTTATTGACAACTATTTACTATAGCTAGTGCAGTAATTTATAATGAATCAGAATAAATTTTATCTCATTCACTCTAATTTTAATAATCCAAGAACAAAAGAAGGGAGGGGGGGTCAACAAACCGTATTTCCTATACTTCACAAAGCAATAGTTCAATGAAAACAACACTTGGTATTTAACCTTGTAATGAAGTGGTCCATGATATAACAGCTTATTATTAACATTACATGAGTAGGAGGGGGTTTACTGAGAGCAACGGTCATTTGGATTTTATAGTTTTATAAAATCCAAATGACCGTAGTTAAAAAATTCTGTTTCACAAAGATCTTACACTTGTTATTTGTTCATTGTTATCTCTGAAGAACCAATGGTTCCCTAAATAGTCAGCGTACAAAATAAATAAAATCCTCTGGAAGATTGTGATTTATAGGCGATACCGACCCATCCTTAGCTGTCATTCAATAACCAACGGCTAACCAACAACTGATATATATATATATATATATATATATATATATACATAGAGAGAGAGAGAGAGAGAGACATTTACGTTAGTGCGTTAACAGACAAATATAAATTTTTATGTAGATACGTGTATATAATTATGAACGGGCTCATTTTCGTCATCTCCTGGGTAGGATCAATGGATATTTGAAGAAATTTTTCGAAAATTGCGCAATGAGTACGACCTCAATAGCTGATTTCCCTTGAGAGAAATGTGCTAAAAAAAAAACAAATAGCTTCGTAAATGGATGGAATAACGCTTACCAAAGAGAATCTGGTATTCAGAAAACAAACTATTTTCAGTAATCAATCTTTATAGAATCAGAAATATTTAAAAACTTGTGAAAGGGGGCTCTAACAAATAAAAAGATGGCTTTTAAATATTTATGTCAAGGGGTAGCCCCCCTCCCCTTGGGGTGAGGGATTTGATGTTTGATATAGATTTTGTGATATTGTTCGATATAGTTGATATTGTATATAGGTAAGAGAGCCAGCCATCGGAGCGCAGGAAGGCACATTCCCTAGGGACCTCTTCGTCAAATACTTCTCCAGCAGGGGTGGGGCTTC
The DNA here is from genome assembly GCA_019009955.1 of Riptortus pedestris. Taxonomy (NCBI): domain Eukaryota; kingdom Metazoa; phylum Arthropoda; class Insecta; order Hemiptera; family Alydidae; genus Riptortus; species Riptortus pedestris. Next base: position 47,477,997 of record CM032229.1, on the reverse strand, counting down.
ATCTCAACTTAGTTCCCCACAGCACTGAACCTACCCTCCGTCCCGCTACGTCAATCTCAAAACACCCATTCTCTTATCACTCCGAGTATTTCAATCCTTGAAACGACTGTCATAACCACAAAGGAAAAGGATGAGATAATGTACATCAAGAATTCTTTTAAAAGTTTCGAAATCGCCATGTCAAAAATTCAGAAAAGGACTCGCGAGAATAGTATACCCTCTGGTTCTCAGAATAAAATTGCAGTTCAGCGGAATGGATTTATTTTTTATTCTGAGAGCACTGTTATGAAAACTGAAAAGCTTGTCTGTCCACTCGTGTTTTACTCAGCTCCATTTTGAAACGGTTCCGATGAACTTTTACATTCATGACTAAAGCACCTCACGATACAATATAGGTAATTCCGATTAACTAGAAGTGGGCATTTACTTGGAAGTATCTTGACAATATTCACGAATATTAGGATTTATAAGGAAAAAAAAATTGACTTCCTTGTACTCCTAGTAAATTAAATAAACAAAACGTTCTGTTGAGTTTCATTTAAAATTATTTTATTTGAAAATGCTATACAATGTCTCTGTTCTAATGGCTCATATCGAATAATGTCTGACAAGGGGAGTGCACGGCCTTCCCCACACAAATTTGAACGAAACTCTTTTAGTATGCAGTACCTAATGAAAAACAAATTTTGTTAAAGCGAGAGAACGCACTTCTCACTCGTTCGTCTAAAGGAAAATTTAAAGTTTGCCTGAACGTCGTGAGTTGTTCCCAAGATTTCTATTTCAAGGAGTCCCCGAGGCTCAGTTGATAACGCTTCTTTTTGTAAACGGAATCTCGAGATCGAATCTCCGCCAGGAGCTAATTTTTTTTTCATTTTTTGCAAGTTAAATTACCTATATATGTTATATACATGTTTTCTCTATCATGAATATTATCGGAGATATTTGGATGTTTTTGTTAATCTACCATTCTAATCTTACATACCAAATATTGTTTTCAAGATACCCTTATTATGAAAATTCATTGTTTGATGATGTCATCAATAAAGATTTGATGTACGCTATACCACCATGTGGGAAATCTACTTAGTTTACGCAGCCCCTGTGAGACGGACTTTTGTATCTCTAATACGTACGGAGAAATTTTATTTTACTTCATCGCCCTCCAATTAAACCCGCTTCAACTTTTAACTTTCCTTTCGAGTTCAATCAAAAGAGAAGGTACAATTTTACAACAATTCGAAATATGAAATTTCAGCTTTCTAAAGCTTAGCCTATTTTGAGTTACGTATTTACATACATACAGCTGTCACGCCGAAATTTGTCAAAATGGATTCAGGATAGGTAAAATCGAATAATTCCATGGAAATCCGAAATTTTAAGCTATTAAAATCGTTTCTATACTTCGTGCGAGGAAGACAAATGGAAAGAATATGAACTTTTGTTATTTATTAACTAAGGCGAATTGGAATGGGTTATCTATAGAATTTCTTAGCCAGGGTGGTACTAACGTTTTTATTTAATCTCTTTGTCATTAAATTCCTATTGCCCAGATGAGAAAAAGACCAACACCTTAACTCACATATATTTACAAATTAACAAAGTGAACCTTAATGGTGTTTATCCAAAGACCATAGGGAAATGTCAGCTAATAGCTTATCATTGGGAAATCGCAAAAGCTAAAAGTATTATTAAAACATTGTTTAAATATAATTGCAGTTCGATATTAAAATGAGTTTGTGATTAACTTTAGATATGTTTTATTTCTAGAGCGATCTCTTCTTTAAGTTATGCGAGCACTAGTAATGTACCCACATGACGTAGAGGCACAGGGTAGAACTTCTGAACAATATGCGGCTAACTTCCTCAAAGTTTCCTTACATCCAGAGTTTTAATCACAACCCCACATCTTCCCCTAACTGTATACTGATTAAATATTGATATATCTTTATATAAAACAAATGCAATGAGGAAGAATAATGTTAATCATAAATTTTTGTTACACGTTTGGTATCCATTAAAACTCCAGAAGGATACTCTTCATTGATGCTTAGAACAAACAAAGCCAAAGAATCCAAATGAAATTTAGAGCTAGCAATTGTGTGCGAGAGGACCATGGAATTCAAAAGGTGAACTCATAACCAATACTTATGATAAAAAAAAAAAAAAAAACTCAAGCATTTATGGCTGTTCAAAAAGAATTTAAGAAGGAGAAAAACTTAAAACTTCTTCGGGTCTCCCTAGGAAGTAAATTTATACAGTACTGCATATATTTTGCCCTCTTGTAATACGGAGGAATACTTTTATCCCTGTCAACCTCATTATTACTGAAAATTACGTATATTTCAAAAGAATCATAGTAAAATCGTATTACTCTCGTAAGTGAATATTTGTACTTGAATTGTCTACATTTTTTGAGGGAAACGCAAATACTAATGTTGATAAGTTAATCTAATTGAATTAATCTATGGTTGTTTTATCTTTAATGAGCAATTTCCAGGGTATGGATGAAATTTGATCAATAATTTTGCAATTAATATAACGGAGCTTAAGAAGTATTATTAAAAGGACTGTAATAAAATTGGGACGAGAAAAGAAATTGATTGAAAGTAACCTTTTTCCGTATTCTCTGCCACAATATTTGTTCAATTGGCAATTCAAGTAATGGTTTTTATTAAAAGTATAACTCGAACGGATAATTACCATTATGAATACAGATTTAAAATCGAGAAACTCTGACAAGTTTAAGTAAGCACTTGAACATTTAATCCATAAGGGATTAGTTTTGGCAGTGATCTGTGGATAAAGGTTATAATCCAGTTCTCCCTTGAGGTCTTTAAACTTTATCTTAGGGATTAGCTGTCTCTCGGGCTAATCCATTTATTAGATTCCGACCAATTTCTAATCAGTTTCGACCTTCAAATAATATTATTACATTAAATGTACATAAATTACAGAACATTTTTACGTCGTGTCGTTCCACGTTCATCTAATGACACGTTCACAGCTAATCAGAACAGGTTATCTATAGGTTCCCAACTTTCTATAGCCAGGGCAAGACTATGGTTTTTCTTTTCATTATTAAATGTCTATCTCCCGTGGGAATCGAACCCACGCTCTAGGTTTATCAAACGTATGGAAATCGGCGCCTTAACGCTCATAGCGACGTCGAAAAAGCAACTAATTATTCAATCACAAAAAAATATATTATTCAAGGTAACCACCAAAAAAAATATTACCTTTCTCGTTTTAGAAGACTACAGCTCCATCATCAGAGAAACTTGGAAAACTTTCTAGGCACAATTCTACTGACTCACCCTAATCTGCGTAGAGTAAACTGCCACAACTCCTTATCGTGCAGACTTTCACTTAACCGTTATGTTATTTATAACAATGATTGTACTATTCAACATTATTCTAAGAAATAATAGCAGTTATGAAATGTATAACACACAAAGAATAAATGAACTCCCTTCATACATTTATTTATATCAAGAACTAAATGTGAAAATTTGATATTAAGGAGCATTGATTTTGACTTATTAATTATTTGATAGAATGTTCTGTATAATCAAAATTATATACCTATATTATATTACAAAAAAAATGTTATGAAAAATTAATATTAATTCTTAAAATTGACTTTCCCCATAGAATCGAATGTTCATTTCATCTTCGAGAAACCTCTCATTTTGCAGTCAGCTAGTAGCCTTTCATTTTTGCGATCAGTTAGTGGTCGTACGCTTGACGCAATTTTCGAAAACATTCTTCAAATGTCCATCCAGCCTACTTATGAGATTTTTTAAATAAAGTTTTGCGGCTTGCAAAATAAAAGATCCAGAAATGCCACAGAAAAATAATCAAATACTTATTAATCACTGAAACTGCAAATCATATTCACGATGAGCAATTTGTTCTAATGATTTCCCGCTTATGTCAGCTGATTAGAATGAAAATTTCAGGTATTTGGTATGAAATTTATATAAGACCACTTTTGATATGATGCTAAGTGATTCATTAAGATAAATTGAACGTTCATCCCACACACATACGTGTGTGTGTGTGTGTGTGTAAAATTGAATAAATGAGTAATTAAATAATCAGCGAAGGGAAGCATGGAGCACATGTACAGGAGGTAACCAGAAACTGATTAAACCTTCTTGAATGCTTGAACTAGGTCAGTTTACAGAGGAAGCCTGCCAGGTCGGGGTTCATAATCTCACTAATCCCCGACATATGAGCAACCTTCTAGGCTTCACTAATAGAGGGTCCGTAGCTTTCACGGACGGTTCATTCCTCCCTCGAGTATGGATGGGAAAAAACTCTAACATACGACCACTGCCGAGGCCAATATCCAACAGGTCCCTCCATCCGGCCATATGAAATTTTACCCCGGACTAAAGGTTCTCCGTATCAACACTTGAGATTAACCTAGAAGGTCTTGCAATGAAACTTCGGGGCGGCATTGGATATTATTCCGACAAATGTTCTTTGCAACGTTATTCAAATTCATTTAGTTAGCTGTTCAAATGACCGACCCTTTCCATCCTTGACAGGACCATTTGACCAATTATACCCAAAGCCTAAATATGCTTCCTTCCCGCTGTCTGAATTAAATTGGGTTGTTTCATGGGAAAGTTCATAGCCAACTATTCTTTATCAGTGTACCACCAAAGGATTTTGCTTTTAAGTGATAACTACATAGAGTTGAAATATAATATAATAAGTAGATTCATTTCTCAATAGATGGAGAAGTAATTTCAACAAGGCTCCTTATAGGCCACTTCTTATCTTACTCATAACTATTTAATGAATAAAATGAAGCTTTCTAAATGTAATGTTTGCAATATCACACGTACGATGAAACACATACCGGCAGGCTGTAAGTGATCATCATTTATAGATACCCTACACGTACTTGAATTACTCATTGAAGATAGGGCATGCAGGCCTATTGAGTATGTATATGATAGCCACTTTGAGAGAAAGTGGTATGTGAATATTTATCTATAGCATTTGTATTTTGTCTCTCATTTAAATGGAATTCATTAATTCATTTTTATTATTTAGTTATTTAAATATTATAAACTAGGATTTCCCTGTAGTCACATATGGCCTTCTAATATGGCTCATTTTATTTATTGTGTTTTTATTTTTGTACCTTACTTCAATTTTGTGCGTTTGTTTGCTTTCCAGCTTTGTATTGTGTTCCATTCTTGCTTTTGTGTTATTGTATATTCTCGTTTGGGTACTTTTGTTTATATATTTCTAATTTTGTGTATATTTTCTTTAAAATTTATTAAACAACATGCACACAGCTTCGAACTTCTAATAAATTAATAATCAGCATAGTGTTCATATACAATAAAAGCATTTGTTATTTTTTTACATTAATCTAGATTTTTAAAAAAAACATCGTTCATTTTTAAAAATAATTCTCAAATTTAAGACTTTTGAAAATATTACTCAAAAATACAAGTTTACCTTTCAGACGAATTATATAGAAAAATAAAGCCCGTCATTCAGATCCTGCTAAAACTAAGCAGATTTTCTACCTCCTGCACCACTACGCTCATGACGTAATCCCCTATTCTATTCCTTATTTTTCTCTCAAAAAAATACTTTAAATGTAAGCTGGAAACGAGATATATTATTGATAGATTTGTTTTAAGTAAAAATCATATGAGTAGCAGTAGGGCTTAAAAAAATACTAAATCTAAAAATATATAATGACGTTGATATTCTAGTTACACATACACTCTATATAAGGACAATATTACATTTCCCATAAGATTGATAATAGTTTTGAACCCGATTCATAGTTACGTCTATATTTTGACTTCACCCTTCTCTAACTCCTTTCATACTTGTCTGATTAAAAAATTCGTCATATTTAAGATTGGAATAAGAGGATTAGTGGTATTTTGGCTTATTTGTAACGTGTAATGAGTATGTGGGACAACGTTGGTAACTAAAAAAAATCTAATATCTTGGTGAATCATAGAGCGCATAAAAAAAAAAAAAGCATAAAACCACAATTGAAGAAAATTTGCATGGTTCATATTAATCTCTTATTAATATTAAATTGCAATATTCATAGTTAATCAAAACCACAATCCTGGATGATTCAATTATTTATAAGGAAATAGAATAAGAACTTGATAGCTGATAAGTCCAAATCAGAGAATAAACCCTCTGCAGGGATATGCAGTGTTCAAATCGAACCTGTGACCTACATGGAGTATATAAAATAAATATCATACGATGGAACTGAAGGGCAACAGGTAATATTGGCTTGAATAAAACCCTTTCTCTCTCATGCTGAAATTTATTACAGCTCTCAGTGGGTTCAAAGGATTAAACCTCTCTTCTCAGAATTACACAATACAAATGAAACAATATACAATGAAAGTGAAAGGCGAGTAGAAAATCGGGAATAAATATATAACAAAGCGTATATAATGAAAACAAGCCAAAACCAATAAAGTTACTCTTCTGTCCGTAAAATTTTCCATACTTTTGCCATCCTATATATATATATATATATATATATATATATATATCCTCGTTATCCTGGACCCAATATTTTTACAAGTTCTTCATAGCTTTATGGGAAGGGTCACCAATCAAATACATTTTCGCGCTCAAACTATATTCATACGGTCCTACATGTTTCCTGAAAAAAGATTCCAAAATTAAATTAGTTTTAAATACATTTATAATTTTTTGTACTAATAGGATAAACGTTTATTATAATAATTGTTTTCATAAAAAATCAAAAAAACATTATTAAAAGAAGTTCACATTTCGAAAGTAAACTCTCTCTCTCTCTCTCTCTCTCTCTTTTTTTTTTTTTTTTATCCTTCTCTGCCCCCGCTTTACCTTAAGGCTGCCCTTATACAAGCGGTACTTTCCAATTTCTTTTTTGAATTTTGATTTCCGGGATTTTAAATAGGTCTGTGGTAACTCTTCCTTGGTGCTCTAAGCAGCGAGGATGAGGTTTGTGCATTAATAAAATAAGTGGTTATAGCAACTTTTCGGTTAAATTTTTGGGCGCCCGCAATTGGAATGCCGCTGCTCTGTTGAGCGGAATTCCAATATACCTTTTAAACTAATTCTAAGTCCTTAATTCTAACTATTTTAATAGTGCTAATAAATGTCTGTAATATTTCTAAACTATAATATATTCTAATTTATTACTTTACACTAATTAAAACTATTTTGTTATTTATTTACATATTATTATTTATTACTTAATTTATTAATTTTTTTTTTATATAATACACTAGTAGTAAATTTCTTAAACGCTATAAAAATGTCTTTGTTTTCAACAAGTTCTTTTAATGCTGTTGGAGGCCATTCAAGAAGGGAGAATTCTCCTGCTAATTCTAGTCTCTCTCTTGCATAATAAGTGCAGTCCAGTAATATATGGCGTGCATCTTCGATTTCTCCGCACTTGCATTTAGGATCTTCCTTCCTTTTGAAAGTATGTAGTTTGGCGTTAAAATCGCCATGCCCCGAGATTATCTGAGTTGTCCAGAAGTCTGGAACGTACCAGGTGGCCTCCATTCTTTTGTTGACAAGTGGGAAGAACTGGTGTGTCCATCTTCCTTTGGTTGAAGAGTCCCAGCGGCGTTGCCATTCTTCCACGGCCACTCTTCTCATGGCAGGGATGATTTCCTTTAGGCGCCCGTTATTTACTACAAATACGCTATTTGCAATCTTTGCTGGAAGACCTCGTTTCAAGTTATATTTTCCGACCCGCAGCTGAAGTTCAAGGTCAATAGGTAATTGTCCCGCTATTACTTGGAGTGCGTCGGTGGATATTGTGCAATACGCTCTTGTTGTAAGAAGTAGTGCTTTTCTTTGGGTTCGGGCCAGAAGATTTTTCTCATTTCTAGTAAGGTTGTTCCCCCAACTAGGAGCACCTATGCTATGGGAAGGTATAATGCCTTATATAATATATTTCTGCATTTATAATTTAGGCCCCATGTTTTTCCTGCCAGACAATTTAATCGTGCATATTTCATATTCACTTTACTCTGGAGCTGTTTTATATGTTGGATGCAGGTGAGATGTTCGCCAATTGTCACTCCTAAATATTTAACTTCCTTGGCAGGCTTAATTGTGGAGGCTCTCTCCAAGAGCTTTCAACATATGAAAATTAGCTGGTTAATTTATCAAACAAAGAGATCCCGAAGGAGGTTATGAATTTAAAAAAAAAAAATAAGAAACAAGACGCTTGCTATGAAACTATGAAGAACTTATATATCCTCTTTATCCTAGACCAAATGTTTTTATATATTCTTCATAGTTCTATGGTAAGGTTCACCAATAAAAACATTTTCTAGCTCAAACTTTTTCATGCGACCCTAAGTTTTGTGGTTTTTGTACCAACTCATCAGGGGCTATCCCTTTTCAAAAAATAATAACATTAGTTTTAAAAAAAATGAGAACGTTAATTTATAATAGCCCTATCATAATTCTTTAGTAGATACAGTATTAATAAGTGCCAACTTACATGAGATATTTATTAAATCTAATTACATATTGCTACTTACAGGTTGCGACTGTTCTCACTGGGGAGGTCATTGATACACGTCAACCTTGAACTCGATTATTTCGCATCAAAATTTAAAATCAATTAATCTAAGATAAAATGTTATAGATTATATAATTGACGTAATTAATTTCTGTTTTTATTCTAATTTTTATTACGTGAATATCCTGTTTTATTTTTCGTTTAGTATTATTTATTTCTTTACCAATTATTTGAACTTTTTCAAAATTGAAGGTTTGTTTCTTGGAGATGGCATGATCGGTCGGTTTTTATTTTTATTATTGTAAATACTTTTTACGTGTTTCTTTAACCTTTTATTCACCATCTGCGAGGATTCACCAATATAAGTTCCATTGTAGGTGTTACAGGTTATTTCGTATATATTATATTTAGATTTTGATCCTATTACTTTATCTTTAATTATAGTAAATTTTTTTTGGATTTTATTGTTATAATTTCAGACTTTATTACATAACACATTACAAATTAGTTTCAGCTTTCTGTCTTGGATGTTTTATTTCTGGCCAAAAATTTAGCTAGGTGACTCAAATTGTGTTTGTTTATCTCTTTGCCTAGTGATGTCGAATAATGCTTGCCCACCCATCATCAAACTTTCTAATGGAACATGTTGGTTCTTGTAATTTAGCTAAAAACCAATAAAAGTCCGTCACGCAGGGGCTGCGTAAACTAAGCAGATTTCCCACGTGAAGTTTTACAATAGAGAAATCTGCCTAATAACAACTGTAGTAGTAAGAAACCTCTAACCCTAAAAAACATTATTTAGGGCGTAATAACCCAGTAGTTTCTAGCCCCAAAAAACAGTTAACCTAACCTCTAAACCTATTCACGAGGGACGATAGTTATGGCAACGGCCGCCAGAGCTCTCGGCGGAAACTCCGAACATAGCCTACTGGTGGCCACACGCAGAATAGAAATGCAAATATCTCGGTTAATATTCAAGATAGAGTATAAATTTATAGAACAATATTTATAGTAAATTTAATTCGCAATAAGATTGATTCTGTTATTTTTTTCGATCCGACGTATAGTAACGGAGATATTTGGAATTTTCGAAAATCCTCCCCTCTAAACCCCCCCTCCCGCTGGTCCGATTTCAGCCGTTAACGAACTTGATCTTTCTTTTTACATAAAACGACTAAATATCGAGTTTGGTAACGATCAAACAAAAATTGCGACCGCTAGAGCGGTAACAGACAAATATATAAATAGATAGATAGATAGATAGATATATATCGCCATTAACGAACTTGATCTGTATTTTTGCATGAAACGTCTAAATATTGAGGTTGGTATGTATATATATATATATACACAAATATATATATATATATATATATATATATATATATATATATATATATATATAGTTTTGGACGGACCTCATTTTCGTCATCTACTAAGTAGGATCGATGGACATTTGAAGAAAAATGTCGAAAATTCCGTCATGAGTACAACCTCAATAGCTGATTTGCCTTAAGGGAAATCTGCTAAAAAGAATTATATAATGACTTTTGTGTGAGAAATGAATCAGCTGAGTATTTTGTTGAAGTATTACATCATATTTATTGATTCAATTATTAATAATAAAATTAACCTGTTCCTGATTTTCCCCTGCTTTTGTATGACCTATATTCTAACATGGTAGTACTCATCAGGACTAAGTATGCCTATTAACATATTGAGCAATCTAGGAGCTCACCTCTAGAAACCGTTCTAGGAACCTAGGAAGATAAAGAGCTAGTGAATTTACGTACTTCCGATATGTCACACCTTGTTGTCTCTACAGATCTATAGCAACCCTTAACCATCATGTACAACGATTTTCACATACACGACGATGGTTTTCCTCATCTGCCATTTATGACATCACTACCTGATGTCCTTTCCAAATTTTCTTCGACACCCTCTATGGCAACAGAGACTCAAAAAGACCAAACAACTCTTTGAGTAGGTCAAGTATTAACAGTCTTTATAAGCCAAAGATTTCCAAAGTGATTTCTACAACTGGTATCAATTTTCATCAAAGGCTCATAACATGTTACGACTCTTTGACTCTTCCCATAGTTTCACGCTCAAAATAAAACGTTTGTTTATCCGTTAAGAACGTGATTTTTAATACGGAGTGACTAGATAGGGTAGGTGTGATGCGGATTAAGAGATAAGGGAGTATGAGACGGTCCGTTGGGTGTTCCAGACCCAATCCCTAAGGGGTTGTCGGTACTTACTATGGAAATAAGGCAAGTACAGTCCCCTCCTCTCCATGTACCACTGACTGGAATCTAAAGCAGTCGTCACTGCGTTAAGCCGACATTTACTTTTCCAAGAATGACATACATTCAACACTTGGCTACGACAAATATATTTAAAAAAAAAGTAAAAATGATTTACCCAGCAACTATGATTAGTAACTATTTTCTTAAAATTCTATTAACAATAAATATGAAATCCCACAAGCAGAAGCTGCCTAAATAGCGGGCTTTTTTGAGGTGCTCAGAATTAAAGGAATATATTTTAGTCCGAAATCATAATCCTTATAATCTATCTAAAATCAGGCGAAAATTAGAGATGCTTGTGTAAAGGAACTATCAGAAAGTTAAATAAAACTACAATGTCATGCGTAAGATTCTATCGTGAGCAATAGAAATTCGTTTAGTCACGAACTCATTAAGATTCCCTTAAAGGAAATCTGCTAAAAGCTATCTATCCTGTAATAGGTAGCCCCAGTTCCAGCGCCTCTACCGTCTTTCCGAAGAACTAAATAACACTGTTTCATTAATATTGTTACGTTTATTACAAAATCAGTAATAAACATTGTTGTTATTTGAGTTCTTTTGGATTGCAAAATTAAACACACAAACTTTAGAGTTTTTATCAGAGCACAATTTCTTTAACAATACACTACACACTTGCTTAATTATTCTTAACTACTACTCACAGTATACACTCATAGCTTCACCGTTCTTGTCATTACACAGTCCTATAACTCATTCACAATCACTTAAGTTCACAAAAACACTGCACTGCACTGATCTTTGCAAATATAATGGCACTGCACTGTCCTTTAGATAAACACGGCACTATACTGTTCTTTTCATAAAAACGGCACAATACAGTTTTTCACATAAAACACTTTACCGCAACTAAAACAACTTTGTTCACTAAAGCTGCACTGAACGCACTGTTGATCACTTGAAGAGAGCTGAGAACAAACTAACTCTCGGGACGAGCTGGACCGCTTTTATAGACGAGTGGCGACATCAAAGAAGAAAGCCTAGAATGTGCTAAATCCTTTGTCGCCAACGGTCCTTCCATTAGTCGGATCCTTTCATCTACTTCGTACTTCTTAAAAAATGTGACCAACTCTGTTTAATTTTACATGTACGTAGTTTTCGCAACACTATACTTTGTGTTCTCTCTTTTTATCTGGATATTCAAATACCTCTTTCTGGCACTAACAATCACTTGTACAACATTTTGTACGATGAGTGATCATTAAGTTGGTCTTTTTCTGCGTTAAACAATGAGTCCTAATCCTCTCGAGAACTGCTAATAATCTCCAATGTGTAGAATGAAAAAAAAAGAAGAAAAATACTCAGTGATTCAGATCATTTCTCCTGGCATTCTATATACTGAATGCCACAGTAAGTGAATATTTACCTCTCATTGAAACTCACTCGTTGAAATTTCGAATTTGCTCTTAAAAAGTAATTACAAACCAGAACAATTTAGGACAGCCTCACAATAATAAATTGAAGTGGAAATAAACATGGTTTTAATTAATTGACATTGAGCAATTTTACAACATGCCCAGACATGAAATGAGTACAGCAAACAGTGGAGAAATAACATACCAGCTGATAATAATAACATACCAGTGTCTACCAAAACTCCCATTATGCTTAATTACTTGTGCACAGTCTTTTGATTGGGTTTAATAATACAACTATAGTTACGAACAAAGAAAAAAACATTTTCGCCTTGAAAGATCAATAAAAGTTTAATAGCAACCCTCCAAAATAAACAGTTTATTATTAAATTATAGCTCAGTTGATTAACTGAAAATTTATGATAAAAAGAAAGTAATAGGAAGTGAAATAAAGAAATTTACGCCTGATAGAAGTAGATACTCGGCAAGAAAGATTAAAGTTCGTACTTGTCACATCTTCGACATGCCGAGACATCTTAGGACCATGCAATAGTGTCGCAATTTTTAAAAACTGGGCCATCATTTTATACTAAGAGTATTCGCAATAAGAATTATTGTATAAAGAGTCTACTTTATAACCTTTATGGCAACATATTTCTGCACCAGTACTTCTATATTTTTATCATCACTTTGCAACAATGATAAGAATTTACCTATTATTTTTATTTCCTAACAGCCTATTCGTTATTTCTCTGGGGAATGGAACTCTACACTTCCGTTGTGTATTTTTGTTTGTCCTATTTCTTTTTCTAAAATCTAAGTAGATAAAATAATTCTCGTTTTGTTAATATTCATATGCGACATGTGTAGACAACATTTGTGTGCTGGAATTATAATCGAAGATCGAGGCGCGTGTTCAGATGTAAGAAACTCAAATTAAGTAGTGGGTTTAACTGGCTTCGATGTTCGCCCCAGTGCTTGCTCAAAATTGTTGCTTACATTAAAGTAGTGAACTTCGGTACAACCACAGAAGAGATCATCGTGTGACCACAGAAATATTTTCAAATACTTTGCAATACACTATGCCGTTGTTAGGTGCTCTTGAGCCAAATGTATTAAATTGTCAATGTTTTATAACTTAATTGTGTAGATACGGGTACAGATGATTATACAGGGCATTTTTTATCAATAAAATATCCAAACATTATTTTCTAATTTTTTCAATCAATGATGCTTGAGAACGAAATATTTAGGATATTGTTTTTGACCTATCTTGCAATCCCATTATGGACATCGCCATATTTCCAACATATGGTAGGCAAACTTTATTTATTTACTAGTGCTTTAAAAAATTTAAATGCCTATTTAAAAACACCATACAAGTAAATTTAAGATTGTAGCTGTTACATCATTAATAGGGAGATTCCTTCAAAATTATTGAAATATTAAAAACTGCCAATATTATGAAACTTTCGCTAAGTTGTCTGGTTTGCTTCGGCGAAACTATTTTCATTAAGTATAAGGTTTTAAAAATTTTCAATAGTAACATAATGACTAATTACAACTTTTCACCAATAAACTATGACTTCCCCACAGGTTTTAATAATATACAAAGGAATTTGCAACTTTGTTTTGAATAGATTGAAAGAAAGAATAACACTTCGCGAATTGATTTTGGAAACTATGAATTTAATAATTTAATTAAGTAATAGCGTTTATCAAAAAAATAACACTAAGTGCTATGGATTGCCGTCAGTAAGCATAGAACTATTATCTTGACGAGATCTAATAATTAAAAAGTATTTTACAGATGTTATTGTATTCACAGACTGCCACAGGGTAGCGTGGCCGAGCGGTCTAAGGCGCTGGTTTAAGGCACCAGTCTCTTCGGGGGCGTGGGTTCGAATCCCACCGCTGCCAATATACTTTTGTACAAGCAACAAAAGTTGAAATTTTTATAAGATCACTTTATAAGGTTAAAATTTATCAATCTAGACTTTTTACAGATTTTTATTATTCGTGGATGTTGTATGTGTCAACTTAACGTAGGAAGACGTTGAGTAAATGTTATAAAAATACTAATGGCTTTTTTATTAAAATAATTTCCTTATCGAAGAAACATGATATGAACTTAAAAAGTAGTCTAATTTGTTTTTTGAACCCGAACCAAAAATGTTTAAATTTTAAATTTAATTGAAGAAACGGTTAAGGATTTTTCTTTTTAAATCAGTAAGCTATTTTAATTATTATATATAAAGATATTTACAAAACTAACAAATAATAGCCATGAACTTTGAAATATATCCAAAGTGTATTATAATGTATACTTAATTTATAAATTTAATATCTTATATTTCCCTTCAAATCAAATCTTATTTGGACACTACATGCATTCTTGAACTCTTATGAAATTAAATAAACATTATATTCGGTTGCACTCAATTAAAGTTATTATACTTGCAAGTGAAAAAAAAATTAATAAAAAATAATTTATGATAAAAAAAGATCATTTATACATTTGTTGTAGTTCTAATAAATACGGTGAATTTCGCAAATTTTAATTTTCACCTTCTTTTAACCCCCCACCCCTACCTCTTCCCTTTAATCGATTTGAAAAGAGATGGTTCACAACTACACGTTACAGCAATTCTAAATATGAAATTTCAACATTCTAAGACTAACCGTTTTTTAGTTATACGACAAAACAAGTTAAAATGGGTTCAAGGACAGTCAAAACGTACGATTCCGTTAAAACTGAAGACCGCCAATTTCGTAATTATAATACTTCGTACGAGAAAGTAAATATATACATTATTTTTAACTAGTTTATACAAGTTCAAATATTTGCAATGGAACCAGTAAAAGTTTCGTTCATTGATTCCTTGTTGTATTATTTTTATTTGTTAATTATCAGAACAAAAACAGTCAGAATGCCAATTTAATTGTGTCCATAAATGAATACACGAGTTAAGTAATTGAGGGGGGAGGGAATGTAAGAAGGTACTCACAAGAACGTTTACCATTTCAAATGATTTTTAGTACAAAATGGTGTTTGAATATCCAGAGAAAAAGAGAGGGAAGAAAGTGTAGGAACGAAATAGTGTTATTTAGTTCTTGAGAAAGACGATAGAGGCGCTGGAACATGTGCCTTCTATTTATAGTACATATATCGTTTTATTTATTATGTTAAGTGACCCACATCTTTTTATGAGTATAACTCCGTGAAGGGATGGCCTAACCTTTAGTTTTTTCACCGTTCCTTTTATTAAAAACTCTTATAAATAATAAATATATAATAAAAATTGAAACAGAACATTACTTATCGAGTTACTATTTATAATTAACTATAATTTAAATGTTTAATTATATATTTTAAACATAGTGTAAGCTATTATAGGTAAAATGTCTAAAAATTCATTTCATAATATTCTAATATTGTAGCCGTGAGACATTGATGTGATTTCAAAAATGGAGAGTGAGAAGAAAAGAGTAGAGTTGGTTGGATTAGAGAGGCACCCCTTTAATATGTGCTTAGCTGTATTAGGTGGAGTCCTCTTCCCCTGGAATGGCCTGTTTTCTACTTACACTTTCTTTTCCAGAGCAGTACACGTCCCGGCCCTACGCACCATCTCCTCCCATTGTATAATTCTGCGATTAAAGGATTTCTTGGGAAAAGGGAATCTTACAGTGACTTGGATTTCTAAAGAAATATGTTAAATACGTTTGAAGAATTTTATTTTTCCATTGGCTGTGCTTCAAGTTGTCAGGCCTGAGATTAATGGAGTCAGGTTAATTTTAATGAGAGCTCCACAACAATGACAGAAAGTCAGTAAAATACATTTAAAAAGTCCGTGAAGTAAAATGTATTTAAAAGCAGATTTCCCGTGAAGGTTTACAATATACATATAGGTAACACTACCTCGAATGTTAATTGAATAAATACAAACGGTAATGAGAAATCTTCCAGTCAATTTACAATACAAGTTAATAATCTCTACAACGGAAAGCGGTTGAATTGTAAACAAACAGGCCAGCCAACCTCGTAGCGCTGATTAGATAGATAGACCGGAAAGACAAACAATTAATGAAATATATCTGAATAAAACATATTAATTTTATTGAAAACAATTTACTAAAACTAGTGTTGTAATTAGTAATGAACAGATCCAGTTTTATCTCAATCACTCAAATTTTAGTAATACAAAAACAAAAGAAGGGGGGGGGTCTACAGAACGTATTTGCATATATCTCACAAAATAAAAGTTCAATGAAAACAATATTTGGTATTTAAGCTTCAATTAATATCTTTTATTATATAACAGAGCATTATTTATGTAACACTAGTAGAAGAGGGGGTTTACTGAAGGCTGAAAACTGAAAAATGCAAATATCTGGGTTAATAACCAAAATAGAGAATAAATGTATACAACATTATTTATACTGTATTTAATTTTCAAGAAGATTGATTCTATACACTTTTTCGATCGGACTTATAGTAACTGAGATATATAGAATTCTCCCACTTTAAACCCCCCCTCCCCCTGGTTCAATTTCAGCCATTAACTAACTTGATCTTTCTTTTTACATAAAACCACTAAATATCTAGTTTGGTAACGATTACACAAAAATTGCGACCGCTAGAGCGGTAACAGACAAATGTATAGATAGATAGATTGATATATATATATATATATACTAGCTCAGAGACCCGGCTTCGCTCGGGAATTCATTTGAGGCTGACTGTTGATGGTATTTATTTTTTGGCAAGGCTTTATTTTGCACAATATTTTGACATTTACCCCGTCCCAGTGTTTAGGGTTAATACCCGTCGTTTCTGTGGATTTGTTAATAATAAAATTAATTTTTTATGTAAGACTTCACTGTCCTTCATATTGTCATATTTCCCGCTTCCTGTGCATTATGCATAGATTTGAATTATTAAGGACTAAATATTAACATACATTTGAATTAATTTTTCCAGGTGAGGTACCTGGTAGTTCATATTGAAAAGAATTCTTGAGCAAATTTCTCTAAATAACAAAATAAACAACTTTTGTTATGTGCATATTTGCCGAAACTACAATAGGAAACGAAATATCAATATTTTTAATTTCAGGTCTCCCTTATAACCCCCACTCCTGCCTGTCCCTAGAAATAGTATGGCTTTTTATAAGGAAGGCGTTAGTGCTAATACACATACCGAGTGTTTTATTTAGTTCGGTTGAGTCTTTTGTGCCAATTAAATTTTTTTTCTACCGATATAATTTTTAGCGTATATCTCGTTTATAATTCGGTATACGAAAAAAGTGTATATAACAAATGTTACTCTAAATAGCAAAATAAACAACTTTTGTTATGTTCATATTTGCCGATAAACCAATAGGAAACGAAATATCGCTATTTTTAATTTCTGGCTTCCCTTAAAACCCCCACTCCTGCCCGTCCCTAGAAATGTTGGTATGGCTTCTTATAATGAAAGCGTTAGTGCTAATACACATACCGAGTTTTATTTATTTCGGTTGGGTCTTTTGTCCCAAATAATATTGTTGACTCCCGCTATAGTCATAAGCGTATAACTCATTTAAACTTCGGAATACGATGAAAGTGTTTTATGACAAAATTTACAAAAATAACAAAATAAACAATTTTGTTACGTGCATATTTGCGAAAAAACCAATAGAAAACAAAATATCGCGACTTTTAATTTCAGGCCTCCCTTATAACCCCCACTCCTGTTCGTCTCAGAGAAAATTAATATAGCCTATCTCTCAAGTTGGACCAGACTGCTCACGGTGTGCCAATTTAATTTAAAATCGGTTAAGTAGTTTAGGAGTCCATCGCGGACAAACATCGTGACAGGAGATTTATATATATTAAGATATATATATATATATATATATATATATATATATATATATATATATATATATATATACTAGCTCAGATACCCGGCTTCGCCCGGGAATTCATTTGAGGCTGAATGGTGATGGTATTTTTTAGCAGGCTTTACATTGCACAATATTTTGACATTTACCCGTCCCAGTGTTTAGGATTGATACCCGTCGTTGCCGGTGATTTGCTAATAATAGAATTATTTGTTCGATAATTCTTCACAGTCTTCGCTATTTTTATATTTCCCGTCTCTTATACATGTAAATATGGTGAATTTTTATTTCAGGCCTCCCTTATAACCCCCCTCCCGTTCGAACCTAAAAATTTTAATATAACTTATAATCATGGAAGAATTAATGCTAATTGACATACCGAGTTTTGTTAAGTTCGGTTCAGCCGTTAGTGCCCGCTAAGGTTTTAACGTATAACTCATTTATACATAGGTATACGACAAAAGTGTATATAACAAAAGTTACTCCAAATAACAAAATAAACAACTTTTGTTATGTTTATGTTTGCGGAAAAACCAATAGGAAACGAAATATCGCTATTTTTAATTTCAGGCTTTCCTTATAACCCCCACTCCTGCCCGTCCATAGAAATGTTGGTACGTCTTATTATAATGAAGTCCTCACTGCTTATACACATACAGAGTTTTATTTAGTGCGGTTGAGTCTTTTTTGGCATATTATAATTGTTGACTCCCGCTTTAAGTTTTAGCGTATAACGCATTTAAACTTCGGTATACGACAAAAGTGTATATAACAAAAGTTACTCTAAATAACGAAATAAACAACTTTTGTTATATGCATATTTGCCGAAAAACCAATAGAAAACGAAATATCGCTATTTTTAATTTCAGGTTTCTCTTATAACCCCCACTCTTGTTCGTCCCAGAGAAAATTAATATAGCCTAAAGTCTAAGTTGGGTTAGTAGTAATATACATACCAAGTTTCATAAAATTCGGTTCAGCCATTTATGCGTGAAAAGGTAATAATCAAACAAATAAACAAACAGACACGAAAGAAACAAAATGTAGATATGGTGTCTATGACATTTGAAACGAAAAAATATCGTGAAATTTCGCGAAAAAAATCAATGTACAGACAGAGGTTACAATTTTATATATATATATATATATATATATATATATATATAGAGAGAGAGAGAGAGAGAGAGAGAGAGAGAGAGAGAGTTTTGAACGGACCTCATTTTCGTCATCTCTTGGGTAGATCGATGGCCATTTGAAGAAAATATTCGAAAATTCCGTCATGAGTACAACTTCAATAGCTGATTTCACCTAAGGGAAATCAGCTAAAACTGAAGTAAAACATTTTTTAGGCTAATCCTTTCGCTTTTACTGGCCATTTTAAGTTTGCAATGTAATTACTTTTTGGCCGAAAACCTGAATGTATCTTGCCATGTGTTATCTAAATTTTGAAGAAAAAAAATCACGAAAATTCATTCAAATTTTACTTGACAGTTTTAGTGCTGGAAAAATATTAAAAAGAAAAAATGCACACCTCTAATTTTTCTTCTTTTTTTTAACTGACTAGTATTGGGGTGTGGCTGATAAAAAAATAAGAAAAAACAATAAATTATAAGCAACAAATTTTATTTAATTCAACTAGATTGTCCCTAAGGCGTTATGGGAAAGCTATAATCTGACTTTTTTCATCAGCAAATTTTTATTTTTAAATGATGCATAAATATCCCAATAGAGAAGTTATGAAACTTTTCGGTAAAAACGGATCTCAATATCCGAAAAAAAACAAACAAAGTTTCTGCGAATCACATATTCCTGATCAAATATTAGCCTAAACTCTGATATAATTGCACTGAAGCAGAGTTCAAAATTAAATTTCGAAACTGTTTGAGGATGTGATGGTGGAATTCGTTTAAGAAGGGACTATGAAAGTCTCACTCCTTTCACAAATATTTTATTCAGAAAGTACATTCGTCCTTTGCAGGGACATCATCAGCTAAGAACAAGCGCAGTATCCTTTCTAATAAGTGTGCACATAATTCAACATGTTAAACCTGCACTTAAGATGTATAATATGATGATTACAAACTTTAATATGAAATATTCAAAAAACAAAATGCACTAGCTGTGAGGTATTTTAAAAAAAAATCGCATCTGCATCAAAAGCGTTGATATCTTTTTTTTTTCTTTTTTTTATAGCACATATTTTCCAAATAACTGAATTCATATAATTTAGAACCTTCAAATTACTTACAATTAGTAGGAACTATTTTTTTTTTTTATCAATGACTGTTTAAGTAAACATTTTGTTGTATTCATTCAAGAATATATTTGCCTTATTTCGTTTTAAATACTTTATTTATTTATTTTTTTATTTCATAATTCATTCCTCTTCCCATAGACTAGTTACAAAAAAAATTTTCTTGCCTACAACTTTTCTGTGGCTAAAATCTGGCAGAGGGAGGAAAAATTCGAAAGATCTTTGTTCTTATAACTGGGGTCGAAAAATTATATAGAACCAATTTTATTGCAAATTAAATCACCTTCAGAGAGAGTCAAAAGTATCCTATACCTGGCATTTTGGAAATCTGCTTAGTTTACGCAGCCACTGCGTGACGTACTTTTTTATTCATAAAAAAGAGAAAATGTAACGCACCTGGGTAAAAATGTTTACTTATCAAATTGCCATTGGTACAGAGAAGTGGTTTAGATTTTCACCATGGCCCACGTCTGCTACAATCTATCCTTTTATCGGCAACTTATTCTGACATGTATTGGCCCAACCCTTTTCCAACTTCTCTTTTTCCCACTTTATCAAATTTATCGGATTAGCTTCACAGCCTATAGCGGACACTTTACTACATATTTCATTGGACACGGATAAACAAGGGAAGCTTCGACTTACAATTTATGTTATATGGTTAGAGAGAATTTATTTTTAAAATTTATTTTCGTGTATACAGTTTCTACGGCTTTTGACAACCTTTCTCTTGACAAGAGCACTTATAGTCATTTCAATAAGTCCGTCAGTCGCAAAACTCTGCATGAACTTGTGTCTTGGTAAGCTACATCATTCAACATATTTAAAAAATATGATTTCACCTTAAATGTTGGGGACTGATATCTTACTGTGAAGTACTTAAATAATATTGTAATCGATAGAAATCCTCTTTTAGTAATTGTAAAGTCTTCATTCAGTAACTGCCAGATTCTTATTTAAATTTTTCCATAGTTTATATGAGTTAAGTAACACAACAACAACGGAAACTGAGCTGTAAACTTTGTCGCTTCTAGAAATCTTACAGTTGGTAGTACGCTGTTCACTAGAATAGAATTCATGAGGTCGTAAAGAGATCCCTAGTAATGTTTTCAGTAAGGAGCAATATTCGTTTGACAGAACTTGTGATTGTTGTATCTAAAGTCACCTGGTAATCGCTCCGGTGAACAAGATCCTGATGTCAACAGGATCAAACAAGGGATTAAAAAGAATGAGAGAGGAAATGCAGTGATGTCCAGCTGTAACAGATCATCCAACATTAAATGTACCATCAGATGCCTTGTCGTATGAACAAGCAGAAAACAATTTCAATATATCTTTCCCTCTTACATATTAGGTACATGTAGCAAGAGGTAATTTAGACAAAGAAGGAGTCACAGGAGTTGAATGTGCTTTTACTGCATTGGAATGGGCTATCACCCAAGATTTGCAACGGTTTGAATGAACCAAGGTGCAAGTTTGCTGCAGATAGCACAAAATCAGCTACCCAGCTGAGGACAAAGGAGTCTTGACATCATGAACATTTTACAAGTTAAAAAAAAAATAGAACTAGGCCATTGACAAAAAATTGTTCTTCCGTTTTAATTATACGAAAGGAGTAAACTAGTTAACAGGTGCGACTTTGTATCCATACTTCAAAAAAAGCTTTTCTAACTCCTTAGAGGACAGTCCAAGGAAATATACAAAAACCTAATCAGACCAGACTTGACATAATCCTCTTAAACCTGGATTATCTCCAAGACAGATGAAAAGAATCTCCTTACATTGAACAAAAATTCCTAGAATACTTGTGTCTGTTCAGGAGTAAAAAGATTACATTGTACTGCATGGGCTCTGCAAAGATTTAGACATAGCCCAGATAATTAAATAGGCCTAACCCAGCTAAAGGCGTAACTTCTTTAATGGGAGGGATATCCCTGTGTGATAGCAAGAAACGTTTGGTTCGCGGAACCAGACCCTTCGAGGAACCCCAAGATAGATGTGTAGTGGATAGATATTGTGGAGGCACATGCCAGAAATTTATTGAGGGCCTATAACTGTCAGAAGCAATTAATCAAGATGAATGACGGAGGTTCATTGATGAGACCAAAACTCCCTACTACGGAAGTAAGCAATAAGGTATGTCAGTTTAATATACAGATCCACTACAATATATTTTCATAGTGAATGATATAGTGGTATTTAATTTATTTTCCATTTAGTTGCATTTATGTTTAAGTTTCAATGACCGTACTCATGTAGCAAGTAATGATTCTGGAATTCCAGTTTCCTCGGCCTGGTGATTGGTGATAGATCTATAGTATTGAGTTTAGTCTATAAGCAGGATTGGGAAGTAGCACTTGTGTGATTCAAAAGAACGTCGTATCATCATTTCAACAAGAATGAATTAAATAGTTTAGAATTGATGCAGCTGAAACTTGTACAAACACTTTACGACGAGCTAAAAGATGTTTTCTCTTTTATGTTATCCCTTATTGAATTTTTTCATTAAGCATAAGTACAGCTATTGGTAATTTATAATAGTTATAAAGGTTTGAAAATCTGATTCACGTCGATTGTAAATAATTATTTGTCAATATATTTGGATGAAAAGGATATTTTAAATAAGACGTTTTCTCTTTAATTAAAAATATTGTTTTAGTTAAAATAATAAATAGTAGAGGAGAGTAGGGTAAAAGCGGGTAGTCGGGAGCAAAGTGGCTACCTCCTCTCAGCTGTTGTGTGCGGTGCAGACGGGCTGATAACTTTGAAGAAGTAGGGGCCAGTATGCCAACTCGTTGGTAGTGCTTGTTCTGCGCCATTGACAATAATTCAATTTTCGTGGAACCTGCTTATGATTTTGGTGGAAAAGGTTTTTAATTATACTGTGCTCCTATTCCAATTAGAATACAGGCGTGTAGTTCCCTTAGTACAAGTTTTAATTACCTTTATTTTAGCATTAAGTAATTGTCTTTAGCATGCCCGAATGACGCAATGTTTTATTTAAACTTTACGCGCGGGGTAAAACCGGGTAGCAGCTATGCCACGATTCTCGAAACATGAAAAGTATAATTTTATCTAATTTTGATAAATTATTTCACTGTAAAAGCATGTATAATGACAAACAATATGGTAAAAATAGCAACTATGAATTTACTTTTTGAAATATATAATTGTTTTGAAATAGCTAAAAAGATTAATGTTGTTATTTGTTTATATTTTTCCTTTATTTTTTCTATTGTTCCCAAAAGGGAGGGTTTGTTTTAATGCAACAAACAACATTTTTTATTAACAAAAAAACATTAATTTGATTAAAAATCTTTACATTTTTATTTTCCCATAAGAAAAACATATGTACCCGGTTTTACCCAACTAGTGGGGTAAAACCGGGCAAAATGACTTTACAAGGAAAGTAGGGTAAAACATCTTTAGAAATTTAGATTTTGTTTTTGAATCTGTAGTTACGTTAATAGATAAGTAGACTTTATTTCAACAAAACTTTACTTATTTGTGGTACAAATTGTGATTTCTGGAAGCCTTCAAACCTTAGCTACCTGGTTTTACCCCACTTCCTCCTAATCATCTTAGAATAAAAAATAATTTTACGAACCTGCGTAAGTTGAACTTCAAAGAATTCTTTCTACGTGTTTTAAAATAGTGAATTAGATAGCGAGGATATCTGTATCCGATTCTCTAATTAAATTATTAATACTAGTGATGTATTGCGTTTTAAAACTGCATAAACTGCAATATTACGTCCGAGATATGTCATAATGTTTATCCGATCTATACCATACTCAATATTTAACAGTTTCAGTTAACACTAGATCATATTTTTTATTAAATATGCCGGAAATCGGACGTGGAATAGTGCAGGTTTAGAAGGGGGACGAGATAAAAATTCAAAATATCTCGGTGATTATAAATCAGATTTTAAAATGTTATAGAGCCAATCTTGTTGAACTACTGCTGTTCTACAATTGTTGTCGTATGCATTTTTTCGTAAATCAAGTATTAAGCGAGTTATTTCCAATTTTTATTTTCTGTTTTCACTAGCCCTCCCTCCTCTTCGTATAAATAGAGAATATGTGTTGTGGCGAGATCTCAGGTGTGTTTCATCAGCTCATGGGAAATCTGCTTAGTTTACGCAGCTTCTGTGGGACGGAATTTTTGGTCATAAAATAATCCTTAAATTGACAGTACTCAGCAAATGCATATCTGTTTCGGGGTCGAAGAGCCTTCCCATCAAAAGAACTATATGGAGATGTGTTTCGGGGTGGGTTCCCATTGAAAAGAAGTAAAGGGAGATGCCCCTTCGCCCCATTTGTGAATTTGAGAGAGTGAACTGTATAGTAAAAGAAGGGTAGTGTAAATAATAAAGAATGAATGGATATAATAAAATATAATGAAGTAATATAAATAATAAGAACAAATAATGAAATTAAATTGTTAGGACTCTGGACATTTTAATGATTAACGATAATTCCAAGTGGTGAGCTGCTGTGGGTTGGTTGGAGCTGGATGTGGAGCTGGTTGCTGTATAATATCCATTATTGGGTTGTGCGAGTTGGCTTCGATGTTTGACGAGGTTGTTACATAAATGTGAGTACTCACTTTATTTATTGTTCGTGTTTCTTCTCCTTCTTGGTTCTTCTCCGCTTCACAGCCCGACGGGCCCTTTTTCGCCTACTCGTGCATTTCGAGGGGGTTGTTTACCTCGATGATGAGAGCTCTCCTTAACGTGTCGCACTAGGCCCTGTTGTTCACGTCTTCTTGCCCTTTCCTGCCGGTCCCTCTCATGGTTGGATGCGCTAGCAGCGAGGTCCCCAGTCCAGGGCAAGGATGAGTGGCGGTGGATGACGTCATGGAAGTCTTGTGCCTACATCACTCTTCGCGGAGTTGATTCTTCCGCGAACAATATCTCTAATTAATACTTAAGCCCTGTGGGAAATGTGATAAGCCCTTTGACAGTGGACAACTAGTGGGGCACTTGAATATTAAATGGAACAAACTGGAGGTCGAGTTTGAATATTTCTTTTGAGCCGCCCTGAGATTGAAGGCTAACTGATAAAAGTTTCCTACTCCCTCTCCGTCCCCCAAGAAGCACATGTATACTCTGCACACACAAAAGACAGCTAGATATGCAGGAAACTGATTCTCCCACTCATAGCTGCGTGTCATAGATCGCATGAATTATTGTGCCATAGAGTTCCGTTCACTGCTTTATAGCTCAGCTCCAATATCTGAACTTGGCAATTTATAAATCGTTATCACATCTGTTTGTAGAATATTTTGATGTTGAATATCATTCCGCCACATACGGATTCATCGAAAATGTCCTGCGTAAGAATGTATGTAGACTCATTCCTTCCTCCAGGACATCCAGTTATCCGAGTGAAAGTATTCATGTATTCATTTCCGCGAGATATATAGGCCATATTGCCCTGAAAATACTTCTTATGTTACCATTAACTTACCTTCTTTTCAAAGTCTACCACTTTTTTTCGCAGATTTCTCTTAAGAGAAATCAGTTATTGAGGTCGTACTCAATTTTCAAAACATTTCTTCAAATGTCCATCAATTTTCAGGAGATGACGAAACTGACGGCCGTCAAAAATTTATATATATATATATATATATATATATATATATATATATATATATATATATTTGTGTTAACGCTCTAGCGGTCGCAATTTTGTTTGATCACTATCAAACTGGATATTCAAACGTTTATGTAAAAATAAAGATCAAGTTCGTTAATAACTGAAATCGGACCAGTTGGAGGGGGGCTATCCGAAAATCCGAAATATCTCCATTATTATAAGTCGGATCTAAAATTTGTATATAACCAATCTTATTGGAAGTGTAATGTTGTAAAAATGTTGTTATGTACACGTTTTCTCTACATTGAATATTTCCATATTTTAGTTTTTGGCCAACAGTAAACTCCTACTCCAACTTATGTCATACTAGCAATAGCTGTTATATCAGTGACCACTTTATTCCAAGCATAACTACGAAATATTGTATTCATTGAAAGTTTACTGTGCGAGTTACATACAAATACGCTGTGTGAAGATGTCATCATTTATTAATAATTGACGGACGTGAAGCGAAAATAATTTTTTTTTTTTTTATACCATACTCCATATTTAAGTGTTATTATATCATTATATATTATTAGATATGTATTATATTAGTTAATGACTGAAATCAGTAGTGGACTAGTTGGGGTTAAGAGTGGCGGGAGATTTTGGAAATTCCAAATATATCCATTATTTTGAGTCGTATTACGAAATAATATAGAACTAATCTTGTTAAGCTAGCGATGCTCTACAATTGTTGTAATATACATTTTTCCATTACTCAAGTATTAAGGGAGTTATTTGTACTTTCTTGTTTTCAGATTTCAGGATCCCCCCCCCACAACCCTTTTACTCGTCGGTTCTTTACAAAAAAAAATAGAGAATATATATTAAGATGAATTACACGTGGGAAATCTGCTTAGTTTATAGAGCCCCTGCTTGAGAGACTTTTTTTTTAAATTGACCAACACCCTCTCAAACTCCTTTCGTCTAATATCTTACACAAATGCCCCATTGCAGAAGCTAATAGTAGTATTTTCTCCACTAGCTGAAAAAAAGGTAGAAGGAAAGAGGGCGAGCTACGAAAAGTGTGGGTTATAAAGGCGATAGAAAATCGGCCCTATATAAGAACATTAGGGACAACTGTTACCATGGAACATAGGCTGTAATATCTGGAGTAACAGTCACATCACTCAGAATAACCGCTTAATAACACTCTTTGCCTTATATTCCACCTAGAACTCATCGATGGTCTATATTCACTCCGAACATGTACTTAGCTGCAATATACTACCATTTCATTGGTTAAAATTATTGCTTTCCTTGACTCGTAGATATTTAAAGAAAATATAAATGAAAAGTTCATATCGTCCTCTGACAGATGTTTGGGAATATTTACGTGTTTGTAACTCACTTGTAGCCACCACGAGCCATAATTATTTTAAATCAAAACTCTTTTAACAATTGAATCTTATAAAAAATGGGACGAAAGATGGGCCAACACTCCTAAAGGACGACAATTACATAAGTACATACCAACTATATACCAGAGACAAAAAATAACACTTAGCAATTCTAAACAAATACAATTTATATCAGGACATGGACCTACGAAAAGTAACTTGGACAAATTCAAAGTAAAAAACACAAATACATGCAAATGTTACAATGCGACTGAAGAGACTCATGACCACCTCTTATAGGAACGTACATTACTTGACGGACCAAGAACAAAACACATCAAGTGCATTACAAAACGGAATTTGGCCGACGGACAAACCGAAACTTTTACACAAATTCAAGAAGGGATTTAATGCATTCATACAAGAATTGGACACAATTTTGTAGATCTAAACCTACTGTTTATATACATATGTAAAGTTTACATATGCTTTATTAATTTTTTTTATTGTTTTTATAATGTTTATAAATATTGTCTAGAAATATTTAATGTAACTATTGAAATGTGTGTAGTATCCAAAGTATGGAGCACACAAAATTTAAATAAATTCCCACGTTAGAGGGATACTCTGGTTGGAAAACTGGAGCCATCATTATTTAGGCGCTATTTATTTTTTTTTTTATTTTTTTTTTTTTTTTTTTTTTTTTTATTTTTTTTTTTTTTTTAGCGGTTTTGATGTTACATTGCTTTAGTATTTAAAATAATAGATACACCAATGATTTACGAAGCCTTAAATATTGCTCGTACACATACCCATTCCTGGATGCCTCGCATACATTGTTTTAACAAGTTATAAGATAACGCTCGAAAGCTTTGCGGATCAACTATATCATCATCTTGGAGGATCCCAAATAAAAAATATCAGCTGAATGAGGAAAATATTACATTGTCAATAATACAAAAGCTAAACGAATTTAAACGAAAAAATGGTAGAGATATAGCGTTGCAACCCACAGCCAATAAAGATTCTGTAGTTGATTATTTGTCAAGAGTTTACGTGTAGTAGTGAGGGGATTCCGGGGGTAGATTTCGAACAGACCAACCCTTCCCTATTAGGAAATTGCTTGAATAGTTGCATGACTATATTGAGCACACCCCTTTATGAGTATGTTGATGAAACACCTCTTCATTCGACTACAAAAAGCACATGAGAGATCAGAGAGGCAAAGTTCCTAAAAACTTTATAGTCAGTAGGGACACTTTTTTTAGCAAATTTATCAGATTTTTGACTCAGGTATGGGCATTTTATAATACCAAAAACAGAGTTGATGTTAAACAAATTTAGGATTTCCACTTGCACAAGGAGATCCATAATCACCTGCGCTGTTTAATCATAGGTTGGACTTGGAATTTCAAAAAGCAATCCGTCACGCAGGGGCTGCGTAAACTAAGCAGATTTCCCTCGTGAAGTTTAATAATAGATGAACCTACATACTGGTAAAACAACAACATCTTGAATATTAAGTGAATAAATACAAACGGTAATAAGAAATCTTTCCCCTCCAGGCGGGAAGCGTCTGAAATTTAAACAAATAGGTCTGCCAACCCGACTCTCACCGGAAAGAAAAAAATTACTGAAATATATCAGAATATAACGTAGTAAATTGAATGAAAACTATATACTCTATCTAGTACTAAAATTTATAATGAATCAGAATAATTTTTATATCAATCAAATCAAATTTAAGTAGTCCTAAAACTTAAGACGGGGGTGGGGGGTCAACAGAACATATGTTCATGTATTTCGTGTAATAAAGGTCACTTGAAAGTAATATTTGGTATTTAAGGTTCGAATAATGTGGTTTATTACATAACCGAGTATTGTTAGTGAGCAGAAGTGGAGGTTTGCTGAAGGCTGGAAACTAAAAATTCCACATATATCGGTAATATTCATGATACAGAAAATATGTATAGAACACTATTTATAGATCACTTAGTTTTCAATAAGATTGGTTCTATACAATGTTTTGATTAAACGATTAAATATGGAGGTTGGTAACTATCAAATAAAAATTGCGACCGCTGAAGGGTTATCAGCCAAATATATATTATATTATATTAAATTAGTAAAAAATATAAATTTCCTAGATAAAACAAGCTATTTGTTTCTTAAAAACTAGAAAATGTGAGGTGACTGTAACATAAAGCATTATGTTAGTACTTACTGGGCTAGGCGGTTAAACATATTTTTAAATTGCATATATATATATATATATATATATATATATATACACATATATATATATATATATATATATATATATATATATAAACTTAATTCGGATAAATATATAGCACCAAACGAATTAAGTAAATATATAGGTTAAGATTAAAAAATTAACATATATAGTTCAAATTTTCCTAATATTAATAAAATAATTACTTTGAGAAATAAATGCATTCTATTTTTGAATAGATAATTTAAATATTCGTACAGAAATTTTATATTTACTTTTATAATATATACAAAGTACTTTATTTAAACCAATACTAATGAAACCAGCATAATTACTGTAGTAACTGTTTAAAGTTTCTATGTTATTTCTCTATTCATTTTACGTTTTTTACGCTGTCGTTTATTCTACAGATTGTAAAAAAATGGTGATTTATCTTTCTATTGAATAAAGCTAATTACATAAGCATTGTTAAAACAAGAATTATATTCAACCCCTTTTCTGGAAGATTTATAACCCTTCGATTATTCACAATATTAAAGGAAGTTGCCGATAACACAAACGCTTTCCCAAAGCTGTGATAATGGATTTTTAATGGTCTCAGAAGTATCGTGTCAGGAATTGTTATCAAAGGGAATCAAACCAATACAAAAGCCCTGCCGATTCAAGAGATCCATTTAACAGTTATTAGCTATTCTACGACAAATACCTTTCTCTTGGCATTAAATGAGTTATCTCAGATACCTCTCTCTCTTCACTCTTTGCGATTCGAAACGCAAATCCGCGTATCAACAAATATAATCAAAAAGTTTGGCTTTAAGAGATGTCGAGGGGGAAATAATTATACATTTGTTCAATTTATTGATGTGGACTGAGGATAGCCATGTGAGTCAGGAGTGAACATAGAAACATGGGTTCAACTGCCGTGTGGACAACAAAAATGTCTTAAATGACAAACTAATTAAATAAGTCTCTCCCCTCCCCCCTAAAACCCTGGGCAGTAAAACCTGGTAACTTGTAGATAAACCATCCCGATTAACTTTAGTATTAAAAAGTCCGTCACGCAGGGGCTGCGTAAACTAAGCAGATTTCCCACGTGAAGTTTTACAATAGAGAAATTTCACGAGAGTCGAGCAGTTAAGGAAACGGCCGAACTAGCTTTTGGCGGGAGTCACCCGTTCGTTAGCCGCCCAGATTTAATAAAAAAGCAAATATCTCGGTTAATATTCAAGATAGAGAATAA
This sequence comes from Riptortus pedestris, assembly GCA_019009955.1. Taxonomy (NCBI): domain Eukaryota; kingdom Metazoa; phylum Arthropoda; class Insecta; order Hemiptera; family Alydidae; genus Riptortus; species Riptortus pedestris. The sequence goes on along the minus strand of CM032229.1, from coordinate 47,447,170 downwards.
ATGTATATAACAATATTTATAATAAATTTAATTTACAATAAGATTGATTCTGTACAATTTTTCGATCCGACGTATAGTAACGGAGATATATCGAATTTTCGTAAATCCTCCCCTCTAAACCCCCCCCCTCCCACTGGTCCGATTTCAGCCGTTAACGAACTTGATCTTTCTTTTTACATAAAACGACTAAATATCGAGTGTGGTAACGATCAAACCAAAATTGCGACCGCTAGAGCGGTAACAGATATATATATATATATATATATATATATATATATATATATATATATATATAGTTTTGAATGGACCTCATTTTCGTCATCTACTAGGTAGGATCGATGGACTTTTGAAGAAAAATTTCGAAAATTCCGTCATGAGTACAGCCTCAATAGCTGATTTCCCTTAAGGGAAATCTGCTAAAAATGAACGTAAATAAATAAAATACCAATATGTTGATTATTACGGAAGCTGAATTTCATTTCAGCTTGTGCTGGCTACGGAGTAATGGCACTCTAAACATGATTCACAAAGTTTCTTGTTGTTAACCCCCTCTCCTGCTAATGGTTTTTTTTAACTTAATTATATTACTAATAATATCATAGCTCGCTTCAAATTCAAGTAATATTTATATAGGTTTCTTATTTCAGGAGAAATGGGCTCTTTAATTTGAGATGACGTCGTCTGTATGTCTTACGACCACGTTAGAAATCTGATTATTTTTCGCAGTCCCAGCATGAGTATCTTTTTTTTTGTTATATAAAGTAATATCACGATTAGTTATATACATGTTTTTGAACTGTAAAATTGACAGGTTTATTAGTATTTTTGGCGAAAGTCCTTCAGGGAATAAGCTATTACTGTCGGTTTGTGAGAATGGGACCAATATAACTGTATCCCTAGATAAACAAACACTCTTCGTTCAAATTTATTTGTGTGTGTCTGTTAAGGGGACAACTTTCCAAGAAGGAATAGTCCATTCTCCTATCTAAACAAGAGGATAGGATGTTCTATTGGTATCCATATCGACTCATCTTCGTTAAGTCCTTGGAGTATCACAGAGTGCTCTAATTTCACTCCAGGCTCTTAGAACTTCGTTGGGGTTGTTTGTTGGGAAATGGAAATGAGATCCATTCAAAACTATATATATGTACTGTAGAATATGCTGTATGGTTGCTAGGTGATGGAACCTAATGCAGCATATGCTATATAGGTTGCTAGGTGATGAAACCTCTTTGTTTCTGTTACCTTGTCAATAAATAAGTTTGGGTTATGGCTATACTCAATGAACTTTTAGTAATTAATACTAAATGTACATATACATACATCTACTTGTCTGTTAGTGCTCTAGTGTTTGATAGTTACCATCTCGATATTTACAATTTTTATGTTAACTAAAAGATCAAGTGCGTTGTCGGCAGAAATCGATCTGAAGGGAGAGGGACGGGGTTTAGAGCGGGAATTTTGAAAATTTAAAATATCTCCGTTGTTAAGAGTCGCCAATTCGAAAAATTGTAACAAACCAATCTTTTATCCAGCTTTTTTTTCTAAAAATGTTGTCGTATACACTTTTTCCCTATCTCGAATTGTAACCAAGATATTGGCATTTATTCACTTTCAGCCTTCAGTTAACTCCCACTTTTAGTCATCGCACGTTAACAATAAGTCACCAATATCAGGTAACGTCTTATTTCAATTTTAAATACCTAAGATTTGTTCAACAATGTCTGTATATATATGTTTCGAGCCTTTACCAATTGAAATCTTGTGTAATAACGTCATCAACTGAGATTTGAAGACTCAAAAATGTTTATTTCATTTATGCTATGCTACATATTAAACTTTTTCATTCAAAAATAAAGTCATATTATTTAATGATTGAAATATGACGTGGAATAGGGTGGATAGAGACGGGGAATTCGAAAGATCAATAATAATATATCCGTTATTATGAGTTGGATCGGAAAATGTTATAGAACCAATCTTGTTAAACTATTGATGCTCTACAATTATTTTTTTCTGTAATCGTTGAATAATGGTAACATTACTAAACTGAAATGAGTGAAGAAAGTGAAACATTTTGCAATAGAGTGAAGAAAGTAATCACTTTCTTCACTTGTGAAGAAAGTGAATTGCCTTCTTAATTAGTAATAAGTATAAATTAAAAAATAATTTGAAGTTGGAAATTAAATGCTTTTAAATGTTTCTTAACATTGTAAGAGTTTATTTTAACAAAATAAATTGAAATGTGAATGAATTATTGGTGGAAATAATCAATATATTTTAAAATTTAAATATAATAATAATTACCTTCCTTGTTTATAACCTGCACTTGTTTATAACTGCACTACTTCACAATCATCACTAGTTGTTTTATAACTATGCTTATAACCTTTCACAACCATGCTTATAACCTACCAACAACATACCATAATCTTCACAATATCCTAATTTTGTTCATATTCTGGTTAGATCTGATCATGTATTACACGATTACAGAAAAAACTTAATATTACACTCGTCACGAAAGTATAATTTACAACTCTCGTGAAATTACCACACTCGCTGCGCTCGTGTGGGTAAACGTTTCACTCGAGTTGTAAAATGATCTACTTTCGTCACTTGTATAATAAATAACTATTATATACATTTTCTTGTAATTCACATATTAAGCGCGTTATTAGTACTTTCTTCTTTTCAGCCTACAATGAACCCCGACTTCTAGTCATTGAATATTTATTTAGAAAATAGAGAATATACAGTGAAATGAGAACACTAGTGTGTCATTCCATGGCCTTGAAAATCTAGTTAGTTTACGCAGCACCAACGTGAATGTCTTTCTATTCTGAACAAGATGTGTTCGACTGATATTGATATCAGTAATAAGTATTGATACTTATTAGATATTCATTGATCTATGAATTCATTGAACCCCGTAATAATAGTTTGTCTCTGTCGACGCTATTTGACGTGCAAAAATAAATGCTGAAAATATTATTAATAAGAATGTGCTGTCCCAAAAGAAAGTGAGAAAATAGGATTTCACTTATTTGTCTCACCTCCTCTCCTCTATCAGTATCTAAAGTTGGGAATGGATAACGCATTTGGCTGGAAGCACCCTGAAAAAGTGACTACCCTTCGGCTGGAGAGAATAGATCCGATATAAGATAAGAAAAAAGAAATAGCAGGAGGAGGCAGGCTTCTTGATAGGTAAGATCCCCATCTTTAGTGTTTTTACCCTTTGGTTCTCACATCTAATTAATTCAAATCACATAGCTTCTGAAATTTTAAATCACTGGCTTTATACAAATTAAGCCCTTAAATTGGCAATGAACTTAAACATTACTTTATAAATACGTGCAGGCAACATACACTACGGTAATGCTTTATTCCTTTGTTTCATAGTTAAGTAGCCGAAAAAGAATCAGGAGAAGGGGATTAGAAAACGACTAATAACTATAACCTCATATAAATGTGATTTAGCTGATTTTCCCCCTCACTATATTTATATATATATATATATATATATATATATATATATATATATATATATATGTGTGTGTGTGTGTGTGTGTGTGTGAATATATATTTGTCTGTTACCGCTCTAACGGTCGTAATTATCGTTTGATTGTTACCAAACTCGATATTTAGTCGTTTTATGCAAATGGAAATATCAAGTTCGTTAATGGTTTAAATCAGACCAAGGGAGAGAGGGAGAGGGGGTTTAGAGGAGTAGAATTTTGAAAATTTCAAATATCTCCGTTACTGTGCGTCGTATTGAAGAAGTTTATAGAATCAATCTTATTGCAAATTAAATTTATTATAAATATTGTCCACACATTTAATCTCTATCTTGAGATATTTGCATTTTTTAGTTTTCATCGTTCAGAAAACCCTTCTTCTACTCATATTACATAAACAATACTCTGTTATATAATAAACAACTTTATTTAAAGCTTAAATACCAAATATTGTTTTCAAGATACCTTTATTGTACGAGATACAAGCAAATATGTTCTGGTGACACCTCCCTCTCTCGTGCCTTAAGTTCTTGGAATACTAAAATTTGATTGATTGAGATACAAATTATTCTCATTCATTATGAATTTACAGGACTAGATATAGTAAATAGTTTTCAATAAAATTAATGTTATATTCTGATATATTTCAGTAATTGTTTTTCTTTACCGTATGAGGTTGGCAGAGCTGTTCGTTTATATTTCAGTCGTTTCCTGCCGGGAAATTATTAAAATTTAATGAAAGACTTCTTATTACCGTTTGTATTTATTCACTTAATTAATATTCACAATGGTGTTGTGTTACCAGTATGTAGATGTATCTATTGTTAAACTTCAGGAGGGAAATCTGCTTAGTTTACGCAGCCCCTGCGTTACGGACTTTTTATTAGTCAGATTGAAAATGTTTTATAACTAATATTGTTGATGGTATAATGCGCTACAATTTTTGTTATATAGCCTTAAAACTAACTACGTCAATTTCTGTAAGCCTCCCCTCATATTCCTACAATTTTAACTTGTAGCTATTATAACACTCGTCACTTTATGTTGAGCTTAATTTTCAAATCTCGTTTCATAGAGTGAATGCTAGAGAGATATAGAGACTAGAATGTACACGTCAGAATATAGATATCTTCAGAATGGTGGAAAATCTGCTCAATTATTGCAGTGTTAAGGCTATATATGTTAAGGCTAAGGCGGAGATCCTAATGGTTGATTGATTATGTGTGTGCACGCAGTTGCGTGAGTCAAGAAATGCACTAAAGTGTCTGTCCATCCACAAGTCCATTGACACTTTCTTTTTTTTATTTATACAGGAGCATCCGCATCTTGGCGATTTGGCTCAAAGTTTCACAATGTAAAATGGAAACAAAATTATAGAAAAATAACAAAAACTGAAACACAAATAAAAAATTAAATACAACAAATAATCATTAAATACTAGTAATAGACAATTAATAAACATTAGACAATTAAAAGACAATTAATAAACATTAGACTAGTAATAAACACAACAATTTAAAATGGTTTTAATAAAAAAATTATGTTATTCCTATATACTAGTACATTTATATTATTTTTTTTATTTAGTTTTGTGTCCCACGGCGATGGTGATTGGCATTATTAGGATGATATATTTACTCCTTCATGTGCTTACCTTTTTATACTTTTATATTATGGAAAATATTTCTTTAATATCTGATTCTTTCTCATATCCGTGCTTTGTCCAAAAAATATAATAAAAGTTATCCCTTTTAAATCTTTTGAGGTATTTTATAGACCTATTCTATTTTGTATTATACGTTTTTATAAATGTTGATGTGTTTTAGATATGTTAGTATTTGTGGAATATATTGACTGCTGTCAGTTAATAGTTCTGTCATATCGTTGGGTATGTGAAGGTTTTTTCGTTGGATGCAGTCTGGCAGTATGTGTTTTATCGTAAGGTGACACTTGAAGCTCCCAATATACCCTGGTATGTAAAAATAAAATGTATTTCTTGATCGAAGTACAATCGGCCCTATTAAGACCTCTGTATTCTAAATGACTACCAATAAAGTCATAACTTCCACATGGGAAAATACGGATCCCACTCTGCAAATGCTTCATCTTTATGGGATATAAGCCGAAACATTCCGTGCAAGGGTGCAGTTAAATGGAGTTGAAAAAAAGCAATTGTGGTCGTAATAACCCACAAGAGCATCTACCCAATCCGCCATGGCTTTGGGGAAATCTCCAGTCTTTATATGATTCCATTACAAGCCAGTTTAACCTTATAACCCATTATTTTTACTTTAAAAGATGAGATTATTTGTCAATTGAATTTTAAAATGTAGTTTCCAATTTGCTCCGTAAGGAACGAGTTTTGGATAATAGCCCTTCATAAAAAGGATCAAGTCTAAAATTGTGGTAAAAAATAGAAAGGGAGAGTCAAGCTGATTCTACTGTTTTCAGCTATTAATGTGGTAAATATTATCCTGGCTTAATAAAATTTAGGAAACAAAATTAAGATTTATATACAAAATAATTATGAAAAAATTTAAAACAATTGGCCACCTCCCAATAAATGAATTTGTCGGTACTACTTCTCACAGACATGCAATTTTAAAATTCACTAAGATCTATATGAAATGTAATCAATGGATAAAGAAAATGCAAGGCTAGTTGCTAACCCGAACATACATATCGGGCTAGCAGTGAATACGACGGTATACATTTTTAATCATTACCACAGAACAGTTATATATATATATATATATATATATATATATATATATATCATAATACCTTTACTAGCATGTTTTTAATAAGAATACTTTTTATTGATAAATAATAAAATAAGCAGCTGATGATTTTAAGCTTATAAAATGCTCTTACATAATTCATACACATATTTAATGTAGGGTTGTAGGCTATTACAGAAATTAATAAATCTAGATATACCTGTAATAATAATTCAGGGCATTAGTCCCTCACAAAACATCACCAATTTTTAAAAAAAAAAACCTGAAAGAATAGCATAAAGTGCTAAATACAATCCTAACATATGCTTATAGAAATATGTACGTATCAGCGGCGTATTTTCAAATGCAAGTTCAAACTGTTATTTTGGCTGTTAATAACAAAATTAATGCCTTTTTAAATATCGGTTTTTCGTTTGTTTTGTTTTTCATTTGAGGCCTATATATTCATATGATATATTTACCGAGCTAGTAGTAAATATACCGGTATACATTTTTAATCATTAATATAGACAGCTAAGATGTTAAAATAAACTCTATGTGTAGGAGAATGGCATTATTTACTAGGTGTCAAATAAGGTACATCACTCTCAACTCCACAAAAGTATAAATATCCCAGTTGCAGAATTAATGCCTATCAGCATGTCTGACCTCTGGAACTGAGCAGTGATTAATTTATTCAAAGGATGAAAACTGATCGGTGCGACAGGCAGAGAGTTGGGACTCTCAAATCTGGAATACGAGAATAGGTTGACCCAAACAAAAAAGAATAATATGAGACACAAATTAGTAAACCATTTAAATATATAGTTACAATGTACTCGTACATCTGTATTTAACGTCACCTTATAACCTATTTAAATAATTAAAATTACCAACCTTTTCTAAACTGTGTGGGAATAAATATTTCATTTATTGATTTGGGATGAATTCCAACACAGGTATCAAATCATTTGGCTCCCAGAACACCAAATGAATGGCACATTTCAATTTTATAAATATAGAAGACAAATAATTAAGTGATAGCGGAGTTTTAAAAAAAAAATAGTTTAATTTATTTTGAAAAGGGATGGCTAAGGTATTTTCTTCTAGAACTCACTATAATAATTAGTTTCTACAAAAGCGTATGTCGTAAGGGGTTCTTTAATAACCTATCTTCCTATGTTGTATGTGTTTCTGAAGCGATATCAAATGAAAAAAATCTTAACGACACATCATTTACCTTCGAATGTAAAACTTTTCCCTGAGTAGAAAAGAATTAAAGGAAACAAAGAAATTTAAATGAGATTTATGATTAACTGGAGTATGATTAATTACATTAAAAAATGTCTATGTGAACTAAAGATGTATATGTTTTCAATATGATTTAAAATGCACATCAAGTCTTAGCTTAAATATAAAAGCACTGAGATTTATGGATATGGGGTGCAGTAGAGTGCATCCGAAGATGGCTAGTTGATCCTTTGATCCCCACCATATTTTTGTGGACTGAAGGCAGACTCCCTTACAGCTGACCACTCGATCCTAGGGGATAATCTCACAGTTTCTTATTCACCAGAGTATCATTAGCAATAATTGACCAGACAGACCTACAAGCCAGCCGAAAAAACATACAGAGTCTCTGACGAACGTTGCCCAAGGATATTTGAATAGCTAGAAACTTAATGATGTAAATCAATATTTCTCTAAACATAGATTATAAATGTTCTTGTTTACCTTAAAAGGTAAATTTATTGTGAAGAGTATTAAAAAAAGATCAATGAACTTACTATTCAGTGGTTCACTGACATTTCTAGAGTGTCAAAAACTTCATTGTTGAAAAAGTAGCCATTTTGACTTACACCACTGGGATGTGGACGCACCATCTGGGGGCGTCATTAACATTTAAAATATATGGCGTCATCTCACAACGAATTTCCATGTACATTACACAATAAAGGTCTCTTGGAAAAAATATTTCGTACTTAAGCTTAGAACAAAGAGGTTCATGATATAACAGCTTATTGTTAAAATGACATGAATAAGTGTGGGGGTTTACTTAAGGATGAAAACTAAAAAAAATCCAAATATCTCAGCTAATATTAATGATAGAGAAAATATGTATGTAACAACGTTTATAGGTATTTTAATTTTCAATAAGATTGGTTATGTACAATTGTTCGATCCGACTTATAGTAACGCACATATTCCAAATTTTAAATTCCTGCCTCTAAACACCCCTCCGACTGGTCCAAATAACGAACATGTTCTTTTTTTTTACATAAAATGATTAACTATCGAGTTTGGTAGTGATCAAACAAAAATGACGACCGCTAGAACGTAAAAAAATATATTTATTTATATAATTTATATAATCTTCATATTTTATGACAAGGGTCAGTGAGGACTGTCACAACGAATGTAAGAGGGAAACGAGCACTTCAGAAATGTAAGTACCAATCTATAATTAGATTTAATAAATATATCATAGATGTAGGCACCTATTAATACAATATCTAGCAAAAGAATTATTAAGGGATTTGTTAAATTAATGTTATTATTTTTTTATATATTTTTTTGAAAAGGGATAGCCCCTGAAAAAGTGGCAAGTACGCCACGAAACATGTGTGGCAGTTTCAATAAAGTTTACTACTTAATATTTATATTAAAAGCTATATTTAAGTTAAAGTTTTGCGATAAAATTTGAAGAATATATAAAAAATATTGGGTCCAGAATAAGAAGAATTTATATCATTTTAAAAGAGCCTTATTTTTGTCATCTCCTGTGTAGGACCGATGGACATTTTAGGATGTTTTCACGTCTACAACCTCAATAGCAGATCAAAGAGGAAAATCTCCTAAAAGAATTGGTGTGGCATCTGTAAATGAAATTAATCGCTAAAAATCTGAAGTATTAGTAAGAAGGGGCGAGGGGAGAGTATATTGTGCACAATAAGGTTCATTATGACGGTAGAATATTGGCTCTTATTAAAAGGCCTACCGTGCGTGGACACCTTTGTCAGCAAAGCAATATAGCACTTTATGAGTTCCACACCTGATTTACAGGCCTCCTCCCTCAACGGTATACTTCACCTTCCCTTCTCATACGGAAATATTTCTTCGGCTAACCAGCAGATTTACATGTTAATTCCGGGTTGAGAAATTCTGATTGAAGCTGTGGAAACGTAGTGTTAGTAGAAGATCTTTGCGGATTCTTGTTGTCCAAAACTTGTACTTCCAAACTGGTTTCCATTATGATATCGTCTGATTTTCCCTGAAAGTAGTTAGACTTCGACAACGAAATGTTGAATTACTTATATATATATATATATATATATATATATTCAGAAGTGCACATATTTTCATTCACACCTTGTTGTCAACCTTGACATAATAGAATATGATATTACTTTTAAAGTTTTGGAAGTTTATATTTAATGACACAAAGTGACGTCTCGTCTCTTCAACGTAAGATTACGCTGTGAACCTGAAACACTAAAACAACTTGTTCTTCATAAAAATTTAAGAATCGCCATTGTCAATTAGGTCAGTGAAATACAAACTCTTAGTAGAATTAACAAGAAACTCCTGATGGTTGTCTGTGGAATTAGCCATTGATTTTTATTTCAGTTTGACAGTTTCAAATGGATTCAATTCAGAATCCATCGTTTCATTTTCGTTTAATAGTATCATCGCTTGTTTATTCTCATTCTCATCACAAATAGAACTATACAAATTATGGCGGCTGCTTTTGTCGAAACTATGTAAGCTCACATGAAGAATATTGTAATTGCGGATTGTCTGGAGAATGAACAGCTGGGCGACACAAATCAGTGAGGACCTAGCTGAACTCCAAAATGGTTGAAAGAAGCGAATTGTGAATGCCAGTGCATTTTCAAAACTAAAATACAATTACAACTAAAAAGTAAACAATGGAAAAATTAATAACACAATTTCTCCACTAGCAATTAATTAATTCCCAATTGCCAGCCCCAGCAGTCTATATCACAATAGCTGATTATGCTATCTACAGCTTACTCCAGTAACCTGGGGGCAAGAAGAACCGATGATGAAGTGAAAGCTCAGAAAATGCAAAAAGCTAAATACATTTCTAATCAAGAAAAGGCCCTTTTAACTCATACCGTAAAATTCAACCTACACTCTTCGTCTTTCCAAAAAGGATAACAAATAATACCTTCTTACAATATAGTTTCAATGATTAGCCATACAATGAAGCTCAAGTGAAAAGTTTTGAAATAATGAATAGAGAAAAAGAAAAGATTCAGAGCAAACTCTGAGCCAACTGTAATGTTCATTCCATAATTGTTCATAATTCGCCACGAGTCGATTTTTGGCACTGTCAAAGTGCAAAGAAAATTAATAAGCAATTTTCAAAGTAACCAATCATAAAGGTAAACAAGACTTCTCTCCATAATAATTACTGATTAAATGAAATCTCTGGAAGTGACGAATTGACATCAATAAACATCTGTGACAAAGACGAATACTGTGACCTTGGAAATATTGTTCTCTATCTAACTAGTCAGTATCTCTCGCTTATTCTTCATAGTAAATATTCCATACGAGATTTTGTTAGGACAAGTGATAGTCCACCGGATTTGAATTGGAATAAAGAAAAACGAACACTAATGTTTGATTCCAATGCTCGATTTTCCAAGTTCGTTGTCAGACTCCTATCCATAACGCCGAATCCTTCTCAACAACGTGATGAAATTTACGAGATAGTTGAAAAAAGAAATACTTCGATAGAGTACGACAGCTTTGCTTTGAAGACCAAAGAATCCTCTGTGTGGCATACCATAGAAATCAAGTAAATACATTCATTCAGAAACATTTAATTATAATTAGGCATAATTTTATTACCTTTATCAAGGCTTTCCAAACATCCGGATCCCGGCAAAACAAGTTTTATTTCACTCTACCTGACCGACAACCACTTAAAACAAGGATAGATCCAGAGGCGGTCGCCAAGTATATTCATGTAAAATAGTGCGGACGCGATCCGGAAGTAAGGAAGAGCTTGATAAAGGTAATATTATAAATTATGGCAAAAAGTCAGAAAGCTAAAATAAAAAGTGCTCCGAAGAGGCACTGTCGAATGAAAAGTATAGAGCTTTATTAATAAAGGGAGTTAACTAAAGGACTTCCAACCAAAGTGTTAACCCTTGGCCAAAGTTTGTGATAAATGATTGCCATTGGGTCACTTTCTACCAAAGGCAAGGAGATTCCAAAGGCTTTAAAAACTGATTAAAAGAGGTTTTATATGATCTGTGTTAAAATAAACAAGTAAATTATCACTTGAAAAGTTATATAGCAATAAATAAATTCCTGAGGAAAATAAAACAGGAAATAAGAAAAGAAAATGTAGTACTTAATTTTAGCTCGTGTCTTGGAAATCGGAGGAGGAATACTGAAGGAATGACAGCGTAATGGAAAGTGGTATTTCATGGAATAAAAGGAATATAAATGGTTTTCTAGTTCGAAACCAAGTTGTCTGAAACAAATAAAAATACTCAGTTTCAAAGTTTGAAATTACCATCCTGCAATAAGAAGAATCTCGTCGGGGAAGAAGCCCGATTCCATTATTTCGGCATAAAGAAGAGAAAAAATGAAGTTGCTCCTCGCAAGATAAATAAAAAGAAGAAAACAAACTCAACTGCCTCGCTGAAGTCAGTTTGTCATTTGTAGAAAGAAAAACTTTTCCATCTAACTTCATTTGGTCGTTTTGAGTTTTACTAAAGAAAACGCATGAAAACCTGGCATTTTCTGCTCCACACTGGCTACGTCAAGGAAAATTACTTTATTTAACTCATGACAGTTTAGAAAATCGTTGATATCTCAGTATTTTCCTTCTTGGAGAAAAATAAAAAAGAATGATCCTCCAAAAAAAACTAAGTAAAAAATGAAGATAATGAGATAATCACCGACATTTCCTTCTGAAAACCAATTTAGTGACAATTACATAAAGGGTGTGTAAACTGAACAGATTTTCCAATAGCTGGAATAACCCGCAGATGATGCCACCTCACTTCTATTCTATATTTCTCTCTTATTGCAGTCTTGTCTTTATAGTAATTGACATTTAACGATAGACGTTCAGTCATACAATAGCTTAAAAAAAAAAATCATGGCCTGGATTGAAGGCTTACTAAACCCAGAAATATTAATCACCCCGTTAATATTCGAGTTATAGGAGAATACACTGAACCTGCTTTATAGTTGGGGCAATAAGTTGCGCTTTAACTCACCGTAATAAGGGCTCCTTACTTTCAGTATTTTTCTTCGCTCTTCTTATTTGTGGCTTCCATTAAGGTTTAATTTTTAATTTCCTGATTAAAAAAAGGCCGGGAAATTGCACATCTTATTTACCAAAATATTCTGAAAGAGCTTCAGCTATACAGGTTCCCAGGAATTCATAGGTTTCTCAACAAGCAGAGCTGAGAAATGTAATGAAATGAAAAGTATTTATTTTCCTTAAATGCTAAAAAAAGTAATAGGGTTTCTCTCCAAAGTAGTCAAGGAAAAATATCTGATTAGGGGCACTACGTGACTTCCTTGCACACCTTCTAAAATGATTGGATGCATTTCATTTGAACAAAATTCAAAATTTATGTTCCTATGCCTTGGATCGTGTCAAAAACACAAATTATAAATCATGTTATTATAAACAAAAGAGGTCTTATAGGAAAATTTTTGCATTTCTACTACGTTCGGTTTTTTTAGTCGATTTTAATCAAAACAACAGCTTACCTATCACAAATATGAAATAATACTCTAAGACTAGCCAATTTTGAGTTATGCGAGATTCGTACTAAAGTCACGACAAGACTTGTCAAAATGGGTTCAGGAATGGTCAAAACTGATAATTACGTTGAAATTTGAAGCAGAAAATTTTCCCAATGGCATTAATTCCTTTCCATTGGAAAATTAAAAATGGTGACCATACAAAATGACATCTTTACAATTATAGAATTCAATACGTTAAAAAATAAACGCCAGAATAAAATCCCTGTGAAGTGGATTTCAATGTATTACTTGGTAGTTGTTCTTAAAAGCAATAACATCATTGCCCAAAAGAAAAATAATCAGGTAATGCCATCAACAAGGTGGGTAAATGAATTAATAAATAAAAAAAAATTATGAATGGGAAATTGTATTTCAAAAAGGCTAGGGCAATTGAATGAAATGAAATCTAGCTGCCTAGAGAGCACCTTATCTATAAATATTGTGCTGTCCCTTTTTTTCAACAGTCGATAAGATATTAAAAAGCGCTCCCCTTCGGGGAATTCCCTTTCCTTTATATGAGATTTTAAAAAGATCAAGACTTTTTTCACCCAAAGTTTTGGGTGAATGTGACAAAGTTCAAATTACGCCATTGATAAGGAGGGTAAAAACCATTAAACATTAGATTCTTTCTTGACTCAGTAATTTGAAATTACATGCTATTATATAATAATTATGACCTCCAAGCTGGTGAAATTAACTTATGAATATATATATTTTTTTCTAGATAATACTCATAACCGTTTGAGGATTTGTATGAACGCACCAACATCATGGTATGGCAAAGGAATTATCGATATTTAATAAATTTCCATGTACGGGAGTTAAGTTATTTCTGAATGAAGAACTGTTCAAAAATGAAATGACAGTTGTTTCATAATTTTCATTTTTTAAAACGGCCACTTCGGTGATCTTGGGTTACCTGTCGGCTTGATTACTGTATTAGAAGTTTAGGATTCATGGCTGTGGATTCTTCAATAAGTTTTATCTAGTTATGCGGTTACCTGTCTTCGAGATTGGACTTCCCGCCGTTCTCTTGGTGACCACTCGTCAGGCAATTGAGATGTCACTTGAATAATGAAGAATGATAATGGCAATTTGAACTCTAAAATTGTCAAGATTATTCTTCTTCCAAAGTCGGGGATTTACTTTAGAACTCTGTGGAGGTTCGAAATTGTAATTAGAATCTCCACCGTCTAATTGAATTTTGGGATTTTGAGTATACATTTTTAGCAGATTTCCCTTAAAGGAAATTAGCTATTGAGGTTGTACTCATGAAGCGATTTTCGAAAAATGTCTTCAAATGTTCATCGATCCTACCTAGTAGAAGACGAAAATGAGGTCCATTCAAAATTTTATATATATAGACATTTAAATATTTGTCTGTTACCGCTCTAGTCGTCTCAATTAGTTTAATCGTTACCAAACTCGATATTTATTTGTCTCATGTAAAACTAAAGAACAAGTTCATTAATGGCTGAAATCCAACCAGTGGGAAGGAGGGTTTAGAGGGGAGGAATTTCGAAAATTCTTAATATCTCCGTTATTATGCGCCGGATCGAAAAATTAGAAAAGATAGATCCTATCTTACCGCAAATGTAATGTTCTATAAATGTTGCTATGTACGTTTTTCACTATCTTGATAATTAACCGAGATATATGCATTTTATAGTTTTCGACCTTCAGTAAACCACCACCCCCCCCTCCTACTCATGTCATATTAACAATAAGCTGTTATGAAGCACACTATTTGAAGCATAAATACCAAATATTGTTATCATTGAACTTTTGCTGTTTGTAATAAATGCAAATACGTGACACACGGGGGATATCTGCATAGGGATTTTTTTTTTAATAAAGGAAATTTGGTCATGTCTCTATAAATACCGCATGATTGTTAATTTCCAGGGGCTTCAGCTGTGCTTATTTTTACAATAAGTCCAAAAGAAACCAATAATGATGCATCTTTTATTTTGGATCATTCAGAAGTGAATCCTTCGCAATTCGTATAATATATAGATAGAATAAACTGTACTTAATCTGGAAGCTTAAGAAGCCCTGACAATGCTGAGCTTTTGCCCATCAAATGTGAGTAGTCAGGGAGAGAATGTCCTATTCAAAACCTCCCCATTGGAGCCCAATCTCGAAGAGGGAACTCCATGAGCACTGCTGAGTTTGCCAAGGGCACCCCAATCCTCAAGTCACTTTCACGGACTGATTTAGCCCTGAAGAGGATAACCGTCCTAAGGGCGAAATAAAGACGAACCCTCGAAGGGAGGGGCGGCTTCATCCCCTATAGCCCACCCTCTTTCATCTGATAGCATTACGTATTTATATATAAACGCAGGAGTCAGGTTTGACCTCTCAAGGTAGGGTCAGAATGGATTGAGCTAATGCCAGTTCAATCTGAAACTCCATTATATTCTTTTTCCGAGCAGAGTATTTATTTCGCAGCGATGGTAATAATAATTATGGTAATGATAATGGTCACAATATCCAATTTCATCTTATGATTAAAGATACCTATATCTAATCAGTAGAAAAAAATAAAAAAGTTCAAAATAAAAACAAGAATTGTTGATAAAAAGTAATTTGACAAAACAAATTTAAATATAATTCATCAAAACAAAATTCAATTTATCAACCTTTTTTGTTTTGACAGTCACTATTAATTAATACAATTGCACAACGAAATATAATTTAGTTGTGATTTTTTGGAATAACTGGAATTTTATTAACTATTTAATGTAGATTTACAGGGCTGAATCAACAATTAGTCACTCCATCAGTTACCTTGGGCACCATTTACCACTTCTTTTAGCATAGCTTAGTAAGGTGTAATCAATAGACTGTCATACTAATGTTTTTGCTGAAGCTCTTAACAAATGTAAATGTAGAGCATCTCATGTGCAAATTATTTTAAATAAACGTAATCTGAAGGCGATATTTGAGAAATTGATTTTTACCAATGTTCATCAGCAGTTAATTTATTTTTTTGAGAAAAGATAGGTGTGAATGCTTTCTAATTATGTTAATAGCTTGACAGACAGGTGTGGATTTTCTAAATGCCGCAGAACTTTTGTACAAAATCCAACGATACAGCTTTTAACCATTTTTTTCGAACCCAACCTGCTAGTCGAATCGCAACAACTCACACACTATAATGCTGCAGAATACGACAAATGCTAAGGAATTGAGCAGCCACGTGACTATTTTAAATGTATTTTGTCTTTTAAGAACCTTCCAACCATAGGCCTAAACAACCCAGAAGTGCTAGATCAAAGCAGAAATATTTAATTCCCAGGTTGAAAAGACCTTTATCAACGCTAAGGATTATATGAGCAGATAGCATTTTTACGAAATAAACAATAAAAATAAAATGTAATATGTATGACTTATAATAATAAGAAGAAGAAGAATGAGTTGAAAAGGTTGATTCCCATCCATTCCTTTGTTTATTTTCTTGGCATAGTATTATTAGATTTTGTACATATATATATAAAATTGAATTACCAACTCTGATGATAGGTGGTTTTTAAGACATCACTCTTTCCTTGACTGGGACTACGTATTTTGTTCTGCGGGCCCGTTACAAAGTCGGACTGGGGGTTGGGAAAAATGTCTACTGAAACTAGTTATAGAATATTTCTGTTGGACCTTTCTTCCTAATCAAAACAAATTTAAAATTTTATATCCTGCGACATTTTTTTGATACACTGCATTGGAAAATGTTACTTACAAATGAAATCATTCTAAATGAAGTGCATTAATTCAATTAGTATATTTAATGGGAGTACTTTATTATTAGTATTAAGTAGGAGTACAATGAAATCATGTAGTGTCCATTTCAAATTGCTTGTTGGCATCTCAGCCTAAACTAAACAAATTCAGGAAACAATTTAACGGTAAACGTTCAACAACATGATGGATATTGCTGTCACATGAGCATGAGTTTTTGTAACACAATCGATATTAATAAGTACTTTTTAATCTTACTACCTTTCATAATACGTGTATATTGTACTGGTCAGTTTTATCCTTCACTCCAACCCTTCCCCTGGTGGCTTAACAGTGTTTTAATAAAATGGGAGAAAACCATAAATTTCTGAGTAGGCTTAGTTGAAGGATGTAAGTCAGGAGGGTAGGAGAAGATGCGTGGGCCGCGATACAGATAATAAATGATGAGCCGAGGGTAGGAGGTGAGACAGGCCCTTTTGACATATGGTTCGGGCTGGTAGGTGGAAATTCACAGCACACCCCCTCCTAATAGACCAACCTCCATTATACTTGTATCTCGGACTCCCTTGACCTCAATATAAGTCACAATAATGTAATAATCCCCCAATACGATTGATTGATGCCTCCCATTGACCTTGCAAAAATTTTATTTGCCAAGCTCTCACGTGACAAGAAAAATTTCCCTAAAATTCCCTAATTACACAGAATTTTCCCAAGACTATGAAAAAGCGGTTCCATTGATGAGGCCTAGTGTGACGTCAACAGTAAACCTATAAAATTTTAGTAACCTTCTTCTGATGTCTAGCGTATTGCTATCCCTTCTTGATTTATGAGTAATCAAACATATATTATTTATTAACGTCAACTTTTGCAACTAAGGCTAATTGGGGTGGGTTACCTACTGGTTACCACCCTTTTCTAGCCAGGGTGGGACTTAGGATGTTATTTAATGAATTCCGTCACTAAATAATTTCCTTTCCCCTCAAACATATATCTAAAATCAAATGTCCCTTTATCGAAATACTTTAATCATAACATATGCAAAAACATTGAATCCGCCTTTGATAGTATTTTAAATATACTTACACACTCAAGCACTCACAATGTTGTGTAGTAAACTAGGTGAAAAAGGCAGCGTGGACAGAAGGAGGACTTAGCTGCAAAAATAACTTACGAATAAAACATAGAATGTAGCACCTAGTAGTTACATATTATACCATTTTGAGACATTTTCCTAATACAAAAGTAGTTGTGAAAACCATACTTTTCATTATTGGACAATAAAAATCAATTGAAACATTCAGAAAATATTAAAACTTTTTAGAAAACAATGTTTTGAGAAGGTAGTCTAACAATACTAAAACAAAGCATAATAAGAACAAAAATCTTGGCACTTTCGGACATAAATGTGTCTATGAAGAAATATTACAAATTTCCATAGAATAAAAGTTAGAAACTTTTAATTTACTTTGCAATAAATAATTGAAGAATGGACGAATACCTGAATTAAACGATAGGATTGAGGTACATTGGATTTTATAATGAACATTTTTCTCTCTCTCTCTCTCACACACACACACACACACACACACACACACACACATATATATATATATATATATATATATATATATATATATATATATATATGCGTGTGTGTGTGATCGAACAAAACCACAAGAAAAAAAAACTTTTTCCTCTGGGCTCTTTCCCTAGAAATCTAATAAGCTGTTCATTTTGACTTCGGAGCGTTCCAGAAATTCTGTATCAAAGGCTTACTCCGAAATTTCACTACCAAACTTAGTGAGTTTCATTAGTAAGTTTCCCACAATGAGAGGCTCCCTAGCAATACCTCAAACCTCAATTATAATTTAACAACAAAGAACAAAAAGGAACATGACGAGCATTCGTATTAAAGAGGTCTTCACAGCAATGTAGCAACTTTTTAGAGACGTCCGTTTTTTTGGATATTTCAATTATTGAAACTTAACAGAACAAAAGTAAATATACCTTATGAAGTGGAGTTGTCTGCAACACTAAGGTTGCTAATTGAAGTATACAACACTTATTAGTGGACTTTTTTTATCTTATCTATGCTATAATTCCCTAATTTATAATAGTTATTTATTATACAAGTGACGAAAGTAGATCATTTTACAACTCGAGTGAAACGTTTACCCACACGAGCGAAGCGAGTGTGGTAATTTCACGAGAGTTGAATATTCTACTTTCGTCACGAGTGTAATATTAAATTTTTTCTGTAATCGTGTAATACATGATCAGATCTAACCAGAATATGAACAAAATTAGGATGTTGTGAAGATTATGTTGTTGGTAGGTTATAAGCATGGTTGTGAAAGGTTATAAGCATAGTTATAAAACAACTAGTGATGATTGTGAAGTAGTACAGTTATAAACAAGTGCAGGTTATAAACAAGGAAGGTAATTATTATTATATTTAAATTTTAAAATATATTGAATATTTCCACCAATAATTAATTCACATTTCTATTTATTTTGTTAAAATAAATTCTTACAATGTTAAGAAACATTTAAAAGCATTTAATTACCAACTTCAAATTATTTTTTAATTTATACTTATTACTAATTAAGAAGGCAATTCACTTTCTTCACTCTATTGCAAAATGTTTCACTTTCTTCACTCATTTCAGTTTAGTAATGTTACTATTATTCAACGATTACAGAAAAAAGTATTTAATCGTAAAACGTCTAGCACAATTTTGTCTAAGGTTAAATACGCGATATTCAAACGATTCATGTTAAAACTAAAGACAAAAATAGTAGTAATAAGAGGGTAAAATATAAATCGTAAACTTTCCATTATTATTGTACGAGACGCTTTGAAAAAGTTATTTATAATCAGTCTTGTTCGTTATGCAATTTACTATAGTTCATGCATTTTACTGTAATTCAAATATTTGAATACTTTTGTTTTCACATTATTTTTATATCAAGCCCAGATTAAACTTCTAATGATTACATTGTGTTCTTAAAAATGAAATATAATGCTTATTATATGACACTGTCCTGAATCACTATAAGGCTAGCTATAACTCTCGCGAAAATGAGTGATACGTCAGACAAAGGGCGAATGGAATTTCGGTCTGCTAATAAGAATTTGACCTCCCAATGAAAAATGATGTATTTTGAGCTCAAACCCCAAATTGTTAATTAACTATTTTTGACAGAATATTAACTAGCTATCCAATAATGCTCACCAGTAGACGACAGGTGCATGTCAACATTTTTAAAGAATCTACAAGTCTCTTGCGAGTGAAAGCAGATAAGATGATAAAATGATCCAATATGTTGCCTTAGATGAGTCAGATAGGATCTTACTGAATACCATTAAATATTTTATTCCTTTCAGAATGCAAACCAAAGATTTTGTCACTGAACACTAAAACATACTCATGGTTCCAATTGAGAACTTCATTCACCGATACCAAAAAAATTTTAAAGACTCATAAATTTGCTTATTCTTCATAAAGTTTAAATACAGAGTTTTGTTCTGATATCTATAAAACTTTTGGAGTTACCTTAGAAGAAAATTTGCTGAGTATGCAGGCTTGTTGAGATCAAGAGCATTTTTCTTCTCTAGAATCAATGATTTACTTCTTGACAGAATTGGAAACTAGTATAAAAACCTTGTTCTAAACATTTAAAAATTACCCATGCATCTCATATTCAAAATAATAGACTTTCCATCAATCCCCTACCAATAAGAAAAATTATTTTATATTTAATTATAGAATAATATAATTACAGACTAACATGTGTAATCTACATATCAAGTGAGCAATTAAGGAAGTCAGACTCAAAAGGTGCTGAGTGTAGGAAGCAGATTTCTCTCAAGTAGAAATGCAATATGAGATGACATCACGCAAGACTTTATTGATGTCTTAGAAGTACGCAACGTACTCAAGGCTTGGAGTTAATTCTGGAAATGAGTAGTATAGTAATTAAACACGGTTTGGGGCTAATGGGACTTACCGGAGGCTGAAAACGTAAAAATAACTCAGTTAATAACTAAATATATGATTTTCTTTTAGGGAAATACACTTAAATTGGTATATTTTAGCAGTCATTTTGAGAATACGGTAAACTCAAATTTAAAAAGGGCATTTAATACTTTTTGCCTTTTCCTATAAACAAGCTGAGGCATGTAGAGGCTTCTTGGAAAAACGTTACTGCGAGTATTTCAAATAATAAATACTGAGGATAATAATTTTATTCAATAGAAAGAGAAAAATTTAGGTGAACATTTTTTTAGGTTAATCAGAAAGATTTTTGTGGCTGCTCACAATTTATTTTTACAAACGCTTGGCGCTTTCGGGAATTACATTCCCATCCTCAGAGCGTGTTAGTGCATCGGAAGAGTTCAGCCCAGTAGCATCTCTATATACTCGCCCTACGCTCTGACGCTCTAAAGATGGGAATGTAATTCCCAAAAGTGGTGAGCGTTTGTAAAAATAAATTGTGAGGAGCCACAAAAATCTTTCTGGTTAACCTAAAAAAATGTTAAACTAAATTTTTCTCTGACGCTCTAAAGATGGGAATGTAATTCCCAAAAGCGCTAAGCGTTTGTAAAAATAAATTGTGAGGAGCCACAAAAATCTTTCTGATTAACCTGATTCATCACCCTCCCCACCAGCTGAAAATAAAAATGAGGCGAACATTTTTTGTTATAACATACCGTTGGTTTTATGCAATACAGAAAAACTTGGCAAGTCATGTGCTTGCCTATGAAACAAATCGGATTACATTAACCCCAGACATGACTTATTTACTTAAGTGAATTCGCGAATATTTACTATAGCCCAGTAAATATTTCCCCGACATTAGAAAACTTTCCATTCCATGATGACTTTGTGGGCTCTATGGGCGCTATTATTCCACGATGCGCAGGGACAAAAAAAAAGTAAAGAAAATCTACCAGAGACTTCCATATTCAAAAAGTTTGCCAGCCTCTCCATGATAGCCCTGTTTTTATGAGAGCCCCTAGTTGGGCCTCCTGCCTCGTCCGCTGCGTTAATTCCAAACTTTTCACTCCCTCTACAACCAACTTCCTCAAACCAAACCATCTTTAACCAATTCAGCTTTGTAGTTATCTTAAAACGTCCTCTCAAAATAATGGCTGCATAATTTGACTGTTCCCCGCTTTGCTTGGATAAATCATATTTATTCTGAAACACCGAGTCAAAGAAATGTAGGAATTAATGGGCATGTAGATTATAATCTATTTGTTTGTTAACACTCTAACGTTTTATATATATATATATATATATATATATATATATATATATATATATATATATATATATATCAAATTGTAACCTCTGTCTGTACATTGATTTTTTTCTCGAAATTTCATGATAACTTTGTCGTTTCACATGTCATAGACACCATAACTGCATTTTGTTTTTTTGGTGTGTGTTTGTTTGTTTGTTTATTTGTTTGTTTGTTACCTTTTCACGCATAAACGGCTGAACTGAAGTTTATGAAACTTAGTATGTATATTACTACTTACCCAACTTAGACTTTAGGCTATGTTAATATTTACTGAGACGAATAGGAGTGGGGGTTATAACGGAGGCCCGAAATTAAAAATAGCGATATTTCATTTCCTATTGTTTTTTTGGCAAATATGCACATTACAAAAGTTGTTTATTTTGTTATTTAGAATAACTTTTGTTATATACACTTTTGTCGTATACCTAAGTATAAATGAGTTATACGTTAAAAACTACTGCGGAAGTCAACAATTTTATTTGGCACAAAAAACTCGACCGAACTAAACCAAACTCGGTATGTGAATTTTATGTAGTAAGCGGTAGAAAGAAGAGACCACTACTTAACTTGAAAAACAAATTTAGTAATAATAATATCCATGCTTTAAGGCAAATGTTTTTGGACTGAATGCAGTATTGCCTTAGTCATTGATACCTCATGATGGACGACGTTAATTGCTGAAAATGGACGAGAAACGGAGGGAATTCAAAATATCTTCGTTATTAGTCGCATCGAAAAATGTTATAAAACAAATCTTGTTGAACTATTGATGTTCTACAACTGTTGTTCCACAGATTTATTCGAGTAGCCAGTAATTCGTACTTCCTGTATGTGTGAGTGTGTGTGTATATACACCCTCATTTTTGGTATCCACTAGGTAGGAGCTGTGGACATTACGAATTTCCAGAAATCAATGGTGAGTACCACTTCAATACCTTTCCTAAGAGAAATGTAATACTTTTAAAACTGTGTAAGAAAAAAAAAGAGGGGAAACAAATTGGAACATTTTTATTAACTACGTTACACCTAAAGAGTAACGTTTTGATTTCTTAATAAAGATACAGTAATATAGGAAAGGTTCCTGAAAGCACAACGTAACTTCCGAAGTACGTAAGCTTAAAAAGGAAAATAAGAGCATTAATAAAAATATTTCAAATATGTCGTTGACCAACTAAATGTCTGTAGGTTTAATAACCTAAGCTTTTACTCCAATCATAAATAATGCGATTATAAATTGAGCACTGCCAAATTTAAAAAACGAGTAATAAAAAAAATTTCATACGTTGACTCAGTGAGTAAGGAATTCAAAGAATATAACTCAAAGGGTTTAAAAAAAAATGTATTTAGATTATCTGGCCCGGAAGAAAAATACAATCTCAATCAAATATGTATAAAATAAAATAAAAATTGGAAAATTACACTCTAAAATGTAATTTGACATATTCCGAAATAAGTGTGTTATAAATATGAATAATAAAGTAAACCCCAAGAAATGGAACACATAAAATAAAAATGTGATCTCACTGTCTCACGTATTGATGAAATTTGACCTGAACATAGTACATCCACTTTAGTTATATCCAAAAAAGTATATTTCATTGGTTGTACGACCTGAATTGGAAACAAGGCTATGTACGTACGTACACCAAATTACGCCTGAAAGTGTCTGATAATCATTATTTCAAATGTTGAAAATAGTTTGAAAAGTGGTTACTTTTATCAACATAAGAAATGAATGACACTAATACTCTCTGACCTGCCGACCACCATTAGACCCAGCATACTATACACCATTTGATGATCTTTTACATTAATTTACTTTCATTTTAAAATAATTATTTAACTTATGCTGACCTAATGCCAGTATTTTTCTAAAATAAAGTGAAATGTTTGTCCGGTTGTGAGACTGATTTCATTAATTGGTAATCGCAATATTAGTTCTCTAGCACCTTGCATTAATTATGAGGCAGCAATAAGCAGAGTATAATTATTGAGAGGTTAGCAATAAGAGTTAAAAATTTGGTACAAATCCTGTAGAAATTTTGAGTCGAATAGATTGCTTCCAACCTATTATATTCCCTTTTATGAAGAGTCCATCTTTCGCTCTCTTAAAGCTGTAAACTCCCGACGAATGTCTTAAGAAATATTTTTTTTTTACCTATATGATTATTAGTTTATATATGTAAATTATTTTTGACCTGAATGATATTAGATATTGATCAATTTATGGAATACTTATTTAAAAACATTATTTAGAGAAAATATTGCATTTAACAAGTCTGGTAAACAATTAGAAATGATAAACATGCCCCTATTTTAAACAATGGCAATACCCAGGAGGGCGAAATGTGTGCTATAAAATATAAACTGATTCAGTGAGACTAGATAATTTAATCTCCACACACCAGTAATCTATCGTAGTATGGTGTAATATTTGTCCCTATTGATTCTCCTAAAGTTTAATCTATTTCCAGTTGTGGGTCAATGTGTGCGTCACGCTGGATGGTGTTAGGCCTGTGGTTTTAATACGATTTCTAGAAAAAGCAGCAGCCACGTAATTCGTTTCCACCTCGAAATGTTTAATATTGAATACGATGTTTGACAATTGCAATATCCATTTGTGGACTAAAAAAAACCTTTTTGAAAAGGCATTTTTGATAGACTGCTCCATATTCAATATTTAAACGCTTCATGTGAATCTAAAACTCAAGTTCGTTCATGATAGAAAACAAACCCGTGGGGCACGGAGTTTATAGTAAGGGTATACCATAAATTCTCCGTTATCATTGGTCGATTTAAAAAATGTATAATCAACATATATATTCAGTAAACTCCTATTCCTCCTACTCATAGGATTTTATACTATTATTTATTTATTAATTATTATATATAGCCAGAATTCACTTTAGGGGTTGTTATATTCTCCAATCTATATATATAAAAATTAATGTTTGTCTGTCCTTTATAAAATCGTAAACGGCTGAACCAAATTTTATGAAACTAGGTATGTATATTCCTACTAACACAACTTAGGTTTTAGGCTATATTAATTTTTTTCTGAGAAGATCAGGAGTGGGGGTTATAAGGAAGGCCTGAAATTAATAACAATGATATTTCGTAATCTATTCATTTTTCGGCAAACGTGCATAACAAAAGTTGTTTGTTTTGTATTTAAAGTAACTTTGGTTACATGCACTTTTGCCGTATAACGAAGTATAAATGTGGTATACACGAAAAATTATAGAAGGCGTCACCAATGTTATAGGACACCAAATACCAAATCGAAATCAACGAAACTCAGTATTTTTGGCTATAAGCCATACTAATATTTTTAGGAACGAACAGGAATGGGGATTGTTAATTACCTTAGCTATTAATTGATAAATTAGATATTGCGGAATTTATTGGAATGAATGTGGGTCGTCGGTCTCATTGTTAGGAATTGAAAGTATTCAAGCATTTCTTTTTTTCTTGAAATGGAATGTAATGAATAGAATAAATATTTAAATTGAAAGTTTTGTATTAGGAGTTCAGCTGTATTAAGGAGTTTGAAGAGCATTTCTCTAAATCTTGGAGAGAGAGAGTGTGAAGTAGTGGAGCCAACAGCTGTTTTTCACTTGGTATTAGGAAAGCATGCCTTGAGCAGAGCTAATAGCCAACTTAACCCTGTCTTGCGGGTTTAGACTATTCTACGGCCATAAACCTGATTGGCGTTCGTTTATAGTATACCTCCGCCCATACTTTTTAGCAGATTTCCCTTAAGGGAAATCAGCTATTGAGGTCGTCCTCATGACGCGATTTTCGAAATTTTTCTTCAAATGTCCATCGATCCTACCAAGTAGATAACGAAAATGAGGTCCGTTCAAAATTATATATATATATATATTTCTGTTAACGCTCTAGCGGTCGTAATTTTTGTTTCATCGTACCAAACTCGATATTTAGACGTTTTATGCAAAAATACAGATCAAGTTCGTTAATGGCTGAAATCGGACCAGTGGGGGGGGGGGGGGGTTAGAGGGGGGATTTTCGAAAATTCGAAATATCTCCGTTTCCATACGTCGGATCAAAAAAATGCATAGAACCAATCTTATTGTAAATTAAATTTAATATAAATATTGTTCTATACATTTATTCTCTAGCTTCAATATTAACCGAGATGTTTGCATTTTTATTAAATTTGGAGCGATAATGGACGACGAGTTTCCCGCCAAAAGCTAGTTCGGCCCTTTGCCGTAACTGTTCGGCTCTCGTATGGAGTTTTCTCTATCGTATAACTTCACGAGGGAAATCTGCTTAGTTTACGCAGCCCCTGTGTGACGGACTTTTTTTTACCTATTTCGTAATCAGGTGACGTCTGGTTATAAACTTTATATGAGATTAGAGAAGAAGTTTCATGGGTTGGATATGTTATAGTTATTTTATTTATTTTTTTTTCTACTCTTTCCTTGCGTCTATAATAGTATATGGCAATCTCGGCTGACTTAATAGCATCGTAATATTGCAGACGATTTTTCGTTTAAATAATCTTCATTCTCCTATGGGGGATCAGAAATAAGCTCATCCTCTTATCATGAGATAAGAGATCAGAGAGATCATTTTTTGAAGACATCTAATATCATATGGATTTTGGTGGGTATAGTAAGTAATATGACAAGAGCAGCTTTCGAAAGAACCCAATGGTTACAACTAAGAAGCGTACTCTTTAGATCATGATACATATAGAAATTAATTTGCCAAAGTAAACTGTTAAAAATCTAATAAAAGGTAGATTTATTATAACCCTTAACTTATTAATGTTAGCAAGTCAGAATCTTGTGTTATTTAAAAAAACTAAATGTTTTATGAGTGCCTTATTAGCTTACCAATTTACAACAATGCCCTACATAATTACTAGTTTACCTATTTACATCAATTCCATTTGTGTTTCTATTTATGTTGATTAAAGAAAATTATTACAGTATAATTATGAATGAGTATGTAGGGTGGGGGGAAGGCAGCTTAATTATGAAGTTGGTCGCAGTACATTCATTGATTACTAATGTGAGATGAGTATCTAGAATATTAATAATAATGGTAATATTTTTAAGAAGAGGAAGAGGGGTGCTTTCTAAAAGAAATAATATATATGAAAAACGTGCAGGGATATTAAAAAGCTTTATTTTTCACATTAATTTGATCAGAATTCTAGGAGAGGGGAATAGATTTTTTATATTCGCCAAAGTGGGAGTTATAGATAACTGATGTGATCTGGGGCAGTATATAATGTTCGGGTGGGCTTAGCTTCAACTTTATAGCAGCTTAGGGCACTACAACTTACTCCCGAGTTAGCGTAAC
This sequence comes from Riptortus pedestris, assembly GCA_019009955.1. Lineage (NCBI taxonomy): Eukaryota > Metazoa > Arthropoda > Insecta > Hemiptera > Alydidae > Riptortus > Riptortus pedestris. The sequence goes on along the minus strand of CM032229.1, from coordinate 47,419,743 downwards.
TCTGACTTCCTTCCAGAATAAAGTATGAACATTGCCTCATATAATGCTCTATATGACGACCAATTGTATTTCTCTAAGGTTTATAGGACATTATAAAAGTGTTTATTTTAAAAATTAATTTATTAAACTAAGTCTAATTGGAAGGGGTTATCAGCAGGTTACTACTATTTTCAAGACAGGGTGGTAAAAAAAAAAAATTCTTTCTATCACAAAATATATTCCCTTTGCCCACGCAGGAATCGAACCCATGACTCAAATTTTACCTAATAAGTTAAGAAAATTCAATAGGCAACATGAGGTCTAGAGACAAATGTATATTATTATTATTAGATATTTTATTATTATTATATTTCTTTAGGAGTGTTAATTGTTCGTACACGTTTTTTCATTACTTTTAATCGTCAAGTCCTCTGATCTTTCAAATACCTTAGACATTTCGAAATTCTTCTTCAAATGTCCATCTATCCTACCCAGGTGATGACGAAACTGAGGTCTGTTCAAAACCAAAAATATATCTATATATATATTTGTCAGTTATCGCTCTAGCGGTCGCAATTTTAGTTTTATCTTTACGAAACTTGATATATAATCGTTTAATACAAAAATACAGATCAAGTTCGTTAACGGCTGCAATCGGCCAAGGGGGGGGGGGGGGTTTAGAGGCGAAGAATTTCGAAAATTCTTAATATCTCCGTTATTGTGCGTCGGATTGAATAATTGTACAGAACCATTCTTATTGCAAATCTAATGTTCTATAAATGTTGTTATGTACATTTTTTCACTATCTTGATTATTAACTGAGATATTTGCATGTTTTAGTTTTCGGTCTTCAGTAAGCCCCCACTTTTACTCATCTTATATTAACAATATTCTATTATGTTATGAAGCATTTTATTTGAAGCTTAAATACCAAATATTGTTCTAATTGAATTTTTAATTTTTGAGATAAATGCAGAAAAGGGACGCACGTGCGAAATCTGCTTAGTTAACGCACCCCCTGCGTGACGGACTTTTATTATACGAGATGGACGCATGTATGCTCTTGTGACCCCCCCCCCCGGTCTTAAATTCTTGAACTCCTAAAATTTGGTTAATTGAGATAAAAATTATTCTGATTCTTTATAAATTACAGTACTAAATATATTAAATAGCTTTCAATAAAATTAATGTCATATTCTGATATATTTCATTAATTGTCCTTTTTTCTCAGTAAAATGGAGGCACTTAAAACATATTAATGAAATAATGATGATCAATTTTTATTGCAATTTTTTTTCCCTACATTGAAATATAGCAAATACCTATTACCCAAAATCTTCCCCTTCATCCCTTAGACACCATTATTTTGGGTTGATATTTTGAAATTCCAACTGCTTAATTATATTACACTAAAAATATTATGATCACCTTTTGGAAATTTGTTATTTCTTTCATTGTATATTTATTTTTATTTTTTTTTGTAATATTATTAAATTGGAAAAAAATAAGAAAAAATCATTTCATATTATATTGATGGTCAATTGAAAATAGCTATTATATTTTATTATATTGTCTTACCATTTACAATAAAAAAAAAAGTATTTGTAGCAAAACAAAATTTACACTGTTACTATTGTTGGAATGTCAGAATTCATGAAAAGCAATTTTATAGGGAAATTGAATAGAAGATGAAAGGACACATCAATCGTTTCATAAATTGTGATTGGAATGCACTAGTGTTCCAATTTGACTTTTCATTAATTTTTTGAAGAATAGCTAATTGAAAAGGACCAAGGGACTGGTAGTTAGAGCGGGACGTGATTAGAATGTTGGACAACCTGATTAAATCAATTCGATTGTTAGTTCGCCCCTTTTGTATCGGCCGGCTTCAGTTTGACTAAGTCCTCCAATGAAAATAAAAAATAAAAAAGTGTAACTAAATTGTTGTCCGACTGATGTTTTGAAGCCACGTCGGAAAATGAAAATCTCATTGGAATGGGAGCGGTGTAGTGAAAGGAAATAGAATTGTCATCGCTTCAGGGATCTTTGATTTTGAGAACGTGACAAACCTGAAACATTTGCTATTTTTAAAATGCCAAAATAGCAATCATTAAAAAGATCAAGTTAACTATTTTCTTAAGGGCTCAGTGACATTTCTGGTTACCATAATCTAATAACCAAACTTGTATTCTGGTAATCATTTTCATCTACTAGGTCATGCATTACCTGGTTTCATAATACATCTACAGACTGAGTTCATACCAAAGATTGTAAAAGATAAGAAAAAACGTTTACATGGAATATAGGTGAGAATCCAAAATAATTTTTAATTTTAAACTAAAATTATATATTTCCGTTATGTTTCGCACAGTAATATTCATTTTATAAATCCTATGAACTCTACTATTATAAAATATATAATTACATTACCAATATTTCCTCCAAAACAATTAGCACAACGACGTTTTTATATATACGAAAGTTTTTAATTATTAACACTTTGTTAAGATTAATTAAATTAGACATCATGATGCTCTTATTAGATATGTTTACTCATAAAAACAGACTCTGGAACAATCTTAGTATCAAGGCATCAATCAGGGTTTGTGCAAAGACTAAATATATAAAGTTCGTCACGCGCGTTAACAGACAAATATATATATATATATATATATATATATATATATATATATATATATATATATATATAAAATTGTAACCTCTGTCTGTACATTGATTTTTTTCGCGAAATTGCACGATAACTTTTCGTTTCACATGTCATAGACACCATAACTGCATTTTGTTTCTTTCGTGTCTGTTTGTTTGTTTGTTTGTTACCTTTTCACGCATAAACGGCTGAACTGAATTTTATAAAACTTGGTACGTATATTACTACTTTCCCAACTTATTCTTTAGGCTATATTATTATTCTCTAAGACAATCAGGAGTGGGGGTTATAAGGGAGGCCTGAAATTAAAAATAGCGATATTTCGTTTCCTATTGCTTTTTCAGCAAATATGCCCATAACAAAAGTTGTTTATTTTGTTATTTAGAGTAACTTTTGTTATATACACTTTTGTCGTATACCGAAGTTTAAATGCGTTATACGCTAAAACTTTAGCGGGCACTAACGGCTGAACCGAACTTAACAAAACTCGGTATGTCAATTAGCATTAATTCTTCCATGATTATAAGTTATATTAAAATTTTTAGGTTCGAACGGAAGGGGGTTATAAGGGAGGCCTGAAATAAAAATTCACCATATTTAAATACCATAAGAGACGGGAAATATAAAAATATCGAAGACTGTGAAGCCTTATCGAACAAAAGATTCTATTATTAGCAAATCCACGGCAAAGACGGGTATCAATCCTAAACACTGGGACGGGTAAATGTCAAAATATTGTGCAATGTAAAGCCTGCTAAAAAATACCATCACCATTCAGCCTCAAATGAATTCCCGGGCGAAGCCGGGTATCTGAGCTAGTATATATATATATATATATATATATATATATATATATATATATATCCCTCATCTCCTACGGTTGGGTAGGATCCGATCGGGGCGCCGGTTCCCCCTAGTCTAAAAATCGCCTGGCTACCCCGACTACTCCATGGTCCTAGGTACTCTCCTCTCCAGTAGCGCCTGGGAGGCTGACAAGTCCACTTCGCTCAGATAAGTGTCCTCTCCTCATTATTACCCATTTGGTCAGATCCGACCCACCGTAGGAAATAAGTTAGGGGTCGGATCCGACCCACCGTAGGTACTGGCCAAGAGGAGAAACAAGAGGTATCACGGATATTTTGAAACTGTTTTTACTTTCATTGGTGAAGAAATGATAAGTGATGTAAAGCATACAAACGAAGAAATCGAATGGACCCGGCATTCATTTACCGGCGATGTTTCGTATATTTCATTACAAATAATGAAGAGTTTAAAGCCTTTCTTGGCCTCCTTTATTTGAGTGACACATTGAAAAATTCCACCCTGAATACCAAGGAAATGTTTTCCCAAATTCATGGCTCACCCATGTTTCGATGTACTATGTCCCGAGCACGATTTGAATTTATCCTCGAGAAATGCAGGTTTGACGACAAGACAACAAGTTATCTTGAATTTAATTCTCACTTTTGTTCCTTTATTTTGTAATTTTATTTATTTTTTTATAATTTAAGTATATAACTTTAAGAGACTGTCAAAATTTTGTCAAAAGACAATGAAGACTGATATAAGTATCCATGTTAACTTTTTTAAACATTAAAGTAAATAAATTATTTTTTTTTAGTGTTTAATCAATATTTATCCTTTTCCTGCTTAATTAATGATTTCTTTAATGGTTACGCCCTTCAGGAGCCAGCATGGTCGGATCCGACCCACCGTAGGAAATGTGGGAGGAAGAACCACCGTAGGAGACGAGGGATATATATATATAATTTTGAACGGACCTCATTTTCGTCATCTCCTGGGTAGGATCGATGGACATTTGAAGAAAATTTTCAAAAATCGCGTCATGAGTACGACCTCAATAGCTGATTTCCCTTAAGGGAAATCTGCTAAAACGTCCGTCACGCAGAAGCTGCGTAAATAGAGGTTTTTCTGAGGTTCCTAGAATTTAGAGATTCATCATTCAAATCATATTAATGTCTAGGAGTGTATACCATTCTGAAATAAAACATGTCTATCATGAGATTTCGACCTCTAAAAACCAATAGCGAATTATTAAATAAAACCAGAACACTGTAATTATGTTGATAGCTACATTGGCAGGCATTCAGCGAAGCAGCTACAATAGCGCAGTAACTAGTGCTGGTACAAAAATACAAACCTATTTTGTACTTTTAAAAGAAACTTAACTATAACAACAATAAAACCAAATAATGAATTAATAATGCTGAATAAAATAAAACAATCAAATATAATAAGATATATTTTAGAAGAAAATTTATAAATACTTACGTTCATATAATAATTTAATGGTATCAAATAATTTCGCTGCTGATTGATACAGCGAACTACCCTACGCCCAATCGGCCTGCCGTAGCTGGCCTACTTCTCTCCCTAAATATCGTGACCAACCCTTCCAAGACTGACGCCTTCATCTTCTCCTACGCCAAACGCTCCTTTTTTCCTAAATCCGTGGATAAACAGTGGATGGCGAAGGGTGTTCGACAGTGGCACCCCTTCCAAAGTGACTGTCGACGACCCTTCGACACTTATATGGCCATTTCAACCGTCAACCATCTCGAATGGGTTACCTCATATGACTTAGCTACCAGGGTACTCTAATAAAGAAGTCCTACATTAAAATCTCCAGCTCCATCTGCAACCTGAGTATCACCCTCGAGCGGTACCTCAACTTTTCCTCACACCTCTCCCAAAAAAGTCTGATCCCTCCGACGCAAATTCCGCTCCTTTAAACCACCCCCTCATCTTCACCGTCCTCAGCATCTGCCTCAAACGTCTGGCCCCGAAAGGCGTTACCATACCCCGCCACGTCTCCTAAAATAACCTTTAATACTTTAAATATAATTCCAATCTTAAAATAGTTAGACACACCTTCCTCCGAAGCATAACCAATCTGGAAATCCACCAATCGCTGTCCCTAGAGCTCATCTTCCACACCAACTCCCGAGACCATCTCCAATTACTTGACTCCCTCCCCCTCCCCGATCACCGTGCTAGCTAAGGGCTGGTGGTCTCGATGAGCCTCTAACCAACGCCACCCTCCCTAATCACTGTAATGTGCGATAACACATAGCTCTATCCGCATCAACCAATCTTAATTTACATCCCTTGTTATGCAGGGATTAGATAAGCTAGGATAGGTTTAGGTTAGGCTATTTGTATGATTAGGTTAGTTCTTAGTTTCTCAAACACAACAACCAGGCCCTAGCAAAACGTCTTTTTAAGGTTTTACAATTTTAGTTGTTATGCCCTCCTTGTATCTTCTTCTTATATCATCTCCCATTATACCATTTCTTCTTCTTTCGTTTTCTCCTATCCCATACCAACCACCCCGCCACTCTCCGTTGCAGGGTTACCCACAACCTGAGTTCTATCTCACCAAACGCCCTTAAAATAGAAGTTCAGTAGGAGACCTATTCTGCGGACTTTGAAAGGTGTGCATTGCAGTCGAATTTAGTAATAGAAATTCTGTGCTTCAAATAAACAAAATGAATTAATAATATAACGCACTTGCACTCCGGCTTTGGCAGAGATTAGCCAACGCTAGACAAAGAGCGTTCACAAACAATATATATACCAAATTTAACCTTTGTTTTTGAAACTCATTTACAGTAATTCGTAAAGATTTGAAGGAATGTTCGTTAAATGTTGTCATCTAAGCAACCCATTCGAATGCCCACATTAAAAAAATTTCAATTGGCATAATTTGTAGACCTCTTTATGACGATCAAAAAAGGTCCTATGCAAATCTGTGCCTGTCATTTTTTTTTAATTTTTGAATTCCGCTAAACACCTCCCCCTCCCCATCTTACTGGATTTTAATTAAATGGGAAGACACATAACCAGATATTATAACAGTCCTAATTGTGAAATTTCCACATTCTAAAACGAGATACGTACATAGATAGCATACCTATGTGCAGACGACACGCCACAACTAGTCTAGATGGATTCAGCGAGGACAAAACGTAATTTTTCGTAATTACAATAAATTAGAGCGCACTGGGAGGTCCAAAACTTATAAATAATAAATATACAAGAAATCTTCTTAAATTTTGTGAGAAATACTAATTTTCCCACAAGCTTCCCGACGGTAAGAAGCAACGTCTATTCGTAAATTGTATATTTTGTTTAAATATTTTACATACTCCTGAATTATATATTTTTTATTTCATTTTTTTTTTTTTTTTTTTTTTTTTTTAGTGGGGACTTAGATTAGCCTTGTGAGTGAAGTCGGTTTAACCTCATTTGCTAAACCTGAAGTCGTGAGTTCGACTCTCACGTGAACAATAGGAATTCATTGAATAACGAGCTCATTAAAAAAAATCCTTAGTCCCAACCTGACTAGACTGATTTTTATTTAATATATATGAAAGATTTTGAAATCCCCCATTTTGAGGGGCTCAGGTTAGCCATGTGAGTTAAAGTGTTGTCTTTAAACTCACATGGTAATCCTAGATTGGCTAGTTCGATTCCCGCTTGGGCAAAGGAATTTATTTAGTCACGGGATTCATTAAATAAAGTCCTTAGTCCCACCCTGGCTAGAAGAGGGTGGTAACTTGTAGATTAATCGTCCCAATGAGCCTTAGTAGCACAAAGTGTACCTTAAAAATTGACCTTTAACATTCCAATACTTTTGTTTAAATGTTTTTATTTGTTGTACATTCTTAGATTATTCTCATGTTTTCTTTCGTTCATACAGTTCTATTTATAAATGGTTATATCTACCCATAATTGGTTTTCACTGCTAATTAATTGTGTATAATGATTTTACATGTATTACAGAATTCACGTTACATTCCAAACACGTAACAAAAAAAATAAACTACCATAATCTAGAATCTGTAGATTATGGTAGTTTATTTTTAAACAAGTTAAACAGTAAAACATTATCAAATGATCCCTTAAACTAATTTAAAATAGAGTACGTACAAATGGAATTTAAGGCATAGCAGATAGACCAATATTATCTCGGTTGAAGCCCAATATACATATTTTATTAATATTATTACTTATTAACGTACACTTTTTGCCATTATACTAATTGGGAAGGGTTATTTACAGGTTATACCCTTGTCTAGAGTGGGACTAAGGATTTTATCTAATAAGTTCGTCACTTAATAAATTCCTATAGTCAGGCGAAAATTACACTCGCCAATCTAAGTGGCTATATATATATTGTTGCGAAAATTAAACACATGAATAATCCTTCAGAGAGAGAGAGAGTCGCGTATTTGGAAAGTGTGATGTAGATCAAAGAAGCCGACAGAAAGTTCTAGCTCCTTATAGACCCGTCCAGCCCAGCGTCAAAGTGTCCAGACAATTCCCCTTTGATGTATGCTGGGGGTGGGGGGGGGGGGGGGTGGGGGGGGGGGGTGGTGGGGGTGTCGTGGGGGGTGGGGGGTGGGGGGGGCGGGGGGGGGGGGGGGTGGGGGGGGGGGGGGGGAGGGGGGGGGGGGGTGTGGGGGGTTGGGGGTTGGGGGGGGGGGGGGTGGGGGGTGGGGGGGTGTGGGGGGGGGGGGGGGGTGGGGGGGAGGGGGGGTGGGGGTTGGGGGGGGTTGGGGGGGGGGGGGGGTGGGGGGGGGTGGTGGGGGGGTGGGGGGGGGGGGGGGCGGGGGGGGGGGGGGGGGGGGGGGGGGGGGGGTTGGGGGGGGGGGGCGGTGGGGGTGGGGGGGCGTGGGGGGGGGGGGGGGGGGGGGGGGGGGGGCGTGGGGGGGGGGGGGGGTGGGGGGGGGGGGGGGTGGGGGGGGGGGGGGGTGGGGGGGGGGGGGGGTGGGGGGGGGGGGGGGTGGGGGGGGGGGGGGGTGGGGGGGGGGGGGGGTGGGGGGGGGGGGGGGTGGGGGGGGGGGGGGTTAAAACCCAAAACATAATTTTGTAGGTGATAAGCTTTTAACAAATTAAGGTTCATCAATATCAACACTGCTCTAAAATAAACAAAAAAAAACTGATCAGTTTCATTAAAACGAAAGTTTTTAATATGTGTAAGAAAGCACTTAACTCTTTTGTGTTAACAGGCATATAAAATATATATAGACTTAAGATTACTTTGTAAAGCTATATTTATGATTTAACTGAGAATCTGCAGTCTTTCTCTTTTGCGTATTATGTGTAATATAAAAAGTGAAATAAAACATTTTATATGTATACTAAGAAATCATTATCAGGCACAATATTATTTAGAAACCAACTGAATGACAAAAGAAATGAACAACTCCTTTGTAACATTATAAATTTCAGCCCCTTCAAAAAGTAGAGCTGACTTTATCAATTATTTTTGTATAAAGAACCAACACAAGAAAAAAAAGCTAAAAAAGAAAAAAATGAAAATGTCAAAGATATGATTTCCATCCAACGTTTCATGAAAATTGGTGTTATTGAGGAGGAAAAAAAAAGTACATAATAACAGGATTCCAAAGTTTGACTCTTATATATTGTGTATCACAAAATCTGGTCAAAATATGATTATCATCTAATCACAGTTGTCATAAGCATTTCATTTTATAAATTAAAAAATACAAATCCTGAAATAGAAATAAATTCTGATTCAAATGCAATTGAAATTAAATCTATTAATTGTTAATTTCATGAAGCATTAGGCTATCACACGGGCACATCTAAGCTTAAACAGAGTTAAAGAATGGAGAATAAAGTGTTCGCACAGTCAAGGTTTTTTTTATAGATTGGACGAGACCTTTCAGCACATCCATGCCATTCTCAAGAGCTGGAAGCTAGCTCTACAGGCCTCGCACCTATCGAGGCACTCCTCAGGCACCCTGGCTAGAAAGGGTGGTAACCTGTAGATAAACCGCCCCGATTAGCCATAGCAGCATAAAGTGGACGTAAATAATAATAAACAAAACCTATGGAGGCAGTGTCAATGGACTTAAGGAACCAGCACCTCGGAATAACACATATACTGAAAGGCCTAGTGCAACAAAAAAATATCCTTCATTGTGTGAAGAATTTAACCCTCATGCATATAACTGTTTAACTTAACTCCCACTTCCAGCATTCTAGACATTAAATAGGGTTATTAAAATTCATATTCAAAAAGGAACAAAACCAACTTCCACAGTAATGAAAGATATTTATAAAATATTTCACATTTGGTTAAAACCCACTTTCCAGGTTCTTGCTACAAACAGATAGATTGCTCTCTTAAAATAAGCATATTACAAAACCCAGAAATGAAAATAAAAACAGATAATAAGATCATACTTATCTTACTAATTCTTACTTTCCCACTGTGAAAAACAAAAAATCGTATTAAGACCAAGCTCACCCTCCCCCCTCCACCCATCCTGTCAATAGGCAGTTCTTCACAGAAATATGTGGTCTATCGACTGATTATTATATCCCCATTTTAAAACTTCTGATTAAAAAAAATTATTTATTCAGTAAATCAAATAAGACATTTCACATGCTATAAGTAATTACTTTCTTAAGCTATTCAAATGTTTTATGGAAATTAAAATACTGCTATAGAATATGTACCATCGAAAAATTTCTGCTTTTGGAATTTTCCAATCAGGGTCCGAGAAACACAAGATTAAACTCGAACACATAATATTATGTGGAAAATATCTCCTCATTACTACACATTTAAGCAGATGAACTTTACTAGGTTGTTACAAAAGTCCTTGTGCATATCAAGTTGTTTACATTGAGGTCTCTAATTTAATCCTTATTTCATCTCTGACGAATACAATTCTTATGTCAATGTTTACATTAACTAATCCTCTAATTATTTATGTACGCCAACTGTCCCTGCCTTTCATTCAGTTTATTAAATTTCACTAGAAATGTCGGAAGAAAAATTTGTCATCCGCGGCCTTCTTAGGCATTATTGGAAAAAAGTTTTTAGTGCAAAGGCCTCAGCCGAGGAAATTTGTGCAGTGGAATGGGAAAGTGTGGTGCATCGAAACACGGCCGTATTTTGGTTCAGGCGGTTTAATTCTGGGAATACAAGCCTTGAAGATGAACCTAGATCAGGTCGTCGATGATCCAGTGCTACTTGAGTCTGTTGGTCGGAATCCACATGTCACAACTCGAGGATTAGCCGAAGAAATGGGAGTTTCAAATGCTACAATAAGCCGGCATTTCAAAAAGCTTGGTGTCCAAAACGTCCGTTCAAGGTCAGCACCTCATGAGTTATCTGCAAGCCCAAGCGTTATTTCAGCAAGACAACGCCCCTGCTCATCGCTCACGATTAGTTAAAGAAACATTTTCAGAAATGAACGGGATTAGCGTCTTGCCCCACCCTCCTTACAGCCCAGACGTCGCACTGTCTGACTATGGACTTTTCAGGTCAATGGCGCATTTTTTGAAAGGTCAGCGCTTCGAAAACTTCGATGATGTCAAATCTGGATGCAATGAGTTCTTTGCATCGAAAACTGCAGAGTGGTATCAACATCAAATACAACTTTTGGCTGAAAGATGGGTTAAAGTAGTTGAAAATGATGGCCTGTATTTTGAAGAATAAATTTGCTTTGTAAATTTTGTACTCACATTTGAATAAAATTAATTTTGTGAACAAGGACTTTTGTAACAACCTAGTATAACCATCAATTTCAATGCTTTGCCTTTGAAGTCCACAACAAGAGGGTCCTTCCCTATAAATATAATAATACTAAATATTTGTTAATCTGACTGAATTAATTTAAATAAAAATGAAAACATTCAGCTCAAGAGTTCATGAAGGTCTGCTACATGGCTCTGGAGGGGGGGGGGGTGGTAAGTTTCCAATTAAGTGTATTCCAAGCTGCAAGTGAGGAGGCATTACAAATCAGAAAGCTAATTTTTCATTCAATTACCTACTCAATTCATGATGCTGATTGGGCAGCTGGAGAATAGATAGAAGCCCAATATCATCAAAGTTTGTCAGCTAAACAAAATCTAGTGCACAATCCCGTCTTGAATCTGACACCTCTTGTATAGTGTGTTACACAATATACACTTAGAATTCATTAGATATCAATTATGCAAATAAATTATTTTGAGAATAAATAAGAAAAACAACAAATTTCACATATTAAACAAAGGGTGTTCATGACATCATCAGAACAATATCCTTGGCAATGGTTAAGAGCCTGTCAGTGACCAATATGAAAAGATACAAAAATGCATGTGTTTTACTTTTACATAATTGAAAAGCTATCAAAAGCAAAAAGACAGTTTAAAAATAAACATTTATATATATATATATATATATATATATATATATATATAATTATATGCAATAGTTTAAAATGCAGTTGTAATTATTTAGGGATATAAAACAAAAAGCTTATTTTGTTGAAATGAAGGAAAATTAACAAAAAATGAAAAATACAGACGATAAAGGTAATGTGATGTATGAACCAGAACAAGAATACAGTATAGGAAATCAAAAGAGAAATTCAACAAAATGGGCGAAGTAGTTAGTAAAGGACATAATGAAAATTGAACCATAATATTAATCAATGCTAGAAGTCTCTAATAAAAGAAGCACAAATCCAGAAGAAGTGTGTAAGCAAAATAATTGTGACAGAAAAGCTGAGATAATAATTACCCAAATGACATATATAATAGAATCAATGACATAGTCAATAACAATACTGTCCCTTTACCAGAAACTGTTTAGAAGCCCTGTCACAACCCTTTTTAACCTTACCCTTTCATTCAATATGAAAAAGGAGCTTTAACCCTGATAGTAAATGTATATGTAGATCAAAACAAAATTATAAACCGAAAAAGAAAATAATTTTAAAATACTCTTACACTTATACTATTTTTCACAGTGGAAAGAAAAAATTATTTTGGTAACTTCAGTTCTATTAAATTAGTTATATATGAATATTAGTAAAACATTATTGAAACAATTCCTGTTATATAAACTTTACAAGCAATAGTAGTGCCATTTGATTATGTACACTTATGACATATATACATATAATACTTTAAACAGTATATAAATAAACTATTATATTTTATATAACATTGAACAATTAATTACTGATATGTCTAACTAATTAAGAATTAAGCTTGAGGTAGTTCAATGTTCTTACCAAAATTAGTATACAAAGTTTATTTAAAAATGACAACTGTAAATGAAATGCCTAAGAAAACTGGCTGTAAAATGAAATATTATATGAAAAAATACCAATGAAAAAAAAGAAGAACGAAAGAGTGGAAGTTTAGGAGTATTATAAAATGAAGTTTTGATTGACCAGAAAAAAACATTAACAATTTAACAAAACTTAAAAATACTATTGTGATATATACAACAAATAATTTTAAATTTAATGAAAGAAAGAAATCAAGTCCTTCACCACATTCATTAAAACAATGGCCTTCAATGAGATACTTTTCACTTTACAACTTTGTAATAAGCCTGAAAAGAATTATTTGTGCCATCTAAAACATTTTGCTAAATGTATATTGTGAAGGACTCGCATTTTTTTTTTTAAATTAGATAATTTCATTTAAAACAAAATATCCATTAGAATCAGGAGTTTATGTTTGGTAATTACACAAGTGAATTTATTGTTAAGTGGCATTTTTAAAAATGTTTAATAACCTTTTCAATATCTTGAATAATAAGGCCTGATAAACCTTTATATAATAAAAAAGAAAGTAAAGTTACAAACAAGTGAATTTACAAATTGCATTATTCTCTGTAAGCTATTTTATATATATAATTATAAATTATAATTATATATAAAACTATTTTATCAAAAACTCATTTACATAATCATTGGATTCAATTAGTGCAAATCCTAAATTGTATTTATCACGTGACTATTTCTTATGCTGGTTTTTGTATTTTGTTTCATCAGATCTTAGTTAAGCCACTCATGTTGGAGTGTAGCATGTTAGAGGACAGCAAACATTTATTCAACTGACAATAATACAAATGGAGATACAAATTAGAACATTGATTACACAAAAAAAAAAACTTTGGACAGGGACTTCCTCTAGATAGGGATAAGAAAAATAATAAAGTGCAAGTTAAATATTTAAAACAGTTTTTTGTGTAGGGACTGTGTAAACTAAGCAAACTTCACACAGATGATGCCACCTTGCTTTATATTACCTATTTCTGCCTTAGTATCAACCTTGTATAATCATTGGTTGATATCTATACTTAACATTATATGGTTAAATATAAAAAAATGTAAAGAGAAATCGCATGAATAAGATTACGGGTTTATTAAAAGTTGTAAATTCAACTATTAACTTTAACTCTGATAATATTTGAGTTAAAGAAAAATGCTGTTCAGAGCTATAATAATCGGACAACAATTTCAAACTAGAGTATTAATATATCTTATTTTTCTCATATACTAGAAAGGGTTGCATGACGCCTGAAGAAATTTGTAAAAAACATGCCACAAGTTAGTGATTTCTTCTATAGGAAATATTTGAAATATCTCTGTAGAAATAGAAAACCCATCACAAAGAGCCATATAAGCTAAACAGATTCCCTGCATGCATTTTAGAATAAACATTTAAGATACATTTTAATTTTTATTGTATGAGAACAAATCATAATTTCTACAAGAGGAATAATAAAACATAGCAAAAGCACAGTGAAATATAATTCTATCATAATGACATAAAAGGGATATCCACCGTATTTTTTAGTTCCAAGTTTCTCCAATAGTATGTGGCGGCGTAAACAATAAGTGTTGTTTAATGTAGAATAATAAATATTCAAATATATCACCTCATTGCAAAAATAAAATGACTATGAATGGATCATTATTCATGCCTGAAATATATAGTTGGAAATAACTCAAACAATATTTGTGTTGCAACTAAATGTATAGGACAAAAATTAAAGGAAATAGCTTTATCAAAAATGTTGTCCGTGAAACATTTCTCAGTTGTCCAAGAATAACAGAGATACTTATAATTTTTCATTTCCTCTCTTCTCAAACACCTGGAGTAACTTTGACTATTAAATTCCAACTTTTGATATCATATAAAATTAGGGAGAAATATAGATTAAGAGGCACTATATAACTATAAAGTAAACCTCATTTTTTGTCACCCACTTGGTAGGATTGAAACAATTAAAGAAATTTTTGAAATATATTTTCAGGGGAACTGCATCAACAGCTGATTCTCACTAAGGAAACTCCACTAATAAAGAATCGCATTGGTATGCAAACAAATATTTGATTGCACATATTGTTATTTGCCTTTACATTGGTAGACTTTGTCTTCTCTTAGGGATTCCATATTGAATCACAGGCTTTTGGGAGTGAGACATATTTTACCTTGTCAAATTCAAGTTATGAAATTAAAATCACACCTTTTTAACAAGTAAATAATGCAAATGTAAAGTAGTTAAAGCCGAAAAGAAATTCAATGAAAGTGAAATTTTGTATATTAGTATAATACAGCAGTTAATTATTGATAAGGTGTTTTTGCGGTATCAGAATTTGATCAACTAAAAAATAATCTACATAATTAACCACTGAAAAATCTAAATGTGAATTATCCATTATTTTAAACTAATATAAATATATTTTAACTCTTATTAAAATTTGTCTTGTATGTTTGTAAAATGGTTAAAAGTTAAATACTTCTTAAAATGGGGGGGATTATATAATAACAAAAACAACTCCTTATATATAAATTCAATGATGATTATTCCAAAGCCTTATTAACTGTACATATTTGTCCGATTAATCCAATAATAGCTGAGAGGCCGAAGAATTTAGTATGCTTATTCACACTCACGCGTGAATTGCACGAGTTCTGAAGTGAGTCCCCAGATTTGGTATATTTCATAGGCTTTGACGGCAGTGTATTTTTGTGTTATTAGAAGAAAGCTGTGCGAGAAAAGAGGAAGAAGATTAACTATATTTTTGTTAAGCATTCAATCCAAATGGCTTTTGCGGTGGAAAGAAGTTAGTACCCTGGGTATTTCAGTTTTCAATATTTAATAAGTTATCAATATATATAAAGTAAAATATTTTATTACTCTTTTATAATTTGTTCTACATGTAAAATAAATACTTAGGATTGTTTATTTATATTTTTTTAATTAAAAGGAAAAACAAATACTGCTAGAAATCCAATGATGAAATGTCTATGGCACTGTTAAAGATGTCTTACAACCTCAAAATGGTAAGCCACATAGCTGAGATTTTAATTTCACAAAAATAAAATTCCTTGTTGTTAATGGTCAAAGGAAAAAAGCATACAGGGAATTATTAATGAAATATTCCGTTGTATTTATGAGTGATCTCTGATTTTTAGTATTCTGCAGTTCTGACTGTTTGTATAAAGGATAAAGCTAAATTTTAATAAACAAAAAGATAAGTATGAAAACTTTTTTGAACATTCAATAACTAAAGAATAAACTCAACAATATAATAACATTTACATATTTTTGCCTTAATAATATTATTTCAATAGAAGTTAATGTAAAAATAATAAGTTAAAATTAAGTTTCATTCAGTCGGTATTTATGTTGTATATATCACTCAAACAAACATTGTAGAAAAGAAATAACAAATAATACAAATTAAACATATTTAAGAAAATAATATTTATTTATAAAGTTTGTACACTATAAATAGGGTAACTAAAATACCTCTACAAAATATACAATAAAATACTAATTTTTATTTAATGCCTAAAATTTAAAACAAAATTTTTTAAATGAATTATATTATTCTTAACTCTATTTTATACAATAAATTTTAATAAATACCCCATCAGTCAATTAGAAATCATGACTTATTTTTTTTTTTTTGTATATTTATATCATTTTACATTCTTCATTGAATGATCATATATTTTCATTTTATATGTGTCGACACACAAATGAATATAATCTAAGTTAAATTTTTTTGGTATTTTTTTTAATAATTTTATATTGGATTTAAACTAAAATTAATATACATGTACAAATATACATAAGGCTTCAGAACAAATTTATATGGTTCAATATTTACTATGAAAACGTAGCAAAATTCATTTATTATCACAAATTAAAAGGAATCGGTAATTGACTCTCTGCGAACTGCCCCCTTAGTATTACTGAAACTAGCACAGCTTTACCATGGGTAATGGTGGAATCACGTGAGATTCTTTTAGAAATATACCTTTTATAACAAATCAGAGAAAGTTAAGAAGGCGAAGGAGAGACAAGATCAGACTAAATACTGTATCACAAATAATATATCCCAATAATTAAGGTATAATCACTTAAAGTATGACTTATACAATAAACTACCCCTGCAGGTCTCTTTCTCCTGTTCCATCAATACAAGAAGATCTCGAAGGCAAACACGTTTAGTTCGTGGCCTCAACACCACCTGAAATTAAAATGCAGACAAAAAATACACCATTAGACTTCATAAATTAAATAGACTATTAAAAATATGGTATTAAGGCATTAATATCTTAATTAGCGAAGAAAGAATGTAAAGAAGAATAAGAATGAATTTTTGAGAATAAAGTAGTAAACATTAATCTATATTCCTGGCCACAGAGGGATTGATGAGGAGGAAGAAATATTATTACATAAAATATTAAGTAATTATTAAAATGCTGAAGTAATGAAGAAATAAGAAGTAGAGAAGAAGCACTGGGCCTAGTGTGACATAATTTATCATGAGAACAAGAAACATTAACCTGCAATCAAATGTCTTGTTAGTAAGTAAAATGAAGAGGTCCCAACTACAAATTATAAAAAAGTCCGTCATGCAGGGGCTGCGTAAACTAAGCAGATTTCCCTCGTGATGTTTAACAATAGATAAATCTACATACTGGTAACACAAAACCACCGCGAATGTTAAGTGACTAAATACAAACGAAAAGAAACCTCCAGACGGGTAGCAACTGAAATGAAAACAAACAGGTGTGCCAGCTTCCCACAGGAAAGAAAAACAATTAATGAAATATGTCAGAATATAACATATATATAACAATTTTATTGAAAACTATTTAGTCTATCTAGTACCGTAATTTTTATTTCAATCACTCAAATTTTAGTAGTCCAAGAACTTAAGGGGGGGGGGTCACCATAACATATTTGCATTTATCTTGTATAATAAAAGTCTCTTGAAAACAATTTATGGTATTTAAGTCCGAATAATTTGGTTTATTACATAACAGAGTATTGTTTATGTAACATGAGTAGAAGTAGGGGTTTGCTGAAGGCTGAAAAATGCAAATATCTCGGTTAATATTCAAGATAGAGAATAAATGTATATAACAATATTTATAGTCTATTAAATTTGCAATATGATTGGTTCTATACAATTTTTCAATCCGACATATGGTAACGGAGATATTTCGAATTTTCAAAATTCTCCCCCACTAAACCACCCCCTCCCCCTGGTCCGATTTCTGTTGTTAATGAACTCGATATGTCTTTTTACATAAAACGTTTAAATATCAAGTTTGGTAATGATCAAACAAAAATTGTGACCACTAGAGCGTTAACAGGCAAATATATATATATATATATATATATATATATATATATATATATATATATATATATATATATATATATATATACACATATAGATAGATAAATAGATATAATTTTGGACTTAGATATAATTTTATAATAATGGACCTCATTTTCCTCATCTCCTGGGTAGGATCAATGGATATTTGAAGAAATTTTTCAAAAATCACGTCATGAGTACGACCTCAATAGCTGATTTCCCTTAAGGGAAATTTGCTAAAAGCCCATCACACAAGTGGTGCATAAACTAAGCAGATTTCCTAATTGGTGCAATACCACAATTCCTGATGTTCCACATGTTGTTCACTTTCTCCCATAATAAGAAGCCAATGTAAACTGGGCTTGACGTTTAAGATGAACATGAGACCATTAGTGGCAAGAGTTACTTTAATTGAAAATAGCATGATTAGAAAAGGGGAAGGGGATCAAACAAAACTGAAAGGTAAAAATAAGAAATATCTCAGTTAATATTAAGAGTTAAGAGAAAAAAAATCTAAAGAAAAACAATTGTACCACTTCCGTTCCCAACAAGATTTACTATATAACATTTTTCAATCCAAGTCATAATAATGA
The DNA here is from genome assembly GCA_019009955.1 of Riptortus pedestris. Classification (NCBI taxonomy): domain Eukaryota; kingdom Metazoa; phylum Arthropoda; class Insecta; order Hemiptera; family Alydidae; genus Riptortus; species Riptortus pedestris. The sequence continues at coordinate 47,401,024 of CM032229.1, read as the reverse complement.
TGATATTTCAATTTTTTTTTTATTTTGTCCTTTCTCTGAACCCCTATTCCTCCCTGTCCAGCTTAAATAGTCTGTCGTATATATTATTATTGAAATAAAACAGTTTGTGATATATTGGCTTCTTGCTAATGTTAAATGAATAGCAGATTACTGAAGGCTAAAAACTAAAAAGCAATATACTTTTTAGATTCCAGTTACAAAAAAATATTCATATAACAACAATTGTAGGAAATTAAATTTTCAATAAGATTAATTATATAACACTTTATGACTCCACCTATAACACCGAAAAATTTCGAATGTTTGTTTCTCCCTGCTACGTCCCCTCTTCTCCTGATCCGATTTCAGCTGTTATAAAACTCTTATAAATATCTTTAGTAATTTATATAGCACTTAAATATTGAGTCAACAAACAAAAATAATGGCAGCATTAGAGTGGTTAGATATTTATATATTTTTTTTTTAAATCATGTGATGAGTAGGTACAATGTGACGAGTTCCTTTAAGGGAAATTAGCTAAAAATAAAAACAAGCATTCAACTAAATTTTCAACTGAATTTTTGTGGTTGTGTATCATAGAATTTGTTTGATATGTGACAGTTTCCCTATTTTACACTTTTCTAGTTGGGGAAAAGTAAGTAATTAATTTGTTAAGTATATAAATCCATGACTCAAAATTTGTAAGATTAATATTTTGGTATTCTCGGCACAAGAACCGAAATACTTAAAGTTTAAAAACTTAATGTATAAGCAAAAGAAAATAGAGCACCAAATAAAAGGCATACTAAAAATAAATAAAATTCTGATAAGAACAAGTTTTACAAAAAAGACAAATTTTGAGTAAGTAAATGAAATAGATCATCAAATAATTGAATTTAATTCTCACCCCTGATGAGGAAGAAGAGCCAGTTGATAATGATGACCCAGCATTAGATGAACCGTCTTCAGTTTTTGGTTTCTTCCTAGGACCAATAGCTAGTAAAGCAGTAAGGTTAGCTTCCCTTTGTCGTAGCTCTTCCATCTCCGCTCTTTGCATCTGAAAACACCAAATCAATCAGTCAATTTTACTTTTAATAAACCAAATCTTTGGTTTACACAGTGGTTCTAATATTTAGTATGGTAAACCTAGAGTGGTGAGTTTGATTCCCGTCTGAACAATAGGAATTAATTTAGTGGTGTCTCATTAAATAAAATCCTTAGTCCCACTCTGGCTAGAAAAGGGTGGTATACTGTAGAACCCAACCCAATTAGCCATAGTTGCAAAAGGTGAACGTTAATAAATAATAATATTTAGAACCATATAATATGAAGCATGTTCATGACGATAAGATGAACATTGTCACAAAATCATGTGTTGTTCTTCTTAAACAAATTTCCATCCCCAGGCTTGAACTACAAGCCGCTGTCCTAGAATGCCAGCTGACAAAATCTATATGTTAAGAAAGTAATATTTTGTTCCATAGGGAATATCGTATAAGTGATTCAAAACCGTTCTTCATTGGGTTCCTCGTAGAGACATGAGGCTCCGATTGCTTGTGCCCCATAGAGTAAGTGCAATTCTAGAAATGAGCATCCTGAGATCCTTTCTACAAACCTCACCTGACCACAGCCTACTTCTTTTTAGAGGAAAGAGTCCATTTTGAATTATTAGAGCAATCTAAACCACTGGGGCCAGATATCTACAAGAGATTCCTTAAAACATATTTTAGGATGTAAAACGTACATTGCATTCACTCAAGAAAATGTAGATGTAAGAGGCCTCTTAAATAATTTTATTTATTTCATTGCCTTTAATCCTTTTTTTTAAAGATGCAATAACATAAACAAACTATAATATAGGAGAGGCTATAAGAATTTTAGCAGTTAGATTCAGCAGTGTGTCATTAGTCAGTGATTTGTTCTTCTAAATATGTTCTAAATACATAACCAAATTTTTAAAATAGGTTCAAAATGTTTCTTAAAAATTGAATAAGGGGCTAATAGTATTAATTGGGCTCATGCCTGCTTGGGTTAAGGATGTGGTTACATCTATTTACCACTTCCCTCAGTAAGTTGAAGATACAGGTTTGATCATCACCAAGAAATTTAGTTCATCAATTTTCTACCAGAACTTGCTAGTTTGGTAGTGCTTGTGGGTTAGCAGGATATACATCTTACAGGCCCTAAGGATGGCAAATAACTTTAACTCTCTTAGATCTTGCCCGTGGGCAAGCAGATCACCCCCCCCCCTCTACCCTGGGTACAATGAAGTCTACTGGAGACAACTCATTCTAGATCCTCCTTGGTTAACAGGAGTTGCATGACAATTCGATCACTCTACATAAAAAAATTATCACGAATGCCTAGATCAAGATCTCTAAAGCTTGTAATACCAAGTGTCATCATTAAGTGACATAAAACATAATTAAACAGAGTAATAAGAATAGTTATCTAGCAAATGAGAATGTTCAATATCGAGAAAATTATCATTAAGTTAATAATAGTAGATACAAATAAAAACTGGAGTATAAAAAAATAATGACAACACTAACCTCTTTGGCTTTAGCTTTAAGTTTGGCTTGCTCAGGGTCTTCAGGTTTCGTCCGTGATTTGGCAGCTCTTAGAAGAAGCTCCCTTTCTTGTTCTTCATGCCTCTTCCTTTCAGCTCTATCAACTTCTTCAAGGCACTTCAACTGAGCTCGGACGTCCTGAGTTACTTCATACCGAGGGTCAGCCTGTAAGGTTAAACATGATACCGAAAATATTGATCAAATGTTGTGTTCACAATAATTCCACAAATATGGATTCATAAAATACAATGAAATGAATAAAATAGAACAATCAGAAAAATCAAATATCTTTTGATTCTCATTAAATAGCCTTCAACTCAATGAATACTAGTAAGTTTTAGAAAATCATTTCGAGGCTAACATTTCAAGGCATCGCAACAAAATTCCCAAATAGGAAATAATTATCTTGTAGAATTATCTTCTGTATTTGTTTTTCATAATTTTAATTTTGTTTCCAAAACTACTGTTTGTATTTTTTTACCAAAAAACCCTAAAATTCCATAATAGAGAGAAAAAAGTACAGGCACATTGAAGCACAAAGTAAAATCATTAATAAGAAGTACTTCTGTCCATAATTTTGTGTCCCCCATAAATAACTATATGAAAAAAAAGGTATGCAACGCAAAAGACAAATGGACAGAGCACATCTATCTAGCATGGTTTCAAGTAGGAAATATATCAGAACTCTATTTTACTGCAATTCTGACATGTATGTGAATTATTTACTCAAATACTCTTTGATTAATATATACTGTGCCAGAAACGGAAGAGTATTATTCAATAAAATCACACATAAGCAAGCAGATTTCGCAACCATATAAATTCTAAACAAATTAACACAACAGCATAAATTGAAAATCAAATGCGAAGGAGTTGGAGTTACTGAAGGTTTACAATGAGAAAATATTAATAATCCAATTAATTTTTGAGATAGAGAAAAATTTATAGATTTCTCCCGAAAGTGCTGGATGGTAGAGGAACCAATTGATCAGGATCAATAAAAAGGCCTTCTACTATTGTTCACAATAGAGAGGAACTATAGTAGAAGACAAGGTCTTTTTATTGATCCTGAAAAATTTATAGAACTAAAGAGGAAATTTAGAATAAACATTCTTTTCTGTAAACCCCCACTCATCCTGGCCCGATTTTGCCTTGATCTTTAGTTTTACATGAAATGTTTAAATACTGTTTTTCAAAGCGATCAATAGCGTGCGTAATACAATTATTTAATTAAATAAATATAGTACCTTATTAAGATCTATCCTGTGCTCAGCTATAACTGCTAGTTTTTCTACTAAGTTTTTTAACCTTTCTTGAGTAGCATGAGATATTAATGATGCTACTTCCATATTAGGTTCTTCTAAGCCATGCTTCCTCGCTGAAAATAAAATTTAAAAATCCTATATCTCAAGTATTTACTTCTAGTTTCTAATTCTATTAACTAAAAGAAAAAATAGCATAAAATATTTGTAAAAAAGGATTTTATACAGGCACATAAACTAAATCTATATCTCATATACTAGAAAAACACACTGATAATGTCAACTCAACTTCTATTCTTTAAATATCACCAACATGAATACAATGTAAACAAAGCTTAAAGTTTAAACTGGTCATGAGAAGTTTACTGACAGTGCTTCTTGTGAAGTGAAACTTGTGAGTGGACGGTTAACTGGTGACTAAAAACAAAAAGTCCGTCACGCAGCGACTGCATAAACTAAGCAGAATTCCCACAGGCTGGTATAACACACTGGTGATCTCATTTCATCACATATTCTCTATTTCTATATAAAAAACCAATGATAAAAGGTTTGTGGAGGGGAGGGGGGTTATTGAAGGCTGAAAACAAGTACAAATAATATACACACCCACTTTTTGCGACTCTGGCTAAATGGGGTGGGTTATTTACAGGTTACCACCCTTTTCTAGCAAGGGTGGGACTAATGATTTCATTTAATGAGTTTGTCACAAGATAAATTTCTATTGCCCAGGTGGAATCACATTTGCCACTCTAGGTATGCCATATGATGCCATATATGCTTTAATATAATTCAAGTCTGTTGAAATTAATATATATTTGTAACATAAGTAACCCATGGGCATTATAAGGGGGTTACTGAAGCAATCTACGCTAAGTATGTTTAGCATGTTGTGTGTTAAAAAATTAGTAACATATAGTGATAATTCTTCTTAACCCTTTAACAGCTAAGGAGGCGGGCAAAGAGTTGCAGCCAGTAGCTGAGGCGGGCCAGCCAGCTATCACCCTCCCAAGCTAAGGGGTCCAGGCCACTCTCCGCAGCTGCCTCCTTCTATACCTCACTCTTTTTTCCGACTATTTCTTAATGTTTTATTTTCTTTGTATGATTCTGTAATACCTATATCATTATTTCAATAAATTAAAATGCTATTGTATTGAAAGATTGCGTGATTTATGAAGGAAATAATGAACATGATTGTAATAATTTTATTATATTTTATATAATTTTTTTATTTGAAGTAATATTTTAATAATTTACTTTCTTTTTTTTTTAATTTGAAGTTATATTTTAATTATTTATCAATATACAATAGCAGGTAGAAAAGGGGTGGGTTGGGTTTTCCAAGGAGGTTACAAAGATTCCACAGTTACGGGATCAGAACAAATATTTCCCTATAGAGACACCCCTGCAGCCTAGTGGCCGATAGAAATATTTATTAACTCTCCGAGGATCCACTAGGATGTACCACAGTCGGGAAGAGTTATATCGTCTGGAACTGGGAGCAGTAAAACAGTGGGAAAACGGTGACGAGATATCTCGTCCTGCGCGAGGGGGTAGCGGGCAGGCGGGGACGAGTTATCTCGTCTGGAGCTGGTGGGGTTTGTCTCCCTCCGACGAGATATCTCGTCTGGAGCTGTTAAAGGGTTAATAGTTCATTCAAATTAGGCAAACCCTACAGTCTGCTAGCATGTGCTTATTTGCTAAATTCTTTGTGGGTAAGTTTTTGTTAGACTCTTTCTCTGTCATTATATTTCGATGGGGAACACAATTATAACTTCCAGCCCTCTCCTTATAGCCACTGATGTAATAGATCCATCAGAACTGAATTATATTGTTTAACCCTCAGACTATGTAGTACTCGGGCGGTGTGAGAATTCGGTGGTGCGGGATAATCTAGCCCCTGCAGAGCCCAATGAGCTGAATACTTTTTACATTATAGCGCTATTCATATAATTCCCATTCCGGTTGTTCTAATTATGCTTCAGTAACTGGTTCCAAGCATTTCACCAATAAGACACATTTCAGTAATTCGAAATTGGTCGTAATCTATAGAAGAATCACCTCCACTTCTACTCGCACCCGCAAAAAGTTCTAACAAAATTTCTTCATTGGAAAAATTATTTTTCTGGACATTTAAAGCACTCAACCCTTTACTTGAAAAGCAGAAAATATACTGACTAAATATACAAGGGAAAATTGCAGGAAACGAGTGATGGTACTTGAAACTGAAAAAGGTTCAGAGTAGGTATGCAGTGAATGCCAGTATAGAGAAGCTAAAAAAGGAGTAAAGTGGATCCCTATGCACTCTATTAGCTTTGAAGGACACTGTAACTTCTATAAATAGTCAACAGATGGGAATAGAGGAAGAACTGATATAATAGCTTGTAGTACTCTATTGCTAAACTCCCTGGGCTATTGTACCAGTCCTGGCATAGAAAACACAGGACTGATATATAACTCAGCAGTCTAATGGTTAATGCTAAAGATAAGATAATGAAATCATTAAAGTTTGATGGTAAACAACATATATTTTAAACTGCCCATGATGGGTAACATTACAATGCTAAACATAAATTTATCAATATTTCCCAATCACCACCTTTATTCTACTTACAAGGGTATAACATTAATTGCAGTAAGGGATTATTTATTGTTTAACTTAACTCAATCTTTATATTTTAATGTAAAATCCCTTTTGAACACTTATATATAAGTTCCTTTTCTCGGGATTACAAGCTATCAAAAATAAGCAGAAAATTATAATAAGTAGAATTAGTAAAGAAGTAGAAAAATCACCTATTCGGGCTATCCTATTCATTAGAGGTATTGTATGGAGGTAAAGTTCATCTTTACATGACCTAATTTGAGTACCAACAAATTCTGTTGATCCAAGAATCCTTTGGCTTTCTTCAGCGAGGTTAACACCACCCATTGCAGCAACATCATTAATATCATCATCCCCACTGAAAAGATAATAAAAATATATTTCCAGCAAGCACTTTATTTTATTTATCATTTAAATAAATTCATACACATTAAAATACAATTATATATACTTTGCAATTACAATAATTATTATAATCAAAACCTAATCAAATTTTCAACTAGGATCATTTTAACATTGTCTTTGTTTTAATTAACTATTACCCTAATAAATATAGCATGAACAAGTAGAGCAAGAGCATGAGTAGTAAAATAGAAAGAAGGGGAATATATTTAAAGGAATAATGAAGTGAATATATTTAAAGAAAGAATGAGGTGAAGTAAATAAGAAAAAATAAAACTAAATAAGGAGGAGCCAATGTAATAAATAATATGTTTTTCTTCAAGGTTCCAACAAAAAATGATAGTAAACCCTAATTTTTTTTCCAGAACAGATTAGTACAGATGTAGTAATTTCACTTTAAATTATAAAAGGAAATTCAGGGATGATATATAATCAATTTTACTCAGAACATCAAGAGTGTGCTCCAGGATTCTCTCTCATCCTGGCATCAGTTGACCACTGTGCAGCTCCTTTTTTCAATTTTTTCCCCTATTTTTCTCTAATGCACTATCCATGCCGAAACAGACATAATTTACACTAGGCATGTTACAAGTAGTATACAATTATATATTCTTACAATGATGAATTGGGTGCATAAACAATTTAGGAAAGTTGAAAGATTTAACTAAAATAAAATTTCAAAGGTTAACTTATAAGCTATAAAAAGGGGGAAAATCTCCAGAAATTAATAGTTAAAATAATAAAGTGAAAATTAATAATAGATGAATAAAAGCTAAATATTGAGCAATAATGGTAAATTCAAAATTAGGATGATTGCATTAATTGTTAACTTCACAGAAATATTAGATTATAGAAAACCACCATTATTTATTAATACATCAGTCCATGATTTCATTCACATCATTTGCAACCATACTGTGCACCGATATCACCCTGAATCGTGTTGATTTTTCATAAGATTTTCATTACACAAGTGGTTCGTCTGATAGACCTGGTTTTAATAAAAGTATTTTTTATTTATGACTACACTATCCACAATATTTTTAAATTGCCCAGCCAAGGCACTTGTGTATAAAGCATTTTTCAAAACATTACAGACTATATAACTCAATCGAAGATAGTATTCTGTATTCCGTACCATCCTCCTGTTAGGATAAAATAATTTATCCTTACTTCAAATCCTAACTATTTTAAAATGCAAGAGTTTTATGTATAAACTCAGAAAATTATAGTATTTGTCATCATAAGGAGAACCTAATAGCTTGCTTAAATAACTAACCATGATGTAAGATAAGGAAACAGAGAGGATTCTACGAAGAGATCTCTTCCTACACTCAGTTTAGCTAACTAACCTATCACACATTTAAGAATTCAGTTCTGTTTACATTAAATTAAGTTAACAATTCTGTTTAAATCATTTTCACAATACAAATTGTTCAAATAATTTTATTTTTAATTACATAAAGTATTAAATATATTAATGGGGAAACTGACATTTCTGATTAATTAATATTTGGGGGAGGGGGAGGTGAGAATATATTTTGCTCTTAGTACAACCTGTTACCAACGTTAAAAAATTAACATGACTTTGAAAATTTTTATGAAAGTGTGACAATTTATCAAGGTGACTTACCAGGTACCACCGAGTTTAATAAATTTATACATTGCTTCCCCATGCATACATTGATAATTTCCACAGTTTCTCCAATTTCTAACAATAAATAATCACAGGGGCCTTCAATAAATAAATCTGGTCTTTGAGGAGGGTACTCAAGTATTTGCCAATGTGTTTTTGCTAGATCACCATGGTCATACTTTTGAAGGAGAGGAATGCCATATCTTCTGGTCATATGCTTTTGCAGTCTATAGCAGCTAGCAGTAGTACGGAAGAATTCAAAATGGAAGAAAATTCTAAAAACCATCATGAGAATGCATCTTGCTGAAGAACCTGTCCAATACAAGAGACAATAAACCAAACCTTAGCTACATGAAAAACTTGAAAACCAGATTCAAGATTAAAAAAGTTCCATAATTTTAATATGGGGAAAATGTCAGATAATTAATACTTATGAATTTAATCATAGTTAAGCAGGTAGAGTAAGTGAATAGGAGAAAAACCCATGCTTACACCCTCTTTGTAACTGTACCCTCTAAGCACTATGAGGACTCAAAGCTAACCGAATAAGAAGTAGGTGGCACTGATTAAGTAAGCCATATTCAAACTCAGCAAGGAAAATCAAGATGTAGCCCCACCAAAACTTTTAAGATTAATTTTTCTGAAGAATTTCATTTGTATTTTATAACTATGATATGTTTACATACATTCCTCGCCCTCTCAAACCCATATCCTATGCAATATTTTTGTTCCATAAAATTTGGAATATGAGCTTGTTAAGACAGCTAACTTTTCCAACTTTGTAAAAATAAAAAAAAAACCTGGTGGGGAAAGGCTTAGCTCAGTGGCAGTATAAAGAGAATGACTGTATGAATTTCATGAATGGCACATGACATTTTCTTTAGCTCTGATTAATAATGGAGTTTACAGTCAGATGTGCACCTCTTCTCCCAGTATCTGCTGCAAATTATGTAACAATTGAAGAAATAAAGGATTAGTATAATTTTAATACATTCTTCCAAAAGTTGAAGCAAGGACTAATTTTTCAGTAATATTTGTCTTCGATCTATGTATTATTAGTAGTATTAATAAAAAAAGTGATTAACGGTTTTGTCAAAATATAAAAATATTTTTTATTTTCCAAGAATTCAGACCTTTAACTTAAATAAAATAAACACTAAGAGTACTATTCTCAGACTCAAATTATCAAGTCATGTAATATGTTGGAAAAGTTTGGGTATTTACAACTAATTCCATAATTCGGGAATGAATAAAATAATACTCCTACATTTACCCATTAATGACCCAAACCTGCTGATGTAACATCAATTATTTGTGTGAATTTGAGTGTAGTGCATGTGTCTAAGAAACCCAGTGTGTTATGATGCATCGCTTGTGGTAAGACTATTTTCTCCATTAAAGAATTTGAAACAGTTTACGTCTAACATCCAAAAAAGTCCGTCACGCAGGGGCTGCGTAAACTAAGCAGATTTCCCACGTGAAGTTTTACAGTAGAGAAATCTGCCTACTAATAACAGTAGTAGTAACGAATCTCTAAACCAATTCACAAGGGACAAACAGTTACGGAAATGGCGAAACTAGCTTTCGGCGGAAAGTCCCAAATATAGCCGACTTCTGCTGACCACACACACAATACAAATGCAAATATCTCGGTTAATATTCAAAATATAGAATAAATGTATAGATAAATATTTATAGTAAATTTAATTTGCAATAGATTGACTCTATACAATTTTTCGATCCGACGCATAATAACGGAGATATTTCGAATTTTCAAAAATCCCCCCTCCCACTGGTCCAATTTCAGCCAATAACGAACTTGATCTTTCTTTTTACGAGAGAAGAAAATTTTGAAAATCGCGTCATGAGTACGACCTCAATAACTGATTTCCCTGAAGGAAAATCTGCTAAAAATCTTAATTATTTCAGATTTGATTATTTATTTTATAGTCCTGATGTGAAGAAATTTTGTTTTCTGTCTGTTTTCTGATTATAAGAGGAGGGAAACATATACACATCTCTGTTACTTGATGTTAAAAATTTAATAGCCAATTCTTACGATGAGACTGGAGTAAGCGGACAATCAGAAATTTTAATTTGCTGATTATTAGTCCACATAATAACCTCCAAGCTAAGAAATATTTTATTATTTATACATTTATCATTGTAAAAATTATATATTCTTTTATGAATTAATTTTGTCTGAGACAGGTGGATAGCAAAATAAGAAATTAAATCCTAATAGAAAATATTTGACTAAAAATATGTGAGATAGAAGTTAATAACTTAAAGAAAAACAATAAATAAATTATGAAATATCACAAAACACTGAATTTCACACATACACATATCCTGACGATGAAAATGTCCTTTTTTCTTTCACTGGAGGTTGTTGTCCAGGTTTAAAAACTAGAGATGAAGGGAACTGAGTAATGATGGGTCTTGCCGGAAACTGGCCTTTGGTAGCTATCGTTTGACCGGGTCTTAGAGTTATCTGCGGAGTCCTAACAATTTGTGGCCTCAAACCACCGGCCGACGTCCTGATGGCTGCTGCTACCCCGGTTACGCCAGTTTTCACTGCAGTCGTCGAAACGTTTGTACTCATTCGAACTGGCTGTAATAGAAAAATAAATTTCAAAAACAATCAGTAAAGAAGGGAATAAACGACTTCATAGCATCTATTGAATCAAATGTATATCATAATCAAGTTTTGAAAAATAAACAGCATAAAATACTAGTCTCATCACACAATGCTTTTTTTTTAAAGGTAAAAAGTGTAGTATACTACTATGAAGAAGTAAAACTTAAATAACTATAAAGTAATAAAGGTTGTTAACATTTTTTAATTTGTTATTATTGTGAAATAAACCAAACAAAAACTACATATCTATAGAATATAAAATTTAAATAAATTGACAATGGAGGGGAAAACCTTAAATTTAAAGGAGTAAAAATAAATTATTGATTGTAACTAGCAAATTTTGTAGTTAAGGGAAGTAGTAGTAATCCCTACAAATGAGTTTTAAAATTTTCTATAGACCAATAAAATAAATACTTCCAATTCAATTGTGTTAAACTTCAATTAAAAAGTTGAAGTTTTAAAAAATTATTTTCACAAATCATCAGTTAATAAACACCGATTTATATATACATATATTAAATTATTTATTACAAAGACACCAATTTCAACAAGCCTAAGAAAAACTGGTTGTTACCTCACAAACTAAACTCTACATTGTTTAGGGAATAATATATTGATTCACAATGTATTTTACTAATTGGTTGGATATTTATTTTTAAATATAGACTGTTAAACAAGTTTTGAAACAAATAATGAAAATGAAAAAATTAAGAATGATTTCAAATCAAATTAAATTTGGGAAAATTTAAGATCCAAAACTTTATATTTGCAGTAAGAATATCACCCAATTAATGAGAAATTATAAATAAATAATGAATACAAGTAATTTTGAGTGTTTAAATTAATAGTTAATAATTTATAAAATGTAAAGAAATCACCTGTCAGTTGACTAAGAAAAAGGTATTAAATAAAATTTACATATTTCAAATAGAGAAGGAATCAATTAAATAAACCAAAATTAAAAACCAATACATTAAAACACAAAACAACAAAATTTAAAAAGATTAAAATATTATAGGAAGCACTTAAGTATTAATATTAGATTAAAACAAATATAAAAAGTCATCACAGCACAATACCCAAACACAATAAGCAAAATATCACAATTGTACATCAATTATAAAACAGACTGCATGGAGGAAGAAAAAACTAATAACCAATACAACAAATTTGGAAGAGTTTAGCTAGGAGAGGAATTTTTTTTTTTTTACACATCAATAGTTGTATAAGCAAATAGAAAGTTATTAAGAATTATTTAGTCCAATTAAATCAGCATCACAATATGAGTCCTATTTAACCCTTGGGAGAGGAAGGTTCGACAGTTACTTGAATGAGTGCAGGGACTTTGCAACTCTTCTACAGTTTAGGCAAAGGATTTCAACGAATTATAAACTGTAGTAACTCATTTCAAGCATATGAATGTTTATTTTATCAAGAAACAACATTTTTTTATTGTATTTTTTTAAAATAGTAAAGAATTCATTTATTTTACATAAACAAAATGGACCTGTGAGGTCCCATGCTCGCTTGAGGGTTAATACTTCTAACCACAGATCTTCACAAATCAGCTTCAATGATAAAAACACGCATTGTATAATGAGATAAGTCAGTTTTTAAATATGTCAGTATTAGGATAAAACATTCGATATTTAAAATGCTGAAGAATTGAGTGAAAAACTAAAAGTCCTAAAACAGTAAAAAAACTAAAAATAAAACTATAAACTGGCTTCATTTATCTTAAACAATATATACACCAATACAACAAGAATAGAGACATGTAAAAAAAAAAAAAGTACAAAACAACAGATAAGACACAAAGAATGAGTCTTAAAGAATTTTTCTTAGAAGGAAAGCATGATGTTTATAAATACAATATATTTTTTATATGAGGGCACTATTAACAACAAACTGAGGTAATACAGATGGGAAACCCATTATAAGTAGTTATACATGGGCAGTGGCATATTTACACAATTGAACTAATAAATATACAGCTTTCGCAACATATTATTACAGTGAAATCTCCTCTAATGGACAACTCTCTCCAACATACTCCACCCTCAACAGTTAATTTCCAAATATCCCAGACTTAATGTAATATGAATTCCAAACTTCTAGAACAAATGCCTCCATAGCGGACATGGACAAAAAATTTTCCTTGCCGAGAGATAAATTTACCCCTCTAAACAGATAACAATGTTATGAATTAAGAAAAACATTTATGAGATACACATTAATTTATGATTCATTTCATTTATTTATGTGCTTTTTGACAGTGCATCTTTGGCGATTAGAATCTTTTGGCATTGTTATCATCAGGTGGTTTAATATTTTGATTAGTGTTTTATAGTAAATTTAATAATTATTGTTAATGCATGTTCTTATTCCTAACTGATATTAATAGGTAAACTCCAAATTAAATTTCATTAAGCCAATATTTTTGTATGTTTAAACTCATATTAGTCTAAGTGAAAGTTATTATTTTTCATTCTTATAAGCAGTATTTCCTGTTTAATAAGGGATTTTTTTTTCTAGGAAGTGAAAATGGATAGCACTTCAGAATAGGATTATATATTTTTTTGTACAGTTTTCACACATTTTTCTTCTTGCCTTCAGGCGGATTTCATACAAATCTCCAATTCTCTGCCCATCGTGTTCTTTTAGCCCTAATATGCCTCAGTCTAGTTTTCTCTTTGAACATTATATATAATGGCACTTCAAAATTTTTCACCTTAAAATAAAAAGAAGAAATATTTAATTTTAATAAAATAAAAATACATAAATAGGTTCTCTGTACAGAAATTAACCGAGAAATTGAAAATATTCAAATTTTCGACATTTTGAAAAATGAGAGAAATATTGAAGAAGTATCAAGAAGTAAAATCATGGAAGACAATAACAATGTTTTGAAAGGAAGGAGGTCTCTATTCAACACATAGATTTGCTTTAACTTAACTTGCTTTTTAAATAAACACACTGCAGATATCTCTCTGTATTGCTATTTAGGTCATCCAAGTACTGACTGTGAGTTCATGTTTTGTGGATATTTTGTAAGACTTGCTTACAGCTCCCTTAGGTATTCTTTGACACTGAAGAGTTTTGAAAATATATACGGTACTAGAAAATATTTATAAGATACCAGAACAAACAAACACATTCTTTTAGTAAACTTAACCTATATTATTTTAAAAAGTCTGTCATCCAAGAGGGCTGTATAAAAAGATTTCCCTAGCTTCAGGAATACCCATACATATTAGTTGAGTCAAACCAGCACAGTCATCTGCATATTCTATTCTCTATTTCTCTCTTAGTATGTGTAGAAAAGATTTTAAACTTAAGCCAGAGATATAATAGGTAACATTACTTTATTAACGAGATTGGCTATAAACGATTTTTTAGCTTAACACATGACAGATATTGTAATTTACATTTTACTCCATTTCTATTCTAAACCCCCATATCAAGTTCAGACTTTTTAATAAGCCTCATCTTCAGGCTTAAATGAAATGTTTAAATATCAACTTTGGTTGCAATCAAATAAAAATTGTGACTGCTGGAGTAGTAGCCAACATATGTGACTGTATGTGGTCTCGCGCATGCTTGTACGTATGTATTTGAGAGACCACATTTTCATGATCTACCAGGTAGAATTTAGAGTCTAAGTTATCCAATATAGCATCATGAATAGAACCCAGAGGTAAATCTCAACAAAATGACATAACTAATGATCTGGACTCAACATTTCAAATACCAAATTCTGAAACATTTAAAACCATGCAGGAAAAAACATGCAAAAACAAATAATGCAATACAATTATTCAAAAAATAAATATTTTATACTCAAGGATATACAATAACAACTTCTACATTAATTGTCAACAGTACTTTAAAAATTATAACATGCACAGCACAAACTGGCACACAGAGCATCAACAATTCATAACAGATAGTCATAAAGGAATTAAATAAACAACTTTATACATTACCTATTCAAAACTCTTCTTTCTTCATGATTAAACTTAAATAGCTAACTACATTTAAATACACAAACAAACAAAACACAAAGCAATATCAATGAAATACTAACGCTAATTATCCTATGTTGTACTTGTTGCCCAGGTCGAAGGGACGGCTGAGTGATAACTCGCATCTGGGGTGTAGTAGACATTTGGAGCTGGCCCCTGATCTGTCGAAGGGGCAAAAAATGGTACATTAGCCTGCTCTGGCTGAAAATGGGGCATACAATAACAAAGTCAAAATAAAAATTAGCCAGCCACTTTACTACAGGCAAAAGAGATATAATCATAACTCCATAATCTATCTGATCACACTGGTCTAAAGTGGCTTCACATAACATCTATAAATTTAAATATAAAAATCATGGAAATTTTACAAATAAAAATAAACTTGTAACAAAATACACATCTAGTTTCAAAAAAGTTGAGAATTCAATTTTTTTTTTTTTTTTTTTTTTAAATAGTCAAATAAGCTAGACCAATTTTAAACCTTAATGACTCCAATCAATTGAACATGACACAGGTGGTTTTAGAATTAATATTCAATATAAGATAAGAGATGCATCTATTACGTTTATGAACAAACAAATATAATGTTTTGTTTCTACATCTTCAAAAGTTCCTAGTACACAAAAACAAAAAATGAAACAGTCAAGAGAAAAATGTTTGAGGCAAAGTTATAATAATTTATGAAACAGCTAACCATGATGTATCCCACAGATTTTGATAGGAGCACATGTGGTCATTATATTTCGCCCTCCTATGATTGTGGCGTTCTTAACCACAGATCAATATTTCTTTATAAAAGCAGCTCCCTCCACAATTCCTCATAAAGATGAGTGGGACTAAGAAATGGTTTAGGAACTCACAATGAAGCCTTTTAATTTAATAGCATAGTTAATAAAAATTGAGTGTCATGCCTAGGGCTGTAACTAATGCTATCCAGTTACATTACTGATGTGAAATTGTTAAGTTAAACTTTTTTTCTTTTTTTTTTTTTTGGTGGGGGGAGAAGTCCATAATCTAGTATTCCTATATAATGGTAGTTCATTTGTTACCATTCCTTTGCATGATAGAATACATGTATTCAATGTTTTCAATTAATTAACAGTAAAAATCAATTTTGAATAATGTTGTTTCAGGTTTTAGGACGAAAAACTACTAAGTTATCATCACCTGGTAATATCTATAACTCTCGCTTTGGATAAGTACCTGCACTTTGTGAGTAAACTGTGTTTATATAAATTGTAAATATTGCTATACCCTCATTTATATCGCTATTTTTATTATGAATATTAAATAAATACATAAATAAAATAAGTCACTAAAATAAAATTAAGTTTAAAAAAAATATAATATACAAATAAAAGTTGCTTCGAATCACCATAAAGTCATTAATCTTCTGAAATTTATTCCCAGAATTTGTGAAAATCTTTTCTATATTTATTAAACAGATTTATTGGACTTGGTGGCCACGGGACCTCTGTAGTCAGCAACCATGCATTCTAGTTGACATTTGTAGTCTTTTGTATGTCGGTATTCACACAGTGAGATATCCTTGTTCATTAGGCATCTGTTTGTGTCCAGGATTCTGAATCTATATAAATATGATTCGTATTTGCATGTCCAGTCAAAATTTGTGATGAATGGAAAGTATGTGCTACTATTGTTGAGTCTGCAAGATTGATGGGTATGAACATATATAAATGACTTCCTTTATTTGTACTATTCCAACTGAGCTACCATTTTCCTCTTCAAGCATGGCCTTAACATTTGTGAGATTTTGGCAAAAATTGGTCACAAAAGCCGGACTTCCTTTATTTGTACTGTTCCAACTGAGCTACCATTTTCCTCTTCAAGCATGGCCTTAACATTTGTGAGATTTTGGCAAAAATTGGTCACAAAAGCCGGACTTCCTTTATTTGTACTGTTCCAACTGAGCTACCATTTTCATCTTCAAGCATGGCCTTAAAACTTACCATTTTCCTCTTCAAGCATGGCCTTAACATTTGTGAGATTTTGGCAAAAATTGGTCACAAAAGCCGGACTTCCTTTATTTGTACTGTTCCAACTGAGCTAACATTTTCCTCTTCAAGCATGGCCTTAACATTTGTGAGATTTTGGCAAAAATTGGTCACAAAAGCCGGACTTCCTTTATTTGTACTGTTCCAACTGAGCTACCATTTTCCTCTTCAAGCATGGCCTTAACATTTGTGAGATTTTGGCATAAATTGGTCACAAAAGCCGAATTGTCAAGAACATTGGCTTCTTCATGTAAATGTTATTGTCTGTTACTATTTTTTGAGCTATTAGGGTTAAGTAGTTGGTAATTAGCTATTTTGAGTCATGAGGTGTGACTGACTGTCATTATTTGTACATAAATACTTCATGAGATGAGCTGCTCTAGAGGGACTATATATTCTAGGGATTTTAGTATTGTTAAAAATTCTCCTTGGTTGTTTGTTCAATATGAAGCAAGTCTAAATTTGATATATTCAATCGCATTGCTAACTTTATACTATATAAAAGCACTACTAACATTATCACCACATTTGCTTATATTGTAAAGTCTGGTAATTGTCATTGGTGTTTAAACCTGGTTTTTTGCTGGGTGTGTCCATTTTACATTGATTTTCGAGCTATTTTCAGCAAGCATATTGTTTATGCTATTGTTTTCTATGGTTAGTGTGTAAAATGTACATATTTCATCAGTTAATGTAGATGCTGGTGTAATATGACTCGACACATGCAGCTTCATAGAAGAATATTTTATATAGGGCAAGCTACGCCTTTCCTCTTTTAGATATAAATACTGGGAATGCAACAAATAATAATTCTATTACAACAAATACCTGAAAATAAAATTTTAAAAATCAATACCTCAAAATGATAAACTCTTTTAAAAATTGCAAAACAGCATAAATTAAATTTGGGAGTTCAGATGAACAAATTTAGGCATTGTTGATAACCTTCGACTCATGGAATTTTCCCGCTTGGATTAAAGATTTATTTGATGATGGGATCACCAAATATATTCCAAACACCTAGATTATGGTAGGAGAGGGTGGATAGGCTGAGCTATTATACTTCAGAGTATAAATTTGAAGCCAATATCTACCCATAAGAGATGTATTAACCACATAAGGGATTTCTGCACCTCTTTCTGATCAGAAATAAAGAGCTACTAACATTCAAGACTAGGAGAACTACACTCCTTTCTTTAGGTTGAATTAAGAATTGAAAGCAAGAGGTACTTCCCTAGACCAGGTCATCCTAACCTTACACCCTGAACGCAAGCCCTATAACTCAATTTAAAGTGAATATATAAACAACTTAGTCCCACGGCTAAAGTAATTTATATGTGATGTATTTTGAGCTTACCACAGTTAGCCTCAATACACAGGCCATGTAAAGATAACAGGTATAGCTTAGTTATTGGATTTAGTATGAATCCTACATAAGAATCCCAAATCAATCCAATGAACAAGGCAATATAGGTTTAAAAAAACATTTCTTGGTAAAATGTGCATACAAAAATTTGAAGATTAAGGTAATCCAATCATTTGGATAAATATCTAGTTTAAAATACCACAATAATTTTACTTTATTAGTAAAACAAATTTTCTGATTTAATAATTGAATTCTATATCCTTCTATGAATGTGAAAAATCCTTCTCTGCCCAAGAGCAGCAAAAAACGAATTTTATATAACAAAAAGCACAACTTTTGCACTCACCTGTGGCGTTGCATTTGCAGGAGTAGTTTGAACTAAAACTGAAGCAGGAGGCGGCCTTATCCCATCAATTACTAATTCATTATTAACCATTGACTGCCTAAGAAGTGGTAAGCTTTTCTGAAAACAAACAACTTTTTATTCAAGATGAATTATATTTAAATTGAAAAAGTAAAAACTATTGATTTTAAATCAAAGTTTATATAATAATTATCCATTAATATGAAATGCATCCTTCCGATAGCCTTGAAATCCACTAAGTTTGTAACTACAGTGGGCACTTATTAAACTTTTTCTATACAATTGCAATGTATATAAATTCCTTACCAGTACCATATTGTCTTGTAGCATCTACTGTTTATGTAATTAATATACAAGGATATAAAGCATGTTCCAGAGCTTAATCTATCTAACAAAGGCAACAATACATTTATAAACTCACACTCACACTAGTACATACCAAAAGTACATATGCACACAAAAACAACCCCTTCCCCACCCACAAGTGCTCATAAACAAAGCTACTCTCACACAAATGTGCACACCCTCCCACGCACACACATAAACATGTATGCTTGAACACACACAAAAAAATATTCATGCACACATATGTATGGATGCAAATGCATATGTACATACATACACACATATGTATACCTGCATGCACACGCACGCAAAACCCTCGGCCCTCTCAGAGATAATTTATTAAAAATCACATGGCTAATTTAACATTTTGGAATATTGTATAAAACATATTTTGATTCTTTTACTGTGCTTATTTTTTAAGAACGAGCTAAGGTACCTGGCAATACCAGGGAAATAATTGTTGATTGAATAATGATGCTATTTTTATAGCAAAACTTCAATGTGAGCAATGACACTTCCCGTTTGGGTGTATTGTATTTCTGTAAGGGCCAGGTAACTGTAGGGGACCTATAGAATAGAAATTTTAATTTTCATGAATAAATTAAAATCAGTTCCTAATCAATCTCTCTCCACAGTGTAGCACACCGTTAGTAATTCAAATCATATTCATGGATAGCATTTATTATAATTAAATATAATCTACAACGTACATATTTCATGTCAAAAACTAATCCGAACCCACATTGCTTAAAAATTTTAGAAAGAGTCTGTTGTGAGTAGAAACCAATTCCATAATGCCAAAATTTAACATGAAATAGGTTAACACAATTAACTGTGTTGCACCTCCCTACAACGTCCACTCTCACTAGAGGGTTAGCAACATTGATTATTTAAATTATTTATTATTTTACATTAACCAATTCAAATTTTCTAATAATTCATATACCTGGTATAAATAAATAACAGTGGTACCCTAAAAATAATTTAATTTATATTCAAAAAGCGAGGTGAGGAGAATAGATTATAGCCCTCCCAGCAACCTGAATAACACTTTAAATAATCATATTGAGTTTAAACACATACTGTCTTTTGTCATAATGGTATCACCAAGTAATGTTTCATAGTTATAGATAGTACATAGTCATTTCAATAACGTCAACATATTAGAGGAAATACAATGATATATACCAGAATTAAAGAGTTTGATCCCCCACAACTTCCGCTATCACAAGTTGTGCAAATTCAGCATAATTTCATTTAAATAATACATTATAAAAATTAAATAATTGAAATGTAATAGTTTACATTTCTATAGGAAATAAATAACAAAGTTATTTTCTAATTAAAATAAACAACAAATGAGGTGGGGCAGAAATTTATAACCTCACTAATCCAAATCATACTAAGAACTATCATATAAGTCTAAAATTATAACATCATTTGTCATAATATGCCTTTATTAAAAACATTTTAATGAGTACTAATGGAATTGTTGACTCCCAATATAGTTTCTAGTGAATAACTCGTTTATACTTCGTCATACGACAAAACTAAATATAAGAAATGATACTCTAAATAATAAAATAAATACTTTCTGATACGTGCATGTTTGCCGAAAAACCAATAGGAATCGAAATACAGCAATTTTTTATATAATGCCACCCTTACAAACCACTCTCCTGATCACCCCAAGAAATTTTAATTAATATAGCTTATAATCATGGAAGGGTTAATGCTAATTCACATGCCGAGTTTAGTTTAGTTCAACTCAGTCATTAATGTCCAATAAAACTGTTGAATCCTGCTATAGTTTTTAGTTTATATCTCTTTTATACTTTGGTTTACGACAAAAGTGTATATAACAAAAGTTACTCTTAATAATGAAATAAACACCTTTGGTTATGTGCATATTTCCTGAAAAACCAATAGGAAACAAAATATCCCGATTTTTCATTTCAGACTTCCCTTTTAACCCCCACTCTAGCTCGTTCCTGTCAATGTTAAAATTGTAACCTCTGTCTGTACATTGATTTTTTTCGCGAAATTTCACGATAACTTTTCGTTTCACATGTCATAGACACCATAACTGCATTTTGTTTCTTTCGTGTCTGTTTGTTTGTTTGTTTATTTGTTACCTTTTCACGCATAAACGGCTGAACCGAATTTTATGAAACTTGGTATGTATATTACTACTAGCCCAACTTAGACTTTAGGCTATATTAATATTCTCTAAGACGAACAGGAGTGAGGGTTATAAGGAGGCCTGAAATTAATAATAGTGATATTTCGTTTCCTATTGCATTTTCGGCAAATATGCACATAACAAAAGTTGTTTATTTTGTTATTTAGAGTAACTATTGTTATATGCACTTTTGCCGTATACGGAAGCATAAATGAGTTATATGCTATAAACTATAGCGGGAGTCCACAATTTTATTTGGCACTAAAGACTCAACCGAATTAAACCAAACTCGGTATGTGAATTAGTACTAACACCTTCCTTATAATAAGCCATACTAACATTTCTAGGGACGGGCAGGAGTGGGGGTTATAAAGGAGGCCTGAAATTAATAATAATGATTTCCTATTGGGGTTTTGGCAAATATGCAAGTAAAAAAAGTTGTTTATTTTGTTATTTAGAGAAATTTGCTCAACACTTCTTTTCAATATGAACTACCAGGTACCTCACCTGGAAAAATTAATTCAAATGTATGTCAATATTTTCTCCTTAATAATTTAAATCTATGCATAATGCACAGGAGACGGGAAATATGACAATATGGAGGACAGTGAAGTCTTACATAATAAAGTAATTTTATTATTAACAAATGCCAACGACGGGTATTAGCCCTAAACACTGGGACGGGTAAATGTCAAAATATTGTGCAAAGTAAAGCCTTGCCATAAATATACCATCACCATCCAGCCTCAAATAAATTCCCGGGCGAAGCCGGGTATCTGAGCTAGTATATATATATATATATATATATTATATGCCCCCCCAGGCAACATATGGCTCATAGACCTGAGGTAGGATTTACAGAAGTTACGGTTGCCAACCGGAGAATCCTAGTTACTAATCTCACTGAATGACCTAAGATTATACAAAACCCCAGCTCTTATAAGGGCTGTACCTATACTAAAGTGAGGAAACAAAATGCAAGAAAATAGTTATGAAACACCAGAACCAAAACATTTTATTCAATAAAATAAATTTATAACAAGCCAATCAATAAAAAGAAATGATATTAATTAGTTCAATAAATTGTGCTCCCAGGAACCTCCTCATCAGAAAGAGATCAGACATTACTGAGATTACAAAGTCACTGCAGATTTGCTTATCAAAATGAAGGAAAAATGCATTTTTAAAATAATAATAGTCCCTTAGTTTTGGTACAAAAAGTCCAACTAATCACTAGAATGAGCCAGAGAAGGTTAAAACTTTTTTTCTTTTTCTCCTTCATAAATTTAGTATCCAAAGCATTGTTATTCTTAACATCATTTATATATGATAACTAATTTTATGAAATACTTAATGAAGAGTTACACAACAAGAAAATAAAATAAAAAAATGGCTGAAGGCAATTACACACCATAGATATTATTAAAGGTCCTGAATCCATAATGTAATTTGGCCAGAGAATATACCTAAAATAGTAATTTATATTAAAAATATAACACCAGGAGGTTTAAAAAATAAAAATTTAAAATAAATGTTCTTGCTGACAAATCACTATGGTTTTGACAGGTAACCTACAAAGCAATAAATGGAGACAGTAATGATTTAAGGACACTTTCCACTATTGAAAACAAAATCATATGATCAAAGTGGTTATAAAATGTTTATATTTTATTTATTTACATTTGTTAATTATGATTCCCCTAAAACAATGATTACATAAATGCACAATAACTTTTGGTTTATTTAATTTTAATTTGGTTCCAAGACTTATTTGGAATCACATACGAGATGGGTTAGAAATATCCATATATAAAATACTAGATATGCATATTTCAAAGACTACTTTGTATAGCTGCTCAAGACATTTTCCTTTCCTTTTCTTTTTCCTCTATAAGTACCATTAACAGGTAAATTTGACTTTAATAATAAGAATAATTGATTATTTAAAAGTTATTGGGATGGAGCAATGTCAACAGACTAAATTGTATTAATAAGAAAAATAAAACGGCCGATATCATTGATATTTCAATCAATGATGAGAATGTTCAAAAAATCAATTGCCAATAAATTGATAAAATACCCAGACTTAGTTCCAAAACTGAAATAACAAATAAAAATCAGTACAAACTTGAAATGAAAACTGAAATTGTTTTTCAACAATGGACTATCTACCTACTTACCTAAAAAATATTGTCATAAGCATAAAATATTTAAATTTACCAAGGATAATTTTGCATTTGAAAAAATCTGTGCTATTAAGGCTGGTAAGAAGAGTCCCCAATATGTAGTAAAGTAAACCTTTTTACAGTTGGATATATCTTCCCTGGTACACAGATTTCCAGGAAAATGAGCATTAATCCCCCAAAATAATAATAGCTTGCATTTATTTTTGATCTATCATCCCCAGGAAAGAAAAAAAAAAAACAAGAAGTTCAAGGGCTTCAAAAATATTGCAAAACACTAACATAGCTTATACAGAGTTGGTATTTCAATATACAAAACAAGCTTGGAACAGTCAATCCTTGGTGATAGTTATTCTTTAACAATAAACTGTATTTAATTTGATACAGATATAGGAAATGGTGTAAATGACAAAACCAGTATTATCCTCTATCCTTTTTAATAATACCAGATTATAGTTCGAGAAGGAAAATTTCTAACTGTAATCACGTAACTTTAACACTTAATTTAAATAAAAACTTAAGTTTTGAAAGAAAATTCTTATGATAAAATTTTAAAATTATTCTATTCTATATCTAAATAAATAATTCAAGTGCAGCTTTTTAGGTGCAGACCTCTGTAAATGGCTCTTTAAACTAAATGTTCAATAAGGCATCACTTGCAAAATATTTCTTCTAAGGAAACTGCAAGGTATTATTAAACTAATAATTATTAGATAAATTAAAATGCCCGTTTTAAATAGATTAATTTTTTGTGAAAGACAAAATTCTCTTTCAAACCAAGTAAGTTATGGAGGAAACTTTAAACTCCACAGCAACCACCTAAAATATAGTTATGATGAGAAAACAAGGATACATCTGCAAAAATGAAGCTCAAGGTCACTCAAGTCCTACACATATTCCCTTCGTTTCAGATTTAGAAAATGGTGATTATTATATTTTTAAAATTGATTAAATAACAAGTTTTTATTTAATTACATTAATAATTTTAAGCAGTTTTACAAAAAAGTTACGCTAAATGAATAAGTATCATCAGGATTTTCTTTTGTATTCAAACACTAACAATTTGATTATTTCAGTTACTTACATCCCACTATCCTTATAATAATCCTCACCCCACAAATTATAAGTATCCAAAGCATAATAACTTGATTACAAGTTACATGTAATTTCCACTTGTTTGTAACCGCTCATTACAATTAATAATTGAATAAAAAAATAAACTAGTAACTTTTAATCAATTTAAAAGTTCTAAATAATTAAATTACTAATTTTTTTTAACTATTGGGATTAAGATTTTAACTAGCTCCAAAACAAAGTCGATAGGGAAAACTATGAAATTTATTAGTTTAGTATAAAACCGGGTGTTTATAAGTGAAAGTATATACAATATATTAAAATAAATATAAATACCTTCAAAAATCCTATAAGACAAGGTTGCGGTGAAGCATTAAGAAGCCGCTCCAGGCGGTCACAAAACTGCTCAGGCTCTACTTTCGTATCTACAAGCTCTTGTATTAATGTTCTTACACTTTTTTCAACAGCCTTTGGTTCTCTTGAAGACAATTCGAGTAAATTCGCCAGAAACTTCCGGCATTTTTCTTTCGTCTGATCAACAGCTCCCCTTTGCTGCTGCACAACATTATTCTGAAATTACCATAATAAAAGTAATTAAATTATAACTGTTAATAATATTTGAGTGATATCATGCAAGCAAAAAAAATAAAATATAAACCGACATTTAAGGTTAAATACCAAACAAGAAAGGCCAAAAATGATTTAATGCATGGATAATTCAGACTAGGATAGAACATTATCATTCAAAGTATTCTAGTTTATTAATCCTCTTTATCCTATTGTCTTTTAATTCTATTTATTACAAAAAATGATTTCAAATAATTTAAACCAATATAATCAAATATTGTATCATTTAAATTCAACAATTTTGAATTTTGTCACTATTCAAGAATTGATACAATTTCTAAGATAAAATAATTACATGATCAACAATAAAAGTGTTGAAGAATGTATATATGCTGAAACATACAAACATCCTCGTGAGGCTATTTCATTTGAACACACATACTTCTCTCAATAATGTGTTAAAGTTCCCACAGTGAATTATACAAAACACATATATTAGTGATAAATCTAGTATCCAATTGAATCCATCTGAAATCCAAGCAGTAATCAGATTCAGTTTTGATAACTTCTTAAATCCAAGTACTGAGTTAACTAGAGCTCAAATCCAATTAAGGTTCAAAATTCATGCATGTGTCTGCAAAAATATAAAAAGGTCTGTCACACAGGGGCTACATAAGCTAACCAGATTTCCCATGAGCAGATATATGACATGCTGACCTCAAGTCACCATCTATCCTCTATTTCTCCCGTAGTAAGAAGCCTATGTAGATAGGGATCAAAATACCAGCTGGATATGAGATGATCATTAGTGAATCAGATACCAGTAGCAGTGGGGGATTAGTGAAACTGAATTCAAATATCTTCAATTTGAGAAATAGAAAACATAAATAAAACAACATTTATAATTAATTAAATTTGCCATACGATTAGTTATATACAATTTTCTAATCCTATTCTTAATAACTTAAATATTACGAATATTTATACGAGGTCATCCTCCCCTCCCAATGACCGGATTGCACCAATTACCATGTAATCTTTATTTTTGCATGAAACAGCTAAATGTCAAGTATGGTATTGATAAAAAAAAAAAAAAAAATTATATGATATAGTACATAAAAAGTTATGGAAACTGCCAAACTAACTTTCAGCAGAATCACACGAACAGAACCGACAATAACCGAATATGATAAATGCAAATATCTTGGTTAATATTCAAGATAGAGAATAAATGTATATAAAAATATTTATAGTACATTTAATTTTCAATAAGATTGTTTCTATACAAGTTCTTGATCAGACGTATAGTAACAGAGATATTTCGAATTTTCGAAAATCCCCCTCCCACTGGTCTGTTTTCAGCCATTAACGAACTGTCTTTCTTCTTGCATAAAATGATTAAATATCGAGTTTGGTAACGATCAAACAAAAATTATGTCCGCTAGAGCATTAATAGACAAATATATATATTATAATTTTGAACGGACCTCATTTTCGTCAACTCTTGGGAAGGATTGGTGGACATTTGGAATTTTTTTTTGAAAATCGGGTCATGAGTACGACCTCAATAGCTGATTTCCCCTAAGGGAAAACAGCAAAAATCCGTTAACCAACAACCACTCACTGTACATCAAATACTCAGATCGGATACTAATCACTTCATGCAAATAAGTTCCAAGTAAATAAACTATACACAAATATTTTATAACAGATCAGTGCTAATATCTCTACGTAACTGGGTTATCTAATTCATAAGCAATGTCTAACATTCTTGTGGAAATGTTGAAGATTAGGATAATTAGAATTACGTTGAAGGACTACTGAATTCAAAATTTAACTGTAACTTATTTACTTACTATTGCTAGTCTAATTTTTGATGTTATTAAGAAATTTATAGTAAATGTTAAACTTTCTCTTAAAAATACAGTTGATATGTATTTCTAACTTACTGGAGTGACAGTAGCTGTACTTTGTGTTGCAAGAGCAGGAACTTGCGTTTGCACAGCTGCACCGGGTGTATTAGCACCCTGGAAAAATTAATGATACAATTCTCTCATTCCATATATATGTATATTCAAAATTAAATAGAAGGTAATTTAAAAAATAATAAAATATTATTAAATAAAACTAGCTTTGTTACCCATCGTTGACAGGTTGAAATATAAATTGTTTCCCATGAAAATTTAATGATTTGATTAACCTTTGTACAAAATCATTCAAACATATTCCTCACGTAACACAAATGTCCTGAAACATGTACTCTAAATGTGCAGAGATTCAGGGTTGCAATATCCTAATATATAAGTTGCTATTAACACATTTATTTTGAAAATAGATGTGATTTGTTAATGAGTTCAGATAATAGTGATTTCCGAAAATTCAGTTTAGGCATTCTGTGGTAATTCCATAGAAATGCTGAACACCAAAGTCAGAAGTAATTAGCTAACTTTGTTATCCAGCTATGTGAGTTGAAATAAAAAGGTTTCCTGTGGAAATATAATTAAGGTTATACCCAGTAAACCCTCATTAACATCTGAATATCAATTATTTTAAATATTAACTGGCTGAGAATTTTCAGAACAGAGTGAAAAATATGAATGAGCCACTCAAAACATTCACTGTCCAATTTCCTTCTGTAGGATTATAGTAAAAAATTATTTATTAAGTCCACTTTTTGAAACTAAGGCTAATTTGGGAGGGTTATCTACAGGTTACCGGCCTTTTCTAGCCAGGGTGGGACTAAGGATTTTATTTAATGAATTCCGTTACTAAATAAATTCTCTGCCCAGGTGGGAATCGAACTCGCTTCTCTAGGTTAACCACGTGAGATTAAGGGCAATGCTTTAACTCACATGGCTAACCAGAGCACCGGGTTATGGTAAATGATGAACAATAGAACATAGTTTGACTGGAAATGGGAATCTTGAAGCAAGAGACATATTACCCAAAAATTCAGTTTTTTAAAAAAAGAAAAAACAAAGGAACCAAGGGCTCAATTTTTTTTTTTTTAACCATACTACCTTTTTGGGTAATTATCAATCAATCTACAAAGTGATATTTTCATTTATGTAGTATACTAATAATTAAAATTGTGTTAATTATTATTGCTCTACTTAACTTTCACTGTTTTCCAAAGTCTATATAACTTTTGATGTTGCTTATACCTAGTTTCAACTCAGAATTCTCTTCCCTTAAATTTGTAATGTCTCCATAAAATGAATGGATCCAAAGTAAACTAAGTATACTTAGTAAAGTATTGCGATATTTCAAAATCATCAATACTCATCATGGTGTACTTATTTCAGAATTTAATAAAACTTAGAAATTATAATAATTATCAAATATAAGGCTTAATGTAACTTAATTAACAGAAACGATTAAACATTAAAATCCATGAATACTAAAGTTCTATACTCACAGCAATTGTTTGTACTCGGAAAGTGTTGACATTGTTTCCTGAAATAGGAGTGGCTTGCGCCTGCTGGGCAGCTCCTGCAGTGGCAGGCCCCACCCGCAATAGTTGATACTGACCATTTTCAGTTTTTAGGAGAAGATGACCCTGTGTCCCCGGAGCAAGCCCTTGAAGAGCCTGAAGAGTAATCTGTATGAAAGAAAAGCAATTAGATTTCCTGAGAGTAAATTCAATTATACTAGGAAGAATGAAAAACCAGAACTGGAAACAAAAAATCGATCAATGGAATAAACACTTAAAATGTAATGACCAACATTCATAGAAAATTGATTAAAAATAAAACTGACCAAGTAATGCATTGTTGTGGCATAATCTATTTATTTAATTAACATTAACTAATCAAAATTAATGTCCACAGCACTTTATGCTATAACATCTGATAAGGTTGTATTATCTATAGGTTAGCACTAATTCCTAGCGAGTATGGGACAGAGGATTTTAATTAATGAGTTTTTCACTAAATTCTCAGAGCTCACATGGAAATGGAACTACAGCACACATGTACTACCCAAAGCCCTTGTTGTGAAATAATTTTCAATTGGCAACACATAAGCTTCCCTCCCTTGAAGTGGTTGCTGACAGAAGAGTGGGGTACCAAAAAGGGCCCACCCACCTAAGGCCTCCCATTAAATGCATGACATAACAGGGCATTGCTCCCTATGGGCATGTAATATTTTAATCATTAAATTTCTATTTACCAAAATTGCTTAAACTTATAACAGTAATAAACGGGCATTACTGGAAGATAGGGAAGAATTTACGTGTAGCTAAATGAAAACTATTTTGACCAATAATAATAAATCTGATTGTTTATATTGAGGTATTTATTTTCTAACAGATTAGATTTTAAATTAAAATTATTTTTTTATTAAAATTTAGATTAGATTATATATAGATGTAATTTTTTTTCCTCATACTTGGGCTCATCACACCCAACATTTCAGCAAAATTTCACATTTATTCGGTTGCCAATATGGACACAATCATAAACAAAAGAAAAACAAATAAACAAAAATAAAAACACTTCACTAATTGAAACTAGTTTATTTGTCTACTAATATAAGCTTTTTTTTTGTTTAATATTTTTCTTATTGCAAATTTACATTGAAGTAAATAGAATAAAAATTAGATTAATTTCACACCATTATAGAAAAAACTGTGGGCCTTCATGGATTTTTATGTCACAGAGTTTAGTAAAATGATAATAAATCTATAATTCATGAGTTATTGCTTCTGTAAATTTATCTTTAACATTACTGTCCTCAAATGACTCATAACAAAAATATGTGGAGCAAGAAAGAAGTATTTATATAAAAATAATAATTTAGTGAATGTGAACAAGTAAAAGATCACAATACTTTCAAATAAGCAAAAGGCTCAACGATTCTCTAAAGGTTGCCATTAATACTTCTCAACAACACTATTATAGATAAAATCTACACAATTTACACTTTCCCAAAATAAACAAACTATCACATGTTTTGTTATAGCTTAGTGGAAAAAATTTCTTAATTAAAAAAAAAAAGATAGCCAGTGTCCAAAGATATGTACCTGAGAAACATCATCTATAAAATAAACTTGGAATGACATGATTTCCTCAGCTTTCCCCAGTTTCAAATGACAGAATTGATAAAGTGAAAGAGTACTACACTCAAAGCAAGCCAGCATCCATCAGGAAGCCATATTGGATAGCAGGGGAGCTATGGTATGACAATCAGAATTCAGAGAGCAGATCTGTAAAGCTTCTATTGGAAGAAGTATAACCACGGGCATGAAAAAAAAAAGAAGGAAATCAGCAATATTGCAGTGGAGTTGTTTTTTTTTATTATAATTAACTAAGGGCTGTGCTGTATTTATTTATTCATTATTTTAATTTTTAGAGTTAACTAAACAAATGATACCATCCCTTTTATAAAGGTGTATATAACAGAATTTAATAGCAACAATTATTGTAAAATAAAAATTCTAAACAATCTTGGTATATACTCAAATATGTGTGTGTGTGTATATATATATATATATATATATATATATATATATATATATATATAAAATTGTAACCTACGCCTGTACATTGATTTTTTTTTTCTCAAAATTTCACAATACTTTTTCATTTCACATGCCATAAACACAATATCGTGCAATTTGTTTCTTTGGTGTCTGTTTATTAAATTTTCATACCTAAACTACTGAACCGAATTTTATGAATCTTGGTATGTATATTACTATTGACTCAACTAAGACTATAGGCTATACTAGAATTCTCGGGGTTGAACAAGGAGGCCTGAAATTAAAAATAGCGATATTTTGTTTCCTATTGGTTTTTCGGCAAATATCCACATAACAAAAGTTGTTTATTCTGTAATTTAGAGTAATGTTTGTTATATACAATTTTGTCATATAACAAAACTTAAACGAGATATTTACTAAAAACTAAAGCGGAAGTCAACAATTTTAAAGGACATAAAAGACAACTGAACTCAACAAACGTCTGAATGTAATTTAGTATTAACACCTCCCTGATTATAAGCCACATTAAAATTTCTAGGTATAAACAGGAATGGGGGTTATAAAGAAGGCCTGAAATTAAAAATAGCTCTATTTCATTTTCTATTAGGTTAGGTTATATGCACATAACAAAAGTTGTTTATTTTGATATTTAAAGCAACATTTGCTATCTACACTTGGTCATATAACAAAGTATAAATAAGATACTTTAGTCGTATAGCGAAGAAAAAACATGATATATGCGAAAAACTATAACGGGAGTCAGCCATTTTTTTGGGCACAAAAGACTGAACCAAACTGAAAAAACTCGGTATGTGAATTAGCATCAACTCCTCCACCAAATCCTATATTAACTTTTCTAGAGGCGAGCAGGAGTGGGGGTTATGAGGAAAACCTATAACAAAAAAGTGCATGTAAATGAACAGAAAAAAGTTTTTCGTTGTAACACAATACTTACATTTATGCACATCTGAACATTATCTGAACCCCCTTTTAGCACTGTGTATTTCTGCTACTGAAATTGAATTCTTCGCTATTTACATGAAGCTAAGCAGTAAAAAATGTATTCCTTTTATAAATAACTACGTTATTAGTTTTAAATAAATTAATTCTAAGAACGTTTTTTGATATGTTGATGTTTTTAAACATATTTTTTTTTTTAATTCATTTACATTATTTCAATTTTTATTTATTTTTTTTAATTTCAGAATCTATTTCTTTCACCATAAACTTGTTTGAAAGGTAATTTTGTTGACTACAACTTTTATGTCGCAGCATTTTTCAATAAAATGTGCTGTTTCTGAATTAAAGATTTGTGAATTTTACGGCTAAAAGATGCGTCAGATCGAAAAATTTACCGATATAAACTCGTTTCAGAATTTCATTTACTACAATAATTCGCCATAAAAAGTAGGTTATTCCATTACTATTAATATCAATAAAAAAAATCAACTAACCATCATAAACTTAAAGGTTTCAAAGCATATAATGAGATCACATGTGTCTAAGTTTTAATCAACAGACTTCAATGAGAAACACTTTCCCAATAACAAGAATAACCTTTTTATCCAACCAAAGAACTACAAACGATTCTCATAGGATTGTGTCTAAAACCATTAAAAAATGATATATATTAAGTATTGCATCACTATATTTACACATTGTTAAAATAAATCTGCTAAAAAGTTGCTCAAACATCACTGCATTGCCACCAAAATAAAATTGAGGTTTCAGTATGTTTAATAAGACTTACAATTAGTAAATCTTGTCATTTACTAAAAATGGACAATGTCCTCAGGAAAATGCCTCAGATGTATTTTTCATAATATAGATCTAGTAAGAGATGATTTTCTCAGCTATCAACAGTAAAATTGGTTCTCAAAGTGATAGAAAGCTATTGGACTAGCAGCATGTGTTTATCAAAATTGCATATTGAATAAGGATAAGCTAAGGATTAAAAAAAAATGCTGATAGGGCAGAATTGTATTACGTTTTTTCAACAGTTACAGTAGAATTATCGAGGCATCATTTTGACAGGTACTATTTCTTACATTAACAAATATGTATTTCTATTTGTGTTTTAAATGTTATCAGGAACAATTTTCCTATGAATGAACATGGATCCAGTTATTACCAAGTGTAGGGAAAATGGTCAAAACAGAGAGAGAAATGTAGCGCAAGTCCTCACTTAATTTTTACAAGCCAGTGAAATCAATGTGGACAAACGAGTACGGCATGAACACGTCTAAGCTAGGGTAACAGATCATCCTTCAAATAAAAGCAATACGAAGGCATGATCTTCAAATCTTTATGTTATACAGTCAAACCCTCTAAAAAATTCCATTAAGAAATGTCTAATCCAGTGCTGCTTAGCCATCCTTGTAGGGACAGGTTCATTGACGGTTAAGTGCAAAGTTGTTTAATCGAGAGGGCATTAAAATAAACAAGAAAAACACTCCTATATTAGCAAAACTCCTTATTTTAATTTCTATATTGTAGAAAAATAAAAATACAAATCAAAACCTAATCTATATAGGTCATATAAATATTTATTCATTAAGATAAGTTTTAAACTAATTTAATATTATGATTTACAAAAATGTCAGCTAAAGATCTTTTAGTTCCTACAGTAGTGCCAAAATCAGTAATTATTCTTTGTTTTACTAGAATTGTAAGTTGTTGGTAGAAGATATGCCTTCCCTTTTAAGGTAGGGGAATACCACAATTTTTCAGCTTGAACAAACCAAAGTCACAGTGCATTGCCCATAAGTTTTTTTCTTTGTTTTTTTTAAGTGTGTGAGCCTTGATATTAATGAGACCACTGAAGATAATGGTAAATAAATGGTCTCTACTCTAGATGCTCCTAATTTTTCCTACAATCTTTATCTTTAACCGAGCTGTTCCGCACTTCTAGACTTACAGCAATTCCACTAATACTAATACCTTCATCCAACTTTCCAATGCATCTAATTTATCAGTCATGACAGTACAACACATTTTCTTTATTCACTCATTTACTCACACTATTATCAAGGCAAGGTAAAAACACAGCACAATAACAAACCTTTTAGAGACAATTACTCATCAAAATCATGAGTCATATGTATTCATGAGAAATATGCACAGAAATTACTTTTTCTTTTTTTTTTTTTTCATGTTATTGTAGAAGAAATGATTTTGCTTCAAGAATTAATTTTAATTTGTATAGATTTGTTTCACTGAGGTTTGGTCAATACTAAAATGGAACAACCAAAAAGATTTTTGTTTACATTTCAATTTATAACAAGCGGTTGAGAATCTCGCAAATTTATAAATGCTTTTAAGAATATTAAAAAAATGTCACATTTTACCATGACCGTCGGTTAACCCAGAGAATCAGTTGAGTGGGAGCGCACTGCATACTGAAACAATCAAAGAACATAGGTAGTCCTATAAAGTATTCTACATGAACTCTGGGACCTCCCACATTAAGAACATAACCAAAAATGTATAAGCCCAAGATATCCGTGACACTGAACAATAGTAATCAGCTACAGGGCTGCAAAACATATAAAATAGTGATACACATCTCCCTGTAATAATAATAAATTCACTACAACATGGGTTAGAACTATATTATTTATCTGCTGTAGCACTTTAGTGAGTAAATATACTTTAATTGGAATGATATGGAGAATATTAAAATGACGCACAAAAACATGAAGTGGCCACAGTTTTGGGTAGTTAAATAAATGATTTAACCAGTTAAGTAGCGAATTTTAACCTTCAGATAGAACATTGATAACAAAGTTTGTACTTTTTGTAAAAGAAATTTTATAATTTTTTAGTTTCTCCTTTAAAGTTACTATAATTTTTTTTTTTCTATTTCAGATGTGTGTTCTCATTTATCAAAAGATATTGTGAGTTTAGTGTAAATGTTCATTAACCACAAGAAATACCAATCTTCTATAATATAGTGCCCCACAGAAAGTAAAATGAAGTTAGTTACAGGTTTTTTATGCATTTCGTGTGGCTGGAATTATCTTTATCTCTTTATCTTGTTCCTCAGGTTATTTTTATTTTCCATTTTTTTTTTTCTTTTCCTTCAGATAATTACGAACTCAACTTAAAATTCATTTTATGTGATTTATTTATTTAGTAAATATCTCAATAAATAAAATTCTTAGTCCCATCCTGGCTTGAAAAAGGTGGCAATCCA
Source organism: Riptortus pedestris (assembly GCA_019009955.1). Classification (NCBI taxonomy): domain Eukaryota; kingdom Metazoa; phylum Arthropoda; class Insecta; order Hemiptera; family Alydidae; genus Riptortus; species Riptortus pedestris. The sequence continues at coordinate 47,366,134 of CM032229.1, read as the reverse complement.
TAGATAACCTGTCCCAATTAGGAGCAGTAGCATAAACTGGACATTAATAAAAAATATTTAAAATTCCTTATGTTTTATGACATCTTGGTAAACATTTTAAACACTGTGAGGGGAAATAATGATTTTGTATTCCTTGTTTTTCTTTATAATACTAAAAAGCTTGGCATCTAACAAACACAGCAGGAACAAAAATTTGGTATAACACAGAGGTACCGAGGCTATTGAATTTTAAGTCACAAGTAGCAAAAGTGTTTAACATATCATTATTTTGTAAAAGCAGTGAACACGTGTTGAAACTTAGCTCGTCACAGTCACTGTTAACTAGTTCCCATAAAAAAATGAAAAAAAAAAGTTTGCCGGAATTGGAAATCTCTTGGAAAAAAATGCAGAAATCACATTAAATAATTTAATAGAACATCAAACTAATCTCTATAACTATGATTTTATTAATACAACTTCTTAGATTGCCCTCTCTGTTGCTGAATATGTTAAAATCTGTTATTTTTTTACATAAGAAAAAAAAACCACAAACAAAACTTGTTCAATAAGAAAATGATATTTATTATATTTGTGTTTAGCAACGTTGAAAATAGTGGTATACGGTTACCTTCAATCAGGATAGGTTATCTCCCTTTTCTTGCCTAGGTGGAACTAAGTATTTTATTTAATAAGTTCATCACCCAATAAATTCATAACATTAGAATTAAACCAAAGACTATTTAGATTTACCAGTGTATTAAGACAAGCTTAAAAAAGTCTGCTACTCAGAGGCTGCATAAACTAAGTGAAGAATGACATACTACCAATCTCATCTCACATTATATTATCTATTTCTAAATAAAAATCCGATAAGTAGAAAAGAGAGTTTACTAAAGACTTGAAAACATGAAAGTACAAATAACAAAATTACTATTTGAATTACGAAAGCATGGATAAAACAAACAGTATGGAACATCAATAGTTTAACAAGGTTTGTTCTATAACATTTTTCTATCTAACACATACCAATGGAGATATTTGGAATTTTCAAATTCCCACCCCCTCTACCCCCCCCACTAAATCCCCTTATCTGGTCTGATTTCAGTCATTAATGAATATGATCTTTATAATTTGTATGTTGCTCTTTAGTGTTGATTAAAACACCTGAATACTGAGTATAGTATAGATCAAATAAACATTTTTGAGTCAAGAAACTAATCTTAATTGATCACGTCATCACACGGTGTATTTTAATGTATCTCATCTAATAAAGATCTGATGAAAATAATATTTGGTATTTAAGCTCAGAATAAGATGTTTCATATTAAATTTGCTTATTGTTAAAATCCAATGACTAAAAGTCAGAGTTTACTGAAAGCTGAAAATGAAAAACTCTTCATTAATATTAAAGACAGAGCAAAATTATATAGAACATTAAATTTGCAACTAGATTGGTTATAAACATTTTTTCAATCTGACGCATTGTAACAGAGATCTTTTGAATTTCTCCCCCATAACCACCTCCCTCCCCCGGTTCAACTGCTAATGGACTCAATAGAAGCTTTTTCCCTTAAGAAAAATCTACTAGTATTGTAAAAGAAAAATATTTACTTATGAATTTCTGCCAAAACATCAAGCTTCACTGTTTCTTTCTTTTGTATAGAATTTAAAGCATGATACTTATTCAAAAATTAGGTCAAATAATAAAATAATTCTTTTTAAATTATTTTGTTTACATTTACATAATAGACAGATATGAAGTCCATCTAGGGTCAATAGATGATTGGCAAAATTGAAAGTACAAACAATGAGGACCATTAAAACTTGTACAGTCATAAGTTCAATTTTCAATTTAAAAGAAATTCAGAAGTTTCTAAAGAAAGCCTTACGGGAAAAAAAAAATCCAACGGTTGGGCACGTGATTTAAAATGTTCATCTCATGCTCTATATATAACCTGACCTGATCAGCCATAGTAACATAAAGTGGACGTTAATAAATAAGATAATAAAATTAATGAACTTTATTTGATCTAATATGCCTAAATGCATTTCAGCGAACAAAATCTCCAGTAGATTTTTTAAAATTTTGGTTATGATTTTCAACCATCTTGTAGTTTATAATTTAAACATTTTTCTACAACTAAGGGGAACATATGATAATTTATAACTGTCTTATTAATATAATAGCCCACAAAGAGAGAAGTAAAGCTGTTTACATTTTTATTTCATAATAAGAAGTAAAGGAAATATTATAATTACGAATAATTTGGGTTTTCAGATTTCAACAGAATATCAATTTTTACACCCTCTAAATCCAATTTGATTAGTTTCAGTAGGGCTTCTGGTCATATCTCGCACAACTCAGAAACGACTAGCATTATAACATAGAAATTTTATATTTAATACTGTTGTAACATCTAGTTGCTCACCTCCTCTTTTGATCAAAATTGATTAAGGGGAGCAGAGGAGGGCATAAGTAAAAAATTTCTGAAGAATTGTTTAGGCCCTTTTTTGTTTATCATAAAAAGATCTATAAATTATGCATTATAACATTTTTTTGATACTATGCATTGGAACAGAGATATCGCATATCATTTCCAAATAAAATTATTTTATGGAGTAAAACATTCTATATATTTGATTTAATAGAAGTGAAAGGGAATCATGCTGTTTTCACATCCGATTTTTCAAATTTAGAAATGTGGAGGTAATGTAGATATTTAGAGGATGACTGTTTAATTACTAAACAGAATGGCAACTGTAGAGATAAATTCTCCTACAAATAGGAAGGGGGTATGCTTGGGAAGGAGTAGGGATAGGGGGGGGGGGTGGAGCTGGGAAGTACAAATAGAGGTGGAGTGGTGAGGGAGGGAGATCTCTCACATGAGCTCTCAGCCCACCCTCACTCCCTCAGGGCAGCTCATTCAGCAGACACTCCTTCCTATGTCTGTGCTCTTGACAACTTCTTAATGACAGAAACACTATCACAAACAATAATTCAAGACTACATTAGAGCAGGTAGAAAAATTTAAACTAATATCTCAAAACAGTATCTAACATGTTTGCCATGTCAGGGACATACATTTTACAAGTCTAAATTATTTATTGTTATCTCATCATTTGTGTGTAAATCTGTATAGAAATAGACTATGTCTATGTTCTATTTTGTCAATCAATATTTTTATAAAAGAATTATTTTCATTTAAGGAACAGTGGTCCGAAGTAAATCACTAGGCTTCTATAATAGAAGTCCGAAGTTCAAGCCCAGGGATCACCCTTAAGGATGTATTATCATATGCCCCCCCCCCACCTTATGTGAGGAATTGAGTAGAAACTTGAATAAAGAAATAGCACCACCACAATATAGCCGGGAATGCATCATGGCCATGTGGACACTCAGTGCCACAAACTCTTTAATTTTATAATTTCCAGAGCTAATATGGGAGTAGAGGGAGTGAGCTCCCAACTATTCCTCCACCTGGGTTCACCACGTGATACCCAATAAATCTCCAGTTCAGTATTCAAGATTACAATTAACAAGAAGTATTGAATTCGCAAAAAACAATAATGATGAATTGAACAATGGGGATAAGAATGAAAACTAGCTTCCTCATTTAAAATTTCTGAGCCATGCTACTAATAAAAAAACTACTAAAAAATCTACTAATGTCTCACTCAAAATGTTCATTTATCGCTTTCAATAAAAATTAAATACCTTTTTTACTAATAATAATATTTTTTCTGTTTAAACAGAGGACATCTTACTCTGAAATAAGGTATATTATTATTCTTTTATTTTTAGAATAGCTTCATGCATAATAACAGAACTCGAAATGAGCTTTTAAAACTCTAGATTACACTTATAGACAAAAAAAATTAAAATTGGACTGCAGCACAGTCCATACACATTTTCAAACGCAATATTCAACTAAGTGTGTAGCTAAGGGTCATAAAAGTCATTGAATCAAGTAACGTCCAGTTGTAATCTTTAGTTCTGCATGCCAATATGCTTTAAAGAATACATTTAAACATTAGCACATATATTTGTGAGAGCATTCTGATAAAAGCACAATGATCTGTGGGCGGATTACAATATTTTCAGTTATTCTAATCTGCTTTTAATATGCGCTAAACATATATAACAAATTAGGAGCTTTTGATTCTGTCTCGTAATTCTAAAATAGTTGTACATGTCTTCCTAACATGAGATCGGAAAACTTCATTTCTTTCACAACTGTCTAACTCTTTAACATCTCCACAAATGGCTCTAAATTCAAACCAAAAGGAGCTCTGGTAACATATTTCAAAATACCTATCTTTGTGAGTAGTTGTATGCAATAGCTCAAAACATGTTCAATATACCAGTTATTAGGTATTTCTGGAGGCATAATATAAACTACCTTTAGAATAAAACTTTCCCGTTAATAGTACTTTAGTAGTAAAAATGTCAATGATTTCAGAAATCACCACATCTTTTTTAAAGAATAAATCAAAAACGTTGTTCCTTCCATTATATATAAAAATGTTAACACAACATTTATGTTGAGGTAAAGAAAAACAAGCTACGAGAAAATGTCTTGATCACACTGGTAAAAAGATATATGGAGAGAGGTTCCTAATACTAAAATAGAATATCTCGTACGTTATATTTCTTTAACTTAACTATGAGATATACCAATTGATAATTATTCACCATGATATAGTTTTAATATTTGAATGTAAAAAACCGAAATATCTACATATACCAACTGAAATGAATGGCTCTGCAACAAACAAACAAAAATTTAACAAAAGTATAAGTTATATTATTCAAATCCCTGATGGGAAGCACTGTAGTGAAATTTCTTGTAATAAGGAACAATTAAAGTGTCGGGTAGTTCTAAAATTGATGTCGAGTATTGAATTAAACATAACAGAAAAATAAGTAAATATATTGACTCTATGTTCTTAATTTTAATTGAGTTTCTCATATAGCTGGATCAATGGGCTAACTTCCTCTGACTCAAAATTAATGGGACAAGGAACCTTAGCTGATAGATTCCTACCAAATTTTCTCTGACAAATTAGTAGGCAAAGAAAACATGCCTTCAATAAACATTAATTACAAGAAAACCACTTGCAAAAATCTATACATTAAAACACACGCTACAGAAATTAAGTTGATTTAAAGAGGCAAAAATTTGCGTCTTATGACCAATGAACAAAAAAATTCTCAGAGTTAAAGAAATGGATTCTCAGGAATGTTAAAGAAATGGATTCAATCTAAATTAAATTATTTCTAATTACCTGCTATAAACAAGTCATATTAAAGAATAATAATGAATAATCGCATTCAAATGTCATTTTCTAAAATACGGAAGCTGGTAATATTCCAAAATATATTCCGAAATTTCTGGGATCAGAATATTGATCTAAAAATTAAAATGATGTCACAGTCAGAAGAAAACTAAGCATTATAAAAAACCCAGCAAAATGTCGAATAATAGCACATTGCTGGACCTTTGAAGGGAATATGGGAGATCACTGCATCAAGTAATTTTTGTATAGTTTAATACACCTGCCCCCAAAAAGATGAATTCATCAAGAGACTATCTATTCCAAAATAAGGAACAGAGTAGTTGAAAGCCAAATTTAACTCACATTATCAGTCCATAACAGGTATTTAGTAGAAAAGATAATATGATGAAATATTTATTAAGGTACCCCATGAAATGTTAAAACTAAATGTCACATGGATATCAGAAAAAAACAGTACATACCTAATTAATATCAAGCAATAATTATCATATTAAACTGTACCAGTGTGCATTTAAAAGAACATAAAACAGGAAAATAAAATGTATTTAATAAAAATAAGTCAAAAGAAAATTGATCAGAAATAAAGTGCAGAATATTAATGACATTTGCGTGAACAAGCAATTATTTCCCTGAAATAAGATGTAATAGTATTGGCATTACTTGTCACATCTGTCAAAGACATTGTCAAAAAGCAGATCCATGAATCTGCTGTATCATTAATAAATCAATAATATTGTACAACCTCTAATAGATTAGAAATATGCAGAATGAAATAGTTGTAAAATAACATATTTATTCATATATATTACAAAAAAAAAATCACATACCCCCGGTTGCCCAGGACGGGCACCAACCATTTGAGGCGTAATCATTAAACGTTGAGGCAATGTTTTAGCCCCAGTTTGATTAGGAGTATTTGCTCGGAGAGCATTGACGTTTAATATTTGAACATTTGCAGGAACGATTTGTGGTGAATTACCAACTATAGTTTGCTGCGTCCCTACACTCTGACTAATAGGTTTCGTTAACACAACACCAGACACTCCCGAACTACTTGTCACACTCATAGTATTTGTATTCCCAGTTAAAGTCATAGTTGCAAGTGGGGTAGCACTTTGACTAGAAGTAATCATTTAATATGGAAGGTTATATCTTGATCTTCCAGAACTTCTGTTTTTTCTTGATAATCCAAAACAAATAACACTCACAAAAACCAAAAATAAAAATTTCTTCAACTTGTGAAGATGTTACAATTTGGAGGTAGGTACCACTGGGCCCAATTTTTTCCTTTATATCTGGTTCTTATAAGGCCAGGAACGTACGCTAAACAACAATACATAAAAATAAAACTAAAAAAAAAAGATTACGGCTCGTTTAATAACGAAAACTATTGAAATAAAGCCAGCCTCAAATGCATGTCAACAACCGTGGCGGCCATAATGGTATTTCACATGGGGGGTAGGGGTGGGAGGAATCGACTCACCAAACTGTCGGTTATTTATATCGATACATTCCTGTTTGAATTCAATCTTGTATATTCATCCTGATTTTCGTATAGGGTGCTTTAAAAAATATAAATTTACTTGTGATCTATTTTGCTAAGGAGCCTTATTGAAAATAGAAAAAATTAACATTGAACGTAAACAGATTAATGGTAGAGGCGAGTTTATATATTTGGCTTCCAAAGTTTCACTCTTAATACTAATTATTAAACAGGTATAACAAACAGTTTAAAAGTTCAAATATTTTAAAGAGATTCGTTGCGCTAACGAAAACAGAACTCTATTGTGTTTAATATCTAATGATAGAATATAATATTCCCTAGGTATATTGAAAAGCTGGTCACCATGACGACACCTATAGCTCTCCCCACAGGCCCTCCAATTCCATTTGAACTAAATAAATTCCCGCCTGGGCAAAGGAACTTCTTTAGTGACGGAATTCATTTAAAAAAAACTTAAGCCCACCCTGACTAGAAAAGGGTGGTGACCTGTAGATAACCCGTCCCAATTAGCCTTAGTTGTTACAAGTGGAAGTTAATAAATAATTTAAGTTTAAAACTATGCCAAACATTACCTAAGTGTAAGGTTGACTTAAAACCCCAGAATTAGTACTAATTCTAACTTATACTGTAACAGCATCTTTTAAGAACTCTAGTTTGCTCCAGGATGCGCCTACTCATAATCGGATAGAGCTGGAAAATTACTAGATTACAAATCAACTGATTAAAACCCTTGCATATAATAAAATGAAAGCGTGGTAAACTGTACATAATTTGCATTATTTTATGAATAGTGTAGTTCAGTGACAATCAGAAAATAGCAATTTCCTTATTCTGAGAAAGCTTTGTTTTCAGCGCTTTCATCCCTTCCTCAAGCTCAATCAAGAGCCATTCCCCTCACTCAAGGTGAACACAGTGGTGGTCCAGACCCATTCCAGGATTTTATCATGGACACAGTTATCTAAGAAATTACTAACACTTTAATCCTTATTTTATTCTGTCTTACTTTGCATCTGCAGCAACGACATTTAGAGTTTTCCCCATTGTGATTACCTCATGGCTCCCAAATCCTTGGGATTTGTCTTCGCGCATAATTACTAAATATCTATCCCACCTCTGTTCCCCAGGTCCATGTTATTTCATTAGATCTGAAACCCCAGATTCCAATTATTTTTATTTAGTAAATATCTTCTGTTCGAAGTGAACAAAAAAGTACACGCACCTGATACATAAGTCAAAACAAACCCACAACAGTCTTCTATAGTTGCTAAGAATTAATTTGTTTTGGACGGAAATCGCTTTTGAGGTAGCATTATAATACGTAGCAGCTTGCATCAAATATTTTAGTTTTAATTTACTTAGGTATATTCTTGTCCCCATATGCTCGTTATTCTACGTATCCAATATTTAAACTGATTTCCCTCAAGGAAAATCAGTGACGAACATTTTTTTTAATAATGAAGTCACCAATCGACCACTTGAATATAACTTCCACCAACATAGAATAAGACCAACTACCCAGTAGATAATTATAAAATATTTTATTATAAATAATATGACTCATTCAATTTAGACCATATTTGGAGCTCAGATTAGGCATGTGAGCTAAGGCGTTAGTTTTACTAAATACAGTAAGCCTAGATGCATGGGTTCGGTATCTGTGTGGGCAATAGGAATTTATTTAGTGACAAATTCACTAAATGAAATCCTGAAACTCATCCAGGATAGAAAAAGGTAATAACCTGCAATTAGCCACAGGAAGTGTGAGTGAACCAAAGTTGTCTATTTTGTTATGTAAAGTAACTTTTGTATAAATTAGTATAAACAAGAAATACACTTAAATTTGTAGCAGTATCAAACAATTGTATAGAGCACATACGTCTAAACCCAACTCAATGAAACACCGTTTCTGTGTTAGTATTAGGACCTCCTTAATTATAAGCTGTATTAACATTTTTAGAAACGAGCAGGAGTGGGGGTTGTAAAGGAGGCATGAAATGAAAAATCTCAATGCTTCGTTTCCTTTTGGTTTCTTGACAAACATGCACATAGCAAAAGTTGTTTATTATGTTAATAAAAGTAATTACAATTATACATTCTTTTGTCATACAGTAATCTATAAAGCAAGCATGTATTTGGCCTAGAAATAGTGTTATAATCACCGCTTCTTCCCTATGTATGAATTTATTAAACTTAGTACCTGATACTTTGCATTGATAGATTATCAAACTTTTATTGAACTTCTTAAATACCCTTTAATGTATTAACGCCATTAACAGGTTGGACGAAGAGCAAAGTATATTACTAGGTCTCCGGTCTTCCAAACATTAATTAATCAGAAATGTCAGTCCCCCCCCCTTAAATGTATTTAATACTTTATTTAATTAAAACACGAAAGTTGTTTAAACATACTTATTGTATTCTGAAGATAATTGGAGGTTGCTGAAAAATTGAGTATAGGGAGGAGTGGTGGATACTTACTCTGAGAAATCTCTCTATCTTCTCACAACTATGTATAATATATATAAAGCTATTTATTTATATTTGTTTTTAATTTTCTTTTAATACCTTGACTATTTACCTTTTACTCGACTTATTATTTATTCATGATGTATGTTTTTATATAAATGTCTTTGCTATGTCACAGAGCACTGAAGATTAATTTTTACTCTAACCACCCATTGGGCTTTAAAAAGAATTTGATTTAAAATAGATCTTTGACAGCGTTAAAGGGGACATCCCCACAATTTTTGAGGAGATAAAAAATAAAATTAGATTATTTTTTAAAGAAATTAGTTACCCTAGCAAAATAATAGAGTGAAATAAAACAAAAAACACAGTAAAAAATATCATTTAATCAAAAAACGTGGAAATGAATTTCGGATTTAATCAAAATATTTTTAAATTTACTGACGATTTCTTGTCAAATTTAGATGTACGTTACGTTGGAAAATGACGAAAAAAACTGGCTAATAAAGAAGAAAAAGTTAACTAATGGGGAATTAAAATTAGAAACAAATAAAAATAATAAGAGAAAGAAGGAAGATGTTGTCTACTAGATGATAAATACCAAAAAAAAGAAGCTTCAACAAACCTCTATAACAGACTTCTTAGCTTTAATAAATTACAAACAGATTTGTAAAAATAATAAACTTAATGCTCAAATTTTATTGCAAAATAGTAAAAAAACAATTAAAAGAGAACTTGGAAAAAATAAAGTTTCGTCCGTTCTATTCATTCAACTATCACCCACAAATATATAGAAAACTGAAACTAATTTGTAATGGGGTATATAGCTTGGAAATATTACAATAAAATAAAACAAAATTTAGTAAAATTAAAGTTAAAGTAATAGAATCAAAATCTAAATATAATATATTCGAAATAAGTCGTAAAACCTGCAATGGAACTTATATTGGTGAATCCTTGCAGTTGCTAAATAAAAGGTTAAAGCAACGCGTAAAAAGTATTGGCAATAATGAAAATAAAACTGCCTAGGCGGATCATTCCATCTCCAAGGAACACACCTTCAATTTTTAAAAAGTTCAAATAATTGATAAAGAAAGACATAATACTAAATGAAAATAATAAAAAAATAGAAAAAAAAGCAGACATTAAACAAAAAACAGAAATTAAATACCTCAATTATATATACTATAACCTTTTATTTTAAAATAATAGATTTTAAATTATAACGCGAAATAATCGAGTTCAAGGTTGATGTGTAAATGATTGATCTGTATTACTGATTTAACCTACTTCGGGAATCTCAGTATCAACGAGACCTCCCTAGTGTGGAAGTGATTGTCGCAACGAACCTAAGAGGGAATGAGCACTTCAGAAATGTTAGTAGCAATCTGTAATTAAATATATCATGTAAGTAGGCCCTTATTTATACAGTATATAGCAAAGGATTATCATGTTTGTTTTTTTAAATTAATGTTATTATTTTTTTAAATGGCTGGCCCCTGAAGAGGAGGTATTCAAGCCACGAAACATGTAGGTCAATATGAATGAAGTTTGCGGAAAAAAAATGTTTTTTATTGGTGACCCTTGCCATTAAACTATGAAAAACATATGTATCTTTTTAATTTTCTTTTAATACCTTGACTATTTACCTTTTACTTGACATATTTATTCATGATGTGTGAGATAATATAAATATTTATTTGTTATGTCACTGAGCACTGAAGATGGGGCGGTACGCCCCGGAAGTACGCTGCAGTTAATAAAGAATTTTTACTAGTGGAGGTGGTTGACCTTTTCCTTCCGTTGATACAAACTAGTATTTGTAATAATGGTTATTGCATTTTAGATGTCTACATAAAATAACTGCCCTCGTTGTGATTTGGCCGGCTTTTAGGGAAAGGAATTTCTATACAAACATGGTGCGGAATACAGAATAATACACATGATTATGCATTATATGGTCCATGATGTTTTGAAAAAGAACAATATTGTGGAGTGATGCCTTACACAACTATTACTTCTATAATTAAGATATCCGAGCAACGTCGGGTACCTTAGCAAGTCGCAATGAAACCCAAGAGCATGATAAAAGCGTGGCCAATAGGAATTCATTTAGCTACGAACTAGCTTAGTTACCCTTCGTCCCATTCTCGCTAGAAAAGACTGGTGACCATTAGATAACCAATCCTAATAAGTCGGTAGCATAAAGTAGATTATATATAATGCTGGTTTCCATATGGGATTAAAGGGACTAGCTACAAAGTATCAACTTCTCTTTTTAATTGAAAAACATATTATTTTAGTAGATAAATTCCATTCTTCAAACTTGAGTTGATAGAAACCATTGGAAAAAATTAGCAGGTATTAATAGACATGCCTTCATAACGCCTTGTCAGGAGGAATTATAATACAAAAAGGCAGCTAATCTATCGGCTACATCTTTCTATAGGACGTGCCAGTCAGAGAAAGGTTTAAAAAAGTATGGTGGATTAAATCAGGATTGTCTCTCCAAAAATGAAGAGTATTTTACTTGAATTACTAATTATGAAAGCCAATTGAGTTTTGTGCATTAAAATAAAGTGCATTTATAATCGTGTATAGATATAAAACGTATGAACTATGCTTATGGTGATTATTTAACACTGAATAAGTCTTACCGGAAGTTTGCATCATTTGCAGACCTGCATCAAAAGTTCTACCTCTTTGCCGTTATCACTTCTTATCATGTTGATTTGTATTTGAAAGATATATTCTCGTTAATCTCTTCTTTGTTTTCTGTTTTTGTGAATTTTTTCCTGTTTTGTATTAACAAGGTGCAGATAGTGGCATTTCATATATGAATTTTAGCTAAATATTGATTTAAAATGGAATCAGCTATGTTTGCTGAGGAAGATATATTTTCCTCTACTCCCTGTTCATCTCCTGATATGAATTCAGGCGATGATTTATCAGACTCTTCTACCAATATTCCTTCTAGTCTAATTAATGCAGAAAACTATATAACTTTTAAAGAAGTAAGTTTTCCTTTGTATGAAATCACTCTCTTTTTGGTGTCATATGCTTGTTCTGAGTTTCAACAAAGCTTTTTATAGGGTTGCCAATCAGCATTTACACCAGAAGAGCTTACTATTGCAGTCAATAAATGCAAGAAGTTGGTGCTCGAAACTGAGGAGTGTACTGGTGAAAGAAAATGGCTTGTTAGGAGACTAATTGAACTTCGCCATAGGTTGGAACAGGCCAAAGAAATTAAAGAAAGAAAATTAGCTGAAAAATGTGAGGATAGTAACCTAGTTGAGAATCGAGAAGAAAACAAATTAGTAGAAGAAGTTGAAGAGTCCTTTGTGAAACTTGGACATCACTTTAAAATGGAATATTTACCTACTTCAACATCAAAGAAATATTGTGATGGATGTTGTAGGACAATTTGGAACGTTATACAATCCTATTACCAGTGTATAGGTATTTATTTTTTCTTTCTTCAATTTGGCATATTTCTTAGTTTTTAAATGTAATTGATAATATTAAATTGCGGATGTTTTCAAAACAAAGCAGTTGACCTTTATTATAATTCTAGCCTTAGATGTAAAATGTCTTAATTATTATAATTAAATTAACATTTTTTTAGTGTTTCCCCCTAAATATATTCTGTCAAGAAATTACAGTTAGCTCCATGAGACAATTGATGAACTATTCTTTTTTACCAAAGTTGTATATACTACATTGAATCCATGCAAAAATTCAGAATATCTCTTGTTACTATAAATAAAATTGAAAACTTCTATAGAAACAATCTTATTGCAAATTATATGTACTATAAATATTGTTATATACATTTACTCTCTATCTTGATTATTAACCGAGATATTTGCATTTTTCATATTCGGCTATTGTCGGTTCTGTTTGTGCGATTCCGCTGAGAGTAGTTTGCCTGTTTCTGTAACTGTTCGGCTCTCATGAAATTGGTGTAGAGACTGGTGTAAGCTTCTATTTTGGGAGATATATGCAAATACGTTCTGTTGACCCCCACTTTTGTTCATGGACTACTAAAAATTGAGTGATTGAGATAAAAATTATTCTGATTCATTATAAATTGATGAATGAGAATAAATTCATGATACTATATATTATAAATAATTTTCAATAAAATTATTATGTTACATTTAGATATGTTCAATAATTGTTTTTATTTCTGGAAGAATATGTCTATCTATCTGTTCAGCTCTGAGTGGTTGACAGACCTGTTTGTTTACAATTCTGACGCTTTCCGTTGGGAAAAATTTATTAAAATTAACTGGAAGATTTCTCATTACCGTTTGTATTTATTCATGGTGGTAAGTGTTACTAGTATTCAGATTTCTCTATTGTAAAACTTCATGTGGGAAATATGCTTAGTTTATGCAGCCCTACATGGCGGACTTTTTTTTATTAAAATGATTTATAACTAAATTATAAATCAATTAAATAAAATAAGTTCCCAAGAAGTCTGGCTCTCCTAGTACTATGTATTATAGTCAAATGTTAAAAACATGTTTTAATATTATTTTATTATTTGTAATGCTGAATATTTTACACTCTATCGACCAATAGCCAATTAATAGGTTTTCAACTGCTAACGTTTTTCCACCAATAGCCTATTAATCGGCTTTTACCTATTGATGGGTTTCGTCCAGTGGGATGTACTATTTTGTTTACAGGTCTAAGCCAGTCCTTATGAGTGGCAGACCCAACTACAGCTGCTCGACAGTCACAATACTCTATATGCTTTGTACTCTAAGTGTCTGTTGTATAAGGCACCATCAGAGTTTGTCATTTTTTTTTTTATTGCTATCCAGTGTAAGATTAACCTTAGAAGTACATTAAACATTGCCTTTAGTAATCAGAAGTAACCTCAAGGTATTCAGAAATATCAACTTCTGATAGGCTTGCTTGGTATTCCCACTAACTGTAATGCCTCCACGCGCCTCGTAAGTAATCTAAGTATATATGCAAATGCATATAGAATAGAAATATTTTCAATTTTAGGATATTGGCTATTGAGGTTGAACTTCTTAACCCTTCAAAACTGGCAATTAATTTTATTTTTGGAATATTTTAGCATTTCTCTGTTTCTGTGGTTATGTAGAACACAAGAAAAATAATTTTAAAAATGTACTAACAACACTACACAGTTGTGACAGATGTCATGCCCGGCTCTTGGCTAGCTAAAATTCTGCGAATTACGAAATTCGATTGTTTTTGTTAACAGAAATAATTATGAACAAAATATATTGTAATAGTAAATGTGTTCAACAAAACACAATTTTAATTAAACTGATTGTTAAATACTTCATTCACTTTGTGAGGTGTAAATAGAAACAATTGGGATACAGTCTCATCTAGTGTTTCGCTCAAATAGTATTTCTGGAAAAAGTTTCACCTTCTAATCTTTTGCTCTTGGAGATATGGTCTACTAAGCAATCCATCCGATTATTATCATCATGAAGATCTGGGACCAGAAGATGTATAAAGCTCTCGCAAAATTTACAGCACTTGATTCCTCACCAAGTAGCACAAAACAAGCACTCTACTGAATTGGATTTTCTGACAACCTGTTTTTCTGTATGTTAGCCATGCATTGTTGATGTCAGCATCAATTCAATTAGCCATGTAAATAATGGCTATTACGTTTCCTTTCTGCGAATCCTGATCCAATTCTGATTGAGACCCTTGATCCACCCTATCTATTTGACTGATGTATTTGTTGGCCTGAGAAACTAAACATTTTTTTAATGATTAAAGCTTCATGCTATTATGAAAGTGGTTGCAAGCTATGGGCTTATCCAGGCACTTTTAATTATTCAGCCAGGCACATATTATTCCTGAAATCAACTTCAGACAAGCACTATTGTTTTTTGTTTCTTCAACGAACAAAAATTTATTTCTTTTTTTGAACAGAGAGAAATAAACTACTCGGAATTTGAGAACTTTTCTATATCATTCTAAAAATTGTAGTGTGTATAATAGTTTTTGATTAATTCTGAAGAACATAATTGAAAAATCTACTTATAAGACTATGTGTGGCATATATATCAATAGGAATTAGATATAGATATAGACCTGGAACTGGAATCAAACTTATGATTTTGTGTCCTGTAACTTTACAACTAAATGAAACTTAAACACTAAAAACTAAAATTTATAAAAATGTTACTAAACTTATGAATGACTACTTGAGATGAAAATTCGTTGTACACTAATTCCAAAAATTTAAGATATATACAAATAACCACTTTTTCAACTGACTGATTGCATTAAACCGACTCTCAGAAACCCTTTCCCTTAAAAGTAAAGCTAGTTTTAGAACAAAAATGTATCGGGCTTAAAATTTTAAATAAAATGGAAGCATTATATTATTAAAAATACTTTTGTAGTGTTTTATGATTTTTCTTAGGCTTATTAGGACAGGGTTTGTTATGATTACCCCATCTAAATAAATTTCCATGCCCAAGTGGAATATAACAAATGTTTCAAAGTTTCTCAACAGTATTAAAGACGAATACTTTTAACACACCTAAATTATAAAAAATTTATAAAAGTTTCAAAAGATTTGGACTAAAAACAAAAATTGGTATTTTTTTTTTTTTAAACCTAATCTTCCATATTTTTTACTTTATTTTACATAATAAATGTGAAATGTTGATTTTACTTGAAAAGTATGAATGAATTAAATTAAACATTTCAGATTATTTTTTCACTTTGTGGTGAGCCCTACTTTTTATTTATATCAAGGAATATAGGTTTGATTATCTCAATGCGGTGTTTATCTAAAGTTAGTTATCTTATTCTATTTGCTTGGCTTCCTCAAAACGCTTGTCAACAATATTTATGAGCAATATATTCTAAGTAATTCTTTACTAAAAATAAGTTATTATTGACAACCTTTTTTTTTAAATAAGAATTTTAAAGTTCGATAATTAATACAAAATAAATTATAATATTAAGACTATCAAATTCCATATAGTTTTTGTTATACATTGTTTTATTACAATGAATAAAGCCTTTTTTCTCCACAGGTAATGAAAATAAACTGATTACATTTAATTATTACTTAAATAGTTTTTTTTTTTTTTTTTTGTCTTATCAGAAAAAATAAAGTCTCAGAAGGAAATAACGTAATAGTTCCATTTCAATACCAAGCCCTTGAATTATATTTTTCTTTCATTACTTTTAATATTGATAGGCTTCACCTTTTCACAGAAATGTTTACTACTATTCATTTTTACTAACTACATACAATTTTTTGAAAAATATGATTTCCATAAGGATATTTATTACTTTTTATTGAATGTTTAGTCGTAGAATTAAAGCACTCTTGAGCTAGTCCATACTGAATGTTGCTAAATGTGTTCTAAACATTTTATTGAGCATTGTGCTATAATTGAAATGTGTCCAGTTTTGGAAATGTTATGGTGATATTGTAGCCACACAGGTAGTTAGTTATTTTCCTACTTTCTGTTCAGATAGGCAATACCTGCAACTTAATACGGGCTTAAACAAGTCTGGATGCATTTAGAAAGAAATTCAGTTTCCTTTTCAGGATTTCCTTATGTATTACCTTTTTAGGACTTGGAATTAAGATAACATTTTAAAACATTTAAAATATACATTCCTCAATTTAATTGTGGGCTTTCACAAATGGTGAGTATAAACAATATTTTGATGGATTTAGGCA
Source organism: Riptortus pedestris (assembly GCA_019009955.1). Lineage (NCBI taxonomy): Eukaryota > Metazoa > Arthropoda > Insecta > Hemiptera > Alydidae > Riptortus > Riptortus pedestris. The sequence goes on along the minus strand of CM032229.1, from coordinate 47,349,176 downwards.
CTAACAAAGTTATAGACCATTATTATTAAATAATGGAACAAAAATGGTTTTTGATATCTTAAATGTGTACAAGAAATTTTTTTATATTACCAATCAAATAGCAACTGCTTATATGATCAATGGAGTAATTAATTGTCTAAATTAAGTATTCCTCCAGGATATTTTACTGCCAACAATAGGTAACAGAGTTTTGAGACACTTAGTGATAAACTTGTTAACTTTCTAAAGCTTGCTCCACTTCTAGTTTTAGGTTTGTCTTTTTAATAATAGGTAGGTGCCACTTAATCATGTTATTCAAATGGCAGAGGATAGTTAGACACCCCCCCCTATAATTATATATATATATATATATATATATATATATATATATATTTAAAAAAAATTATATTTTATATATAATATATATTTCTATTTGTTACATTTTTGAATTGAAGTACCAATTTTATTTAAACCCTTATTATTGAGGAAAAAACTTACCAATCAAGCACATTAGTCACTCAAATTTTTGTTGCATTATTTTTCTACAAAATTTATTTAATTTATTTGTTTTTAGTAAAATAGTCAACTGTAATTTTTTTTAAAAATTGCTCAAAAATGTATTTCATAATTAATTTATTCTATTTGTGTATGAAAACTGTGAATCAGTAATCTAGATACTCAATATTAACTAAACCTAATAACCAACTCAGTTTATTATGTAGCCAAATTTAAACGAATTCTGACCATTGACTGAGTGAGTGGGAATTAGTTGTGGTGATGTTTTTCTTTCAGTAATCTCTGCCTCGTTATTCTGATAAAGCTTTATCTTCCACTGGATGATTAATATCTTATTTTTAACTATAATTATTTCTTTTCCAGATTGTCAATATAAATGCCACTTGGAATGTGTTGAAACTCTCCACCGAGTATGTTCACATTTGATTATGTCAGAAAAACCAAATTATGAATCTCAAATTTGCCCAGAAGTTGGTCTTGACTCACAAGGTTATCGTTGTTATGAATGCAAGGCAAAAATAAGTTATAGTATGTTTACAAATTTTTCTAGTGTCTTAATTTTCAAACATATCAAAATAACATACATTAATGAATGTCTATTTTCCTTTCCAGACATACCAAAGGGCTATTATACTTTCTCCTCAGGTAAAAAATGAGAATATATCTCTTTTATTTTTGATAGACAGATTAGACTATCATTATTTATTACAATTTTTATATTACATACAAAGTCTGATGGGGGTACCACATGCTTTCCTTGTACTTCTACTAAATTAAATTAACTATGAAATTATACTTCATTTAAAATTATTTCATTTGAAAGTGATAGGCGATATCTCCATTTCAAGGCATTAAAATTAAAATGTTATAGATCATAATTTATAGATATTTTTATGATAAACAAAAAAGGTCATGTACGCCTTTCTTGTATCTTTAATATTAAAGGAGAAATTTGTTATTTTTTATTTTGGCCTAGTCTTAACTTCCCCTCTCTCCCCTCTTCATCAGTTTTAATCAAATGGGGAGATGCACAACTGGACAGTACAACAGTTCTAAATTAAAGTTTTACTAATTTAAAAGACGTACGTCTCTTTTGAGTAATGCGATACATACTTAATGTACATATGTCATGCTAAAACTAGCTAAAATGGGTTCTGGATAGGACAAAACAGATAACTCTCTTGAAATCTGAAAACCGAAAATATTCATGATTACAATATTTCCACAATTTTACTTCCTTGTACAAGTAAAACTATGCAAGTACATCAATATGGAGGGTTACTTGTCTATTCCAAAGAGATAATTTTTTTTATTACCAACATAAATAGAATTGCAAATATTTTCCTGAAGAGTAATGAGCTATTGAGGTTTTATGTATGACATGATTTTCAAACAATTTCTTCTAATGCCCATCGATACCTGGGAGATAAAAAAAAATAAGGTCCTTCAAAAATTAATATTATATATATATATATATATATATATATATAGGGCTACTTAATATGAGCAAACAAGTACTTGGTTTATGATCATTGTACAAAAATTAATAATTAAATAAATTATTAAGAAGTTCTAACTCTAGGCACTTAGGAAGTAGTTTTATGTATCTCTTACAATATTATTATCATTAATCAAATTAAATAATCCATGAATGATCAAATTTATGCTTGGTAAATTCAATTATCATCAGGATTTAATAAGGAAAATTGAGACTCTTAGTGCAGATAAATTGGTATTTATTTTAAATCACAATTAGTTTATACAAAATTATAATATTCAATATATTTTCTTAATTACCTCAGGTAAATATGCGGGGAAAACAGATAGTGATAAAAAAAATATACATTAGTTTTCTAGTATCTAATACAAATTATTATACATGGGAAACATTTCACCCTTTAGGTTGCCCCATCAAGTAATTGCACTCATTTGAGTCCCTGCCCCAGACTGCTATACCCATCAAAATTCACCTTCTCCCACTATGCCCAATAATCTTACCTTCAGATACATTTGTGATGAAGTGTGCCTTAAGAGATGCCCAATACCTTCACCCTTCTTTTTTTCCATGAATACTATCACACTTATCAGATATTCTTTAGATGAAGTAGGCATTTTGTTATGGAAACTAGTATTACTGTCCTGTCATCTTCATGACAGTGGCTTCCTAAGTAAGTAGGTTCACTTGTTCAGTTACGGTGTTCCAATTTGTTTTATTCTTTCCTTTGCTTTTTGTCTTCTCTACTCCAAACTTCTCTTAGTCACATCAAATATATTTATAATTGGACTTATTTTGTTATTGTTATAGACCACTTATAGTAGTTTTGCCCATATTTTCAGGTGAAAATGCTCTTCAAGCAAGACGTTGTGATTATAATGGACACCATTATTGCCCTTCTTGTCATTGGAATACTTTGAGTGTAATTCCTGCCAGAATCATGCTGAATTGGGATTTTGAACCACAAAGAGTTTGTAGGGCATCCTATCAACTATTGAGGCTTACTAAATCTAGGCCTTTGATTACACTTGATGAAAGGCTTTATGCATTTGTACAAGATCTTGCTCTTATAAGGGTAATCATTTTGACTTAGTTTCTTTTTTTTTGACATAAACTAATTAAATAATATTTAGGAAATACATGATCTAATAAGTAATAAGTGTTGGAAAAAAGCTAAGTTTTAATACAAATTAGGTTGGCCCCATGTTATTAACTTATTATTAATTTCTATGCCCATATTAAAATGGGAGGAACGTAAGTTGTTAGTAAATAGATAAGAGTACTCAGCACTTAAATTTAAGCTCTGTGCTGGAATTCCAATAATTATAATTTACTACTATGTTTCTACAGCTGGTCACATGGTAGTGCCTTCATGTTCCCAGTTTCCATTATGTGCTGCATCGGGTAATAAGGCGAACTTCTTATTTATTTATATCAGGAAGTATGTTTTCAATTTCAGCCTTCCAGATATTTGTATAAATTCTACATATTCATATTAGTGTTTATTTTATCCCTTTGCTTCTTTATTTCTCAAAGCTATTTATTTATATGTTGTAATCTTTATGTAATGTAATACTATTGTTTTAGAAAATGCGTACAGAACTTGGGTTGATGAAACAGTATATAGCCACTTGCCGTTTGTCATTCGAAAGTGGGCTTCTCATGAGGGAGCTGGAGTGGCGGCGGCATTTAGTACACAGTACCACTACTTATTCTCTTGATGACCTCTGTGATATTTATAATGGAATATTTTTAGCAAAAATTGAAGCTGTTCACAATGTTTTGAGGACTCATATAAAAGAAGAGTGTGATGTAAGATTTTGTAAACTTTTTTTTTACCTAATGCCTTTTACCTTCCTGTGTAAAAGAGTTGTAAGACTTTTTTTCAATTTTAAATAATTAAATGAATACTCCTTACAGGTTTGTAAAGGAAGAGGATATATTTGTGAATTGTGTGAGAGCAGTGAAGTTATTTATGGTTTTGACAGTAACACATACACATGTCCAAAATGTGAAAATGTAACTCACAAGTTTTGTTGGACTAAACATCAATCTTGTAAAAAGTGCCTTAGGAAAGAACAGAAAGTTGAAATTGAGGACTAAGAAAATGTAATATTTACAGGAAACTCTTAATTTTATGTTTAGTCCACCGAGTGTGGCAGCTATAATGTTTTGGTATTAAGCATAATTATTTTTACATTTAACAAAAAGGCTTGATTAATTGCTGAGTACTTTCATAAGATATTCAAAAATTTAATCATTTCTGTTTGGTGTTTGATCTACAGGCTACACCTGGTATTTGTTCTCGTGAACAACTAGTCTTGATTCCCATGAGAACGAACAAGAAAAGAATGAGGGTCACAATGATATGAAGTGGTTTCCCTTTGCCTTCTACATCAGGCCATTCAACAACAAAGGCATATTGAGGAAAATTCCATTCATACCAATAAAATAATGAGTGGAGAAAATTCCACTCAATGCCAGATTGTTAGAGAGTGATCCCTTCGTAGTCTGTAGCCTGCAAGTGTTGATTAATGATACTTATTAGTAGTATGAGTATGCAGACTACATCTTTAATTTACTGATCAGTCTTGCCCGATTTACATGTTTCGAGATCATTTGTGTATCCGCTTCAAAAGTATTGAGTAAAATTAAAGAAGAAGCTATTCTTTATACAGTAAATAACAGTAAAAACCAATGCCTATGTATACAAGGACTAAGGGTTAGGTAAGGGTATTGGTTAATAGATTTCTCCTTAATTATTGAAAAAAATCTCAAAGAATAATTATATTTTTATAATTAAATATCAAATGGTGCTCTTAAATTACTTTTTTTATTGTATTTATGTATTGTTTTGTCTTAATATTTATATATTTTAACTATATTATAACGTTTAGAAATAAATTTTCTTAATAATTTATTGAAATGGTGAAATTATCAATCACTCATCCTGTCAGTTTATTTAGTGGCTAACATGAGTATTATTAAACCCAATGAGACAGTATTGAGAACTACTAGATAGGTCATTTTATTCTCTGATAGTACCTAGATATGGGTTATTTAATTACTATGTATGTTTGATATGGAAGTCTACACACACACATACATATATACTAGTAATATAGAAATGGAAATGGCTTCCCGTATGAATGTAAAGATCATATTAACATCATTCAATTTCATTCATTACATAAAACAAATATCCAGTAACTTGTAGTGCAATCATTCAGTTGTTATAATTGTGATGTAAAATTGGGCAATTAGGAGGATTTATTTAGCTGTCATCTTCAGTAAATGGATTAAAATAGTAATGGTTTTCCTGCTGAAGAGTTGATGCGGCTGACTATCATATGCATATGTCAATAACATTGAAATGTTTAAGCCCAACGAGAATATGGAATATTTTAAGTTTAGAGACTATCCTTGAATTAATCATATTCTATAGGGAATATTTGTCTGTTTTTTTCTCTGGGGTAGGAAAACAATGGCCTCCTTCCTACAAAGATATTTATACTATGACAGAGTGCTCTCAGAGCATTTCCTCCATGAGTGCCTTCTTCACAAGAATGCTACTAGAACCAAGGATTTTCTGACTCCTAGAGACACCAGATTCCTTCACCCTCCAGCACCTCACAAATATAAAGATTGAATTCCCAGAAACACTGAATAACTCTTTTATTAATGAAAGGTGTTCTTCCTTTGGTCATACTGTTTTTGCATGTGAAGCCTGGAATGCCTTTCTGAGAATAAGGGTGTATTTACATTCCTTCATGGGATCCAATGAATATCGTTTTCTATTAAATAGAAAGTTGTTTGAGCCACCTTAGCATGAATATAAAAGTCCGACACATAGGAGTAAACTAAGCAGATTTCCTATGTGAAGTTTTACAATAGAAAATCTGCCTCATAATAACAGTAGTAGTAAGAAATCTAAACCTATTCACGAGGGACGAATAATTAGGAAATGGCCGCACTAGCTCTCGGCGGAAAGTCCCGAACATAGCCGACCCCACACATAATACAAATGCAAATATCTCGGTTAATATTCAAGATAGAGAATAAATGCATAGAACAATATTTATAGTAAATTTAATTTTCAATAAGATTGGTTCTATATAATATTTTGATCCGATGTATGGTAACGGAGATATTTCGAATTTTCGAAAATCCTCTCCTCCCACCGGTCCGATTTTAGCCGTTAACGAACATGATCTGTCTTTTTGCATAAAACGTTTAAATATCGAGTTTGGTAACGATCAAACAAAAATTGCGTCTGCTAGAGCGTTAACAGACAAATGTATATATATATATATATATATATATAAAATTTTGAACGGACCTCATTTTCGTCATCTCCTGGGTAGGATCGATGGACATTTGAAGAATTTTTTCGAAAATCGTGACGATCTCAATAGCTAATTTCCCTGAAGGGAAATCTGTAAAAAACGAAATAAAAGTATATTAGGAAATACCAGAGAAGTTTTACTTGGCGGTCGGAAGACGGAAGAAATCAAGTTGTGTTCGCGGTTTTTGAAATTAACATGGTTTCCCATGAAGTATAATTATTAGATTTACGTCAACGCCGACTAATCCTAATCATTTCTAGCACATAGCGATAATTTCCTTTCTGTACAGATTCACTTGTTATATACGTAATGTATAAAATGGCAATTATCAACAAAGTTATACTTATTTAAAATAACGACGATATTGACAAAAATAAGTATTGCCTTCCAATTACTACCCCCCCCCCTATCGTCCAGTCAATAAAATTAACACATTGATAATATTTATACTACTAAAACATATACAAAAGATGTGTTAGTTATATTGCTAAATTCTCATGAAACTAAAGTAAATTTATATTTGGTGACAGGATTTCTGACATTTTAAAATCATAAATTATAATATCTCTTTAGGATTGGAAAGTACATTCTAAACACAATTGGTTCTTCACGTTTAAAAAAAAAATAACATAAAAATTCAATATTAACGAAGATATAATAAGTTTTGTCTTTTAAGTAAACCCCCACTCTTGTTTGTGACAGTGAAGTTAAAAATAGCCCTCGTTGGCAATATTGTTAGGTTTATTACAAAAGTAACAAACGTTGATTATTAAGAGATTTCTGGATTGTTAAATTAAACACACAAATTTTGGCGTTTTTTTCACTGCAGAATTTATTTAATGATGCACTACACACTTGGCAAATTCCTTAATACGCGATTAACCCTGTGTAATTTTTCAAGTACGCAGTTTTCTCAACATATTCATATACGAAAAAAAGTCCGTCACGCAGGGGCTGCGTAAACTAAGCAGATTTCCCACATGACGTTTTCCAGTAGATAAATCTGTCCAATAACACCTGTAGTAGTAAGGTATCTCTAAACCTATTCAAGAGGGACGAATAGTTATGGAAACGGCCGCCAGAGCTCTCGGCGGAAATTCCCGAACATAGCCGACTCCTGCCGACGACACACAGAATACAAATGCAAATATCTCGGTTAATATTCAAGATACAGAATAAATGTATAGAACAATATTTATAGTAAATTTAATTTGCAATAAGATTGATTTTATACAATTTTTCGATTCGACGCATAATAACGGAGATATTGTGAATTTTCAAAAATCCCCCCCTCCCACTGGTCCGATTTCAGCCATTAACGAACTTGATCTTCCTTTTTACATAAAACGATTAAATTCCGAGTTTGGTAACGATCAAACAAAAATTGCGACCGCTAGAGCGTTAACAGACAAATATATATATATATATATATATATATATATATAATTTTGAACGGACCTCATTTTCGTCATCTCCTGGGTAGGATCGATGGACATTTGAGGAAAATTTTCGAAACTCGCGTCATAAGTACGACCTCAATAGCAGATTTGATTTCCCTTAAGGGAAATCTGCTAAAAATTGCAACTCTGTCAAAGCACTCTCTTGAAAATCAATTGTTTTTGACATCCAGAAATCACCATAGCAATTCGGAATTCGACGTAAATGTAAATAACGTTTTATTGTGGAATCGTTATTCTAAAAACAATGTTCTCTACATTTGTTGATTAAACGAATATTAATTACGTCGAAGTAAACCTTCACTCCTAGTTGAAAATTCTAATTCTTGTGTAGTCTGTTGCACCTGGGATTGTTGACTCAAATACAAAACTACATAAAAATCTGTGACGATTTTGACTGATTTAGTAACAAACGAGTGAACAGGCAGACAAGATTTTCAATTTTGATGTCATTGTTCTTTGAATAGCCTGAAACTTGAAAATAAAAAGTACCCCCTCTGAATTTAAATAGGAAATCAGGCAAACCTAGATAAATACAAATAAATAACTGGGTTTGCTATTGTGATGTTTTGAAGCATCGTACCAAAGAGGTAGAATGAAAGCATGTGAACGAGTACATTAGTAGCTCTAAGCTTTCATGATAATTTGAAGTTGAAGTTTTGCCTATTTAGTGTATTATTAATCTTTTAGTCTAAAATTGAATTATAATATTACAGCCCAATAATTGTGAATTGTTATAGTCTGTTTGATGTAAAACCCGTTAATAAATGGATTTTATTATTTTTTAAAAAACCTTGATGTATAAATGACTGAATTTGCCATATAACTTATTTCAAAGAATGTTTCGCTCCACATCTGCTTTGAAGTTGTTAAGTATTTGCTTAACTAAATATGTTTCCACTCCTCAATTAGTTTTAGTTGAAAGAAACATTTTACAGCTCAATAATGATTCTATGGTTAAGTTCTTCCCGGTTAGAAATTATGCTAAAGGAAAGAATAAAGCCAAAGAAGATAAAGGTAAGCAGTTGGCAACAGGATATGAAAGATAACTTTGCAGATAGCGAGAGAATAATGTTTTGATGCATGGTTTAGTAGACTTCGAATGGTATTTGTTCTATCAACCATCCAATTGGAAGATGCAATATATTCACAAAATACAAGTGAAAGAATCATCTCATTTTGACTGATTACAAATTTTACTTTTAGAACCAGCTGTGGGCAACTTTTCTCTCAAATCACTACAATAAACTATAAGTAATATGAACTCAAGAAAGACGTATTACCAGTACTTTAAACTTTTTCCACTTGCCAATTGTATGGCTCCATTACTTTGGAGCAGGGTCAGTATTCATAAGTTATTGTTTACTGTAACTGATTTAAACATAACAGCATTAATAACCTACAGTGTTTTGAACTAGATTTTTGTATTCTTTCTCATCTTAATGCCTTAGTGGCCTTTCTTTTATTGCATTTGTAACCCAGAATTAAAATAAGCAGTATGAATAATAGTAGGCTTGATACTTTTTCCACATTTCTTTTTTATTTAGTATTGAAGTCAATAAGTTTTCATTACTTAGAATCATTTAATTTTGATATCCTTTACTCTTATTACTATCAAACTTTGTCAATTAATATTTAATTTACATACTTATATAATTGTACAACAATCTAATTGCTTGATCTGTTTCATTCAAAATAAAAATTAATTAAAATTAGGAAAACATTTGGAAGTAAAATAGGATACCATAGGATAGGTAAAATAGGATACCATTTAGCAGGATTGATATTTCAATTTATATCAGGAAATTCTAAAATTAGATTAGATACTTAGTCTAAGCAGTGGCATGTGTCTATTTTTAAAAATTATGTATTTTATGTAAATGGCACGAAGGAACGAAATTGGGATGGATTTCTTAAAAAGGATATTATTTAATGAGTTCATCACGAAATAAATTCCTATTGCCCAGGCGGGAATCGAACTCGCCACTCTAGGTTTACCATGTGAGATTAAAGGCAACGCTTTAACTTGCATGGCTAACCTGAGCCCCAAAGGCTATTGTTTATGTGAGATTACATTTAAAATTATTTCATATTATATCTTTTCTCTATCCCAATGCAACATATCAAAAACATTCATAGACAAAAATACATAGATCTAAAAAAAAAATATAATAAACAAAAAAGGTCCAGTACACTTATTTATCTCTTATTAACAGGAATAAATTTGTCACTTTTTATTTTCACCCTACTCTTAACTCCTCCCTTCCTCTCCCTTAATTAATTTTAATGAAAAGAGGAGGCGCACAACTAGTTGTTACAACAGTCGTAAATATAAGATGTCAAATGTTTTTGGTTTTTGCAAGGTATATAAATACATATTTATAGGCGCAAAAAGTAGTTGAATTAAAATCTGGAAACCAAAGTTTTCTGTGATTAAATTACATCCTTTATTTCATAAAAAAAAGGTAAAATGATAGGTCTCATCTATTGTAAAGGGTTAAAATTTCTAGAATGAGACCATCCATAATGTTGAATATATTAAAAAATATTACATTTTTAAAACAACCATTTTTTCTGGATCTTATATTTTTGTTTGCTAGTAGGTAATTTTAAGAGCTAATTAATATTTTTTCGTTCTTCAGGTAAAGTAAGAAAGAAACATGTAGAAGTGAATGAATCTTTTCTGGCTGAAGCTGTAGATGTTGAAAAATTAAAGACTGAATTTCAAAGGCCGCTTGACTCCATGAAAGAAGTGTTTATTTCTCAAATTTCATTGAGATCAAGCACAGGTATAACAAATATTTTTACCATAGATTTAAGCTGTTCTTGTTGTTTTACAAATTTTATCATGAATACAACTTTGATAGCTGAATTTCATAAATGAAATATTATAATTATAGGGAAAATAGTAGGTTGAAATATATATTAATCAAATGCACAATTGATTTTCTTCATCAGTTTCATTCTCCATTTTACGAGGAAAATTTCAATTTTTAATCCACAGGCATTAACACTTAACCACTATTAGTATCATGTATGATGAACTAGTCTTAATCTTGTTATCGTTTGCCCTCTGAAAAAGTAAAATGTTATCTGCAACTAATTGATCCCTAGAAATTTAAATGGAATTTCTTCTTCTACTTGTGATCATGGCAAACAGATATAGCTCTGAAGATGGTGTTATGAACCACTAAAAGCTGCTAAGCATTTGTAATAAAATTCTCTTTAATCCTCCCATTAATTGTTCTTCATTTACAGCAATAACCATCTATTATGAATAAAATGTCCCAACAAACATAATATGTATATACCCCAATAATGATCTAAAAAAAAATAATAAAAATTCTCTTGTATTTTAGGTTCAATTGAAAATTTGCCTGTAAAATTTGAAGGGAAGACGTTTACATTGATTGAATTGGGCCATATTATAAGAAAAAACCCTAAAACTATTATAATCAATATGAATTCTTTTCCTCAATCCATTCCATCAGTACTTCAAGCTATTGCTAAGTCTGGAATGAATTTAAATCCACAACAAGATGGGACTACTATATTTATTCCTGTGCCAAGGTATGTTTCATAAATATTTATTGCAATTTTTAACATTTGTATTACAGAAAAATATGTGGAATAAGTAATGGCTGTATATTATCCTTTTGCTAACATAAACTAAAAAAGTAGCTTAAGCATTTAATTGAATTATATTTTTACTTTAAGCAATGTGAAGCAATAATGAATGACTAACAATATTTATTACCATGATTATTAGTCTTTACTTTGAAAGCCAGCTATAGCACCTCTCAAATTTTCTAGTAGACTACTGGAGTAATGAGGTTTGATAATTTAGATGTTGATAGGGATTTTTTTTTCGTCATTAGTTTTACTTAAGTTGGTAGCATTCTTCAGGGAGTTGGCGATTATTGTGATTTCATATCATTCAATGGTACATGTCATAATTTTGTTTTCTCTCTTGCCTCCCCTTTTACGAGTCCAAGTCATTCCCTGTATACCAACTCCAAAGGGAAGTAGTTTTCACTGTACATTCCTTACACTTTTCCTTCCAGGACTCCTGTCCTTGGCCAGTTTCCACCACTCTTGTTCTTAGTTCTACCATTCTAGTATACTGCTGTTACAACTGTTTCTCTATATCAAGGCCATGTGTGCAACAATCATGAGGTACTGCTTTCATGTTTGTACACCCCATTTGCTCATTAATGACTACTTTGATTTTTGGTTTATAAAGGTCTTCAAAAAACTACATGGTGGTAACCTTACATTTATTGTTATGTGTCATCTCTGCTATTGATCACAGAATTAATTTCATTGAGTCTAAACCATGCCCTATCGTCTTTTATTAGCAGACTTCCCTTAAGGAAAATAAGCAATTGAGGTTGTACTCATGACACGAATTTTGAAAAAATTCCTCAAATGTCCATGAATCTAACCAAGGAGATGGAAAAAATGAGGTCTGTTCAAAACTGCATGTGTGTGTGTGTGTGTGTTTGTATATGTATATATATATATATATATATATATATATATATATATATATATTGTCTGTTAAAGCTCTAGCGGTCACAGTTTTTATTTGATTGTTGCCAAACTCGATATTTAAACGTTTTAGTTTTATGTAAACCTAGATCTTGAAAGATCAAGTTTGTTAACGGCTGAAATCTGACCAATGGGTGGGTGGGTTTACAGGGGGAATTTTGAAATATCTTAATGTCTCCGTTATTATGTGTCTGATCAAAATATTGTATAGGACCAATCTTATTATAAATGTTGTTATGTATGTTTTTTTACTATGTTGATTATTGACAGAGATATTCACATTTTTCAGTTTTCGTCCTTCAGTAAACTCCCTTTCCTACTAATGTCATATTAACAATAAGCTGTTGTATCATGAACAACTTTATTTGAAGCCTGAATACCAAATATTACTCTCATTGAACATTTAATTTTTGAGATACATGCAAATACTTGATGCACATGGAAAATGTGCTTAGTTAATGCAGCCCCTGTGTGATGGACTTTTTTAGCTTTTCATGAAAGTGTGTATTGAACTTCAACCCTACTCCTCAATCTTTCTTACTTAGATGTCTCATGTGGCCCTACGCTTATTTTCCCAATTAACATTGGACAGTTAATGAATGAAAATGTGTTCCAAATTTAATTCAAATTAAGTTAACTTTTTCTTCATTCTTTAAAAACTAGAAAACTAATTTTAAAACATGAACAATTTCAATCATCCATTAAAGTCCTGAAGATAGATTGAAAATTATTGCTATTGACAGATTGAAAATTATTGCTATTGACAGATTGAAAACTATTGCTATTGACAGATTGAAAACTATTGCTATTGACAGATTGAAAATTATTGCTATTGACAGATTGAAAATTATTGCTATTGACGTATAACAAAAGTATCAGCATCACTGGCTTATTTATTTCAACTAAAAAATTGTTTATTCCAAGTTATCTCGTGTTAAATTATTTCAGGCAATCTCAGTTTTATTTTTCAACCACTGACATTTTTTTAAAGAAATTAATAAGTTTCTCATAAATAAAAGACTATTATTTCACTATTTATTGAGTCAGTGCTAATTGTCTTCTTCATTTTAGGTATAACTTCATTTGGAACATTTAAACTTATTAATATTTTGTTTTGGAGGAAGATGGTCCTCTCTTTATTCTTTCTTGATATAAATTTCAAACAAAACACAAGGGGTAAGGGCATCATATTTTCTCAGTTATAGCAGAACAAAATATATTTCTAGTTATTTGTTAATTCTCTTCCATTATTAAAAAAAAAATTATTCTTTTTAAATAAATTAGTTGTATTTTATAATTTTTCACTTTCTTTGCTTAATAATTTTCTACAGTAGCAAAGAAAGTTTTAATTATCATTGTAAGTAATAGTCTACTACTTGATTACTCTCATAAATCTTCCTCCATGAGCCCTTATGACCTGTTTGTTTGTTTATTATTATTTAATTTATAATATTATGATCTATATACACTCCTGGTCAAAAGTATCGCAACACCTAAGAATTTCTGGTATTTAAAATAAAACGGAGAGTGTCTCTCCTAATTCCATTGAAGGGTATGATAAGAATTAGGATTATCTAAATCTTATGAAAGGATTAAGGATATAAGAAGGCCTTTGTTAGTGATGTTCCACACATTTCATTCAGTGCTTTCATGCATTTCATTGTTTGACAGTGGGTATGGTCATATTGTGAATAATTTTGGCCTAGTGTATCCAGACATGAAAATGAAAAGACCTTTTTTTCTCTGTTTAGAGGAATCCATTCGTATTGTCACTTTAGCTGGTGAGGATCTTTCTGTACATCAGATCGCGTTACGTATAAATTTCGACTATTCTACAGTCTCCAGATGCATCAAACAGCACAGGGAGACTGGAAGGCCAACTAGAGAACGACCAAGAGCCACCAGCGTCATTGATGACTGCTTTCCGAGGGTTCCAGCATTCCGGAGACTTATGCCTACCAAGGAAAACTGTTTGGAGGAGGCTTAATGAAGTTGCCCTTACCTTGAGAAGGCCTTGGCCCATGGCTCAGCAGGCAACATCGTGTAGAGAGGCTTGCATTTGCAAGAATACATGTGAATTTGACCACGGATGATTGGAAGCACATAATATTCTCTGACGAAATGAGTCTCTCCATAGTCGAGACGGTTGAGGCAGAGTCTGGAGAAGGGCTCAGGAATGGTTCAGCCAATGCTGCGTCTGTACACATGTGCCTTATGGAGGATGTTCTTTAATGTTTCGGGGATGCATCTCCTGGGGAGCTTGTACAGAGCTAGTCATGGTGCGTGGTGGGGCTCTGATGGGCCCCATGTATGTGGAGGAAATCATTCATGAACAAGTCATGGCTTTCATCCATTTCTTAGGCCCAGACACACTGTTTGTGCACGACAATACTAGGCCTCACACTGCGATCTGCATCACAGACTACCTCAATTATGCTGAAATCGAAAGACTTCAATGACCTGTCAAAGCCCTGGTTTAAATTGTGTAGAGCACCTGTGGGACACACAAACGTGAAGGGTTAGAGCCCGAAATTCTGCAGCCACGACATTGGCAGGGCTGGAAACAGTAGTTTTGGATGAATGGGAGAAAATTCCACAGGAAGCAATTCAAGGCCTCATTAGAAGCATGCCAAGGTGCATCAAAGCTGTAATCAGTGCTAGAGGAGGAAACACAGGGTATTAAGAACATTCTGCATACACTCCAAGGTTTATTTACTTCAATAGTTTTAATTTGATTTAAGTGGGTACTTAGTTTTTGTTTATTATTTTGTGGAAAATACTTTTTTATTACCATAATTTAATTAATAAACCTTGTTTTCTTCTTCTATCTTATTTTTAAAATTGGCCCAAATCCCTAGAAACCTAATTCTTGAATTAAATTAAGAATATGCAGGCATTGAGATACACTTGACTGGGAGTGTATTTTCTATACGAGTTGTCTCAGCCTGTATCAAATGGTACAAAATAAGATATGTAATTTAATGTTTTAAAAAATGATTAATGTACCAATTAATATATAATAATAATTAATGCAATAACTTTTTAAAATAGTTTTCTTTAATTCTAACTGTATATTATATATATATATATATATATATATATATATCTGTTAATATTCTAGTGTTCGCAATTTTTGTTTGATTGTTACCAAGCTCGATATTTAAATTTGGTTTGGGGGGTTTAGACGGGCGGAATTTCAAAACTTCTTAATATTTACGTTATTATGTGTCAGATCAAAAAATTGTATAGAACCAATCGTATTGCAAATTTAATGTTTTATATATGTTATTAATGCATGTTTTTTTCACTATCTTGATTATTAGCCGAGGTATTTGCATTTTTTTAGGTTTCGGCCTGCAGTAAATCTCCACTCCTACTCATGTCAAATTAATAATATGTTATACTATGAAACACTTTATTTGAAGCCTAAGTACCAAATATTATTCTCATTGAACCTTTACATTTTCAGATAAATGCAAATATGTGACGCACGTGGGAAATCTACTTAGCATGGTTTTTCTATCTTCAATATTAACCGAGACTCCCTCCTCCTACTCATGTCATATTAATAATAAGCTGTTATATGATGGACTACTTTTTCAAAGCTTAAATACTAAATATTGTTTTCATTAAATTTTTACTGTGTGAGATACCTGCAACAATTTTTGGTATGATGTAATCATATAAGATTTTACGTTCTAAACTATGTGATTTTTATTTGCCCCACACTAATCGATATTTAACCATTTCTTGGAAAACTAAAGACTGTATTAGGTAACGGCTGAAATATCCCTTGGGGGAGATTAGGAGGGAGGAAAACTGAAAATTCTTAATATCTGAGTTATGAATCTCATCAGAAAATTTTATACAACCTCTCTTATTTCCTAATAAGTGTTGTTTTATGCATTTTTATTTCCATTTTGAGTAATCAGTGGTAGTAAAAACCCACTCCTTCTCATGCAATCACTCTTAGTGAGTCATTGTACACATAATATCAAGCTGGTATTTTGATTCCTGTTTACATAGGCTTCTTATTATGGGAGAAATAGAGAATAAATGGTGTGTTGAGATTGTCAGGGATGGTGGGAAATCTGCATAGTTTATGTAGCTTCTGCATGATCAACTTTATAATTAGGACATAAAGTCATCAATATATTCCGATTGTAAATGTTCCCCTTTCAAGGTGATATATTCCACATTAAATATTAATGAAGTTTGTGAACATTCCATACATTGTAAAAAAACATAGTATTTTTAAATAGAAGGTGGAGGGGCACAAGACATAGACTAGAGTTATTGCATCCCTGGAATCTACAGACCTATTTTCATCATCTTTAAGAAGTGACATTGGTTGACATTTGAAGAAAGTTTTGAATAATTATGTAATAAGTACAACTTCAATAACTGATTTAACTTGAGGGGAAATCTGTTAACAAGACAATTGAGTGTATGACCATCTGGTATTAGAAGATAGTTTTTACTCTTCGTTTATTTTGTTGATTATAATCATGTTTCCTTTACAGGGTTACTCGAGAACATCGAGAAGCTCTTGCAAAGAAAGCAAAAACCCACTATATTAAGTGTCGAGATAACATCCGCGATACTCAGAATAAATTCTTAAAAGATTTAAAAAAGAAAGAAAAGGAAGGCTTGTCAGAAGACAGTACGCATCTCATGTCCGAACAGGTAAATTGAGTGAACTATTTAAGAACTGGTTGTTTTATATTTAGTGTAATAGAAAACTTGTGATGATTACTCAAATTGGCTCTCTGAAAGATAACAGAAATGATTTGTGTGATAAATATTTTTTTCTAGAGAATTTTTCCATTTTCTGGTAAACCAATTTAATGTTTAATTATGAAGGTCCATTGTTAAAAGTGTTAAGTTTTAATTAAAGAATTTACTAGAAAACAGTTTTGAGATTAAAACAATTTTATAGTGTAATCCATAATTTTACCACTAAACTTATTAATCTCTATTCTGCTGTTTTAGAAATGTCACTATTAATACATGATATTTTATAAAATATGTTTTCCAGATAAAACAGATAGCAGATCAACAAATTGAAAAAGCAGAAAGGCTATTAGAACTTAAAGAAAATGAACTTCTAGGAGAAAGCTAATACCTGTATAAAAGTAGTGCCAACTCTGGATATCAATTCCTTTGTGTTATTAACTGTACAAATGTTTGCAATTGTTAAAATATATATAGTTTTTTACAAATATGCAATTATTTGGGTTTTCCTGGACCTTATGCTATACTTTTTTTTTTTTTTTTTTTTGCTAATATACATTATATTTTCAATTGAATATTGAAAATTAAATTTAGAAATCTCCAAATCTAAATTCAGAATTTTTTAAACCAATTAAATATTATGTTGGAAGTATAATATTTTAGTCCTTCAACGAAAAATGGTGTAAATAATCTACCTAACTAAAAAAACATTTAATGAATTACTGAGCAAATCAAGAGCAAAAGTGAATCGACGTCTATTACTGTTGTCTGAGAAAGAAATGTAATTTTTTAGTGATTTTAATTACTAGAAACTGCTAATAGCAGATTTTGTTAGTTTGTTACCAAACTCAGTATTTAAACAATCTATTTAAAAGTAAAGACCCACTGAAACTGTACAAGGGGAGGAATGAAAAATTCAAAATATCTTTCTTGCTATTAGTTGCCTTGAAAAATTGTGTTGAACCAAAGTTGTGAATTATATGTTGCTTTATATACTTTTTCCCAATCTCGAATATTAACCAATATTTGCATTTCTTTGTTTTCAGTCTTCAGTAAACCTCTAATCCTGCTCATCTCATATTGACAATAAAGTGATATAACAGGAAAAGTCTTATTCCTGGTTTAATATGAAATATGGTTTTCATCAAGTCTTTATTTAGTGAGATAACGCAAAAATGTTTAATGTTATTATTATTATTATTTATTAACGTCCACTTTTTGCAACTTAGGCTAATCGGGACGGGTTGTCTACAGGTTACCACCCTTTTCTAACCAGGGTGGGATTTAAGGACGTTATTTAATGAATTTCGTCACTAAATAATTTCCTTTGCCCAGGCAAGAATCGAACTCGCCACTCTAGGTTTACCATGAGATAAAGGTCAATGCTTTAACTCGCATGGCTAACCTGAGCCCAAAAAAAATGTTTAATGTGAAATCATTATAATATAAGATTATATTTTCTAAAGAGCTCAATATTTACTTGAAAGCTAAGATTTGGCAATACTTATATTTAATGCTCTAGTGGTCCCAACTTTTGTTTGATTATTAGCAAACTGGGAATTTCCATGTTTTTTTTTTGTAAAATTAAAGATCATGTTTATTAAGGGTTAAAATCAGACCAGTGAAGAGGGGAGGGATGGTGGAGAACATTAGAAAAATTGAATATTATCAATCATGGTGCAAATTTAACTTCCTATAGGTGTTCTATATATTATTGTGTTTGTTATAAAATTAGTAATAAACGTTGTTGATTAGTTCTTTTGGATTGCAAAATTAAACACACACAAGCTTCAGAGTTTTTATCATTGTACAATTTATTCATCAATGCACTACACACTTGGTTAATTATTCTTAACTTCTACTCAGAGTATGCACTGATAGCTTCAGTGTTCCTGTTATTACACAGTCCAATAACTCAATTCAGGGTCACTTAAGTTCACAAAAACAGGACACTGCACTGTCCTTTACTTAAACACGGCACTATACTGTTCTTTACAGAATCACGGCACAAGACTGTTCTTCACATAAAACACTTGACTAACACCACTGTTCACTAAAGCTGCACTGAGCGTACAAGAGCTCGAACCTCTTATTGGCTTCTTTGATCTCCGTCATACTTTCCAAATACGTGACTATCTCTGTTCAATCTTTCATGTACGTAGATTTCGTAATAATGCTGTCCACTTAAGCCTTTTCATCCCGAATAGGCTCAATATCGCCATTGACATACTTGGCTAGTCGCTCTAGTTGAACCACTTTCATATTAGGCCTTGGATTGTGGTATCTCTATATCCTGTAGACCAGGTCATTCAATCTCTTGATCGTCTTGTAAGGTCCCTCCCCGTGCGTTTGCAATTTACGGGATTGTAGCGGCGACTCACGTACTCGTGAGTCGTTCGCTAAACGAGGTAACCTCGCGGTATAAAAAATACCAGATGGTTTTAAAAATATGTTCAGTCAGTAAAAAAGTTTTAACCGGATTGCGAGTGTAAAGTTAGAAGTGCGAAAGAAAATATCTGGTGTCTCGCGCTAGCTGGAACTTCATTATATTGAGTATACTGAGACTGTGTTGTGTCCGTCGAAAATGTGCGAAGGGTAAATACTCTAAATAGACTTGTTTTGTGTAATTATTACATCCTCATGATGAAGAGGTTATTTTGTGATTGTTCTTAATATACAAGTTGAAAAGCGAACATAACTATTTATTCACCCCACTCAGTCCACTAAATTGGTGATCCCGACGCGATCTCTACGCCCCGACGTGATCTCTACGCTTCGACGTGATCTCCATGCTGCGTGAGTTATACATTTTTTTCATCATGTACAATCCAGATTTCTTTGACATTTTTACAGTGGACGGGGAAACTTCACACAAGTTAGACCCAGTACAGATACCACAGCAAGTCAAAGCTACTTCTGCTGCAACAATTAAATCTCAGCTCCCGGCTTTTCGTAAATACGACCCGGACATTTTTTTCCTACAATGCGAAGCTGTTTTCGCTCTTTATGACATCCGCAATTCAATTAAACGATTCAGGTTCGTTGTATCGCAACTGGATAGGGAAGCTGTCCGAGATGTAATAGACTTCGTTAGGACTCCTCCAGCAGAAAAAGCTTATGAGATTCTCAAAGACAGGTTAATTGGCAGTTTCGGCGAATCTGATAACGTCCGTATCAGGAAGTTATTAGAAGACCAGCGCCTGGGAGACCACATTTTTTGCGTGACCTCCAACATTTCGGAGGCACCATGGTTTCTGACGACCTCCTTAAGCCTATCTGGCTGAGAGGGCTGCCCGACCGGATGCAGGCCGCACAAGTGGCCATGGAGCTAGAAGACCTGACTAAACTTAGCATTATCGCCGATCGCATCTCGGAAATTTATGAACCGAGAGTCTGTGAGGTAGCAGCTGTTAAGACAGATTACAATGCCTCTGATAGCAACGAAAGGTTGCTAGACGCGATAGAAAAGCTGTCTGAAAGAATTGCCGCATTGGAGATGCGAGGAAGACCACATGCTGCGACAAGAGCAATGACCACCGAACCTAGTACCAGGAGTAGAAGCAAAGAACGCCACTTGTGCTTTTACCATGAAAGATTCCGAGCTAAGGCAACGAAGTGTCAACAGCCTTGCGATTGGAAGTTATCCAACTCTAAGAAACCGGAACAGGGAAACTAGAAGTAGCGACGGCAGTGGCGGAACCCGTTGCTACAAACTCTCACCGCCGATTATTTGTAGTCGATCGCCAGTCCTTAATCCGATACCTCGTAGACACCGGAGCTGCACTGTCAGTGTTACCAACGAAGAAGGGAAATAAGACTCAACTTCGCCTTATATGCAGTCAATGGGACCGCAATTCCAACGTATGGGGACCAGCTCGTCACTTTGGCCCTGAGGCGGAAGTTGACTTGGCGTTTCATCCAAGCGGATGTAGGACACCCTATAATTTGGGCAGACCTTCTTTATCACTACCAAATAATAGTTGATCTAGTGAGCAATGAGCTGATCGATAAAATTACAGGTTTGACGTCAAAAGGAAGACCAGCAAACTTCGCGGTGTCTGCCATTTATTCCGTTCCCAGCGGTAAATGGTACACCGAGCTGCTAAATAAATACAGCTCCATCACTCGTACTTGCTGCAGGACGACAAGGACTCTATCTCCAGTTCACCAGACATTGCACCACCTACCGCGCCAATTTCTAATGACTCTGCCGCAGAAGAGCACTCTACAGACGAGCAACAAAACCCTCTGGGCCGAATGATTCGTCCTCCTGTTCGCTTCCGCGACTGAGTCATTGGGAGGAGGTGATGTAGCGGCGACTCACGTACTCGTGAGTCGTTCGCTAAACGAGGTAACCTCCTTTTTAAAAATATGTTCAGTCAGTATAGTTGTGGGTTAAATAGTAGAATCATTTGTCCTTCAGTAAATCCCTCCGTATTTGCTGCTCGATCATACCTGACTTTCATCTTATCACTTGCCATTATTATACTGTTGCGGACAAACTCATAGAGCTCATGCAGGTCTTCTTGTGCCTGGGGAGTATTTCCATTGTCTTCGCAGGACAGTGCGGGTTTGGCCCCAAATTCCAAATCCACTGGGAGTCTTAGTTCTGCTCCAAATAGGATTTTCGGTGGTGTACGGGAGGTGGAATCATGGACGGCTGACCGGTATGCCAGTAGAAATTTTGGTATATGCATATCCCAATCCCTTTGGTGTGTACTAAACACTTTTCTGAGATTTTTCTCCAGTGTTCGATTAAATCTTTCAACCATGCCATCAGACTGTGGATGAAGCGGTGTCGTTCTTGTTTTGTTAATTAATTTTAATTTAATTATTTATAAACGTCCACTTTTTACAACCAAGGCTAATGTTGATGCCGTATAATTCACACATTTCCTTGAATGTGGCCGATTCGAAATTTCGTCAATGGTCAAAATGGAGTTCTATGGGAACCCCGTATCGGCACCCCCAATTATTTACAAACGCATCCACAACCGTTTTGGACTCCTGGTTTGGAATGGCATACACTTCGGGCCGTTTGCTGAAATAATTCATTACAACTAGGACATACCGGTTTCCAGCCTCACTGACAGGGAATGGACCAGCAACATCGATGGCTATTTGCTTGAAATGAAAGGAGCACCTGCGTTGTACTGCTGAAGCTTGCCACGACTTCTTCTCGTTGGACCCTGTTGGCTGCAATGCACTGTTCGCAATTGGCTATCCAATCGGTTACAGATTGCTGACATCCCATCCAGTAAAATTGTTGTTTTATCTTTTCCAGGGTTTTTGTAATGCCCAGATGGCTGCCGCTGGGACCATTACGGAACTCCATTACCTCATTTACCTTGGAAGTTGGGTGGACAATTAGGTCGGTTGAGGTTTAGCCATTTTGCCCTCTGCCAGTTTTAGGCTATTCCAGTGGGCCCAGTATGATTTCGCATATGAGCTTTCAGCTGATGCCTCATTACTGGTCGGACTTCTGTTGCCCTCCTTAGCCGATATAATCTTCCAAAATAGGGTCATCTTTCTGTGCCTTCCACCAGTCCTCACCTAAGCCAATATGGATAAGTCGCAATATGGGTCAGTCACGCTTTCCTCTTTCTTGGCTCTGCAGACGTTCAATCCATCGTGCAAGCTGCCCTTCTGGGTTCTTGAACTGCAGCAACCAACGTAGTGCGGAGTATACAAGTATTTATGGTAATGTTTAACGCACTCCAACACTGCCACAAGCTCCCTTCTTTCTTATTTCTTTCGGGCTTGGAGAGTACCCTGCTGTAGTGGCCAATGACTCTTTCTGTCCCATCAACCACCTGAGAAAGCCCTCTTCCTATTCCATAGCCATTCGCATCCGTGTCAACTATGAATTTCTGTCTAGCTATTGGATAGGCAAGGACTGGTGCCGTACACAAAAGTTCCTTCAGCCTCTGGAACGCGTCTTCAGCTGCCTCACTCCAGTGGTATGGTCGCGACTTTTTGGTTGGCTCATGCAAGCTGGGAGATACCTAAGCAAAGTTTGGCACGAATCTCTGGTAGGATGTGCAAAACCCCAGGAAACTACGCAGCTCATGAAGATTTCGTGGTCGAGGCCAGTCCTTTACTGCCCGTATTTTAGCAGATTTCCCTTAAGGCCTATTGAGCTATTGAGGTCGTACTCATGACGCGATTTTCGAAAAATTTCTTCAAAAGTCCATCGATCCTACCCAGGAGATGACGAAAATGAGGTCCGTTCAAAACTATATATATATATATATATATATATATATATATATATATATATATATATATATATATAGTTTTAACACTCTAGCGGTCGCAATTTTTGTTTAATCGTCACCAAACTCGGTATTTAATCGTTTTATGTATAAAGGAAGATCAAGTTCGTTAACGGCTGAAATTGGATAAGTGGAAGGGGGGGTTTAGAGGGGGAATTTTCAAAAATTCGAAATATCTCCGTTATTATGCATCGGATCGAAAAATTGTATAGAACCAATCTTATTGCAAATTAAATTTACTATAAATATTGTTATATACATTTATTCTCTATCTTGAATATTAACCGAGATATTTGCATTTGTATTAAGGCTGTGGTCGGGTATTGTTCGGATTAGTTCGGCAGTTTTCGTAATTTCTCGGCTCAGGTGGAAGCTTCTTCTAACCTTACCTGTCATTACTAACCTTAACTTAGCTTTGTTGATGTATTACTTTGTGTTACTTTGTTACTTTGTGTGATTTATGCAAATACGGTCTGTTCATCCGCCCCCCCCTTCTTTAGTTCTTGTACTACTAAAATTTGAGTTATTAAAATATAAATTATTTTTACAATTCAGAAGCCGTTTCAGTTGGGATTTTATTAAAATTAACTGAAAGATTTCTTATTACCGTTTGTATTTACTCATGGTGGGCTTGTATTACCAGTATGCAGATTTCTCTATTGTAAAACTTTACATGGGAAATCTGCTTAGTTTACGCAGCCCCAGCGTGACGGACTTTTATCATTAGCCGATGCCCCAAGTTCTTGATCAGTTAGCCATAGTTACAAGAAGTGGACGTTAATAAATAATTAATATTTTTTTAAAATAAAATGATAATTTCCAAAACATATGATGATAAAGTATTTATTTTTCGGAACAACGGCCAATTATTTTATAAATAATTCTGAAATTAGTTAAATGGGGAAAGAAGAAGTTACGGGTCCTGTGACCGGTGATGTGCCAGCAAAAGGTTATTGGCAGTCACCTCAACAAATCTATGACGCTTTAAGGACAAATTGGTCCAAATACGAAAGGGAAAAATTCGATTTGGAGGTAAATACTTAAAAGCTTAAGATCACATTTTAACTTCAACAATGAAATGTAAAGAATTCACATATAATTAATTGGTGATTCTCTTGCATTTTAATAGGCATTTAAAATAGAACAACCTTTATCTTATTTCAACAAAAAAGGTAGTAAAGATGAGAAAAGTGAATACGACAGAATGTTCCACTGCGTTGAAGCATTTGATCCTAAGAAAAAGAGAGAGGATAGGCAAAATATAGACATCGTTAGAAATAAAATCTTTAAAGAGGTCAGTGGCTTATCATAACCTTAAATGACAATTTTTTAACATACTTCACAATAAATTGGATTTAAGGGAGTCGCTAGAAAACTAATTATAAATAGATAAATCAGAGTTATCTTATGAAACTAAGGTTGATCAGGACGGGTTATCTACATGTTACCACACTATTCTAATTAGGGTTGTGCGAGAAGGGTGTTTATGTAGTAATACAGTAACTAAATAAATGCCCATGCGCAACCGACTCAAATATATATTTTAAGTGAACAAAGACCAACGACCTAGCACTCTCGTGGTTAAACACTGTTGATAACAGAAATAAGTCAGTCACGCAGGGGCTGCTTAAACTAAGCAGATTTCCCACTTTCTGGTATAATACACTTTTGATCTCATCTCAGCACATATTCTCTTTTTCTATGTAGAAAACTAATGAGAAGAAGGGTCGTGGGCTACTGAAGGCTGAAAACAAGACAGTAAGAATAACTCGCTTAATACTTGATTTACAAAAAAATGCATAGAGCAGCAACTTTTGAACATCTGTAGTTTAACAAGATTGGATCAATAACACTTTTTTTCGGGGCTCAGTTTAGCCCTGTGAGTTAAAGCGTTGGCTTTAATCTCAAATGGTAAACCTAGAGTGGCGAGTTCGATTCTCGCCTGGGCAAATAGGTATTTATTTATCGACGAAATTCATTAAATAAAATCCTTAGACCCACCCTGGCTAGAAATGGGTGGTAACCTTTAGATAACCCGTCCCAATTATCCTTAGTTGCATAAAGTGGACGTTAATTAATAAATAAATAAATATAGCACTTTTCGATCCTATTCATTATAATGGATATGAATTTTCTAACCCCCCCCCCTCTAAACCCCCACTATTCCAGGTCCGATTTCAGCCAATAACAAATATGATCTATAGTATTGTCTGAAACGGTTATATACTAAGTATGGTATAGATTAAATAAACATTTACGAGTTAAGAACGAAAAATCATAAATGTCGTCATCACACTACATACATCAACACCATACAATTATGCATATATATCTCACGATATAAGTTCAATGAAAACAATAATTACTATTTAAACTTAGAAAAAATTTGGTTTACGATTTAAAAGCTTATTGTTAATGACATGAGTAGGTGTGCGTCATAAGTACAACCTCATTAGCTGAATAGCTATCTCTGAAGGGTTATCTGATTAAAACAAAATCGTCTACTGTGATTACCTTGAACTGTCTGCTTTCGAGGCATACCTCTCTAATAGAAAAAGTCCGTCAGGCAGGGACTGCGTAAACTAAGCAAATTTCCCATGTGAAGTTTAGCAACAGAGAAATCTCAATTGTGTTGGTAACACAACACCACAATGAGTAAATACAAACGGTAATGAGAAATCTTTCTGTTAATATTAATAAATTCCCAACTGGAACGGCTTCTGAATTGTAATTATAATTTATATTTTAATAACTCAAATTTTAATAGTTCAAGAACTAAAGAAGGGGGGGGGCGGATGAACAGAACGTATTTGCATAAATCTCACAAAGTAACGAAAGTAAGGTAAGGTTAGAAACGACAGGTAAGGTTAGAAGAGGCTTCCACTAGACCCGAACAGTTACGAAAGCGGCCGAAGTATTCCGAACGATACCCGACCACGTGTCCCATAGACTTCATAAAAATACAAATATCTCGGTTAATATTCAAGATAGAGAAAAAATGTATATAACAATTTTTATAGTAAATTTAATTTGAAAAAGATTGGTTTTATAGAATTTTTCGATCCGATGCATAATAACGGAGATATTTTGAATATTCAAAAATTCCCCCCTCTCTCTGGTCAGATTTCAGCCATTAACGAACGAACTTGATCTGTCTTTTTACATAAAACGGTTAAATATCGAGTTTCGTAACGATCAAACCCAAACTGCGACCGCTAGAGCGCTAACAGACAAATAAATATATATATATATATATATATATATATATATATATAATTTTGAACGGACCTCATTTTCGTCATCTTCTGGGTAGGATCGATGGGAAATCTGCTAAAATGCTCTCAAATTGGAAAATGGTGTTTTGAAATGGTATTCAGTGGGCAATCGTTCCCTTAGGTCTTTTTGATTTTTAGGCAAGAGATGATCAAATTCAAGAGCGAAATAACGTATGAATTGGAAATTAGAATGATCGTAAAAGGTTAAAAAGTGGCGTCTTTAACCCATTTAAGTTTGTTGGATTAACGTCCCAGAGAGACCCCTGCAACCATGTCATTATCCAGAAAAGAAGATTTGGCAGCCCAATTTAGCAAATATCTTTATCTCTCGATTCCCAGAAACTTCATTGAAATAGCCATCATTCCTACCCAGGAGTTGGCAAATATGAAGTCCACTCAAATATATATAAATGAGTGCCTGGGCGTGTGCATGTAAATTAGTAGTAGGATCCAAATACATATGTTGCTTCACGACTAAGTTCTATTCTAGAATTATTGTTCGAAATATATTCTGTAGCTTAAAAATCAACTGAGTTATTAGTATTTTAGCAGATTTACCTTAAGGGAAATCAGCTGTTTTTTTAGTTTTGTGAGTTAAGTAAGCCTTCATTCCTACTGTTCTCACATTAACAATGTTCCAGTGTCTTATACCAATGTAAATATCACGTAACTATTGCATCGAAATGTTTCTATAAATTACGCGGCTAAATGTTTATGTAACTCCATTAATACTTATTCTTGTTATGTAATAGTTTAGAGGCAATTATTTTGATTTGTTCATTGTCATACAGAATATTTATGTCTTCAATGTAGAAATAACGAACATAGAACATGATTTATACATTTTATGATAAACCAAAAATGTCCTATACAATTTTTTTTTTATCTCTAAACATTAGGACAAATTAGCAAGTTTGTATTTGAATTAATAGATTATTATTGGATTTTAAGGAAGAAGAAAGAATATTTCCGGTTGTAACTTCTCACATGTATGGTCACAGAAGAACAAACCTAGAAGGAAAAACTTGGTTAAATTACAAAAAAGTTCAGGTTATGAACGAAACGCGCCGAAGATGGTATATTAATTTGAAACCTACAAAGAAGCTTCCCACGGATAATAAAATGGATTATTTATAAATTGTTAGAGCCATATATTTATTTATAGGAAAATAAGGACAATAATGAATCTTAATTGAAGAAATACATCGACGTTAATGCTTATGCGTAGCCCAGAGCACGCTTTATTGGCTGAAACTCTCAGCCAATCAGCACACGCCTTCCCACTCCTTTGACCCTTCCATGCTACAGTCACAAAGTATTCAGGGGGTGCCATTCGATACATTCGCAAATTGTAACTTTTTGCAACTTTGGCGCATGACGTAGCTCGTTGCCACAGATCAGCTATTGATTGGCAGGCGGATGTGCTGATTACTGCCACGTCGTCCGCAACTCCAGTTATTGGATACCGCCGACCTAACACCTCTGTGGTTGTCGCCGTTAAAAGGAATGGTGAGAGAACGGAGCCCTGGGGGACTCCGACTTTCAGAGAGTTGGATTGTGATAAGAATTCGCCGACCCTCATTTGGAATGATCGGCCTTTTAGAAAGGAGCTTAGCATGGCTAGGACACAGTAGTAATATATCTTTGGACCAATTATATTCTCCTCTCTTCCTGCTAGGAGTGCTGCTGTCGATTCTCAGCAAAACAGGTTCTAGAAATCCCTATAGATCAGAGGTAGTTTTCCAGTTAAGAAACGTCGAGCATGGTCAGCACTTGAATAGGTGCCATGTTTTCCTTCAAGACAATAGGTCTTTATCTTATTGTGGAATTATTTACACATCAAATTGGTACGGGAATTGCCTTGTTGAAAATTCCTATAGCATAGTGCCCAAGTAGATGGCCTCTCTAGATAAAACTAGAAACAATATTTAATACAATTTGGTGCCTTCACTTAATACAAATTCATTTAACATATGTTTAAAAATATTTATATTCCTCTCCCTGTGGATAAGAAAGATGTAATTGTAAACCTGCTGCACTTCCTTGTCCGAATTTTTATTATATACTTGACGTTTCCACGTCTTTAATAAATGCCAAGTGCAAATAAAATGTGGGTTATAGTCCGCAAAGACATTTCCGATGGCACTCATTAAAACATTGCAATAATCCGTAATAACATTAATTTATTATTATGTTCCCAATCTTCTTTTTAATTTGGCTAAATAATATGTCAAGTACATCAATATCAGAATGGTTAGTTATTAATTGGGCAAGACGATACCCCATTCCATTGGGGCTCTTATTTTTAATATGTTTAATAAGTAAAAATCATATTGATTAGTGTCATACATTGCATACATACAAGTCGCTTCATTTAGCCCTTCCAATAATAAATTTAATTGTCTTTCTCTTTGAATTGCAAGGACAAACATTTCAAGTTATTGACTATAAATTTCCAATACATCCTTTGGAAATATAATATATCACCGATATCTTACTATTATCTTGACATTACAATAATTGTACTCTTTTGAATTACTCGAACCATGGGATTTATAAGAATATGAGTAACTAAGTAGAAGTACTTCCTATTTCCACATTTTAAAATTATTGAGAGTATTAACTCCTGTGTGACTACATTTGAAGCCATACCATGCAGTGCTTTAAGTATTAAAAAAATTTATACTTGGAGGAATACTTACAGTTTGGCTCAGGGAATTTGGTGAGCTTATTTATTACAAGTAATTTGAATACATTTATTTAAAAGATAATTAAAAAGAATAATAAACTACATGCCAAGTACAGAAACAAGTAAATATTTAAGATGAGAAAATGGTTTAAAATCTAAACAGATTAAATGATTGACAAATATAACTGAGATTTAACTGCCAGGCTAAAACTACGCCAAAACCTAAATGAGTTGGATTTCATGAAGTAAGGACTCTTAAGAAATTCTCTTTCTGTCTCTTCGGGAAGTTCTCTTTCTGCTCTCGTAGCATTTTATTCTAGATTATCACTAAATTATATTGAAGACATTGACAAAAATATTCAATTCTATCCATTTAAACTTTAAGACAATATTTATTATTTGTCTTTTAATAATTCTGAATTTAAGTAATTCAAGTGTGTAGGCGTTGCTTGCACGACGTTATAAATCCTTAATCTGTACAAACGAATAATGTGGTTCGGTGTGTAGGTATAGCTTCCTGGCGTCATCAAGCCTCTCGAATGAGCATGGGGTTCGAACCACCGATTCTCCTTCATCCTCACCTACATTATACGTACCTTGATCCTCACCAAGTGTCCTGTCCTGCTCCATTTTAAGCAGCGGTTCTCTCTCTCAGTCCCTTCACATCTGTCTTCTTCAGGATATCCACATTTCGTATTTTTTCTTCTTTATATCTAGTAGAACTCCTGATTATTCTATTTGGGTTACATTTAACTTCCTATCTCTTCCAGCCGTCAATGACCTTGTTTGTGATTAGCACAGGACAGATGGGCAGACGCACGATGTCAGAACTCCGCTTTTCAAATGATCTGTAAATGGGCCCTTAAAAATTGTCTGTACTGAGGCCAGTACTTGGACCATCTCATTTAAATCTCCTTTGAAGTTCCTTCTCCACCCTCTCCTTGTAAGAAGTACATTGATATAGCAGAACTCCGAAACATAAGATAAATGTTTCTCTTCAATAGGTGTTATCCAAACTGAGTTCGTCATTAGGCAGTAGCCTCTAGGTGACGTCCCAATAACCCTTAGCAGCGTATTGCGGACGTTAATAATAACAATGGCATTTCAATTACTTTGTATATTGAACCTCTCTGTATCTTAACTCCATGGTGTTATTAGACTTTGCTTCGTATCTCGATGGTATGAATTCGTAACATGTTTGATAATAAAAGAGGTTTCATTTGAAATGGCTTCTCCGGCTCCTAAGTCGCCTGAACAGTCCGACAAATCCAAGAAATACGATAGACAACTGAGGTTCCTTCTAGAAACGTATTATTTAGAGTATTAACATTATTTTCGTTAAGCCCACTCTTTAATTGCATTAAATTGTAGGTTATGGGGTGACCATGGGCAGAGTGCTCTAGAGAGCTGTCAAATTTGTCTTGTAAATGCAACTGGACTTGGAACTGAAATTTTGAAGTCTTTAGTGCTGCCCGGAATTGGGGGCTTTACAGTTGTGGATGGAAAGAAAGTAACTATTGAAGATATTGGAACAAAGTTTGTAAAGATTCCTCTGCATAATTTGTTGCAAACATCTTTAGTTTATTATACATTGTTAATCTCTGTCCATTTTCTCACAGCTTTTTCTTGGATGTGGAAAGTGTAGGAAAACCAAGGGCTCAAGCTGCTACTCAATTTCTCCTGGAATTAAATCCTGATGTGAAAGGTGATTACGTAGATGAATCAATTGAAGAGTTACTGAAGAATAACCCTAACTTCTTTGCTAATTTTTCTGTAGTGATTGCTACTTCACTTACTGAGAGGTAGTTTTTATTATTAGTTTTTTTTTTAAAATAGTACATACTGATATAACAAATATTTGTATACGGCATGTGTAGTAATGGAATCAAAACTCTATTTAAAGAGAGTTGGTAGAACACCCACAATTTTGCAGTGTTTCAATTTACTTCACTCTCTTTCCCAATCGAGAGTATTTTAAATGAATAGCCACTTTGATTCTGATGTATCTGACCTTAAATCTTCGTCACTTATTAGGTTCCTACCATAGTCCTGAAGAACATCCATCATTTTGACTACATTTCATGGTTCTTGAATGAAATGTCACCTCACTACTATTTACAAATTGCTCTATTCTGCTAGTAAATGTAGTGATTTTTAATGAACTTTTATCTTCTTCTCTGCCTGTTAGGTTGTAATAGTCAGGTGTTCTCATGTGCCTCTATATTTTTGTCATGCACCTATTAAGGCATTGAAATTGTATGAATGCTTCTCTTGGGGATCTTATTTTTAAGCCATTTCAGAGATGTGTACCATTGGTAACTTTCAGCTCTCCTTTTTGCTTCAACCACTACTATAATTTCTCATTACTTGTTAACTAATACCATTTCCTATACTCCAAGGCCAATACATATTTACTTCCTGTCCTTATGTCTTTTTTTCTTCTATTTGTATTTGTTCTAGCTAAATTTCACTTTTGTTTAACTCATTGAACACGGATTACTCACAGTGGGCTGTGTTCTGTAATGTCTGTGAAGTTGTTAAAAAATTAGTATGCATGTTATTTATAAGCGTCTTCTGATGGCTGTTTCCAACCTGCATCACACATCTGGATTCTGTGGCTTCCAGTAGATGTCTCCTTTCTATTCTACCTAGCTTCCCTAAGTGAGGCCTTCCCTATTCTGATCTATGATGTAAGAGCTTTAGAACTACTGGCCTCATAGTTTTTGCTGATTTTTTTCCCCCCTTCCTACACCTCCATTCTGTCTTTTCCTTAGGCAGTCTAGTCAAAGGGCTCCTGGGATGCATCCTGATGAAATGAGGTACTGGAGGATGATGCATGGTGTAAAATGTATTTTAACAACATATAATAATTTTGGAAGTACCGGACTGGTACTTTCATAAGACATTACTAGCAGTGAAAATCAATTGTCAATTATTTCTCTTCAAATATCAGTTTTGCCTGAGGCTATAAATTGGTAAATTTTCACATCTACATAGAATTACCGGAATACAATTTCATGATGGAAGTGCAACATTTTTTATTGACTTATATTTAAAGTAACATTTTCTTAAATTAGAAGAGAACCTAACAGTAAGATAGCAGCTTCTCTTTTGCATGTTAATACAAAGTAGGTGTAAAAAATAAAGAACTGTATTAATTTTTTAGGGCTTTGCTACCATTATCAGAGTTACTCTGGGATCTTGGTGTGCCACTGTTAGTTGGAAGAAGTTATGGGTTCCTTGGATATTTAAGAATACAATTGAAAGAGCACCTAGTCATTGAGTCCCACCCAGACTCACAAAATCCAGATTTAAGGCTTGATAAACCTTTTCCAACTCTTTCTCAATATGTGAATTCATTTGATTTGGATACAATGGATTACACGGATCATGCCCATGTTCCTTATGTTGTTCCTCTAATGAAGGCATTAAATGAATGGAAGGAAAATCATAATTCACCAGTACCAACTAATTTTAAAGAAAAAGAAGAATTACGAAACATTATTAGAAAAGGTATTTTAAAAATTTCATTTTTTTTATTGTATTGTTATTTATCTTTAAAGTAATTCATTTTCTTAAAGTTTATCATTTTCCTTGTCGGTCACGTGAGTTGAAATGAAACTACATCAGCTTACCAACGTTTCTGTAAAATTTATTGTCTTTGTCAAGGCAAACAGAAAAAAGTAACGTACCGTCAACCATATGAGACAAGGGTAGTTCCAACAGTGTTCATCACCAAGGGTATATTATTATTTTAGTACTATCATTAAGAAAGAAACACTGGACCTTGCATTTTCAACACTCGGTTGTATTTTAGATATTCTTACTATAGGTTTCTCTAACATTCTCTGACATTTAAGTCTTTGAAAAATTATTTTCTTATTTATTACTTTGGATGTTAATATATTCATTATTGCTTGGGAAACATATATTCTTCAAAGAAACTTTTTTTTCACTCACTGTAACTTTCACAGCATGTAGGATTGTGAAAAATATTCACAAGAATCCAAAAGTTTTTAGGATATAGTCACTATTTTTTTATATGGTAGATAAGATTACGAAAAAATTAACCCCATATCTCAAATTTCACTTGGAGTGAAAGTATGGACTTTATGGGCTGCTATCTTTTTGTAGAAATATCAATGTGTTTCTATTGTTTCATGTTCAAATATTTGGCTTGAAACACTTAAGAAAAATTTGATGTGAGTAGAGGAAACATTTTATTCTATTTTTCTTAACTCGATCGAACTTAATTGATATTTTTCTTGTTGCACTTGAAATATTATGGTTTCTAGAAAATTTATTTATCTTTTCCAAATATTATG
This sequence comes from Riptortus pedestris, assembly GCA_019009955.1. NCBI lineage: Eukaryota > Metazoa > Arthropoda > Insecta > Hemiptera > Alydidae > Riptortus > Riptortus pedestris. Next base: position 47,315,534 of record CM032229.1, on the reverse strand, counting down.
TTGCTTTGTATTTAGAAAAGTGCTGTTTTAGGAATTAGGACCAATAGTGAAGGAATCCAAGAGCCAGAAGAAAATTTCGAAGAAGCAATAAAAGCAGTTAACTTTGCTTTAGGTCCAACCAAAGTGCCATCTGATATAAAAAACATTCTCAATGATGATTGTTGTGTAAATCTCACTTCAACAGTAAGCAGTTTTATTTTATTACGTAGCAGTATTCAAGTTGCTTGACTTATAGTTCTATTTTATTCATAGGGAGAAAAGCCCTATTATATTAAAAATTCTATATTTCATTTAAACGGGCTTCCTCAACATGAATTATAGCTACTAATGGCTACACAATATTAGACTCATATACTACCTATTCATATAATACATACTCTTATCATATTAACAATAAGCTGATATATCATGAAATGTTTAATTCCAAGGTTAAAAATTAAATATTGTTTTTATTGGACTTTTTATATGTACTCTATATATGCAATTATGTTTGGTGGGACATCATCATTTTAGACTTTACGTTCTAGACTTCATGATTTTTACTTCGTATATGCCATACCTGATATTTAATAGTTTTATGAAAAATTAATAACTATACATTATTGCTGAAATTGGGCCAGGAAAAAGGGGTTTAGAGGAGGGGGCAGATTACTTGAACTAACTCCATTATTATGTGTTGTATTGAAAAATATTATATAACCAATCGTGTTAAAAATTTAATCTCCTAAATGCATTGTTTTGTGCATGTTTTCTCTAACTCATATATTAACCGAGTTATTTTTATTTTTTGGTGCCAGGTTTCAGTAAACCCCCACTTCTATTCAACCAATTTTCTTTTTGAGTTCTTCATTCACTAAAACATGTCATATGCAGTTTACATTTTAATTCCTGTTTACTACAGCTTATTATTATAGGATAAATAAAGAATAGATTGTGAGATGAGATCATTAGTGGATGATATTCCACCACGTGGGACTCACTTGGTTTACGCTGCACCTACATAAGACTTTTTGAAATTTAGATTCTTTATCTTGCTGAATTTGATTACACAACATTATGATTAAAATAAACCATTGTGTATAATTTGTGATATGACCATTTAAATAGTGCATCAATGTTCTAATAAAAAATTACAGTTTTTTTGTAGTGATGCATATCTACGTCCATCTTGAATGCATTAACACTCGACATTTTGATTAATTTTATTTTGGTCTTTGTTTTTACTATTTGTTCAATGTTTTATTTATGTTCTTTTATGTTTTTAGAGTAAAACATTCTGGATATTGGCAAAAGCAGTAAAAGACTTCGTAGAGAATGAAGGAGATGGATGCCTTCCATTAAGAGGCTCATTGCCAGATATGACTGCAGATACTACCAAATATGTTACACTTCAACAAATGTATGTTTATATTTTTAGTGAGATAATCTGAACCTTTTAGTCCGGAAACCTCTTTGTGATTAATGTGTATTTGCCGGATAATTATAGTTCTTTCTATTAGTTGTATCGTTTTTCATTTTAAGAACTTTATTTTATTGTATGTAGGATGAAAAATTTATTTTATTGTTGTGTTGCATACAAATTTATTCTGTGAGGCTTTAAGAATAACTATTAATTTTGATCCCTTCTTACTTCCTTCCTTCAACCACAGTATTGGGCATCTGATCTTATTTATCTCATTGACTGGCTATTTTATAATATATTTCAAATTCCTGTATTTATATGAGACAGATCCAATATTCATCCAATATTTGCTTTATGAAATGTTTGTCTGACGATTACCTACTGTATGTACATTGCATGGACACATTGAATGACTTAAGTGAATAGCACCAATGGTGGTATAGAATAATCCTGAATTCCAGATTACATAACATACACCTTCTTAAAATTATTGTTATAATCTATTCTTTACTTAGTCAAAGGAACTGACATTTCTAGCCATGACTACTTAATGTATATAAGTACATACTCAAAAAGTTGCTTACAAAATGGTCAATTGACCCTATATACTAATGTGTCCTTCTTACAAGCATTCCCCATTATATATTTTTTGAATAAAAGAGGATTTTATAAAGTCATATTTTATCATAGCTTTCTAGTTACGATTAAATTCTTTGATCATTATTTTGTTAATGATCTCTCTGGCACTGTGTAAACTGTGTCAGAAATGCATGTTTCGTTGTACCCTGTTAACTCCGCCACACTATTCTTAAAACTTTTGAAAATTACCTCTAAACTTAACATACTAAATTAGAGGTACAAAAAAATTAAATTAAAACCACTATAATTGAGTGTCTACCAAGAAGAAGTTTTGCTAAAAATAAAAAATAAAATAAAAACAATAAACAATTAAGGAAACATTTACCTAAAAGTTAAAACGTATACTGGGTCCAATATTGGTTTGCTACTTGGGCATGACCATACCCATCCCCCTCTTTTATCTAAGTGTTTTATTAAAATATATAATTTTAGAAGTTTGATTTAATTCCTTCTTTTACAGATACTTACAGGAAAGTATAAGGTGTTCGGATATAGTGCATCGCAGAGTACAGCAATTATTACATCAGTTAGGACTAAATACGGATTTAATAACAGAATCAGATACTAGATTATTTTGTAAGCATTCATCAAGTCTTGCCGTAATCCGAGGAACTAAATTAGCTGATGAGTATGATAATAAACTGGTTAATACTTCTTTAATATGTAAGTAATTTTTGTAGATTCCTGTTATCTGTTTTTAAATATTTATATAACGTGTTGGAATGGCTGTTGTGCCTTTGGTCACTTTTATGTTAGTTATTTTTTACTATTCTAAACTGTGATAAAATATTTCAAAGAATCACTGGTGTACCATGTGGTCATCTTTTTTGTTTTACATGGCCTTATTTTCCTTATAACATATCAATATTGTTTCTATTGAAATCCATATTTTAGTTGTAGTTACCAACCATACTTGTTTGCAGTTAAGTTTACCACATTGGTGTCTGATACTATCTTAATTTTAACTAGCATAATCAAAAGCAGACATAACAAGCAGAATCTAAACAAATTAATTTCCTATTTAATGTCAATATTTTATTATTAAATTATTTTTTCTGTAATCGTTGAATAATGGTAACATTACTAAACTGAAATGAGTGAAGAAAGCGAAACATTTTGCAATAGAGTGAAGAAAGTGAATTGCCTTCTTAATTAGTAATAAGTATAAATTAAAAAATAATTAGAACTTGGAAATTAAATACTTTTAAATGTTTCTTAACATTGTAAGAATTTATTTTAACATAATAAATGGAAATGTGAATGAATTATTGGTGGAAATAATCAATATATTTTAAAATTTAAATATAATAATAATTACCTTCCTTGTTTATAACCTGCACTTGTTTATAACTGCACTACTTCACAATCATCACTAGTTGTTTTATAACTATGCTTATAACCTTTCACAACCATGCTTATAACCTACCAACAACATACCATAATCTTCACAACATCCTAATTTTGTTCATATTCTGGTTAGATCTGATCATGTATTACACGATTACAGAAAAAATTTAATATTACACTCGTGACGAAAGTAGAATTTACAACTCTCGTGAAATTACCACACTCGCTTCGCTCGTGTGGGTAAACGTTTCACTCGAGTTGTAAAATGATCTACTTTCGTCACTTGTATAATAAATAACTATTTTCATCAAAACCCTTATCTACTCTTTAGAAATGTGATTTTTAATTGAATAAATCATTTATCAGTATTGTTTTTGGTTTTGCAAAAATTGATGAAATTTCTTGTATGCGCTAAAAATTACATTCCAGTACATCTATATACAAACAAGAACTAGTGTCAGTGGATTGTTGGCCTTAATAATGTCTTGTAATGATTATAGATTTATTAGATTATATATACTTGTTGTACGAATTAAGGCTTTAAATTGGAGCATTTTTAGTTGAGCAATGTTTCTATCCCTCAAGAGTTCTATATCTTCAACATTCACCGTTAGACTAAGATTAGACTACTGTAGATCGAAAGGGCTTTGTTAGCTACCTTATTACTCCTCTAATGATATTCATGTAGTTCTGGAGTCCTTTCCTTTTACTAAATATCTGAAAATGCCACTGATGTGGTGAAACCTGTTGTCAAATACAAACATTGATTGCACTAAGACTATGTCTTTTTTTTCCCTAATTGCTTGATCCAGCAACACTGATCACTCAACATTATATTACACTAAGATTTTTTTTTCAACACTTTTCTCTGTTTTAAGACTTCATGTGACACTTATGTTGCTGTACTTTTAACCTCTCCTTCCCTCCCCTTTCCCCCACATATAGTCTCCTTATAACTTTGCTTTGTGAATTCCTCTGTCTTCAATCACATTTCAAAAGAAGTGATCCCCCCCCCCTAAATTTACTTCCTCCGATGCTTGTATATAGCTAAGCTAGAGACAAAATACCCAGGGGACGGGAGGGAGTTACCCTTCCCCCACTACTCACCACTTCACTTCTAATTACACTATCTGTTAATGAATCAATCTCAATTTTCTACTTAAGTTCAGTCTTTTTTTCCCTCTGGAGTTGTAAACACTTCGAAGCTCTAGGACCCTGCAGCTATAATCTATATTCTTATTTCCTTCAGCTATAATATGTTTGACTGAAGATTGAAACATATATTGCTTCACTGGTAGCTCCAAGTATATTATATTTAAGATTATGCTTTTCTTTTTGCTTTCTTAAATATTCAGCTACATTAAACACTATTTTACAAGCTGTCACCTGAGCAGCCGATCTGATTCCAAAAGTCCGGACATAACTATTGCAATAATGTAAAGAGAATCCTATTGATATATACACAGCTGCACTTAAAACTAAAAGGGAAAATGAAAAAAGAGGCATTGGAGGGGAAATGGAGATAGGATAGCGATGGGTTTGGGATCAGAGGTCATGCATGCGCGTAGCCTAGGTCTTTTGAATGCAGTGCCTCTATAGTGTTTTACCTTCATATAGCAATTATTAGGAAATCTAAACTAGTCAACCCCATAACGTTTTGTGCATCTGAAATGTGAGTGGAAAAGTTGATCCATTTGGTTTTTGGATCAGTCACCTGGCTTATCCTTATTTCTATTAAAATTTTTTGAATTAAATGCCTTGGCCTAAACACCAACTGTACTTGTAATTTTAATCAAAATAAAACATGCCTAATAAAATGTTTTCTCCAGCTCAAGAATTAGATGATCCTGACAGTCTGATGGTGTACTATGTAATGTTGCGAGGAATTGACAGGTTTTATTCTGATTACAATCATTATCCTGGAGAGTATGATGATGAACATGACATAGTAAAATTGAAGGTTTGTTTGAATTTCAATAACTTTTAGTGTAAAGGTAGTTTTTTGATTTATTACTAAGACATAAGTTTAGATGATTTAGTTGTATTTATTTATTTTATTATTAATAGTTTAATTAAATTAAGAATTATAATAGTTATTGAATTAAGAAATTTAATTTCACACATATACCATGATTAATGTTGATTCTTTTTATCTTGTATTGTTATTGAAAATATGTTCTAAAAAGACTTTTCTTTAGGCATGTGTTTCTAAGCTACTTACTGAGTGGGGCTGTTCATCATTGTCTAAAGATGATTATGTTCATGAAATATACCGGTGTGGAGGAGCAGAGTTGCATTCCATATCAGCATTTTTAGGTATATATTTGTAATACAAGCTTCAGCTTAATTTTTCTTTTCTTTAATTCTTGTGACTTTCTGATTCTTCAAATGTTTAGAGAAATAAGTCAAAGTACAACATTATGGGTAGATTTTAAGCGGGCTGGTTACTGTAAATCAAGAGAGCTGCCTCATAAAATTGTCACTGAGTTGAGTTTTTAAAACATATTTAAATTATAGGGTTTTGTAGACTTCCTCGCCGGCCTGAATGTTATTCTTGTCCAAATCGGCTTTCTGCTTAGTGGCCTTCTTGTCACACTTCACTGTGCTAATTTTCGGTAACTCTACAGCTATCTTCCTCAGGTTGAACACGGCACTGTTTCGATAAGTTACATTCCGGGGTCCAAATGGACATTTAGTTATATACAAATTAAAATATCTTATTTTTTAAAGTTTTTTTTATTTATTTTTTCTATTATGCGAGCTATCATCTCTATTACTTTCTAAACCTCTTCAGTTTTAATACAAATGTTGTTTGCATTAATAGACCCACTTTGTTTCATATAATGTTCTGTTCCTTCTATGGGGGTTTTGAGATTGGTTCTTGTATGAGACATTTGCAGTAAAAGTTGTAGAAATCACAGAGGCTAACTTTTTCCCCCTCCAATCAGTACATACTCGCTTAAAGGTCATTCTATAAGTTTGTTTTGAAGTACAAAGCCTGAAAATTATCTTTATATTATTTCCATTTTGAAATTAGCACAGTGACACACACGTGTGCGTGCACACACCACAATTTTCCTATAGGTTTGGAATTTTTATATTACAGAAGTTCCAAAAAAAAATCTTTACCCACCTTCCAGGTACCATTTTCATTCAAATTAATTTAAAGCATTTATAAAATGCTTGGATAACCCATTGTATATTTAGTTACATATAAGTGCTATAAGATTATTTCTGTTTCAGGGGGATGCATAGCACAGGAGGTCATTAAACTTGTTACTGGACAATATAAGCCACTTCACAACACTTTTATATATGATGCCATTACTTCTAATACACAAACTCTTGTTTTATAATTTAGTTCTAATTTGCTTTTGTAAATAAAAGTATATACATATTTTGACTTATTCTACCTAATTACTCAAGTAAAAGCAAGAATAAATATATTTAATAACCATTACTTTAATTGTAAAAGGCCTGGCATTAGGTGTGAACCTGTTCAGTCAAGGGGAGAACTTTTCTCCCAAGATCCCTTTAAGGCAAACTTAGGGCTAGTGTACTCTCTTTGTGTGAATGATGTGTTTAAATTGCACATTACATGAAAAGAGACAAATTTAGTCTCTGAAATTAAGGTAGAGAATTGAAGAATAACAGTTGTCATTTCTTTAAACTTGTATTACTTTTCATACTCAGGTATCTTTAAATTTTATTATAAATATTAGGATGGAAAGTATTAATAATCCTTTTAATTACTGTTACCCTTCTAAAGTTTTAATGCTTTTTGTAATGTTCACATTGTCTAGATAATTGATATTTTTAATGTTTTAGCATTCTTTTAAAATTATTTATCATGCTTGACCTTGGATAAATAGGGCTCAATGTTTTTAATTTCTTAAATTCATTGCGATTCCTAAAATTCAGTCCAGAAATGCTTCCAGTTCATTTATCCGACGGCTTTAGTAGACTTTGTGTGTCAAAAAAGTTTAAATAGTGCTTGAATTTATCTGAATATATAGACTTAATGCTTATATTTCTTTTATGAAACACTAATTAAGAAAATTATCAGAAGTTTACTTGTAAAAGAAAACACATACATTTTCATAGAAATTTTGTACAACAGGCAGTTCTGCTGTTAACAAATGGCTGATATTGCCATTAGGTGTGTAGGTGATATTTGCTCGATAGGACACACTACTTATGTTTCTTTTTACTATAAGAGCATTTTAGTAGCATAAATAAATAATACAATTTTAGCAGAGGTATGGTTTTCTAACATAGTTAAAATGAAAATGGAGAGTATTACCTTAATTTTGGGATGGGGTCAGTGGAAGCCTTCTTATTTATGGGATCCTCTTAGTGTGTTTTTTATAACACAAATCAGTTTGTGAAAAGGACTTTAAAGTTAAGGCTAACAATTTTAGATGATCAGCACTAGGGTCCATTGACCCTGCAATGCAGTACAGGCATATTTTTATTCAATAATGTGGCATCGAGTCAATTTAGCCTGCCAATATTTTTCATTATTTTGTTGCAAAGTAGGAGCAATATACTTTGTGCTTATACGAATATTTTTTTACATGAATTCTCATGATGGACGCTTAGTGGATTTAGTTTTGTCCTAGCACAACCGACTTCTGAGAATGAAATAAGTTCCGCAAAATTTGATTTGTCAAAACATCAAGAACCTTTACTTCCAGCAACCTATCATCAATTAATTCAAAATAATGTATGTGTTACTATAATAATTTTAGCATGTTAGATGCACAGTTATTTTATTTACTGTAATGGAAACCAATTGACCCTAATTGTTATAAAAGTTTCTGGAATATTTGAACTATCAGTATAATTATAGTTATTCAAGAAAAATAATTACTTATTTTTAAGTAACTTTAAAAAAAACAAAGCAAATGAATATAGAATTCTAAATTTAAGCAATAATTGAGTTTGAAATTGAAGGATTCTTCCCCTGGCTCTGTTATATGCTCTAACAAGTGTAAAACAAATGAAATTTACAAGGATTCCTGAAGCATGCAACTCTCATTACTTGAGGCTGGAACATGTACCATCAAAATTTACAGGCACAGTAAATTTCAACATATGCATGGGATTCGAACAAGCCCTGTCCTGCATTATTGTAAATAGGAAATCAGGTTGACTGATTGAAAGGTTGATAAAATTTAAATAAATTTTATTTTGTGCAGAATTTTTGCTCAACGGAGTTCTATTTTCTTTAATTTATTTTTTCCCACCAACTGAATGGACTCCCAGTTTCAAGTGGAAAGTAGTGCTTCCCACGAAATTCGCCATGATTTCATATTATGAAATATTTTTTATTTTATACATGACTAATAAATCTTTCACCGGCATCCAAAGGCAAATCAAAATGAAAGAAATATAGAAGCTAAACTTCTATAGTTATGATGGAAACATTTCAGTTTAATAGCAGTGATAAATTATTGTAAAAATTAAATTATGCAATATCATCAAAAAGAAGAATGAAAATAATATGAATCAATTATAACATTAATTTTTATAACCAAAAGCTGCTGCCCTATTTGCTTAGTACAAACAAAAAAATCGAACATTTGTTATTTGTTCTCAAACAAAAGGGAAATTATAAAATACATATTATTAAAACCATACAACAAATACACCTTTATTCAAATAAAGTTGAAAAATAACTCAGGGTATAAATTTTAAAAGCTTATCTACACAGTAAACAACTAAGTTATCTAATTTATAAATATTATATGCACTCCAGCATTTTTATATATATATAACAATTAAAAAGCATGACTAGGAGCCACTTTTTCATATATATATTTCTTTCTTTTCAGTCACTCTACTAATTATAGAACATTTTGTGGAGCACTTAGGTTTGACTACATAGAATATGAACATTTTATTACATAGTATACTACAGTATATATGATTCCAATATATCCTAACACTTTCTTTCAAATATTAAGTCCATCACAAATAAAGTAAATTAGTATACGAGTCAAAAAAGCAAGATAGTATCAACAACAATATAAAGAATTTATTTTGTGAGTCCATACATAATATGCCAATGTTTTTACAGTATTAAGGCACAAAGCCAGAAGAAAGGTGCATAAACATTTATGTTTCAACAGAACAAGTAAACATATAACATATTAAATAATATAAGCTACAACAAAAATATCATATAAAAAATATTACATTTATTGTAACAGTATTGAACAATTCACTAAGAATACGGGCTTATTTATTTGAAAATTATACCAAATTATGCAACATTGACTGTTTTCATTACATTTTGACAAGCTTTTCATTAGTAACTATAACAAATTAGAATTTTCACAATAAAACCGTGAATTCGAAGCAAGAATAGAAAGCTGTTGTCCATATAGTAAGTTTATTTATTGCCTTTTATATAGGTTTAAAAAGGATATTATTATGAGTATTTTTTTAAAAAAAAGGTCATTTTTAATTTTGATTACATTAAGCCAGTAAAACCATGTTCATTGTGTTATAAAATAAATAAATAGAAAAATAATTGAGCAGCAATTAATTATATATTTTTTGGGATATTTATTAGTATGCAGTCAAAACCTAATAATTAAGAATAGAAAAGTAAAGAAACATTGATAGTATTAATAAAGCACCGCACTTAAATATATAAGAAAAAGCAGCAAGTTCATACTAACATCAGCTATCAATGTAACAACTATTAAAAACCATAAAAAAATTGGATAGAATAAAACAAATTCATTGTAATATATGTCAAATTTATATTTAAATTTAGAAAATGCAAAACACTTTTAACTTTAATAGTTTAATTAATTAAGAAATTAAAACCAAGTAGTTTACTGATATATCATAATTTAGTATTAAATAATTCATTCATTTTAAGCCTGCTGTGCAGGAGTCAATATCTTTTTGAACATATATTTAAAAAAAATCAAAGAAGAAAATATACAGTACCATTACAAAATATTAAACAATACAAAATAACAAGTGCATAAATATTTTGATTAATAATCTTAAGCTGAAAATATACTAATTTCTTAAGAATAATTATTTATATCAAACAGATCTACTGAAAATTGCAATTCAGATATCTAGAGATAAGCAGTCCAAAACAGAAAAACAATTCCAACTATGGTAGCAATGAGTTACCGTCAAAACTGAAAGGAATGGACCAATTAAAGCTCTAAACAGTAACACAAGTATTTTTCTATTTGCTGGAAAATTCGTACATTCCATAAGAAAAATCAACATGGCATTACCAGCTTTCTTAAAGTTATATGATTTATTTTCTACAACAGTTATATACAACACTGAAAAGAAACCATTCTATAAGAGAGAAAGAAATGAAAGAATAACTACCTAATATATAATTTTCTAATTTATATAATGTTTTAATGCCAATTTAAACTGAATACCATTCAATCAGAGAGGTCTGAATAGTTAGTATAACAGATCAGTTAAAGCTGAAAAACACTTTCAATAATCAGAAAGCAATGTGTTAACAGCTAAAATTAAGGTTGTTACAATGCGTTAAGGAGAAATATTCAAATGAATGAAGCCAAGAGTTATGTCATTTTAAATGCAAAAAAAATGAAGGAAGGAAGTATTAGGCGGAAAGAAAAAACAAACAAACGGAAAATTACAAATAAATAAAGTCGTGTAGTTAAACTTTTTTTTTTTTTTAACAAAACAAGTCTTAATATACAGCAAATAATAAAAATGACATTTAAAAATGCAGATTTATTAAAACAAAACAGTCCATTAAAACAAAAATAATATTTACAGAAATGATCACAATGGTGCAATAATACATGAAATCCTTTTAATACTGGAAATTTGTTCCATTTTGTATTTTTAAAATAATAAATAAGATGTACACTCTGTTATTTCATAATGGAGAAGCTTGCCCATATATAAATATTTGATCCCAGCCTATTCATTACAAACAACTTTTTACATGAAAAATCTGCAGAATTTTATTTAACTAGTACTGGATAAATTAAATGAATAACAATTTTGGATAGTATAATATAACATATAAGATATTGATTAAACAATTCAACATTCTGAACAAATGTTTCATGAAAGAGTATGAAACACATTTGTAGAGTCCAATAATATTGTGGTCCGACAATAAAAATCCACTTCTAAATTGTGTCATGTTTAATAATGAGAAAATCTCAAATAAAGGTGGAAGGTAGAGGAAGGTGGGTGATAACTGCGGGCAGAGGGCAAGCGAGAGGTCGAGAGAGGGGGAATGTGCTAATTACATGTGTGTAGTAAGGAGTGAGGGGAGTAATGAAGAAGCCTTTCAAAGGAGGAACTTTCCCAGGATGATCCCGATAAGTCCAGTTAATACTGCAGCTATGATTAAAGGCGTCTGGTTAGTGGGTTGTGGCTGCACTGTCATACATGCTGATTTTCTGCTCTTGCGGAGAGCTTCTGCTTCTTTCTCAAGCATAGCAATTTGTTCCTAGAAGAAAATAAAAATGAGTTTTAAAATAGAACCATTATTTTGACATTAAAATTTATTATCTTATAATAACACAAATAAACGCTAATTCAGAGGAGAGAAAAAAAGAATCTCACCGAATTGAACTAATTTTTTTTAGAGGTCAGTACGTAATGAAAAACAAATTCTGTTAAAGCGAGAGAATGTACCTCTCACGCGTTTGTCTAAAAAAAAAAAAAAAAAGAGTCTCGGTGGCTCAGTTGATAGAGTTTCTTTTTGTAACCGGAAATCTTGCTAGGAGCGACTATTTTTTTCTGGAATTTTTTTGCTTTTAGGGCGTTTATTTAATATTAGTAAATAAAAAAAAAAGTTGTTTTAATTATTGGCATTTAATTTTTAGATTGTTCCATATATTTAAAGAAAATTATAATGCTTTCTATCAAAAATAAACTGGAATAAGGAAATATTTAATATTATACAAGAAATATATTACTATTAATTGAATACATAAGTATATAATACGTGGGTGAATCAAATATAAACGAGACTTTTCGCCTTTCGGGCACAGTAGTGGTGGGAGAACGTTCCCGCCTTTTTTGTTGTTGGGTAGGTTAGTCAGGAGTAGGGGAAGCACGTGATCTCGCCACCTCGATCGTCTCGGTGTCCACCGTGACGATGTTGGAGGAAGAGGTACCCCCGTCGACTGCGCAACGTGTCGTACTTAAGTATCTCGCCGCAGAAGGTGTAAAACCGGCCGAAATCTTGAGGAGATTGACTGCACAGTTCGGGGAAAAGACACTTTCGCGAGCCAGAGTGTTTGCATGCCATAAACAGTTTGTGGGGGGTCGTGATCGTGTTGAAAATCCGACTTGCATATCGCCGCAAAAGACGAGACCTACCGATCAGAGAAGTGGTTCTTCTCCATGACTATGCTCGCCCCCATACAGCAGCCATGACTAGGGAAAAATTGGAGCAACTGGGGTGGGAGACACTGGAACACCCTCCTTACAGTCCAGACCTGTCACCCTGTGACTTTCATGTGTTTGGCCCTCTCAAGGAAGCTTTAGGAGGCGAAAGATTCGACAGTGATGGTGAGGCTGAAGCCTATTGCCCAATTGGCTGCAGACACGACCTGCATCTTTCTACATGGAAGGAATTGGAAAGCTACCTATCCGTTGGGAAAAATGTGTTTCCAAGTCAGGGGATTATGTAGAAAAATAAGCTATATTATTTTTTGCGTTTAAAATTAAAATAAATTTAAAAAAAAAAAAGTCTCGTTTATATTTGATTCACCTAATAATTGTCAATAATAACACAGATATTTTAATTACATTTTTAAACGCCTTTATTAGTTATTATTTTATTTTCCAACTAATAAAGATATTTAAAACTTTCTAGGTCTAGAGATAAAAATATTCATTAACAGTTTTATACATAATAGAGCTATATTTTCATTATGGCCTTGGATCACGTATATTTCTATCATCAAGTTAAAACATTTTATCAAGCCCCCAAAACTGCTCGTTCATTCTATTCTTCAATATCATTGTCATCCCCAATAAAATTGTTAACTTGGTGTATTCAATTAATAATATATTTCTTGTATAATATCAAATATTTCCTTATACAAATTATATTTTTGAGAGAAAGCATTCAAATTTACTTTAAATATATGGAACACACTAAAACTTAAATGCCAATAATTAAAAAAAAACTCTTTTTATTTATTTATTAATATTAAATAAACACCCTAGAAGCTAAAAATGAAAAAAATCCAGAAAAAAATTGTCATTCCTGGTGAGATTCGATCTCGAGGTTTCCGGTTACAAAATGAAAATGCTATCAACTGAGCCATGGAGATTCCTTGAAATACACGTCTTGGGAACAACTCAAGACGTACAGGCAAACTTTAAAAATTTTTTTTTTTGACGAACGCATGAGAAGTGCGTTCTCTAGAAGCGTGCTTTAACAGAATTTCTTTCTCATTAGGTACTAAAAAATAAAATATTTTCGTTCAAATCGGTGGGGGAAGGCCATACACTCCCCTTGTTAGAAACAGTAGCAGGTATTAAATATTGATTTCGGTTTATTTTGAAACCATTTATAGTATAAAACATTTGTTTAAAATATGTAATAGAGTGGCCTATGCTAGAGAATTTAAACAAGTTAGTGTAAAAAGGCTTATGAGGTAAGAACAATACCTTTAATAACAAGTTTTCTTGGCGAAGAACATTTTCTTCTTCTCGGAGAAGTTTTAATTTCATTAATTCCCCTTCAGTATTATTGGGCTGAAAAAAAAGAAAGCACTGACTCTGGTTGTATGTGTTCACAAAAATATTGAAATCCCTCTACTATTAAAAAGCTACTACTACTTAAAAAGTTTTTAAGTGACTCCATTGTATAAAATGTTCTATAATTTGTATTAACATTCAATGAGTGAATTGGGTAATAAATAATGGTCAAAATTTCTGAAAAAATTTAGACAAGATTTAGGATTGAAGATAAGACAAGAGAAAAAACTAAAATGAATCTAAAGAGGATAAAAAAAATATTAATGGTTGGAATGAGAAATTTAAATGGTATATTGGCTTATTGTGGATGTGCGATGACTAAAAGTGGGGTTTACTAAAGGTTGAAGATTGAAAAATGTGAATATCTCAGTTAATATTTGAGACAGAGAAAGAGTATCTATTTTACACCATTTATAGACAATTAACTTTGCAATACAATTTTTTCTGTACACGTTTACCATAAAGGAAAACAGCTATTGAGGTTGTACTCAGGACACAATTTTTAAAACTTTCTTCAAATGTCCATCATCCTACCTAGTAGGATGATGAAAATGAGCTCCGTTCAAAATTGTATGTATATTTGTCTGTTACCGCTGTAGTGGTTGCAATTTTGGTTTAATCGTTACCAAACTCGATTTTTAATCGTTTTATGTAAAAAGAAAGATCAAATTCGATCATTATCAAGAAAGATTCTCAATATCTCCGTTATTATCGAAATATTGTATAGAACCAATCTTATTGCAAATGTAATGTTCTATAAATGTTTTATGTATGTATTTTCACTATCTTGATTATTCACCGAGATATTTTCTTATTATAGTTTTCGGCCTTCAGTACCCCCCCTTCTGAATAAATAAATTAATATTATATTATAAATACAATATATTCAAGTCATTTAAGGGTAGAACCTAAATAGCTGATGAAAATCTCTGGCTCATGAAGACCTAAGAGCTGCTGCACCAGTATGATGGCATTATATGCCAACCACAAAACAGAAGGGATTGAATTAAAAAGAAATTTCTACACGGTTCAATGCAAGAATATATAAAGTTCTAACAGGGATAACAACAATAAATCCAAACCAAAAATTGGATGCCTTTTGAGCAGTACTTAGCAGCAAATATAAATGCTTGATAGGAATAATTTAAATTATTATTAAAATTAATACAGATAGAGTTGTGTATATCTTATGTTAGGAAAAACATGTTTAAATATTTACTATTGTCAATATGAATATTATGATATGAGTATAAAAAAAGTGGAAATATTATTTAATTTTATTTCTGGAACTCAGGTTAGCCATGTGAGTTAAGGTGTTTGTCTTAACCTCACATGGTAAACGTTGAGTGGTGAGTTCGATTCCCGCTTGGGCAATAGGAATTTATTTAGTGATAAACTCATTAAATAAAATTCTTAGTCTCATCCTGGCTAGACAAGGATAGTAAACTGCAGATAAGCTGTCACAATTAGTTGAATAGCTCTAAGTGGACATTAATAAATAATAAACTATGTTCATTTCTAGTACTTAATATTTTTCATGTGATGACCTAATCAGATAATAAAGGCTTTTAGGAAACCAACATAAGAGAATCTTTGGGGTGTGCTTCTAGTTTATTGGAAAGGGTGCTCCAATTGTGTATGTGTACAGAGACACCAGGTGTTATTCTTTCCCTAAAATAAAATAACAGAAGAGTGGCGAGGAGAAAAGGAAAAATAATATTCCTGTTTGTTACCTTTACACACCGAAACTACTGAACTAAATTTTATGAAACTTGGTAGGTGAATTACTATTAACCCAACTTAGGCTTTAGGCAATTTTAATAATTTAAGCAACAAACAGAAAAATTGCGATATTTAGTCTCCGCTTGGTTTTTCGGCAAACATGTACAAAAGAGAATTGGTTTATTTTGTTATTTAAAGTAACTTTCGTTATATGCACTTTTGCCATATAATGAAGTAAAACAATATATACCCTAAAAGCTATAAAAAGAGCCGATGATTTTTAAGAGCATAAAAGATGAAACCAAACTCAACAAACTCCATATGTGGGTAGGTATTAACTATTCCTTGATTATAATTTATATTAACATTTTTAGGAATGATTATTAGTGAATGTTGTAAGGGAGGTCTGAAATGAAAAATCGCACATGAATTGTTATGAAGCCTTACAAAACAAATACTTTTATTATTAACATATACACAGCAATGCTGGGTACCCAGGTATAAGCCCTAAACACTGAGACGGGTAATAGTAAACATATTGAGCAAATTGTCATACCTATCGATAGAGACAGTCGTCGCTGGCAAGCGCTTTCATTGCGATGGCATCATCTTCAAGCCTGCCAATAGTTGTACTCCTATTGACAGGCTTGAAGATGATGCCATCGCATCGAAAGCGCTTGCCAGCGGTACTCAACCATCAGCCAGTGACGACGGTCTCCACTGATAGGTATGACAATAGCATTATTTATATTGGCGGTTCTAACCCTTTATTTGAATAGTGAGCAAAGTAAGCCTTGGCAAAAAAAAAAATACCATCATCATTCAGCCTCAACTGATTTCCCGGGCGAAGCCGGGTTACCTTAGCTAGTTAGATTATAAAAAGAAAAGATGTTTTACTTCATAAGTCCATTATTTTATTAATGGTCTATATTGTCTCTAGAATAAATTTTAAGTCATTTTTTGAATGAGATGTTTTCATCTGTGGTGCCTTAATCCAAGAGAAGTATACTGTCATTCGTTTTGAAATAAAGTCGTTGAGTAGTTTTCTATACTGTTCAATTGAACGTTTATATAAGTTTGTGTTAATGAGCTTTAAATTGTTACTTTACTGTCTGAGTTATATTAGCAGATTTCCATTAAGGGAAATCAGTTATTGAGGTCATACTCATGACGGAATTTTCAAATTTTTTCTTCAAATTTATCAATCCTACCTAGTAGATGACGAAAATGAGGTCCGTTCAAAACTGTATTGCGGGAGGGGGGGGGTGTTAGAATGGGAGAATTTTTAAAATTCGAAATATCTCAGTTACTATAAGTCGGATATTAACCGAGATACTTGAATTTTTCAGTTTTCAGCCTTCAGTAAACCCCCACTTCTACTAGTGCTACATAAACAATGCTCTGTTATATAATAAAAAAATATTAATTGAAACCTACTGTCCAAATATTGTTTTCATTGAACTTTTACATTGTGAGATATATGCAAATACGTTCTGTTTACCCCTCCTACTTTTGTTTTTGGATTACTGAAATTTGAGTGATTGAGATAAAACTGATTCTGATTCATTACAAATTACACCAGTAGCTTTAATAAATTGTTTTAAAGTAAATTAATATGTTATATTCAGATATATTTCATTAATTGTTTGTCTTTCCGGTCTATCTATGCAGCGCTACGAGGCTGGCTTGCCTGTTTGTTTACAATTCAGCCGCTTTCCGTTGTCGAGATTATTAACTTGTATTGTAGCATTGAGAAAATTGAAAAGGTTCTTCAATATCGAGTGTATGGCATCTGTGTTTCTTCTATCCTTGTACAATTAGTGTTGCATATATATGGTGTTTAACAACAAAAGATGTGTTATTTTTGCCAGCGGACATGCTGCTTTGATTAAATTTGTTCTAATGAAGTATAGAGCAGCTCTTATATCAGCGATTCATGATTTGTAAAATAATCTATTGTCCAGGAGCTAGACAGAGATCCCACATGTTGGAATGACACACAATTGAACTTACAGCTTTCTATTTTCTCCTTAAGTTAATGGTAAACAAGCCTGTTTAATAGTGAAAGAGCTCAAAAGTAAAAATTTAAAGAATAAGATTTAGAGACTAACTGAAGAATGAAAATGCAAGCATAATAAGCTCTGCTAATAGTTGAGTTATAGAGAAATGTATTGAACATTAGCAGTTAATTACTTTAAAGTTATAAAAAAATTTACGAGATAAATTTCTATTCTTCAATCCATATTGCTGGGGAAGCTTTTTGGTTTTATTCTACAGGTTATCTACCCCTGCGGTCGAGGTCTCCTCCCCCTTTTTACAAACTCTAGCCAATAGTTCTATGTTCTCTTTCTAAAGAATCTTCACCACTTCCAACACATTTAATAGGTGTTACTCAGGGAGCCGAGGTAAATGCTTGGGAACCGATGACTTGACCCCCCTACTCCTGGTCCTATTTCAGCTATGAATTAACTTGGTCATAAGATTTATTTGAAAATAGTGCCGGCCAGGTGAATAAAAAAAAAAAAAAAAAAAAAAAAACATACTCATTTTTTTTACCTTTTAGGTAAGATTGGTGGACTTTTGAAGACATTTTCTGAAATCGCGTAACAAGTACAACCTTGATAGCTAATTGTCCTCAATTGGAATCTGCTAATATAATAATATACTAAGGATGTCCAAGGTAGTTAATGTGTCTGTGGCACAATGAGAATCTAAATGCTCTTCACACAAGTATTGTGTAAACTAAGCAGATTTTCTAGTGCAATTCCACAATAAACATCCTAGACACATTTACAAAAGCTAAGCCAAAATTAAGTTCAATCACTCGAATGAAACAGATAATGTAGTATAGCTATCTCAAATGACCTTTAATTCATTTTTCTCCCATAATAAAGGCCTAAAGTAAATAATACATTATATTTAAGCTGGAAATAACATGTTTGATAAGATAGGTTATTTTAAAAATTGCATGGTTGGGAGTGGGAGTTTCCTGATTACTAAAAATGAAGAAATAGAGTTGACTTATTTAATACTCAAGATAACGAAAAATATGTTGTACAATAATTTTACAAAATAATAATCAAGTGGTTATTATAACTCACTGCATACTGTGGTGACTAATGGCGGGAGGACTTGAAATGGACCATTACAGGTGGTTAAAGAATGGAAGAAATTAAGGAAAATAAGAACTCAAATCTTTATTTTGGCTTCTCCTAGCAGACAGAAGATATAGAAGTCTCTATGTTACTCAATCCCATACATTCTTTATTAGTATTTATAAACCCCTATAACAAGTGACAAACATAATATATATAGTCGACTCTCGCTAACACGAACCTCGATAACACGAAATTCTGGATATCACGAATTATTTTTAATCCCCTTGGAAAAACCTGTCTAACACGAAGAAATTACTATACTTAAGACGAAATAATTTTCTGTAATGTAGACGAAGGGGAAGCGGTAACCGGCACGTTGACTGATGACGATGTTTTGGATTCCTTAACCAACGATGAAGAAGATCACGAAGATGAAGAACCAGCAGACGTCACATCTAAAGAAGCCAAAGCTGCAGTACGTACTCTATGTATGTTTTTAGAAAAAACCAGAGATGTACCAGACAGTGTGTTTTCTTCAATTGTTTCAATCGAGAATATGATTGACAAACGAGTTGCTAACAGTCTTAAACAGAAGAAGATAACGGACTATTTCAACTACTAGTGGGATTGCAGTAATATGGTCGGTACTGTTTACTGTAAGTATTTTTTATTATACTGTACCAAGTTAAATGCTTAATTTTGAAGCTGTAAGGGATACAACAAAGTTTTTTTAATTTTAATCAACATTATGACTGATAGTATTTTTCAGTTTTAAGCAAAGGAAGATTAAGGACTTATTAATGAGTGGAATTAATATTATATTTTCTGTTTTCTGTGTTTTACCATTTTTTTTTTTAAATTATGTATATATACATATTTTAATTCATTTAAATATTCGTAAAATATTAAGATTATATAATTTGTAGAAGATGTAGGGAATAAATCACAGTACATTTTTTTACCTCTGTAACACGAATTTTCATTTAGTTCATCTCTATAACTCGAACTATGTCTAAGACGAACTATACATAACACGAACAAAAATGGCAGTCCCGTGGAATTTCGTCGTAGCGAGAGTCGACTGTACCTTTGAATAGACATCCAATTTTCACCATTTAATAGGTAGGTAGGAACAATGAAGATTTGAAAATGTGTCATCAAGTACAACCACAATATCAAGTTTATTTCCATAAGAAAAGTCTTCTAAAATTAAGAAGGACAAAGGAAATGGGAAACAAACAACCCCAAATTCTCTTTTTTTAGGGTAGATGAAGATAGTAGGAATATTACAACAGTATAAAATTTGAAAGTTCCATTGGAGGAAAACTTACAGGACTCCTTCAGTTATATTATAGAAAAATAAGAGCTAGGAATTATGAATACAATGAAACAGTATATCAATGAAAACCTGATCTAAAAGATGAATAATGGAAAACATATTAGTCTGCAGAACTACTGTGAAGGAATACAGAGGCGAAATATGAATCAAACAATGAAACTTCTTCAGTAAATTTCGAGTCAGATTGGAATAGTTTAAAAAACGACAAACATTAATAGCAGAGCTGGTAAAGTCAATAAATAAATGTGTAACATAAGGAAGCCCTCTGTCTCTTTATTCATTCATCGGAGAGGAAATCACAAAAATGAACATATTAACAGAAATAAATTCACTACAAGTGATATTGCATTGATTTTCTGAAAAATAATAAGACCGGATAAGACTATAATACTTTATTTGTCAAATCACTATTAGTCTCACTTTTGTTATAAATGTTTGGCCCAGCTAAATGGTTATATACAATTCTACCTTTATTAATTATTTTATTTCATTTATTTAATAAGTGTATTTATTACACATAAATGAGCATATTTAAGTATAAAATACCAATTGTTAGATAACAGTAATATTTTAGGAAATATGAAGTAATGATTTAAATTTCTCATTTTTCTTAAGCCCCATTAGCTGTCAAATTTCAATTTCAAAATGAAGTTTGAAATTGACCACTCCCCCTTCAAATGTTAACTGATTCACTAATTGGGAAGGAAAATTCCAAAACAAGTAAAGTAGAATATAATATATGCTATTATTTTTAGAAAAGAGCTTAGTGAAAAAATCAAAATCACTATTATTCTGTTAGAACAAATAACAAAAAAAAAAAAAATAAATTATTAAAATAAAAAAATCTTATTCAATTGAAATATTATTATTTAATTATTTTTATTTTAATTATTTAATTAATTAAAATTACAACAATCAAAAATCATAACCTTTGCAATTAAGGGAGTTTAAGAATAAGCAGCCTTTAAAAATAAATGTCATGGAAACTAAAAAATTAACAAATTTATAGGTTTAATTCAGGAGGAATGAAACATTTGTATCTAAATATTGACAACTGACTTGGCTAAGAAAGTGTGTCTGTTCACAGCTGTCATGTGAAATAAGAACATCAATGAAATTGAAACATGAGAAACTTAATTAAAACTGTTGTAAGAAAAAATATATATATATACAAAGAAAATACAATGAAATATTTAAGGAGCTTCCTTTTTACATATATTAAACATGGTTTATTGTTAATAAGCAGAAAAAAATCAAACGATAAAGGAAGTTCCCTTATATATAAAAATAGCACTAAAATAATCCTTACCGAATCACCGCTATTTTTTGTTTCAACTTCTCTTGTTGTATCAGGTACAGTAGAACCAACCTCCTCAGTAGGCAATTCAAAGACACATTTTAATTTTGTGTCCATTAAACTGTCTGGATTTGCTTCTTTCCACTAAATAAACAAATGATGACATGACTAAAGCACATACCAAAAAGTAACTTCTAATTTAAAAAGATCAATAAATAACTGACCAATGTTTCCGGATTAAAATCTCCTTCTGGGGCAATCATGGTTTGAACCATAAATTTGTGTTTACTTTTCTCATTTGGATCATATTCAAAGGGTTGGAGGCAAACTGTGAATAAAAAAAGTGATGATTCATCATGAGTTAACAGAATTAATTAAATTTATAATGTGTATAATGAATATTCCTATCACTATTATATTACATTCATTTAACCATGGTCGCACTTTCTGAAAGAAATGATAGAAAGATTGTATTCAATTTTCAATAATGTATAAAAAGATTTAAAACATTTCTTGAACAAAGAATACGAGTTTCAATTAAGCATCAGCAATATTCAGTATAAGCACAAATGTCATTCTGAGTTGCACAAAAATCAAATGCATTACTTTTTGTTAAAGCAAATGCAATTGGTAAATTAAGAACTAACAACTTATATTATACAAGCGAAAAGAACAAAACATACCTGCAACCATAACATTTTCCTTGGGAGCCACAACACCAGAATTTGGCCTCACACAATACTTTTTAGGAGCTGTTGTTTTAATTTTGAAACAAACAGAATGATCTGTTGGATTCTTAAGTTCTAAATGAGACGTACTCATATTTTTAAATGGCCCTAAAATGTAAAAAAAAAGTTTACACAAATGTCAAAAAAATATTTCAAATTCAATGATAAACTCATCAATAGTATATCTGCACAAATAATTGTATGTAACAATCATGACATGAAACTTTAAAAAAGTTAGTGATAAAGCAAACGAATCATTAAAGACAAAATCAAAAAGTAAATTTCTTTATAAAACACTATATTTGTTAACTAAAACATATAGCAAAACGATATAGAATGTTTTACACTGAAGGTAACGATCCTTATTCATAATAGTAGTTTATAACGAATAAGAAAGAGGCTTACCACGAAATTTGAGTTCATGTTTTGGCTCTATAATTAATACTTGCTCGCGTTTAGCCATGACGTAAACTAGTAAAATACTTCAAAACTTAAACTTGTATCTGTCGGTAAACCTCACACAAGATCCGGAATATTGGACAGAAAATCTCTTCAGTACGCATGCGTTTTTTCTTTACTGCCATCTATTCTTGTGATGTCATGCAAACTTTAATTTTATGTAAGTTTTTACGATTTCATTGAATTTCAGCTCAATAATAATTTTTCCCGGAGTAATTTAAGATTATAATTAACGGATATTTCAAATATTTTGTGAAATACTCTTGAAAGTCAGTTTTTGATATAATACATTACTTTCATTGAGTGATCTAGTCAGCTGTCTCCTGTATGGCCGTACCCTTAGTGGGGTAAATTGTCAAATTCTTGTTTTATGAGTAAATTTGTTGACATTTGGATTTGTTTTAAAAAAATTAATTCATTAGTTGTCATTACTTAGGAATGACTAAGGAGTGATTTAGTTTTGAAATTATCGAAGTTTATCCCATATGTGCAATACCTTTCTACCTTTTAGTGCCGTACCTCTCTTGTGATATGAGATATCAAGTGGGTTTTATGAGCTAAACAGCATACCAAAGCAGTATGTGAAGTTTATTTATATTTATTTTAAAAATTAATCAATAGATTTGCAAGAATTGGCAATTGCCCTTCATACCATTTAGACATTTTACACTTTTATTCCTCCGTATTACATCAAGTGTAATTGATTGTGTGTTTTCAGGATACATAAAAATAAATTATGAGTACTGGTGGCACATTGCAGGTATGTACATACATTACTAGATGTCTAGCATTTTTGAAAATATTGTACTTAAAGTATTGCTTTAATTGTAGAAGGCTATTGATCTTGTCACAAAAGCCACTGAAGAAGATCGAAACAAAAACTATGAAGAAGCTTTAAGATTATATGAGCATGCAGTTGAATATTTTCTTCATGCTATAAAATGTAGGTATCTTGCCTAAGTTTTCCTTTTTTGACGATTTTATGTGCTTCTGACATGTTTTGCTACATTTGTTTACGAAGGTAATCATGTAATCTCTAATGTCTGATTTTTTTTGTGTTTTGATTATTGGACTCAATTTTGAAATAAGTTGTGAGCAAGTTTTTAGTCATTCATGTTGAGCATTTTCATGGTTTTGCTAGCTTAATGAAGGCAATCTTACGACTCATAAACCAGGTGTGGGCATTGCTGAGGTTATCAAATTATATGATACCAAATCTTATTAATAAGAAAACAAAACTTAAGAATTAATTAATGTTGATTCCTTTTTCGTTCTTTCTTTCTTTTTTACTTCATTGACATTTAGCACAATCTTCATTTATAAATGTATGTATATTTTATTCTTTATATTGGAAACTAGTCACTGGCTCAGAGTCGGCTGAAATGAGCTTAATATATTAACTGCTTACTTTATGTTATTATTAGATATTGGTATAGGTTTCTGTCAATTAGGCAGAGATTTATTCATCTACACAGGTGGTTTGTCTTTCTGTAGTCATGTTGCCTATTAGTCACTTGTGGCCTAGTAAATTTGTGTATATGTTCATAAATAATATATTGCAACCAAAAGTTGCTGAAACCTATTCAAATTGCAACTTCCTTCAATATACCATCAGTCTTTTCTGACTGATAATGGATCAGTAAGGATCCATATAATTGGGAGGGGGGGGGTTATTGGTAATCTTTTTTTCTTTGAAAAGACTTTTTATCTTTTAAGTAAATTACTTTAGCATAAGGGAAATTGAATTAGTTTGTCATTAAAATATGTTTTCCCTATATAAACAACATCACTGACATTTAAGAACAGATATTTTATTTTCCTAACCTTTTATCAGACTGCTGAAGGTTTCCTGAAAAATATTATTATATTTTCCCCTGACATTCCTTGATCATTTTCCAGAATCATTATCATTAATTAAAAGTTACACTCATGGAAATTACATTATAGTTGAATCCTTTTGTATGTGAGTAATTTTTTCATTTATATCATTTTATGTTTAAAAGTCATAATAGAGGTGTAAAAACTGAACTGTTCAAATAAAGTTTTTCTTGTTTTTGTTCCACTTTTCTTTTGCTCATTAGTTGTGTACCACATTTGTGACTAAAAAACATTCTTATTTCTTGTCATATTCTAAAATTCTCATCTATCTTTCACTAGTGAGAAACAAATTATGGTGAACTACAGACAACAACCATCCTAATAGGAATTAATTTTAAAGATTTTTTTAAACAATTTTTTTTTTTTAAAAAAAAAAGAAAAGAAGATTAATGTACAGACAACAAAAGCATAGGTTTCTCCCAATTAGATGATCACATTCTATTTGGGCAACTGTGCACATTCCTTGTTCAGATCCTTTTTATCCAGATTTTCCTCTGGAAAATTGGTTAATGAGGTACTCCTGATGCACCACTCCTAACCAGTAGCCTGTGGAACTGAGGCTCATTGAAATATGTGCATATATTTATTTGTGGAATGTTATGAAACTCAATATTTCATGTAAAACAAAAAATGAAGATTTCATATGCCTAATTTGAAATCCAAAGATGTTTTGCCTATTTCCCTGACTTTCAGTGTGCAACTTTTTTCTCTCTCCTAATTTTCAAGTCATCTTGATGCTTATTATTTAAACACTTCATAAATTAAAATGGTGTTTTTAGGAGTTCTGTCTGAAACAGTAGAATTTGAGGTTTGATTAATTTGTGTATGTAGAGAGCTGGAAAAGGATGGTTATTAGTGACCTAGCACTGTAATAGCTTACCTTAAGCTTATATCTTTAAAAAAGAATCATCTTTGTTTTACACACAAGCGACTTTTGAGGGAGGTTAAATAGAGAAATATGAAATTAAAATATAGAAGGACATGGAGTTACTGGATTAAGAAATGATATATTGAAAATTAAGTCTCACCTCCAATAATACCAACATCTATAGACAGTTAATTTTAATTTTCATTATTTGGGAAAGATTTATGAATGTGCCTTTAAGCAAGGGTGTTTACCTGTCATACACTAACTATTGGGCAATTGAGTGTGATGTTTATTCTTCTGGATTTTCTCTTTCATAATAGTTAAACATTGGTATTACTTGTAGTTTTTTCATTTAAAAGACATAGAATGAATACTGCAGAATTATAGAAGGTTTTAAAACTGCGTGTAGACAAAAGTTTGTTATTTAAAGTGCAACTTTTTTTTATTTTTTATAACTGATCCACAAAACTAAACTTCTAGATAAAGACTTGTTCTTTGTACAAGAGATGTTCTTTGTAGCAATTCAACTGGTTTTTTTTTTTTTTTTGATTAAGTGTAATCGTTGTAATGTCCTTTAACATGTACAGTAAATGTTCAGTCATGCAGATGTTATATTCATGATGCAAAAATTTATAATTTGACAAAATTATGTTTAGTATATCTGTTATCCAAAAATAAATTAAAATAATAGGGGCGTACTGTTGATATATAAAGATAAGATTAATGCACTAAATAAACCCTTTATTGACATTAAATTACAGTCATATTCTAGTATTAAGCGTGAAGGGTGGCTATAGGATGAATATTGACAATCTTATTATTGTTCATGGGTTAAAAATAAATCCAGTTTCCTGTAAAAACATAAATATTGTATCATTTTCGCATGCACAGACAAAATATGATAAAATTCTCTTCTGAAATAGAATGCTACTGCCACTACAGTCTGTAGCTCTTCTACAGACTTAAAATGTCTGCTTTACTTTTAGAAGTCTTAAGGTTTGAGATCTGGTAAGTACGGTGGATGCTCGAGGACTGTAAATTGATTATCCACCTTGAACTGTTTCAAAGAGAATACATTGGCCATTGGGGCATTGTCATAGTGCAAAATCCATGTATTGTTGCTCCGAAATTTGGCTTTTCTTTCTCTAAGCTTTCTTAGCACTGTAGTAATGGTTTCATCAGTTCTTGATGTCTCAGGTTGTTCATCATCTTCAAAAACCTCCTGACCTTCTGAAAAGTTTGTGTCATTCAAAAATTTGACTATGTAACATATAATTATCTTCAAACATCTCCTTCAGCATTTTACAACATTCAGTTAGAGTTTTTTAAAATTTCTCAAAGAATTTCAAATTTATGTGCTGCTCAATTTTTAAGCTTATCATGATTGGAGCACTGACGGAATGATGTCTTATTTCAGGGGGAAGGATTTTCAGACTTGAGAGAACCCCCTCTTCTACTCATGTGATTTTCACTTTAAGCCATTCTGTTAATTAATGTTATATATATATATATATATATATATATATATATATATATATATATATTTCAATTCCGACAGAGGGTAAATTAGAGAACAGAAAGTAAGGTAATATCTGTGTGACATTCCAGCCAGCATGTTTAAAATCTTCTTAGTTGACAAAACCCCAATTGGCCATACCTTTTCGCAACTGTCCGCGGGAGAGAAATGGCTGGGGTTGTCTAGTAAATTATGGTAGATGGGAAGCTTTCAATAATTTTTCAAATTGAGTATTTTTAACAGATTTTCCTATTAAGGTTGTACTCCACACAAAGTTTCTTCAAATGTCCATTATCCTGCGGGTTAGAACAAGATGACAAAAATTAAGTCCATCCAAAATTTTATATGTGATGAATAATGAATTTCACCTTTCTCTCTGCAGCTTATCTCTTCATCATGAGGTATCTTTCCTGTAATATTATTGTACTAATTTACATTCTTTAATTTCCCTTTTATTATTTTTCTGCACACTGTAATTTTCTTTTATATTTTTTATTACTAATTCAATCAAATTCATAAATATCCTAGAAAATAAATTTGTTCTTCCCCAATAAGAGACTGAAGAATTGACCAAAATGGGGACAAAATAAAACATTTTTCCAAAAGTATATTTTCTTCCTGACCAGGTTCTCTATCCATCTCCCTTCATTGAATATCTTTGATCAACTGTCTTACTTATACTATTTCATATTACAGATGAAGCTCAGAGTGAAAGAGCAAAGGAAAGTATTAGGAATAAATGCTTGCAGTACTTAGATAGAGCTGAAAAATTAAAAGAATATTTAAAAAAAGGAAAGCAGAAAAAGCCAGTTAAGGATGGAGAAAGCAACTCAAAGTAAGTCTTATTCTTCAAATAAAAATTAAATGTTGAAATTTTTGTTTTTTATTTAAACTTTTTTCTTTGTTTTATAATTGTGGTCCAGGTTAGCGATGTGAGTTTTATGGAGTTGGTCTTAATTCATTTGGTAAACCTAGACTCATGGGTTTTTTACCACCTTAGCGATAGGAATTTATTTAGTAACAGCCCCATTAAATAAAATCCTTACTCCAATTCTGGTTATTGAATGGTGGCAAATAACTTTTAGTAACATAAAAAATTGATTGATAAATAATTCTTTTTTGTTTATTAATTTGATTTCAACCATAATATTTTTATTTTTTTTTCTCTGTAATTGAGTTAGCTTGTTTCTTTTGAAGGTTTGGTTTTTTATAGACCTGAAATCCTTGTTTTTCTTCATGTGTCTTTTCATATGTTGGCCGTGATGTTAATCTCTTGGTCAATTAAAAATATATAAATTTCAATGACAGTCTCTATAAATTCATAAAAAAATATATATATATATATATATATATATATATATATATATATACATATACATATGTATGTACACTACAAATTTCACAATTCTATTGAGGCATTCTTGTGAAATAAATACCATCTGGCAACTAGAAGTGATATTGTAAAATTCATAAATTTAATCGACATGTAGTTAAATACATTCTAAACACAATTTTTCCTTTACATTTTTTTTGTTAAAACCAATATTATTAAAAATATTGACTAATATTCTTGGTGACTCCTAAGTAAAACCGCACTCCTGTCAGTGCGCTAGAGTAGCATATGAAGCTCATGTTGGCAATGGTCATTCTCTTAATTCATATGCATTAAATGACAGTATTCTATTGAGGCTTCTTATGGAACAGGAATCATTTCTGTTTGACAATCGGTAGTCAAAATATTAAAATTCATTAATTAATCAACTTTTTATCTCTGAAAAATGCATTCTAATAGTTAGATGTTTACATTTTTGTTTTGATAAATAAATATTTAGATGAATGACCCATTGTGTTTCAGCAACAAAATTGTCTGATTTAAATCTTAAAAAGAAAAGGAAACGAAAATGATCCTCGCCAAATTTAAATAGGATTTCAGACACACCTGCTATTTTTATTTGTGTAGATGTATTATCTAATGTCAATTTAAACTTATAACTCACTTTTGATGCTTTAAAATAAGAACATCTTGCTTCTTTTGATTTTGATTTCCTACATTTTTCGTGTTAGTATTGACACATCTTTGGCCTGAATTTAGGTGGATTCATCACGCTTGAAGATTAGTCAGCACTAAGTTTGAATCAAGATGATAACATAATAAGACTAAATTATTAAATGAATTTAATGTTTTTGTTTACTTACATTGTGTTGTTGCAGTGAGGTACTCGCGAGCCTCATGAATAACCTTGACAATTAGTCTTTGAATTGTCATGTGTTCGAGAGTATCTCATTGCTATATAATAGCTAGGTTAATAAGACCAGTCTCCTTACGACATTCGGATTGTGTACCTTGTTTTGGTTAGTGCGTATTTATAAACTGAAAAACTGAGTCTGAAGTGCGGCCATGAATGGACCTGTTT
The DNA here is from genome assembly GCA_019009955.1 of Riptortus pedestris. Lineage (NCBI taxonomy): Eukaryota > Metazoa > Arthropoda > Insecta > Hemiptera > Alydidae > Riptortus > Riptortus pedestris. The sequence goes on along the minus strand of CM032229.1, from coordinate 47,286,072 downwards.
CATATTTTATTTTTGTTAATATATTTGATTGAGTTAAACTGGTCTTGACTTCTTTTCGTCTCATATCGCCCTTCACAGTGTAAATAATAGTAATGTTTTGCCATGAGCTGCATCTTATCATTGTTATATTAAGTATAATTTATAACTTTACTGAGTTTATCAGCTTATAAACCAGTTTTAGTTTATATTCTTCCTTTATTTAGGTCTGATGAGAAAAAAAGTGATAGTGATAGTGACTCCGATGATCCCGAGAAAAAGAAACTCCAGTCGAGATTGGAGGGAGCAATAGTTGTAGAAAAACCTTGTGTAAAATGGTCAGACATTGCCGGCCTTGAAGGTGCTAAAGAAGCTCTCAAGGAAGCAGTTATTCTACCAATTAAATTTCCTCACCTATTTACTGGAAAAAGAATACCATGGAAAGGGATTTTGCTGTTTGGAGTAAGTTTTATTTAACTAGATTATTAGACTGAAATAATTTTTTTCACTTAAGGGAAATTAGCTATTGTATGTTTTGTTAACTGTTATTCAATATTGATTTGACTTTCTATAAATAAATGTGCAACTTATGTTTAAAATATAATAACTATTATGTGTTAGCCTCCAGGGACTGGGAAATCTTATCTTGCAAAGGCAGTTGCCACTGAAGCTAACAATTCAACGTTCTTCTCTGTTTCATCTTCTGATCTTGTTTCCAAATGGCTTGGCGAATCTGAGAAGCTTGTAAAAAGCTTATTCGAACTTGCTAGAGCTCATAAACCAAGTATTATATTTATAGATGAAGTTGATTCCTTGTGTTCTTCAAGGTCTGATAATGAATCAGAATCTGCTAGGAGAATAAAAACTGAATTTTTGGTCCAAATGCAAGGTATGTATAGGTTAACTATTCTATTGTTTAAAGAATTGTTCTGCATAAATGTGATTAGAGACAACTTTTTAACACTCATTATTCTTGCCATTTGCCTGTTAATGAGGCTTCTTTTAAATAATGGTTTATTGTTTAATTTTCCTTTGAAATCAGTTGCCCATTAGGTTGGTAAATGTTATATGTGATTAATCTTCCACAGTGAAAATCATTTTGATAAGCACTCAGTATTCTTTCCATTTCATTCTTCATCATTCTATCTTTAGCTACTGATAGAATTTAATAAATCATTGGAAGAAGCTCTTCTCCTCTATAATTTTTGTATTGAATAGATTGGTACATATTACTGTACAAATCTATTCAATACAAAAATTATAAGCAATTACTACTTCTCCATGGTCTGCTAGTGTTTGTTTCATTATCAATATAGAAATTATTTCTTGTTAGGCCTGCTCCTGTTTCTTAAGCCTTACCATATAAGCTTGGCTAGATTGTCATTGTGTTCTCATCATTAATAGCCTTCACACTATCCCCATCAAACTTGGCATTTCTTCTTAGCCCTTGCTCTTCTTTATTCTTGCTCTTTGCTCAAAATGACTCACCATATATCCATGCCATTATGTTTACTCTGAGAAACTATATATAGATAAGTTATTATTATGATTTTTTTTTTAGCTAGTCAGTGTAGACTAGTCACAGGGTAGGGGATCGAAAAGGCACCTTTATACCTTTAGTTTATTGAAGGATAGTGGTAGATGAACCCACACCTTGTCCTATGCGACCAATAACCACCCCATAAATAAATTATAAGTTTATTTAAATTAAAAATATAGGATTTTTAAATTAAAACCATAAAGTCAAATAAATTTCAATTTTGTATTCTTTCAATGTATACATTTTATACTTAACTCTTTAATTATAATACTGTAATTTTAAAAAGATAGTTTAGCTGAAATTATAAATAAAAACATTTTAGTCATCACTTTTAATGTGATGGTAATTTTTACTCTATAAAAAAAGTTGGTGTTAAATTATTTTGCAATATAATATGTTAAAGTCCTTACCTTCCTGGGCTAAATATAAATATGTTGATTTCTGGAGTGTTCTAGAAGTGGTGGGTTGCTATGTTGAAAACGTTAACTAAATAGAAATGAAGAACCACCATCGTTTTCAATTTTAATTTATTTGATCCTACCTTTTTTACCTAGTAACCAATTCAGTGTTTTACCAAATGATAGCTCTAGTATCTCTTTATTTATTTATTTTGTTATTGCCTAAACATCTTAAAAATTAAATTAATTTTACTTGCTTATTTATTTGTTGGTAATTAAATAATATTCTTTGCTGTTACATTCCTTGTATTAATATTTTAGGTGTTGGTAACGACACAAACGGAATACTGGTTCTTGGAGCTACAAATATACCTTGGGTTCTTGATGCAGCTATAAGAAGAAGATTTGAAAAGAGAATTTACATCTCTCTTCCTGAAGAACATGCCCGCCTTCAAATGTTTAAACTTCATTTAGGAAATTCCACATTCCATGAACTCACAGAAGAAAACTTGAAAGAACTTGCCCAAAAAACTGAGGGGTATGAAGCTAATGCTTAATAATTTGATTAAATCTAACGAATGCTTAACATTTAAGGTTGTCTCTGTCTTCAGTTAGATTTATTTACACTGCTGAAGGAAACGGGGGGAGGGGGGAGGATGTCTAGCACCATGTTTTTGATTTCATAGAAATTCTAAATTTTTATTTAAATTATGATTTTTTTTTAATATTCCATTTCTATTCTCTTTATTCCATTTTGCCACCCACCCCCCTCAGTTATAGTATTTTGAAATTATTTTGTTTTAAAAATTTACCAAATTTATTCTCTAGTTCCTTATTATACTAGTCTGTTTTTGTGGGGGGGGGGAGAATCCCCTGTGTTGCACATCAGATTATTAGAAGCATCCAAGATTCTTGTCCTGTATTCCATTTTGTATGTAAGCATTTCATGTATCCATGTCTGTATGTCATGCACATGTAATCTTAACATTAACAATGGAGTGTAAATTGCTTAAATTATGTTCGGAATATTTAATATGTTCAAATTGTTGTTGAAAACGCATAATAGGTGGGTGCATATATGTGTTTGCCATATATGTATATACATACACACATTCATATATATTAAAAATTAGTTTTCTTTAAGAAGCCCAGATGTGTGATTATTTCTGAGCATGGTTATTTTATTTTTACTTATTACTGATTCAGGTTAATAGACAAAGTTAAAGAAATTAATTGCATTTATTTCCATTATGTATTGCTTGAATAATGGAATAACTTCTATTTTGTTTACTTTAAAAATCAGTATGCCATTTTCAAACTTCACAATTGGTTCATCAGTATATGCATTAACATTCAACTTTTAAGTTCATTTGATATATATTCATTATTATAGCTAGTTGATATTTTGTAGCATTCACTGGTAAGTTTGGTATATCTAATGTTTTATTTGTTATAGATATTCAGGTGCTGATATCAGTATAGTTGTTAGAGATGCATTGATGCAGCCGGTTCGAAAAGTTCAAATGGCTACCCACTTCAGACGAGTTCGTGGCCCTTCTCGAACAGAACCTGATAAGATGGTTGATGATCTCCTCACGCCATGCTCACCTGGAAGTCCAGGAGCAGTGGAAATGTCATGGATGGATGTTCCTAGTGATAAGTTGTTTGAACCACCTGTAACAATGGTTTGTATTCTAGATTAATGTTGTTTTGATTTTTAAAAGTGTTATTAATTTAGTATCTTAAGTATTACTCTTAGAACCTGCCCCTTTACTTCAAAATTATTTTGTGTGTAAATTTATTTAAGCTCTTGAAGACTGTGAAGATTTATTTTTATGTAGGTAATTGGTATCAGTTTAAAAAAAATGTACTTATCTATAATTTGGAGTAAATAAGTCAAACCAGTGTGCCTATAAGTAGAAAATATCCCTTCTTGTAGCCAAATAATGCTGCAAACCTCTTGTGGACAAAATTTGTGGTCCAATCTCTGTGAAAAATTATGAGTGTCATGCCTAAAAATGTTGAGATGAACCAGTCACTGGGCCATTTTCATGCACATTTTAATAAGGAGTGAAGCACTGCTTAGCAATTGTGTATTCTATCAATGCAAATAAATAGTATTGTACATAGCTGTGTTTAAGGTTCATGCGAAAGTTTTTCTCAACTTGAATGTCTCAGTCAAGTATGTTTTGCAGTATTTGATGTTCATTGTCATGAATCAAAATCACTTTGTACTGTCACTTTTGATATTCTGGTCATTTTTCACACAATGCTTTCTTCAAATGGATTGTTTGTTGCTGGTAGCATTCAGTATTAATGGTTTCATCTGGCTACAGCATGTCTTTACAGATCAAACTCTTCTGAGTTCACCAAATACATTATCTTCATTCCATAGTGATTTAGCATTTTTGTCGATGTCTATTTATTCTGGAGTTACACATGATCATTTTTGCTAATGTCCGAGTGGAAATGTCCACTTTTTGGCACCTGTCACAATTCGATGAGAATTTACTTTCTTTTGTACATGGTGAAACCTTTCTCGGTTGTTAAAAAAAGAATATGGTGCGGTTTGTCAGTCAGAACGTTGACAGTTGGAGAAAATTCTGGTTTCTCTCTCTCTCTCACACACCGATACATACACACCTGGTAGATCTTTTAAACTTCCTTAGATTTTAAACCTTTTAAAATTAATAGTTTTGTTAAACACTTTGGATTGAGCAGAGAGTCAATAAAAACATCCCATGTATTAAATGATTGTTTAACATTATCATTCTTAAAATAAATTTTCAGTATTTTATTTAATTTTCCCCTCAGTTGAGTCGTTTTCTTACACCTTCTAGAGAAGTCGTCTGAAATTAAGTTTGGAAATGATCATTTCGGGTAAAAAAATAAAGGAATCTGTCAATATATTTTATCTTTATTACCTATAAACGTTCAGCCTTTTTTCTGTCTTTCTTTTTTTATTAATTAGTATTGTTTTATGTAATTTTATTTTTATAATAGTAATTGTACAATTTGATTTTTCAGTCTGATATGCTGAGATCACTTGCAACTTCTAAGCCTACTGTAAATGATGAAGATATGCAAAAGTTAGACAAATTTAAGGAAGATTTTGGTCAAGAGGGATAAAATTTTGTAAATTATTGTGTAATATTTCCTTTCTTAAATATTTTTCACAAGTTCCATGGCTTCTTGCTTTTTTAAATGTATAAAGGAGTAGTAAAAGAACTAATGAATGTGCTTACTACTTACTTGTGAATAACTGATAATTAGGTCTAAATATATAAAAAATGTAATGCTATTTTCTTATATATATAAGATATATGGATATGTATGTATACCATAAAGAAATGAGAAGTCTCCAGAGACAATAATGTCAGTTGCTTGCAACTGCATTATTTTTATTTAATGATGTTAAAAGTTGTTAACTATCTCTTGTTGTTGTTTTCTATTTTAAATATTTTTATTGTAAACAGGTATGTATTTTGTTTGTTTTACTGTATCTATGCTTTTTATATATATTATGTACATTTACTTCCAAATCGTGAAATTACTTTACTACAATACATGTGTTTATTTTTATTTTTTATTAATTCCTTTTGGTTAGATGTAACACTTAATTTATTTTATTTGTTTTTTTATGTATACAAATAATATTGCTTCTATAGTTCACTATTTCAGCTAAATTCAATTTTGAAAAACAATATTTTTGCATTATACATGTGTTGAGGAGTTAACTATATCTCCCAATACTCTTAGATATTATGAGGGGATAGTAAAACATTCTTGGCTCTTTTATTATATTGTTTAGAATGCTTTATATAATTTAGAAAATTTCTTCAATGCTTTTCTTTTGTTTCTGTCTAACAATATTTTGCAAATATAAATATCCATTTCATTTTAACCTTTTATGGAGATGTATTTTTTATAGAGAAGTCACATAAAACCAAAATGGATAATATATAAAAGTAAATGTTTAATTTTGAAGTGCAAGAAGTGACAAATTATATGTTCAAAAAAAGCATTAATTGTTTTTCTAATATAAAAATAAATTAATAAATTTCCACCTACATTATTGAACTATAAATTGTTTAACCACTAGTATTCTGTTTTTATTCTAAAACCATTTGTTTTATACCCAGAGTTGCACTTAATTTCAACCATTATTGCAATTTCTGTTGTCTCTCCTCTCCCAATGATTTATTGCAAGATAATTGGGATGTGGGTTTATAGTCAGTCTTCAGGATCCAATCTCCAGATGAGTTTATGAGAGAACTAATGTACTCATTTAATTTACAACTACTTGGACTAAATGTAGTTTTTAGAATTGATATGCAGATAAGTTATCTGTGAAAGCCAACATGTTAGCTATATTGTTAGGAATTGGCTAGGATGAGATGGAATTAGCAAGGATAGTATAGAATATACTTATTCTATAATTATTTTCAAGGATTTCTTGACGGTCCTTGCTAATTCTCAACAATAGTTCCACCCTGAAGTCTCTGATCATTACAATCACACTAAACGGCTGTCATGCTAAGAATCAGCTGAACAGATAACAATGGGCCCAATATGTACTGTAATGCTATTCAGTAACCACGGATATGAGTGATCGGGTTTGTGGATGGTTCATCTTGCAAAGAAGAATATTTGAATCTGTTGTCAGATGAATTCAGAGAATAGTGGTTACTGTACTGACCTTAGCAGCTATTAGACCAGGTTCGAGCCCTAATGGATTAAAATAATTTTTCTCACATATTAAAAATGATGAAACAATAATATTTACTGATAGTTTATTCTTTCAATTACATAAAAAGGAAATTTGCTCTGTAAATTTAGAAAATTGATAGCTTGATCTTAAAAACCACTGACGTATGTGGGGCATCAGGTTTGGAAGGATTTCTACAGAGAAAATATTTTGTCAGATGGATCGGTTTTTTTTTTTCCAGTTTTAATGGTTTTTCTTTAAAAGTAGCTATTGAGGTTGCTCACATAACAAAATTACACTATAATTTCTAAAAATCTTCACTGAAGCTGAAGCATGATATAAAAAGTCCGTCACGCAGGGGCTGCGTAAACTAAGCAGATTTCCCACGTGAAGTTTTACAATAGAGAAATCTGCCTAATAATAACAGTAGTAGTAACCTATTCTCACGAGGACGAATAGTTAGTGAAACGGCCACACTAGCGCTCGGCGGAAACTCCTGAACATAGCCGACCACACTCACAATACAAATGCAAATATCTCGGTTAATATTAAAGATACAGAATAAATGTATAGAACAATATTTATAGTAAATTTAATTTGCAATAAGATTGGTTTTATACAATTTTTTGATCCGACGTATGGTAACGGAGATATTTCGAATTTTCGAAAATCCCCCCCTCCCACTAGTCCGATTTCAGCCATTAACGAACTTGATCTTCCTTTTTACATTAAGCGATTAAATTCCGAGTTTGGTAACGATCAAACAAAAATTGAGACCGCTAGAGCGTTAACAGACAAATATATATATATATATATATATATATATATATATATATATAATTTTGAACGGACCTCATTTTCGTCATCTCCTGGGTAGGATCGTTGGACATTTGAAGAAATTTTTCGAAACTCGCATCATGAGTACGACCTCAATAGCTGATTTCCCTTAGGGGAAATCCGCTAAAAGTGAATATAATGTGGTAGAATATCCATAAATATGTTGAATTAATTATAATTAAATGAGCTTCATTGGTTATTTCATTTAATTAATGAAACTTAATTTCATTTAATTTAAAGAACATCCTCTACTCATATATATATCTATATATATATATATATATATATATTCTGTTCATATAGCCTTGAAGGTTTCTTCTTTACACTGTAGTAAATTCTAATGGATTTCATTCAAAATACTGACTTATTACTGTTTGAGAATAGTGAAATGATTGCCTGTACAAGTATTTTCTTGTTCCTAGAAAACTTGGTTTCTTAAATGTATTACTTACATATTGGTTTACAGGGGGCTCAGGTTAGCAATGTGAGTCAAAGCGTTGCCTTTAATCTCACATGGTAATCCTAGAGTGGCGAGTTCGATTCTCGCCTGGGCTCAGGAATTTATTTACTGACGAAATTCATTAAATAAAATCCTTAGTCCCACCCTGGCTAGAAAAGGGTGGTAACGTGTAGATAAACCCGTCCCAATTAGCCTTAGTTGCAAAAAGTGGACGTTAATAAATAATTTAATTTAATTTGGTCCACTGGAAGAGATTTATTTTTCAATTAGAAATTCACAGTAAACATTGTAATATTTTACAAAAATAAATTATAGGGTCAACAAGTACTTTTTTTTTAAATACTTTATAATGAGGCTTCTCATTCTCCTGTGAACCTCGTTATCTTCAAGATCAATAAAAAGGCCTTGTCCTGTACTGTTTTGCTTGTCTTCTACTGTTTGTTTTAATTTATGCAAAGTACACTTTCAGATTCAACGCTCCATCGTCAGTGCCTGCCTACAAACAAGAACCTTTACACGTGAGTGGGACCCCAAATTCAAATTTCATGCTAATGGCGCAAAAAAAAATGTTTTTGTTTTCTTCATATTTTATTTCATTGAGAGATTTTATTTATCGGAAAAATAGAAAAAATAAAAATCTGGCTATTATTTTCCGAGAAAAAAAATTTAAAGTGAATTAATTTAAAATACTTCCGTGAAATCTAAGAAATCCAAAACACGAACTTTTTTGTATTGAAAAAATTGTAAGCTCAAGGAGCAACTCTGGAATGAATTTCATGAAGAAACGAAGTAGAAGCTAAGTGGTGGAGGCTAGCAAAAGGGCCCAAGATGAGTAAAAGTGCGTAGGAAGGTTGCCTGCCGGCGGGCAATGCGCCTGGGGGGAAGTACTATTTGCCCGCCGGCGGGCACCTTAGCACTCAACGTTTTAAGACTAAATAACAAACATAGCATGGTGAACAGTTGCAAAACAATAAAAAACTAAACATATACAGATTTAAATAGAAAATTAAAAAAATAGTCAACCAATAAAATTAAAAATGATATAATGGAACTATAGTGAAAACTAAAACCCCAATATTAATAATAGAGAGAAGATGTAGGAGGTATCTGGTTAGAGCAGAGTAGCCTGGACCAAAACCGCCGGGCTTGAAGATCTGTCCACTTAGAGATGATAGGGTCCCGTCACAGACATGTCTAAGCCTAGCCTCATTACTCGAAGCTAACATATTTTCAGGCTTTTAACTAATTAAACTTCTGGTAGAGGAGGTGGCTGCCTACATTACTACTGATAAATAGAGGTAAGTAAATTATATTTCTTACAAGAATATCCAGGATTAAGGTTGATGAACCTATGAAAAATCTTGAATTTTAAAACCACATAGTATGGTTCTAATTATTTTGAATAATTATTAACCTCAAGTATTGTAAGTTGTTAATTCTTGCATAGTAGTTTGAGGCTGAATATTGCTCATTTTCTTTGATCGATTACCAGGCTTATATGCCTTCCTAATTCCTGTGCTCCTCACTCATTCCTAAGACAATTGAGTTGTTTATTGAATAGAGGATAAACTATCTTAGTTTTGTGCTGCCACTACTAGAGAGCTCAAGCTGTCCTGGCTCTTATTGGGTTGTTGAGTCAATGATGATCATATTCAAATACCAGGAGGTTCCAAAGGCAAATAGCTCTTATGTTAAAATGAATTTTCTAGTAACCTTTTGTAAAATTATAAAAAGTACTTAAAAAAAAAAAGAAAAGTCCACATTTAAGAACTTGCTTTGTAATGAGGTACAACATAAGACTATTTGAGAAGTCAATTTTTTAAATTGGAGGTGGGAGGGTTTATTTCTAAATCACATATTCTTCAATATCTTGGAATATTTAGCCCACTATCAAAACATCAAGAAGATACAATAGTTAAGGAAATCAAGTTGCGCATTTTGCTGCTCTTGAGCCAGACTCCAGGGATTTTTAGAAGTGAGAAAACAACTGGACATGCTACCTGGTTAGCCAAGGAGGGCCTGGAATGAGTTGTCTCCAACAGACTGATGGTCCCCATTATACCCAGTGGTCTCGAACGTCAATGAGCGAAATCGGTAGATCTACCAACTAAAATCGGTACATTTGTACCTAAAATCGGTATATGACAAAAAAAAAATACAATTTTCAATCAAATTCGTTTATTTAACAAAAAAATCCACTTATTATTATGTTATAATAACATAAAAACCAATTTTGAACATAAAAATCAACTTACAACATAAAAATATGAGGTTTAACATAAAATCTACTTACAACATAAAAATATAATAACGAAAAAATCAGCGTACCTACTAACTTACATCTAACACATATTTTAAATACAAAAACTGGAAATTTAGAGATTTTGAAAGTTACACAAATTCCATACAAAAATGGAAATCTAACAAATTAAATTATTTTTTATAATGTTTCGGATTGCACCAATATTCTTTGGCCATAGTTGCAGTCATTTTTAAATTAATTTATAAGTCATAACAATTAGCATCCATGAAAAGTCGTTTTGAATGCAGTAGGCTAGTGATTGACTCAGTAGATAGCCTATTTCTCTGTTTTGTTTTCATAATATTAATTTGAGAAAATATGCTCTCATAAAATATTAAACATAAAAGTAGTTAACAAGGGAAACATTTGAGTCTCATCGCCACGCTTTAGCAAACTTACTTCATTCCAAATTAGTTCTACTTCATCAGAAAATGTTTTCATTTGATCACAATTTCTTAGAATGCGCCACTCTGTATCAATCCGAAATAACTCTGCTCTTTCATACTTGCTGTAAGGTGATTCCCCGTAACATTCAACATAAATGAAAAGGGTTGCCAACACAAAATTGTGAAATCGGTAGAAAAATCAGGAGAATTTCCATGTATTTTCTGAAATCGTGGAAAAATCATTGCATTTCGGTAGAAATACCGAAAAATCGGTAGGTTCGAGACCACTGATTATACCTAGGTGGGGGGGGGAGGGATCTAGAGGTAAGGCTGCACTGCAGGATGTTGATGGTGGAGGGTAAATGCATCCTGGATCTTATACGTACCTTGGATGCTGTGAAATGAAGCCACTATCCAACTGACTACCCAGTAGGAATCATGCCTCTCTCAAAAGTTGGAACAATTTTTTGCTAAGCTCATCTTCGGGAATTTTGCTGGAATCGTCTTTGGGAATTATAGGGTCAGATACTGTAATAAGAAAACCGTGGGTGCATACTTACAATTTGAGGCGGCAACAGGAAGGGGAATTCGTGAGATTATACAAAAAATTAAGACAACACCCGGACAAATTCTATTCGTATTTAAGGATGTCAGTTAAGGCATTGGACATACTTTTGAAATTGACTGAGTGCAAATTGCAAAGAACTTCAACGAATTTCCGAGATGACTGTCACCGGAATCTTTGGAATTGTGTAAAAATGTACAACAATGGTTGGCTTTTTTTTAAATAATAGTGCAACCATAGGTAGTTTAAAAAAAAGACAATTTTGTAAAACAAAAAGTCCGTCACGCAGGGGCTGCGTAAACTAAGCAGATTTCCCTCGTGTTGTTTAATAATAGATAAATCTACGTACTGGTAACACAACACCACCGTGAATAAATACAAACGGAAATAAGAAATGTTTCATCCAATTTTAATAACCTCCCGTAGGAAGCGTTAGGTTAGAAATGTAAACAAACGGGTCTGCCCGCTTCACACTGGAAAGAAAAACAATTACTGAAATATATCAAAATATAACATATTAATTTTATTGAGAACTATTTACTATATCTAGTACTGTAATTAATAATGAGTCAGAATAATTGTTATCTCATTCAATCAAATTTTAGTAGTCCAAAACCTTAAGACGGGGGGGGGGTCACCGGGACATATTTGCATTTATCTCGTATAATAAAGGTCTCTTGAATACAATTTTTGGTATTTAAACTTCGAATAATGTGATTTATTATGTAGCAGAGTATTGTTTATGTAACATGTGTAGAAGTGGCGGTTTGCTGATGGCTGAAAACTGAAAAATGCCAATATCTCGGTTAATATTCAAGATAGGGAATACATGTATATAACAATATTTATAGTACATTTAATTTGCAATAAGATTGATTTTATACAATTTTTCGATCCGACGTATAGTAACGGAGATATTTCTAATTTTCGAAAATCCCCTTCTAAACCCCCCCTCCCACTGGTCCGATTTCAGCCTTTAACGAACTTGATCTTCCTTTTTACCTAAAAACGATTAAATACCGCGTTTGGTGACGATTAAATAAAAATTGCGACTGCTAGAGTGTTAGCAGACAAATATATATATATATATATATATATATATATATATATATATATATATATATATATATATAATTTTGAACGTACCTCATTTTCGTCATCTCCTGAGTAAGATCGATGGACATTTGAAGAAATTTTTCGAAAATCGCATCATGAGTACGACCTCAATAGCTGATTTCCCTTCAGGGAAATCTGCTAATAATGTGATAAATTTAGGAGTTTTAATAATTATTTACGTAACTAGTATTAAATTTCCTTTCTTTTGAAAACTGAACTAATAACGCTTCTTCCATTTTCGCTAAACTACCAGGATGGAATATCAAACATGGCTGATATGGGTGGTGGATAGATGCCTGGTGGGTCCCCAGGATGGTTACAGAGGGCTAGGTGGTAGTTTGGGCCACTGCGGCTACCGTCGTTCTGTTACTCACGTTTGTAAATAGCTGGCAGATATCTACCATCCACCATCCTACCAACCTTCCTCCAGTGCGGCCTCGGGTTAAGAGACAGCCATAAACGTAACTCCTCTGTAAGAAATGCCAGATGTATATGCTTTGTTAGATTCCTGCTGACTATGAACATTGGGACATTAGGTAGCGAATTCCTGAGCTAATGTATTCCCATGGCGGAAATCGAACCTGCATCTATTCTAACAGATTTTGCTCAAGGGAAATCAGCTATTGAGGTCGTACACATGACGCGATTTTCAAAAATTTTCTTGAAATTTATATCGATCCTACCCAGGAGATGACGAAAATGAGGTCCGTTCTAAATTATATATATATTTGTCTGTTAATGCTCTATCGTCGCAATTTTTGCTTGATCGTTACCAAACTCAATATTTAAACGTTTTATGTAAAAATAAAGACCAAGTTCGTTAATGGCTGAAATCGAACCAGTGGGAGGGGGGGGGGGTTTAGAGGGGAGGATTTTCGAAAATTCGAATGAACTCCGTTACTATACACCGGATCGAAAAAATGTACAGAATCAATCTTATTGAAAATTAAATTTACTATAAATATTGTTATATACATATATTCTCTATCTTGAATATTAACCAAGATATTTGCATTTTCCAGTTTTCAGCTATTAGGAAACCCTCACTTCTACTGATGTTATATAAACAATGCTCGGTTATGTAATGAACCACATCATTCGAAGCTTAAATACCAAATATTGTATTCAAGTGACATTTATTATATTAGATACATGTAAATATGTTGGTGGTGACCCCCTCCCACTTCTTAAGTTTTTGGACTACTTAAATTTGATTGATTGAGATAAATGTGTGTTATGTTCCATTGTTTGATCATTCGTGCAATAATTGAATACCTGGTGAAATTCTCTACCCCCCCCCCCCCCCGAACCCTCGCATGTAGATTAGAACTATCTGCAAAATAAGTCGTGACCGAGATTTGTGATTAATATGCGTAAAAATAAAAATTCATTCTAATCTAACGTGAATTATAATTTTGATGCATAATTAACAGCGAATGTCTCGATTGATTTAGCAGTAGCTGTAGTCGTGCTCAGTTATACAGGGTTTCGGATAAAATAGCAGGTTTATTTCATTTATCAGATACCCTAAAATGCTAATAAATGTTTTATTTCTATCATCACCATCATAATCTAAAGGCTACGCCCGGGGCCCCCGTAAGGGCTACTGGCGCCTATGTGCAAGGAAGGATTTTGGTACTCCTTAAGGCTTTTTGAATTATCTTTTTTTTTTTTTTATGGTAGATAGGTGCTTGAAATAAAGCAAAGTACTGAACTTTAAAAGTCATATTTATTTGTAGACTAAAATATCAAAATGAAATAAACAGAATAAAATCTAAATTTTTTTTTTTTTTGGGCCCTTGGTTTTTGCGCCCGTGTGCATTGCACATATGGTAGCGGTGGCCCTGGACTACGCCTACCATCGCAATAGCCATTCATTGGGTTCTTTCGGAAGCTGCTTTATCCATATTACTACACACACCTAAAACCATAACATTTTTGATGTCTTCATTATTCAAAACAAAACAAGCTGCCCTCCTTCTGGAGGGTTCCCCTCAGGGACAGCCTCCTAATCTGCCCAATTGGGTAATGATAAAAAAAGATCTCTCTTTTTAAATATTTTTTAAACAAGAAATTTGTATTAAATTTTGATGTGTCATGTGGAAAGGAGTGCAGCTTTGCATCGTGCCTTTATTTATTGAAATAATAATTCATGTGTCTTCGGAAAGCCGTATCGTTTTTCATTTGCATGACCATACATATTTTTATTTTTTAAATTATTGTTTATTAACGTTCACTTTTTGCTACTATGACTAATTAGAACGGGTTATCTACAGGTTACCACTCTTTTCAAGCCAGGATGGTACTAAGGATTTTATTTAATGAGTTCGTCACTAAATAAATTCCTATTGCCCAGGTGGGAATCGAACTTACCTCTCTAGGTTTATCCTGTGAGATTAAAACAAACGATTTAACTCACTTGCTAACCTGAGCCAACCATACATATTTATTTCTAATTAAAATGTAGCAGGTTATTGACTTTTTAAAGATTTCTTTAGTCGATATTTTTGCAACCCTATAGTTTTAATTGAGAATCAAAGACAATTTGTTGCACAAATAAAAGTACAGATAAATGGAGAATTTAACTATTCAACATTTTGCTACTTGTCAATCCCGACTTCGTATTTCTGGTCACGGGCCAGTTTTATTTTTTTGTAGGGGCTGAAGGAATGCTTAGTCCATGTATAGGAATTCCTTTTACATAATTCCTGTATAGAAAAATTTTATTTGGAAGCAATATTTCATCACATATCAAACCCCCCGTTGAAGTCTCTTGTATAAACCTCTTCCGATGAATCGACTCATAATCGATTTTATGAATTTTCCCATAAGTAGGTTTCATTTCTTCTTTACATTATTAATATTATTAAATATAAAATTACAGAATACGAGTTCTTTAATATTAATTTTGGGAACGTTTTAGTAATTTGGTAGCTGATGTCTCAATAACTATGTGCAATTCTCTAAGTATTTGAGCCAAGGTCGTGTTGCTAAGCAACAAGGCAGATAAACACTGGGGCAACTATGTGTCGAATGGCGCCCAGTGGAATGACTTAAAAATAAGATGGTTTTTCTATGATTTAAAAGTGCGAGGGTTAAGTTTGGCCGGTAATGACCCTGTATTTTGATTACCGCGTCGATCTTGGAGAGATAGCTCCAGGGTCTTTCTATACTTGTGTTGAGTGGCACCCCCAACATCCTCTTCTTGCTGTTGCAGTTTTCTCTCAGACTAAAGGCGGAGCAGTTTATTTGTGTGATGAATTGGTAAGCCTGATACTATTTAAAAATCTGCAATTCTCACGAAATGTATTAGCCTATCAGTTTAAGCTGTCATTCATCATAACCATGACATTGAGTCTTTGACATGACTAATTCCAAATCATGGTAGTAATATTGATCAAGTGTAATATTTTTTTGACCAACCGGTTGCATTAAAGTGTTATTATAAATTATTTTTTAAACTATCAATGTAACTTCTTATTGTGCCTGATCCAGGGTGAAAAACTGAAGGATGTCGACCCTACACTTCATCCTGTATCTCAGGTTTCCTGTCTGTCTTGGCACCCAAGCAGGAGGACCCTGGTCATTGCTTGGAAAAATGGTGAAGTTCGAGTATGGAATGGTGACACTGATTATACACTTGCTCCTATTACAAAACCTGCAGCTGTTATTTCTGCAAAATGGTCTCATCAGGGGAGTAAATTCATTACCATCGATACGGTAATTTATTTATTTTATGGGTTGAAGTTCTGTTAAAACAGATTGAATCTTAATTTGTTTTGTTTAAGTCCAGGATGGAGAGGTTAATGCATGGAGATTAGATGCTAGAGGACAGCTGGTTTCTCTTTTTACCATCAAGCCAGAAACAGGACGAGCAATTATTTTAGAAATGAGAATAGTCAAGTCTGGCATGGATCTAGCTGGCCTTGCGAAGAAAGCTGTTGCTGGTGATGAACGGGCCCTTGATATTTTCAGTGCATGGAGGCCTAGAACGGCAGGCAGAAGAACAGCAGTTGCCATGGATACAACAGCATTCTTTATAGCTACTGACACGGGTATTTAGCAAATTTATAATGTTTTATATTGCATTCTATGTCCGATTTGAATATTATTACTTTTAAATGTATACTATTCAAAGAAATTAACAATTGCCAAAATAACTCAATGACTCCTTTTTTATAAGAGGTCCTTTGACAAGTTGGTTTTTTGTTTTGTAACTGTTTTGTCTAGGTATTGTCTGCCAATTTAATTATTTATAGGAAGCCACTGGACCATTGTCCTTTTTCATTTCTCTTATTTATGCCTGAGGAACAATGTGTGATTATGAACTATGTTTCAGGAAGTGTAATCCATGTTAGTGAATCTGGTAATAAGAAAGAGGTGCTATCGTCAATGGGGAACATTGAAGCTCTATTACATCATGAAAAGGATGATTATTTATTAGTGGTTGTTGAAGGACTTAACATGAACTATTACTCTGTTGACTCTTCTGGAAATCTCCATGAAATTTCAAAGGTAAAGTCGATTAAGTAGCGTTTGTATCATTTTGAATTTTCAGTAATATTTTTCTTTCATTATATCGCATATTGTTAAAATGCATTATTGAAAGAACTTATTCATAACTCATACAAAGGTCTTTTTAAATACAATGGCTTTAGTTGGACAAAGCTAGTTGTATTACAACAGGTTAGTTGTTGAACCAATTTTGGACCACTAACTATAAAATTTAAATTATTTATTAACATCCACTTTTTGCAACAAGGCTAATTGAGACAGGTTATTTACAGGTTATCACCCTTTTCTAGCCAGGGTGGGACTAAGGATTTTATTTAATAAATTCCGTCACTAAATAAATTCCTCTGCCTGGAATCGAATACGCCACTCTAGGTTTACCATGTGAGATTGAAGGCAACTCTTTAACTCACGTGGCTAACTTGAGCCCCTATGAAACTTAAGCTTTAAACATTTTTAATTGTTTTAACGTTAATTAATTCATACACGAAATATTGTGATTAAGCATCTATTTCATTATAACTTATAACTTTGACATTTGCCTGAGAATTGAGAACACCACTTAGTGGCAAATAAATAAAATAAATCACTATAATCATCCCTTTATCTATGCCTTAATTTGGAGTAATTTTTTTAGGACTTTGGGTGCATTTATGCTCTATTAAAATACGTTATGTTGATCCACAGAAATCATTGGAAGGTGAAATTTTCAATTCACCGATTATATGACAATTGAATTTATAGAATTAATTCATGTGTTTAATTAATCTATTATTATTATTTTCGATGCAACCATGGTTTTACTTATGGGGGATTTGTTTCCTGTTATTAAATTATTCTGGAGTTTATATATATATATATATATATATATATATATATATATATATATATATATATATATATATATATATATATAAATTTAAAATAAATCATTGGATCTCAATATTGATTGATTTTTAATAAATATAATTTAATAAACATAATCGTAATCATTTTGAGATTCAAATGTAAATATTATGTGCTTCATTTTATTGAATGAATATGAGCAAAGGTTGATCAGAAACATAAAGTGTCAGAAACAAAAAAGGAGTCAAGGTTGATGGGTTAAAGCACAAGATTGACTGTGTTCTTCTTTTTTCTATTCTAGGTCAAGTTAAGTGGTAGTGGAAGTGGAGGACAGACAATGGTATGGGCTGGAGCAGGGCTACTAGCGTGTGCTGTAGGAGATCTCACTGTTAGGTTTTGGGAGCCTGCTACAGGCGAGAGTTATTCCATTGTGATGTCCCGTCCTGAAGGGCAGTCACTTTCAAATAGAGAAGTTATTGTTGCCCTTGCATTCTCCAAACTAAAAGGTCGAGCATTTTTTAATTTATATAATGGTTAAAGTAATACACTTGATATGGGATATAACACTATTAATTTATGCATGTGCTGGTGCCAATCATTATTATTGATTAATTGTTAAATATAAAGTCTAATTCCTTTGTACACTGACTTATAAGGAAGGATGACTGACAATTTATAATAGAAAAGTCTGTCATCCAGACAGGTTTCTCATGTAAATGAATGATACAATGATTTCATTTCACCATCTATTCTCTATTTCTCCCGTAATAAAAAGTTTATATGGACAGGAATTGAAATTTAAACTTGACATGTCATGAGTAGTGACTCAGTTTCTCTAAATAAAAATTTCATGGTTAGAAGTAGGGGTTTACTGAAGGCTGGAAACAATAAATATATAAATAATATGGTTAACAATTGCTTTTGGTTTATTGAAAAAGCAAACATAAAAATAAGAGACACCGATGACTGTAAAAAATACAGACAGACATAAAATCTGCAACTGGGAATTTAGATCTGATATCAAGCCCCAAACAGCATCCAAATGGACAGAAGGAAGACAAGTCCAACAAAGTGAAAGAGTGAAGAAGTATTAGGTAAATAAAAAGAACAGCAGATCATCAAATGTTAGTGATCCTTAGGGAGTTGAAACATCAACAAAAAAAAAAATAAAAAAAATTGTTAATGTTTGAGTAAGAGAGATATGTATGGAGCAACAATTATATTACCATACTTTTGTAATGAATTTGGCTAATAACATTTTAAGATCTGATGCTTAATAATAGAAGCTGTACATGATTTTGTATTTCACTCTCTTTGCCCACAATTCTTTGGTCTGATTATGCCCATTAATGCACTTCATATTTTGTCTTACACAAATCGGTTCAATATGACTAAGGTATCACACAAATAGGAAGTCTGTCTCACAAGTTCTGCATAAACTAAGCAGATTTACCTCTCGCATGAATATGACACACTGATGGGCTCATATCACCAACTATCCCTATTTCGTCATTAGTAAGAAACTTATGTAAACAGAAATTAAAATTTTAGGTGGACATGAGATGATTATTGACTAATGTTCTTGAAATAATAACTTGATTAATGTTTGAGTTAAAGGAAGCATGAATATAGAAATAGTTGTAGAAAATTAAAATTCCAACAAGATTGATTATATAAAATTTTTCAACTTGACTTTTAGTCACCGAGGTATTCTAAATTTAAAATTATTCCTTCCCTCTAATCCCCTTAAGGGAAATCGGCTAAAATTGTGTCCAGTAGAGTATAGTGTTCACTGATGATGTCACAGAATATTAATCAGATATTTAGTAATATACTGGCCTATTTTTAATGTGAATAGGATTAGGTGTTAAGATAAATTTGAATTAATAACTTCCTATTTTTGTCTCATGGCAATTTGTCGATGTTATGGACTATGATATTTTACTCTTTGATTGTTATTCTCATCTACACACTGAAATTGATGCGTTTTGTCTACATGTACTTGTCTTGGATGCTTCTTGTACTACCTTCTCCAAAACTACGTTGAACAACATAGGAGGCAGGCCTTGTTTCAATTCAAATTAATGCCAAATACTTTAGACATCCACCCTTGAACCAACAACTGACATAGGGTTTCATTGATGCACTCATCAGTCTGACAAACAAGTTTCCCTGGAGCCCCCAGTTATGTCATTATTTTCCAAAGGCATCTTCTATCTTCTGAATTACAAGATATTTTCAAGCTAATGAACAGAACCTATACATGTTGTTCCACCTCTCACTCCTTCTCAACTACCTGTTTGAAGATAAATACCCCTGATATGTCATAATACATTCTCTTCTAAACCCTGTTTGAGGATCACCTTGGGCTCTTTCATAGTAAGAGTTCATTCTGTTAAGCATTATATATTCAGAATCTTGTATGCTACTGGGAGCAGTGGAATTTCTCTGTAGTATACACACTCCTTAGTGGAGCCCTTCATTAGGATTGGACATATGAGGCCTGTGTTCCATCCGTCTAGGATGCATTCCTCCTTTCAGATCTTCAGGATTACCTGATGTATCTGACTCACCACTCCCACCTCTTAGAACAGTTAGGTATGCAAACCAATGTCAGAGGCTTTTCATCTGTTTTTGTTGAATGCTATCTCCACATCCAGGATATCCAGATCATCAACAATACTTCCATCCAGATCCTCAGCATGATCCTTGCCATCATCCTCCGCAGCAACTGCTTCAACTGGCCTTTCCAAATCCCCAGTAATTCCCCTTTTACTGCTGTTAGTTTTTTATCTTTTCTCTCCATTTAAGTCCTTTTCCCCTCTATAACTGATTCTCTAATTTCTTACACCAACCCACTTACTACTCTGCTAATGGTCCCATATATATATATATATATATATATAATTATCTTAGATGAAAACACACAAATATAGTTTCCATTTTAATTTTTTCTTTTATTTTTATTGAAGGTCTCCTTTGTGGCTGTACCAATTCAGGTACAATAATGATCTGGAAGGTGGTAGGTGAAGGATTTGAAGGATGGCAACAGGTTGCATCAACAAAAGTGAAACAGTCTATTCTCCAGGCCGCATGGGGTATCAACCAGCTTGCAATAAATACATCTGCCACTGTGTATGTTCTCAAAGAACAGGCATTGTCTGCAGTTTATCATGATGGGGTATTAATGTTATATTAATTTTTTTTCAAGTAATTTAACTCAAACATATAAAGTTTTTTTAATTATTTTAATTTTTTTTGTTTAAATTTCTTATAGAACATAATGTATCTTTTTTTTTTATTCAGTTCTCATATTTTGTAACTTGATTGCCTTAATGGGAATATTTACTGAACGGAAAGAAAAACTACTGAATACATGAGTATTGGGAAAAAAAAAACAAACAATCGTTGGTTTAATAATATTTGACTGTGATGTAATTTTCCTTGTGCTATAATACAAATTTAGGATTAAAAAAAGGTGTCGTCAACTTAGTGAAAGATTGATTTGCATCGTGCAACTGCCTTTACTGTTTTGATATTCATTATTTTGAACTATGTTTTAATTCCTAATTTTTTTTCAACAAGTACTAAAATGAAATTACAGAGAAAAAATAAGAATATACTATAGGAAGAAATCTTTACTTCCCTTATTCATTATTTATTTTTGCAAATACTCTCTACTGGTTTCAATTTAATGGGCACTATTGATCCACTTTTCACAATGATGGAAAGTAGAATATGGAGAAACCAAGAATAAAATAAAAGGTCGTTCTACAGGAATATGTTTATGATTAATAACACAACACATTCAGGATATTTATTCCTTCATCCGTGCTCTTCTAACACACTAAAAAGGCAAGACAAAAATTTACACAGCCAAACAAGTTTTAAAACAATAAAAATATAAAATCAATGATAAACCTGTAAAATATTCCTTTGCTCAAATTTTTGTTTATGAATTTGTGGATGTATCCTATGATTAAAAACTCCTTTCATCTTAGACTATTCCGCGATTAACCTAATATTGAGAAGCATTTATGGCTCTCTGAAATTTATTGGAGGATACTTCTTCCATTATATATATTTAGGTTTCTCATTCCATTGCCCATTTGGCTCACTCTGTGGAGGTCAGAGATTTGCTTTTAAGCCAAATAAACCAATTCAATAATTGTAGTAGAGGTAAAATAAAATCTTTACGAATCGGACATTAATATCACTGAGCTTAACAAATAATTAAAAAACTTTTTATCATCCTATGGGGAGTATTTTCCCTTACAGATCCATATTACCTACAGAAGTTTTTACTTACCATTTAATATATTCTATTTCAAACTTTTTCTTTATACTACTTGTAGGCATGAACACAGATATCTATGTATGGGTTGCGCCAGAGAAACATACTTATTTGGAAGGTCAATAAAAACAAAAGTTCAGTTATTGTTTTAATTCTTTTTTTATTTGAGAATACAATATCCCAAGTTTTTTTTCCATAGTCATGAAAATGACAATGGAGACCCCCATTGTGCATACACTGATTAAGTCGATTTTTGAAGTTCGTCTCCACTCATTGCAGCATATCAATCGGCATGTTGGCAATGACATCACGCATGTTGTTCTTGAGGTGAGCTATGGCCCGCGGTCGATCAACATAAACCAGGGACTTCAAATAGCCACATCAAAAATGAAAATCCGACATTTTCCGGAGTTCTGGTGTCTGTTGATGTCCATTTCTGGGTTTAGCGACACTTTCACACTCCTGAAATGAGATAACCCATGACAGAATTGAATTACGGTCAGGAACGAGACTCTGAGGAGGAATTTCAAAGCGAGCGAGTGAGAAATGCACACTGCATAGCAACAAGTGAGCGACCGTTAGAAAAGAAGCTCTCAACAGCGAAGGCCCGCTACTCTCTAGACCAGAGCATGATGACAACTTCGAATGAAAAACAAATTTGAGGACTTGGAGAGAGAAAAAGACGTCCAATTCTTCACAAGAACACAAACTTGCACCCTGTTGACATTGAGCCAGGCATTGCTGTCTTATCGGCATGACTCTGAGACACTCATAAAAAATGATTACCTATTACTTTTGGTCCATGAATGACTAATCCTTTGCTGTATTTTTGGTAGATTCTAACAATGTAGACACTGTATCAGACAGGAGTTCCAGGAGTTATCATGGGAGTATTATACAATTTTATAAAGTAGGGGAATATTATAGAAATTAATGCTGCATTAACTCATTGGATATATTTGTCAAAGACAGACTTTATGGGTTCAAAACCAAACACTTCCATTTTCTTTTTCTGTATTTTATTACCAATTGAAGTGGGTTTAGAATCTTGGTAGTGTTCTGTACTCCTGTAATGTAAGTGCCTGGTTTGCTCCTAGAATGGAACACTTAATTTTATTTGTATGTCATTAACAAAATTCAATAAAATAAAGAAATTAACTTTGGTTTAATACAACACAAACACAGTGCAGTGCATCATGTGATGTGGTCCCACCAAAGTCGTATGACCAAGTCTGTCATTTGTAGGTTCCTGAGCCAAATATTTTCTTTTTTTACTGTCCAGTGATGACTGTAGTTCTTAGAACAATGAATTGTGTTTTGCTTCCTATACTGTTTATATCAGAGGTTTTCGTTTTAAATAATTTTAATAGATAAGTAAAATTATGGTCAACATAAAGGTACCATTTAATAATTTTCACTACCTAAGTTTAAGTTTGAATTTACAGATGAGTGTGGTTCAAACTTCAGCTACTCAGATGGTTGTTACAAAAGCAGGGGAGACATCAGAATTAAATACTGACATACAAGCTTTGGGAATTTCGTTGTACAAAGAGGTTATTGCAGTATGGAGTGGAAAGGTCATGGCAGTTTATCATTTGAATCCAATATCTTCTATTAGTGTAATTGGTATGTGTCATTGTACGTTGGACATAATTTTACCTTAGCTATAATCTTTATTAGGTTCATAAAAGGATAAATGAGTAATAATTTTGATATTTAAAGACATCTTATCTCTTCATATAAACAGTAGCTAAGTTACCCGGCTTCATACGGGAATTCATTTGAGGCTGAATGATAATGGTATTTCTTTGGAAAGCCTTTACTTTGCACTATATTTTGAAATTTCCCCACCCCAGTAGTAGGGATTAACCTGTCGTTGCTGTGGATTTGTTAATAATAAAATTATTTGTTTTTGTAAGGCTTCACTGTCCTCAATATTCCATCTCCTGACGTAATTTTTTTATAATGTAATAAAAAATATAGATCATAATCATAGAAAGCATTCTGTCTTCCAAACCATGTATGAATAAAAGTTCCTTCCTCCATTGATGCGGTACAAAGCCCAACAGTGGCAGCTGTTTTAGCTACGTCATAACTGCTATTAAAAATACTCTTTTGTAAGTCTCGATTGCAAACTGTATATTCATATTGGTACATAGTGTGTTCAGTAAAGTATATCATATATATATATATATATATATATATATATATATATATATATATATATATATATTAACAGAGGAGAGTTAATAAATACCAGAAATAACTGGGTGCACCTTTCCAGCATTCATCCTTTTAAATTATTTATTTATGATGATTAAACAAATTTACATTACTGAGAATAACACTACATTGCTAAAAGTATAAGCATCAAGTAACATGTAAACATAGACAAACATGAGGTCAGCAGGAAAGTGGCAGAACTGATAGGACAAAGGAAGTATCCACACAAAATGCTTATATGTACTCAAAGTGCAAAATGATTAGTATGCTTACTTTGCTTTTACTCAGATTATTTTTTATCGAGTACTAATTACAAATTCTCATACTCAGCATTCAAAAATGTTGAATATATGTAATGTAATCATACTCAGCTACTGGACAATTTGTTCACATCTACTGCATAGTACCTTTTTAGTAGATTTTTTTCTTGGGATTCACCTAATCCGCTAATAACCTAGCAGTCGACCAAATCCTAATCAACTAGACCTGGTAGGCTACAGTAATGGAAATAAATTAGTAACCTGAGTGTTTACCAAACTGCTTCAAATTATGGCCTGCAACTGCCTTATTTAGTCATCAAGACTCTTTCTTTATGTAATTAATTTATAGACCAATATTTATGAACATGTTTCCTTCTATCTGTCACCAGGAAATTTAATTAGTTACTGGTTAAAGATTTTATTTTTTTTACTAGGATCTTTTCAGTGTGAATGTCTCTCTGCTGGAGTTTGGGACCAGAGTGTTGTTATTCTCACAAATTCAGGACGACTTCATGTACTTACTTTACAAGGAACTGTTAAACAAAATATTGAAACTGATGGTCAACCTATTACTTTAAGTTTAACAGGTCATTTTATGACAATATCTACAATTACAGGCATATTGCAGTTGTGGGACTTATCTAGAAGGTAGTTGCATTTCTGCATTTTATTATTTTTTTAATATTAAAGAATTGGGTGTTATTTACGTGTTTAGTTATTATTTTTTTTTACAACTTAATTTTTGGTATGGTTGGATCCAGTTTGGTTTTGGATCCAGCTCCAAGAGCCCTCAGGCCCACATCGAAGACCTTCGGGCACTGACGATGATGCACAGCATCGAAAGCGCTCTGCCGTTTTAATAGATTGTTATAGTGGAAGCTTAGCCAATTTTTTCATCTTACCTACAGATTGGTTTTTGCCATGGAGTGTTATTTAAACACTTTTAACAATGAACTCTTCAGTAGAAAATTATTGAAATAACTTTTCTAGTAAACTTTAAAATTAAGGGACCCTATTCCCCTATCCCTGTCTCAATAGCTTATTAAGTTATATGTTCTTCTTTATGAAAATAGTTCCTGAGTTCTTCATCAAAAAATGGCTAATCACCCATCTATTTGTCAAACACCTGACCAACCTCTCATTAATGCATGGCTCACTGTTAACTGATTCTTTCTTTTAGTGTATTATATTACATTATAATACTTGTATTGTTATGCTTGATCGATTTGGTAAGTGCTAAAGTTGTTGTGCCTCTCTTGGCTGGGAAACCTTTTGCCAATGACTTGTAAAATTGTTATTTTATTGTAATACATCATTGGAAAGCTCTAGTTGAGTACACTTAAGAAATACTTGTGTTTGGATTTTTGTGTTTTGAATTTTTATGTATTTTTTTTATTTTATCTCCCATCACATCACTCACTTCTGTAATTGTCAATAATTCAATCTCAGAGCTATTGGTACTTCTGAGGTCATAATTATATTGCGTCAAAAATATTTTGGTCCCTTCATATTTATTTCACTTCTTCATGGGTCACGAATTCCACCACCTTATTAGCAAATCAAATTCTTACCTTGCTTTTTTTTCTTTTTCTTTTGATAGTTTCATTTAATAAAGATTTAAGATTTCCTGCTTACTGGAATAACTATCTTGTATAGCCTTTAGTTACTACAACATATGTGAAAAATATATTTCACTTCTCATAATCTAACAAGTTTTGTATCTCAGCTGCATACCAGTCCCAAAGTTGGCTAACTGGGATGTGCCATCCATTCTTGTGAGATATATCTGTAATTCATCGGATCTATTTATAGTCATGAGTACTTATAGTTAATTTTGCAAAATATTGTTACATAATAATAATAATAATATAACTGGAAAGCCAGAAGTTGAGATCAACATACTTTTTGATTATTTCATAAGCTCTATAATTGAATTAATAGACAATAATGAGTAATCATTTTTTAGTTTTTCTGTCTGGTTTATGAATGTAGATATTATTATTATTATAAATTTATTTTAGTTGATTAAAACTCCTGATTATTTACAGGGAAGCCAGACCACATTCAAAGGTAAAGGATTTGATTGAAAGTATTCCAGATTTTGGTGAAGTCATTTGTGCTGTTTGCAATAGTAATGGAACGAAAGTAGCTCTTACTATTGCTGGAAGTAATTTAACACCTACTCCTGCAGTCTTCGTTTGGAATATTGATGCTGACAACATTCTACCATATTTCTTCAATAATGACAAGTGAGACTAATACATATTGCTACGTTTATTACAAAAATTATAAACGTTGATTATTACAGTTCTTTTGGATTGCAAAATTAAATACACAAACTTTAACGTTTTTATCACTAAACCATTTATTTGATGATCACTACTTTCATTTACATACTTCATCAATTATTTTTCACTACCATTCACTACATTTTTAACTTGAAGTTTTTATTACACAGCACAATAACTCACGATCACTCAAATCACTGGTCAAATTACTGTAGCTCAACTAAAAACTGAATTGCTGGCAAGCTGGGAGGTTTTTAAATACCTGCTGTCGGCACTAGTAGGTTCGAAGCCCCAACTTGTCAGCTGAGTTTGTCGCCTAGAACCCTACCCTGGTTCCACCTACGCAAATCTTTTGCAGGGGTGCCCTCATTTTCTTTGTACTTAAATACATGGTTAAATATACGTTATTTAGAAGTAGCAACAAAATCCCTCAAGTAAACCAATGGATGCATTTTTCGCAACAATATGTATGAGGAGCAAATTTTCAAAGGTTTCTTTTTTTTGGAAAAAAAAAAAACTGTCTTTCAAAAACAACAAAGCAAAGATTAGTATGCATTTGAAGAAAGTTTTGAAAAGTGTTTTCATCAGAACAACCTTAATAACTGGTTTATTCTAAGGAAAATTGGCTAAAATGAGTCAGGCATTGAGAAGCGATATTGTAATTTACGAGAAACCTGTTAATACTTCATTTTGCTCAATAAAACATTATATTGTACCAGTTGATATGAAAATCATTAATTCTACTTTTGTTAGTTGCAAAAATGGTTTATCCATTAGTCTATAAAAGTGGTTTAAGGTTTAGAATTGGTTGGCCAACTTGGTAAAGATCCCATACATCATAGGCTGTGCTTAGTTTATGCTGCTGTTGCCGATCCATATTACTTTAAAAGTTTTATTTCTATTCAGCCAACATTTGGGCATTTGTCTAACAGCATTATTGTTATCTACCCATCTAGATTCTTACCAACCTTCTTCACCTTAAGTTAATGTGTGAATATTTTTATTTGTCTCCAGTGATGTTGTAAGGTTTGTAACATCAATTCATTGGGATAGTGATGAACCACAACTTCTGGCTTGTGAAGCTAGAAAGCCTACTCTTCACGCACCCAAAAGACCTTCAGCAAATATTATAAAGCAGAAAGATCAAATTCCTGCAGCGGTAAAAATGTTTTCATTATAAAATGCTTTTTACAATCAATCCAAGCATGCAAATGGACATTTTACTTGATAAAATTTGTTTTAATTGTAGATTTTGGTATCATTCTTGTGCTCCTCTGAGCATGGATTACTTTTAAGAGATTGTTTTCCTGCAGAAGATGAATTTATTTCTTTGGTCGGGCTCAACTTGCCATACTTTATTGTTGTCAACAAGCCTTCAAATCAGCAGGTTTGTGCTATGTTGTTGCATAGGTCATTCACATGCTCTCCAAATGTAATTTGTTGTATTTTGTTTACAGAAAATGTTTGTGGAGGATCTTGTAATGAAAGATTTTGAAGGACTAGAGGATTGTGATTCATTGACTAAAAATGCTGTTATTACTTTCAGCTTTAGCTTAAGTATAGGAGATATTGATCAAGCATTTAAATCTATTCGCAACATTAAAAGGTAATAAATCTTTGCTTTACATTGTTTTCTGTATTTGGTATGTACTCTGATTTGATTAATTAGTTAAAATGTTTATTGAGTTAACAAAAGAGAGGTTTTTCTTTCTGACCATTCAAAAATGTATTATGAGATGAAAGAGAGACTCTTTTAATGCTTCACACGTTTCTAGTGGTTTATACCACCATCTTCAGAGTCTAGTTATGGGGCTCCAGTTATTAATTATTATATAGAAAGTTAGTATGAAATGTTCATGAGTAATTCATTTTTAATGAGTGAATAGATCTACTGGGCTTGCAATGAAACATAGTACTGTACCGCCTCTGCTGGAGTGGTTGTGTATCTAATGAGTACATGTACCATTTTTACAGCAAATATATAAGACTTTGGGAAAACTGTGTGGCTCTTTTGACATACTTTTAATATTACTCAAATTCTTAATTTTATTTACATATGCTCCATATATGAACTACAGCTAATATATATATATATATATATATATATATATATATATATATATATATATATATATATATAGATATATATATATATATATGTATTACACACACGTACACAAATCCATACATACATATATAAACCTGGTGACCTTGAATTTGGAAGTATTGCTGTTACAGTAAATTGAAATTTAGTATAGCTATATGGATATGTATTTAGTTGGTAGATCTTCAAAGTAAAAGAAATCCTTCCTCAATACCATCATTTAACACGCTTTTCCCCACTGTATTGCTTTGAGCGACATGTTCTCTTCTTCCCTCACTAACTTGAGCTTATGAACAATAGAGCAGTCATAACTCATCTGAATACAGAACTGAGGTGAACGACTTGGTGCGCTGCCATGAAGAGAGAACCTGTAGCAGGCACTTTGAGAGCTAGTTCATTGATGCGATTTGTCTATATAGTTTCTACACTGGCAAACATACTGCAAGGAAAGTGAAACATGTGAGGCACCCATTCTGAGGTCTTGAAGTGAATTTGTTTGAGTCTTAGCCACCATGACCTCAGCATTCTGCCTTCGAATTGTCTTTGATTTTATTCTTTGAGGCACTTCAGTTATTTTTTAATACTAACAACAAGAAAATGATGAAGAAATGTTTGTGGGAATGAATAAATGTAGGAAAATTTGTATTTTTAGTGGTGCCATATGGAGAAGCCTAGCAAGAATGTGTGTAACATCGAGGCGGTTAGATGTAGCTAAAATATGCCTTGGAAACATGGGGGACTCAAAAGGAGTTGCAGTACTTACAGAAGCTGAATATGAAGAAGAGGAACCAGTTAGAGTTGCAGTTTTGGCCATAAGACTAGGAATGATTGTAAGTAAGCTTTGGTCATGAATTTGTTTTCAACTAAATGGTTTGGTTAAAATTAGTAAAATCACTTACCATTAAAGTTACTTTATATTTTCTTGTAACCAATGGATGATAAACAGCCTATAAGGGGTCATCCCTGCCAAACAGCTTAGGTGTAAAGTCAAGTGGTCAGCTTGACTCAATCACTGTTTTATTTTATTAGCTGAGCAAAGATTAGTCAATTTCCTCACAATGCTAGTTGGGTACTGGTAGAGTAGATAGGAGTCCTACCTCAAAACCCTGTAATCCACAACTAAATAAAATTTAAGTGTAATCCCAGGGTTAAACATGGCTTCCTGTTTCACCACCGGGCTATTGCCGCCCCCTTATGAGATATAAGACCTTTATTTCAGCTTGAACTGGAGATTTGATTTTGTGATGACCCTTATAACTGTATTCTAGTTTCTTATATTCGTCAACTTGTGGAATTTCCTTAACCTATTTAATTTTTCTGCATTTATAAGTTGTAACACCATTTACAATTTCATATTTGCTCCATTCATCTATGAGTTCGAATATCTTATCTTTCATCCAGGGTTTTCTGATGTCTAGTTTTCTTTTTACCTTTGATCTTGTCTACTTCGAGCTTCAATCCTGTTGCTATTTTCTGTCTTTTGTTGGAATCTCTTGATTTTCAGTCCAAACATCCTTAGTTTTTTCATAATAAACTTCTTTAATGAGAAAAGTTCATCTGGTTGGGCGTCTCCATTGTCTATTAAAGACAAATGAGTGTGAATATGACATATCCAATTAAAATTTTGTCACTTAAGAGGTGAGGGGGTTCATGGCAGCACACCCGCAGCAACATTCCTGCTTGCATTTCCTTTTTTTACATACAAACTTTTTTATCTATTCCTAACCAATTTTGTATTTCTCTTATATGTTGTTACTATTTATTTTTCTTTTAGCTCTTCTATTGCATCAGAATTCTGAATAGAAAAGCATGCAGAGCAGTAACATAAAGCTTTATAAAATAGAGCATCGTAAATTTAGCCTGCCATAAGGAGATTAAGCCCCCAAACCTAAAAAATAAAAACGCGACTTCTTTTATTCCTATTAAAGAAAATTGTTGGCTTTATATTTAAAATTATTTCATTTGAAAAAGATGCCATGATATTTCTCTTCCAAAGCATCGGATCAAACAAAGTCATATAGCCTATAATTTATAGATCTTATGATGAAGAAAAAAGTTTCTTAACACATTTTTTGTGTCTCTAATTCAAACAGAGAATTTTTTTAATTTTTGCCCTTGTCTAACACCCCCCCCCCCCATTTCTTGATCAGTTGATTTTGGTCAAAAGGGGACCAACAATTTTGCAATGACAATACTTTCTTTACTTTGTACAAAGAAGTACAAATGAAATAAAAATCCAGATTATAAATAGAAATAAACAAGAGCATTATGCTAACTCAGTTTTCAATTTATATTTCTAATTCTTCAATATTCCTACCTCCTCTTTTTAATTTTTTATTATTCATTCATCTTTGAAATGCCCTATTATTGATGATTTTGAATTTACCTATGATCAGTCTAGTTAATCTGATAGAGCATAAGGAAAATCTCAAAGATAGCATTTTATGTCAAATTCTTAAGTAAATAAAACAGGTGTCATTTCTTAACTTTAATTTGATGTCTACTTGTAGAAAATTCACATATCTTTTTAATACAGATAAAAATATTAGCATATATTAATTTCATTTTTACAGGAAGAAGCTGAAAAACTATACATAGAATGTGGTCGATATGATCTTTTAAATAAGTTATACCAAAAATGTGGACAATGGGACAAAGCTTTAGAGATTGCTCAGAAGTTTGATCGAATTCATTTAAAAAATACATTTCACCAATATGGAAAGTAAGTAAACTTTATAAATGACTAATTGCATTGCTCATGTTGAACTAAAATTAAAGTTTCCCATTAAAATATAATGATTTGGTTAACATACGCATGAAATAACACAACCAATCTTTTGAATATTATGATAATTTCCCTTTAAATGTTTGGTCTTTATTTTCAAGGATCCTGCTTACAAATTTGTGGGGATATGACTTCCTATGATTTGTGCTTATTTTTGTAGATAATACTATTAAACCATTGATACAAAATGGAAACCTTATAATAAACTTCTTTTATTAAAGAATATAGAATAACTGTTCCCAATAATTGAAGTCTAAAATTGGGATAGTAATGAATTCATTTATTGCATACCCTTACTCTGATTAATGCTAGAAAGTTCAATTTTGTTAGTCTTAACATCTCTTATTATAAATGTATGCAGTGAAGTATAAAATGTTCTGAAGTCAAAGTTGAAATATTAACTTTTTAATACGGAATATATTTTTGAAACATAATTGTTTACAAATTATTGAAACTAAATATTAGCTATTGTTGAATTAATACTTTGAGTTCTAATTTCCAGTGAAATCCTGTTAGTGGTAACAAAATAAAACATAAATATAATAAAAACATGGTACATGTTGCAGACAGTCCTCTTTGTAATATAAATACCAATGCCATTCATTTTTCACAGCAGTGTTGTTGGAAGTGAAGAATATTGTATACTTGGAGAGAAAAAAAACTGACTCACTTGCTGTCATTCCCTATGAGCGCATGCAAGTAGCTCTGAAGATGGAGACAATTGTTGTTGAAAGCGCTTAGCGCTGAAATAAAAAACTTGTGAAGAATTGGACGGTTTTTTTCTCTCCAAGTGTCAATGGAATTGTTCATCATTTGTCTTTGATTGATAAATGATATGAACAGATAGTTAAGAGTTCCAAATTGGAGCCCTTCGCTGAAGCACAGACAATAAATTACTCCCACAGAATTAGAAAAAACATTACTTGTAAACTCTCATCTCACAAACAGAGTAGAAACGTGTTCTTAAATTGATCTGACTCAAGACTCAGCTTTCTCTTACAAACAGATGAGAAGAAATTTCACATTTGACATGTTGGTAGTGACTAAAGAAAGTAAATTAACTAAAGTATAATGGGGGCTTAATACATTTTTACTTTAATCAAACGAAGAATTTCAGTTGATTTTCAATCATTTGTCATAGTGACAGCATAGCAATTTGATTATTGATTATTTACTTTAATTTTGCTATTATTCAACATTTTTTAATTCTCTTTGTTTTTTTTCTTTTCAATTTATTGGAAGTATGTTAGGGGTCTTCTTAATTTTAAATGAAAATAATTAAAATCACAATTTGGTTTCGTTTACAGATATTTGGAAAGTGAGGGTGACAGAGAGGCAGCAAGTCACATGTTCTTTCGAGCAGATACTCACAGGCATGAAGTTCCTCGCATGCTGCTTTACAATACTTCTGCCTTAGAAAAGTATATCGTTAATAGTAAAGATCCGTAAGTAGTGAGCTCCTCAAAGATTAAAACATTTTAATTTTAATGATATTGCCTTATATTAGTCAAGAATTTCAAGATATTTAGAATCTATTATTATTTATATTAACAATGGACTTATAAAATTATAATAATGTAAAAGCTGAAAAATGATGACAAAAATAAAACTTGATATGCACCATTGTCTATACCTGGTGATTTAAGAATACAACACATCATTCTAAACTTGCGTAGTTAGAATTCAATAAGTTATCTTTAAAAATATTTTATTTTTTTTCCTTCTATTATGAAAAATCCTAACCTTTATACTAAATGAGTATTTTTAAGGGCATAATTACAAATCTCTGTCCATATATATATATATATATATATATATATATATATATATATATATAAATATATATATATATATATATATATATATATATATATATATACTATCTACTTCGCTCGGGAAATCATTTGAGACGGAAAGATTTTATTTTGTTTTTGGCAATGCTTCTATGTGTACAACTGCTCATCCCGTCTAGGCGCATTTTCCCCCGTAAGGGTCCCTTGGGCGGCTTATGGAAAAGTAATTTTAGATTTGAAGAATAAATGAAAATAAGTCTCTAATCATTCCCTCTCCACTGTTTGACACACCGTGAATAATTCAAATCATAATCATGGATAGCATTTATTATAATTAAATATCATCTATAATGTACGTATTTTGTATTCTACAATCTAGCTAATATACCCGGCAATGCCCGGGAAATCATCGTTGACTGACTAATGATTGTATTTTTATTGAAAATCGTTGAAAAACCAATTGGAATCGGAATATCACAATTTTTCATTTCAGGTCTCCCTCATAACCCCCACTCCTGCCCGTCCCTAGAAATGTTGGTATGGCTTATTACAATGAAGGCGTTAGTGCTAATGTACATACCGAGTTTTATTTAGTTTGGTTTAGTCTTTTGTGCCAAATAAAATTCTTCATTTCCGCTATAGGATTCAGCGTATATCTCGTTTATAATTCGGCATACAAAAAAAATATACATAACAAAAGATACTTTAAATAACAAAATAAACAGCTTTGGTTATGTTTACATTTGAGGAAAAACCAATAGGAAACGAAATATCGCTATTTTTAATTTCAGGCCTCCCTTATAACCCCAACTCCTGTTCGTCTCAGAGAATATTAACATAGCCTAAAGTCTAAGTTGGGTTAGTAGTAATATACATACCAAGTTTCATAAAATTCGGTTCAGCCGTTTATGCGTGAAAACGTAACAAACAAACAAACAAACAGACACCAAAGAAACAAAATGCAGTTATGGTGTCTATGACATGTGAAACGAAAAGTTATTGTGAAAAAAATCAATGTACAGACAGAGGTTACAATTTTATATATATATAGATATGAATGTATACATAAATTTAATAATTTAAATTTAAATAAAAAATAATTGTAGTCACCAATATTGTTTACTTCCTTTTTTAGTATACTTTTAAAGTGGTGGGCACAGTACATGGAATCAACAGGCCAGATGGACATAGCATTAAAGTTTTATGAAGAAGCTGGTGATACTTTATCCCTCGTCAGGGTGCTTTGCTATTTAAAAGAAGTAGAAAGAGCTACGTTATTGGCTGAAACAAGTGGTGATAAAGCGGCTTGTAATCATCTTGCTCGTAGCTTGGAACTCATGGGCAGGATACACGAAGCAGTCCATTTCTACACCCGAGCAACTGCTTATAATAATGCTATAAGGTTATGTAAGGTTAGTAATCTTGTGGGTATATGTGTGTGTGTGTGTGTGTGTGTGTGTGTGTGTGTGTGTGTGTGCGTGCATGCACACATACAATATACTTGAATCAATGGTTTAATTATTTAATTATCTCTATCTCCTCTTCCTATGCAATCTATGGTTATAGCATATTTTCTTAAAGTGGAAAAGTTATAAAAGATCTTGGATTTATATTGTTTACTAACTGCTGAGTCCTTTGGTTAAACATTTTTTTGAAGACATATAACATGCATTTAATAATATTGTTCATTGTGCTCAGGAACAAGGTCTTGAGGATCAGCTTTGGGCACTTGCTCTTTCCGCTGGGCCAAGAGAACAAGCTGAGGCAGCTCGGTTCCTAGAGGTGTCTCTTCCTGACCGTGCAGTTCTCCTTTATCACAAAGCTGGCATGTTACACAGGGCTTTGGATCTTGCCTTCAGGTATACCACTTTCATTTTCTATCAATTACACACATTGTTATTATATTTTATTTTGTATGCTAGTACAAAACATTTGAAACCTGAAACGTTGTTAAATGTATCCTAGATTTTAAAAAGTCCGTCACGCAGGGGCTGCGTAAACTAAGCAGATTTCCCACTGGAAGTTTTACAATAGAGAAATCTGCCCAATAACAACTGTAGTAGTAAGGGATCTCTAAACCTATTCACAAGGGACGAATAGTTATGGAAACGGCCGCCAGAGCTCTCAGCGGAAAGTCCAGAACATAGCTGACTCCTGCCGACCACACCCAGAATATAAATGCAAATATCTCGGTTAATATTCGAGATACAGAATAAATGTATAGAACAATATTTACAGTAAATTTAATTTGCAATAAGATCGATTCTATACAATTTTTCGATCCGACGCATAATAACGGAGATATTTCGAATTTTCCGAAAATCCCCCCTCTAAACCCCCTCCCACTGGTCCGATTTCAGCCATTAACGAACTTGATCTTCCTTTTTACATAAAACGATTAAATTCCGAGTTTGGTAACGATCAAACAAAAATTGCGACCCGCTAGAGCGTTAACAGACAAATATATATATAAATAAATATAAATATATATATAATTTTGAACGGACCTCATTTTTGTCATCTCCTGGGTAGGATTGATGGACATTTGAAGAAATTTTTCGAAACTCGCGTCATGAGTACGACCTCAATAGCTGATTCCCTTAAGGGAAATCTGCTAAAAAGATATATCCAAAGCTAAACTGAGCTAACATTGCTTAGTTTATTTTTGCAGGAGCTACTTAAACTAAGATTTCTCATACCCTATGATGGTAACCTAATATGTTCTATTCTCTGTTTCTTTTGTTCCAATAACTCTATATAAAGAAAACTTGAGATTTAAGTGATACCTGTTACAGACCAAAAATCTGAAGACACGGTCAATGCCCTAATACCACGATTGTAATATTGATCAGAGTTACTTTACGTTAAAACTGCTATAGTGGGAGTGGGATTTAACTATGGCTGGTAATAAATGGGGTTACAACAAAGTTCAAATGACTTGGATTATATTTGAGTTACAGGAAAATGTTATGAATAACAAGTATAGTATATTAATTTATTATTAGATTATTTTTATAGCATATTTTGATCCGATATATAATGAGGGGTGATATTGTGATCATGATATCAAAAATATATCTAGTGTTGTAATTGTAAGGGTGGCTTCAAAGAAAATGGACTTGGATTGACCATTCATATTTATGGTGTGTTGCAAAAAAGCTTATTACCTGAGAATATTTGTTTTTTTATTGTTTTAGGTATATTTTACTAAGATAAATGTTTACTCAAATATTATTTTGGTTTTATTTATACCTAGCTAGGGGAATAATGACCTATATAAATAGTGATATATACACAAAAAAATATCCCTTTGATTTTCTGCTGTTAGTCATTATTCTAATAACAGAATAATATTTATTTTACTAAAAACAAGAAGAAAAGTGTAATATATAAATATAATGTATTTTATTTTTTACAATAAATAGTCTAGGTTTTTTTTTTATTACTATCCTTCCTTATGTTTGACTCACTCTTGATCTATTTGGCTTGTGAACGTATGACACCGTACCAATGTTATTTCTAATTTTTTTTTTCAGGCATAATCACTATGATGCAGTGGAGCAAATTGCGACGGAACTTACTGCTGAAAATGATAAGGAGCTTTTAACTAGATGTGCCCAATACTTTATTGATCAACACCATTATGAGAAAGCTGTTCATCTTTTAGCTATAGCTAAGGAGGTATGTGATAAGCTAAATATATGTGCATATTTAACTTCATAT
The DNA here is from genome assembly GCA_019009955.1 of Riptortus pedestris. Classification (NCBI taxonomy): domain Eukaryota; kingdom Metazoa; phylum Arthropoda; class Insecta; order Hemiptera; family Alydidae; genus Riptortus; species Riptortus pedestris. The sequence continues at coordinate 47,248,956 of CM032229.1, read as the reverse complement.
ACTAGACACTGTTGGTCCAAACAGCTATTAAACAATCAAGGCCAGTTTTTAGTTGTGACTTATAAATCAAATTGTCTTTATGTCTACAGAACTGAAGGGACAACTCAAATTGTTACAAATTCGAAGTTATATACTTAGAGCTCAGCAACAGAGTATTTCCTCTAAAAATAAAAATACATATATTTTTATAAAAATGTTTGTTCACTAACCTCTATTGCGGGAAAAATATTTACTAATATCTATTGGTTTAGAAAAATAACAACAAAAACAGCTCAATGTAGTTGTCCACATTTGAGCCAATCAATCAAGAAATTATTATTATACATTTGATTTTATCTTCGACTATGACATTATTGTATCATAAGCAATTAAATTTCAGTATGAGCAAGCCATTCAAGATTGCTGGGACCACAGTGTATTATTAACTGACGAGCTTGCAGAAAGACTTACTCCTAAAGATGATCATCCAGATCGTAATGTTCTTTTAGAGAAGCTTGGTGATTGTGCCCTTGCTCAGGCTAACTACCATTTGGCAACTAAGAAGTACACTCAAGCAGGGAATAAGGTAATCATTGAATTTTTTTTATGCATTAATAAAGTTAGTTTGAATTATGAAGTGCTCCTTCTGACACTATTGATTCTGGAAGGCATTCATGCTAATAAACGAATGAAAAATACATAATGATAGTATATGTATGAGAAGTCCTGAAAAATATAATGCAGGAGTTGATATCTATAAAAATATTAATTTAAAAGAATTTAATAAGTTCCTGGCTAAATAAATGTTTTGAAATTTTCACTTCATTAAGTATAAAGCGAATGCCTACTCTTTCTCTCAAATTTTCACTTTTCAACTTCTGAATAATAAAAGTAAATAAAATAAAGTTAATGGTCATCTGGAAATATATTTTCAATTTAATAATTTTTCATTTTTTTAATCTTATTTACTTTTCTCTCAATTGCAGATGAAAGCAATGAAAGCTTTATTAAAGTCTGGAGACACAGAAAAGATAATATTCTTTGCAAATGTTTCTCGCCAGAAAGAAATGTACATTATGGCTGCAAATTATTTGCAGTCCCTAGACTGGCGCCTTAAACCTGAGCTTCTAAAAAACATTATCAGTTTTTACAATAAAGGCAGGGCTTTGAATCTCCTTGCAAATTTCTATATTTCTTGTGCACAGGTATTTTATTTTATTCTTTTCCATTTGCTATATTTAAATTTTCTTAATTTTCCAAATGAATATTTAAATATATATGTATATACAGTGTTTCAAATTCCCTGCTCCTCTTTTTATATCTTTAGTTTTGAGATTTTTGAAATAAAATCTCATAGGTAATAGTTGTAGAAAATGAAGTTTCTTTTGGTGCTGAAATTGACTTTCTAACTTCTTCCTGTTCTTCTCGACCATTTTAACTCTGGAATTTCTTATGGAAAGGTATATGAAGGATTCTCATAAAAAATCAAAATTGAAATCAATTTTATATCAGAATTTTTTTTTATTTAACGCATCCTAAGGAATCATCAGAAACGAAAACAAACTACAGTTTTTTGTATTTACCTTCAGAAAGAAACATTGCATCAAAAACTCCTCAGTACAGATTGTAGGTTAAAATTTTCTTAAAAATGGGGCTCTGCTAAAAATTATAGTTAATAACAGAGATGATAAGGTTTGAACATCTAAGCTGCCAGATGTTTTAGAACTTCAAAAGCCTACCTCTTTGACTGGCAGAGGAAAATGAAATTATGGTGACAGGTTTTTATGGGAAATTGCATTGTTGCGAAAACTACGTGCATGAAAAAAATTAAACAGAGTTAATCACATATTTTAGAAGTACGAAATAGATGAAAGGAGCTGACCAATGCAAGGACTATTGGCATCCGAAGTGTCTCAACTACGCCGTCTAGCCCATTTTCAGCATTCTCTTTGATGTTAGCCACCCGGCTATAAAAGTGGCCCAGCTCCTCCCAAGAGTTAGTTTGTTCTCAGCTCTCTTCGAGTGAATAACAGTGCAGCTTTATTCAACAATGCATTTTAGTTGGAGTGTGGTAAAGTGTTTTATGTGGAGAACAGTGTAGTGCCGTGTTTATGTATTAGAACAATGTAGTGCCATGTTTCTGTGAACTTCAGTGACCGTGAGTTATTGTACTGTGCAATAAGAAGTGAAGCTATCAGTGCAAACAGTGAGTGATTGTTAAGAATAATTTACGAAGTGTGTTGTGCATTGTCAAATAAATTGTGCAGTGATAAAAACTCTAAAGTTTGAGTGTTTAACTTTGCAATGCAAAAGGACTCTAATAAACAACGTTTATTGTTTCTTTTTGGAATAAACGTAACGGTATTCTCAGACTATTTTGATCTTTATGTTTCCTTTCCATTTTCAAAATCATGGTTATATCTCTTCCCAGGAGCTCTTCTAGAGACTGGGTTCCTCTCCTTTTATACATTGAATTTAAATTGCTGTGAATCTCCTCTTTTCAAGAAATATAATGGTGCTTCTCAGGTTCAGAGTTTTATTGCTATTCATTTATTAAAAGTGAATAAAGTTTTATCGCTTTAAAACTTGGTTGTTGGTAAAACTTTCTGAACTCTTGAATTAATTAAAAAATGAAATGAAAGCTACAGGGAAAACAAACATGCAGATATGTACAGTAATCAAATTTGTTTTCCCTGCCTGTTATGTAAATAAACATAAAACTACACAAGGGTAATATATGCTCTCTTACAGCAGGCGCAATAATTTTAGAAACAAGAGTGATGAATTTTGAGCATGGAAAACCTGAAATGCACAACATCATAACACTGTTGTATAACTAATTCAGTGGAGTCTTTTGCTCATGATGACAATGTGCCATCAGGGTAAAAAGTGTGATTTTTTAAAGATTTTTAGCAGAATTTTAATCTTTACCCATTTTATTCCACTGAAATGAGCAAGCAAACCATAAAAAATGGAATAAAAAAATTTCCTACTTTTTGGTGGTTTGGGGATTTTACCCCTACAGTTAAAGTGATGGGAATGACTGAATAAAATTAAATAATTTTTGATAGTATTCAGTCAGTATTTATAATTATTATTTTTTAAACTGTTATAGGTTGAAGTTGATGATTATAGAAACTATACCAAAGCTCTAGGTGCATTGAATGAAGCTGCTAAAACTCTTGCAAATACTGATCAGTATTCAAATATAAAAGAAACCATAAACCGAAAAACTGCATTAGTAAATAAGTTTTTAGATGCTACAAGGTAATAATATTTTCTGCCTTCTTGTTATTTTCATTGAAATTTTCAATTCGTGGAGGGATTCTGGCATATTGTCATTATTATATTGCTTGCAAACCTTTTTTTTACATCACTCAAAAATTTGGAATGTTTTGGAAAAACTCATTCAGTCATTGGGATTTCATATTTTTAAAAAATATACATAATATGATTTTTTTATTATGGGTTTATTCCTTTGCATATGAATTTTTCTTTATTTATAGTTTTTACACTGATGCATGTAGTTATTATTTGTTTGTTATTTGTGAACTGAAGATTGTGACCGATATTGAGTCACTGAAACTGTTAGCCAAATTTTCAAGGAGGATCTATTTTTTACTCTCTTTTAGTATAATGTGTTTTGTTGATCCATGATTCTGGACATAATTGAAGAGATTGATTTATGCATTTCACAGTGATCATAAAAAAAGCATTCATTTTTCAATATTTTTTTTACTACCACAGGTGCAATTGCAATGCATTCCTTAGGATTTCTAGACCTTATTTTGGGTGGTGTTACTTTCGAATACCTTAGGTATCTTGAGAAGTAGAGGAATGCGCTGATGTCTAGTATTATTGATGCCTTTTTTCAGCAGGTTTAATCTAATAAACAATAGGTGAATTGTTCTATTTACATTTAATTAACTTAGATCTGTGAACTATTTTAGGCACTTTGAGCGAGGGGATCGTGAGGCTGGATTGGAAACATGTAAAGTTCTGCTGTCTTCTACAGATGGTGATCTCGTTAAAAAGGGAGATGTTTATGCACTCATGGTTGAAAATTGTGTACAAGATGGAGATCTTGCTACAGCAAAGACACTTGTCAATCAACTTCATGCAACCCTTCATAATGAAAATATTGACTTCTATATTACTAGAGGTTTGTTATTTTTTTTTTTTTTAAAAAAAAGATATACTTGGATTTAAAATTTTAGATAGAGTTTTTTGCATTTGTTGATAAAATTTCATTTTAGGTATATGCTCAGAGTTTTTTAGTGTATTATTGGTCTTTTCACGTAGTTGTTCTTCTGTCTACCAAAAATGATTTAATATAATGTTGAATGATCGATGTTGTAGGATCCAGCAATTAGGAAAATGAAAGATTTAGTCTTCCTGCATTAGATTTATTATTATTATTATTTATTAAAGTTTACTTTTTGCAACTAAGGCTAATTGGGACGGGTTATCTATAGGTTACCAGCCTTTTTTAGCCAGGGTAGGATTTTAGGATGTTATTTAATGAATTTCGTCACTAAATAATTTCCTTTGCCCAGGCAAGAATCAAACTCGCCACTCTGGGTTTACCATGTGAGATAAAGGTCAATGCTTTAACTCGCATGGCTAACCTGAGCCCCTGCATTAAATTTAATGTAGGAAGATTAATTAATTTACATTTAATTTTTAAAGACTACATCTTTCTTTTTCCTAAAACTTATTTAGCTTACCAAAGTGTTAAAAGAGGGTTTTAACTGAATATTTTGTTTTATTAGTTTTTATTTATCTCAACAATAAAATCCTTTGATGAAACTGCATAGCTCTAGACGTATTTTTGAGGATAGATTTGAAATGCTTGTACTATTAGGCATTTTGTTTTGTTTTTACATAATGTGATAATACGAGTGTAATTGAGTTCTTATTGATACTATGATTTCTTTTAATTATTATTATTTCTGTCTCTTTATTAGACATACCATGGCTAATTTAATTACTTCCTTGTACAGAGTAAAAGAGGTATTGTAAACAAAATTTTTTTTCCCATTTTCAGATTTCAACAGAATTATTCATTTTGGCCCTCCCTGAACCCATTTTAGTCAGTCTCATTGTGATATAAGCATACATCTGTGTAATAACTCAAAAATGGCTGACCTTAGAATGTTGAAAATTCATATTTAGGATTTCTGTAATATTTAGTTTTGCAACTTTTCTCTTAATCAAAATTTACTAACGGGGAGGGCGGTTGGGTTAGAGGTGGGTGAAATGCTTTAAAATTAAAAGAAAAATTGTCGAAATTGGGTCATTCTATTTCATGTGGAAGATTTTTTACTGAAATACAAGCAATGGCCTTTTCGACTAAATTAAGTTGAAGATGGCGAAATCAAGGAAATTATTGATGAAAATCATCATAGCTCTGATTGTGATATCCCAAGTAAGCTCAATGTATCTTATACATGCATTGAAAATTGTTAGAAACAACGCATATATAAAAACCTTGATTCATTGGTTTCTTCTAGCTCATGGAAATTCATTTGACCAAAGTTGATAACAGACTATAAAAATTGTGTGGTCACAATAATGTCATGCAAAAACGTTCATAGAGCAAGGAAAAAAAAACAGGAGAGACAACATCCAAAACCATTAATGAGAGGTGTTGTTTTTAGAGGTTGTCCATTTTGGCTACACATATCCATGTCTTCCTTGTAAAAATTATTGGAACTTGGTTAGAATGTGCTGCCTTATCCACCATGCAGTCCAGATTTTGCTTCTTTTCATTACCATTCATTAAATATTTGTAGAACTTTTTGAATGTTAAACAATTTTGCAATGACTATGATGTTAAAAGTACTTTCGGTCAGTTTGGAGCTAGACATCAAAAGCTTTATGAACATGGAATCATGATGATAAAATAAAATAAAAATGAACAATATATTACAGATTGAATAAATTGCATTACAAAATTAACAGTTATTTTTATTTTTGATATAATAAAATCTGGATCTACTCAGTTGCCAGCACTATGCATGAATTGGGAAATAAATAAATAAAGTTAAATTCATTTTTAATCATTTATTGTTATTATTTAGATATTCTCAAGAGGCTTGGTTTGGAGTCAATTCTTAATGAGAATGAGAAGGAACTGAACTTAAGAAATGAACAGGAAGATGAAGTTATTGATGAAACTGTATAATAATGTGCCTTTTCATTGTAGTACATTTTATGTACTATAAAATGTTTCTAAACTTCACTAATTTAATTTTTATACTTGAAAAAGTAGAGGTCAAAGGAAATTGAATCAAGTTCAGAATATGTACTAACCACATAAGTTAATTTTATGGATTGTCAGAAGAGATACTGGCAGTATTTCAAATTGTAGTTAATTTCTTCATTAATTTTATTTATTGTTTTCCTATTGATGCCTGTTGTGGATGGGCAACAGTGGTGTAGAAGATGAAAACACTATGCCAGTGCATTATACTATAACAGTGCCATGTTCAATACTGTGCTGGGAATTGCACACTATATCCCTTCTATTCAGTATTGTGAGGCATTTGAGCAATTTGTATAAATACGTGGCAATCTTTGGTTTCTAATGCCAGCACAATATATTGCTATATCTAGGAATTCATCAAGCTCACCACTTCACCTCCAAATCTCTATACCAAGCTCTTGGACATGCATGGCCTGTAGAACCTATGAATTTTGCTTTGAATGCCTCCCTTCCCATCCTTAGTTTAGGAATTATTCACTTAAGTAAACTTATTATGTGCTTGTTTTCTTGTTTTTGTTTTTCGTTTATATAAGTAAATTTATTAACATTATTAAATGTTGTAATTGTTATACAGATTTTGCAGTGAAGATTATTTACGACATAATTAATTCAATCATGGTTATAATTCTTTTCTGACCTTATTGGTCTTCCTTTGTTATATTTTATTAATAATGTTTGATTTAATTAATTTTCTTAAACAAACCAAATGTATATTATAAAAACTTGGTTTTATTTTTTTTTGTTATTGGGTGATCTAAGTTACTTTTGTTGAAATGTAATATTAGCTTTAAAAATAATTTGTTATTGTTATAGGGCATTAGTGTAGAAGGAATTTTGTCATGGAGTTCCACTACATTCAAATTAGTGAAGTTTAGAACTCAACCTAATTTACCACCGAGTTAGGTTACCTATTTTTGTCTGTGATTAATTTTTTTTTTTTTTTTTTTTAGGAAATACTCATTAGATTAGGTGTTTGTATATTTATAGGTTTATTGCAGACCATTCTTGAAAAGTATTATAAATTGTAGGAGTATTTTCTAGAACTTGGTGTTTTCTCCAATAGAAATATATTAAGTATTGATAATTGAGCCAAGTAGATAGAACTTAGTTGATGTATAAATCTTGTTTTTTTTTATTTTATTTTATCTTTATTTATTTTCTGAATATAAAGTTTTGATAGAAGATGTATTTGTTTTATATTTATAAAATTTACTAGATTTTTATATTCTTGCGAATTTTAGTGATCTCCTATTAAGTATTTATGAATTTATTGAGCTTGTGAGTTAAGATTATTTTTTGAATATAATAGTATTTATTTATTTTATTTATTGCTTACAAGGATTTTGAATATAATAGTATAGTTCATTAAAATTTGATACATTCCATTTTTAGAAAATATTTTTGTTACAGTATTCTAACGAGATAAAAGATCTTAACAATGTGTATAAACTTTGGCCATATTTTTACATTTATATTGTCCAAGGATTCTGATTTAATTTTGTGTATCTAATTGCTACAATTGGCTTTACAACCATTATTTTAAATATGGTAAATTATCCTTATTATATAATAATAAGGACATTTTTTCGTTTAAATTGAAATATCACTATAAACATTACATAAGTGTTTTCAATTCAATCATTCAATCATTTATGAGCCCTCATCTCATGTGTGCACTACATGTGCGTGCCCATTTAGACAGGGTTGGTTTAGCATGAATGATAAAGTCTGAAGAACATACTTTACCAAATTCACTGATAAGGAAAAAATGAAAAAGGTAAAAAGGATATGCTGGGTGAGCAGTGGATGGGAACATAACTGACGGATAATATTTTGGTGTATCGGCCATTTACTATTATAATATGGGATACGAGGTAGGTTGGGGTAGTAGTAGCTGGTGCCAGTACTCTCAATGGTTTGTCTATTCTACTCAATATATTTTGTGAAAATAATATTCCATTCTCTCCATTATTCTTGTATTTTTGTTTTATTCATATATAAAAATAATCTGATTATCCTCTTCCTTGACATATCCAACACATTTCAATAACTCTGAAGGGATTTTGTGATGCCAGGAGTATTTTTATTTAGAGACTAGAATTTAGTCGATTCAGTTCTTAGATTGCATTTTTAAAATAGATATATGGATGCCCATTGCCCTAGCTCTTTCATCCTCCCAACCATTAGACTAGGTGGAAATGTGATTCTATCCCTAGTACACCAGCTTAGCAGCAACACTCCTTTAGGCCTGCATCAATTGCATACTATGACAGATTGCACATACCTTGAGAGTATACTCACCCGCACCCAAAAGGCGATAAATAAAAGATAAATGAATACATTACCAGTTTACTGAGAGTATCGTGTTTAACCACGATATGTTATTTTCAATTGTTCTTTTGTACCATAAGATGTATTAGAGACAAATAGAATTGGATAGTAAGAGGAAGTTGCTATATTTAGAATTAAAATGCTTTTCTTGTGATATCATTAAGACTAAATCTCTACTTACCTTTACAATTTATGCTTTCTCTGCAATGATGGGCTTTGCCAAAAATGTTTTATGATGACTGCTTTATTCATCAAATGTCATAGTTGCCTTCATACACCATAAGGTATAGACCACCATGCTTGAATAGACTCAAATGATAACTATTTATTTAAATCAGTTTTTTTTTTTTTATATTTTGGGTTTTACTCCATCTGCATGCATTGTGACTTGAGTCAAATAGTTTGGCTTTTATAAGTAATTTTAGTGAGTTTGACAAAGAGCTGCTCACGCTCCTTGCAAAGAAGAAAAGTATTTTAGGAATATAAATTAAGGATTATCTGAAGATGGCCACAAAGGCTGAAACATTATAATGTACTGAATGAAGAAATTTATTTGGGGAGGAGAGCTGTATATTTGGTAATTTTCTTATATTCAGTGATAACTTTTACTTGAATATATGTATATGGTACCTACATTACTTTTTTTGTATTAATTTTTAGTTTTTTATTTATGTTGTTATTATCATTTTGGAGTCCATTATTGTCTTGAAGGTCTCAATTTTATGGGTCTGGACACTAAAAATGGCCCTTTTGGTAGTTCATGACGATTTAGTAAAATCAGCTAGTAATTGGTTAATTAATAGTGACTGTGAAGTCTAAATAGGCAGTCTTTTGTTATTATTTTTTATTATAATTTCCACCTATTTTTAATGATGACTTTGGTCATTTTACTGTTTTCTGAAGTCATTTTCAGCTTTGACACTATACTATTTTACTCAGGGATGACAATTTTATCTCTTAGTAGTTATATTATAAATTCCAGATACTAATAACAGATTTATTGATCAATTTAAGTAGGTAAAATCAAGTTGAAAAAGTTTTCTCCTTTCCATTCGACTTGTGTCCTTACTTCACTAGTATTAAGCTTGTATAATTATCAAAGTACATTTAGGGAGGTGCCCCAAGCATTTAATATCATCTTCTATTAGGAGAGTTGGGGTTGCCTATGGCCCTAATTAAGATGTACTACCCTATGGTGATGAGTGTTCAAGTTTTGATGTCAATAATTTACTGGGCTGTATCAGAAAGGAATCTGAGGTCTAATTTTTTTAAAATAATCTAATGTCATGTATAATACTATGGTTGTTAGGTATATTTATAAAAAAGTTCAGTACTTTTTTTCCACAAAAGTTCAATAACAGTAAAACATAATAATTCAAAAGTTCAAATTTTGTGATTACTTAACTCTAGTTAAGCTCCCTTAAGGGAAATCAGCTATTGAGGTCATACTCATGAACGAAAAATTTCTTCAAATGTCCATCGATCCTACCCAGGAGATGACGAAAATGAGGTCCGTTCAAAATTATATATATATATATATATATATATATATATATATATATATATATATATATATATATTTGTCTGTTAACGCTCTAGCGGTCGCAATGTTTGTTTGATCGTTACCAAACTCGGAATTTAATCGTTTTATGTAAAAAGGAAGATCAAGTTCGTTAATGGCTGAAATCGGACCAGTGGGAGGGGGGTTTAGAGAAAGGGATTTTTGAAAATTCAAAATATCTCCGTTATTATGCCTCGGATCGAAAAATTGTATAAAAATATATCTTATTACAAATTCAATTTACTATAAATATTGTTCTATACATTTATTCTGTATCTTGAATATTAACCGAGATATTTGCATTTGTATTCTGCGTGTGGTCACCAGTAGGCTGTTTGGACTTTCCGCCGAGAGCTCTGGCGGCCGTTTCTATAACTATTCGTCCCTCGTGAATAGGTTTAAAGGTTAGGTCAACTGTTTTTTGGGGCTAGCTAACTACTGGGTTATTATGCCCTAAATAATGTTGTAGGTTTAGAGGTTTCTTACTACTACAGTTGTTATTAGGCAGATTTCTCTATTGTAAAACTTCTCGTAGGAAATCTGCTTAGTTTACGCAGCCCCTGCATGACAGACTTTTCTATAACTCAATTAATCACTCCTTTTGATTTTTATTTTCATTAGTTTCATGATACACTGTATCGGTGATTTATTTGTAAACAAAAAAACAGTTTTTTTTTCATAAAAAAATATCACATGCAAAAACAAAAGTTCATTAAAAGAATTCAGAATATCAGAGTACAAAAGTGAATTTAGGTATCTAGTAAAACTGTTGTAAAAAAGAAGTTTTATTATGTTTCATATTCAATTTGATACAGTATAATTTTTTCTTACCACATTCACTTTGTTGCTCATCACCTTCATTACTTTATTTCTATATCAGTACTTCCCTTCCTAGATTTTACTATAATTAATAATATCAAACTGTTTAATGATCAGGTGAACTCTTGACTGCTCCTTTTCATGAGGATTGCAATTTAGAGCATTCATGGCATTTTTTTCATTATTTTCCAAGTACTGTACATGAATAAAGATAAATGTACTTGGAATGAACCTTTTTGGCGGAAAGACCATAAAATAATGTAATTATTTCTGTATTTATTTATTAAATTAAAAATAAATTGTTTTTTCTTCAAATGTATTGATTGATCTAAGTTGAATAAGTTAAGTTTTATTAACCTTCCACTGTTTATATCTCGTTAAATAAAGAGAAGTTTGCTAAAATACTATACTAAAAGATCTACTAAAATATTCTGTTGTATATTTTATCAGAGGAAAATGCAAGTATTTTATCTAGAACTAATTATTGAAAATGATTATGTATATTCTTTGTTTTTTTAAGGTATTAACTTACATCTCAATAAATTCTAATAAAATGTATTTTACTGAAATAAAGCTGTTAAATATTGAACTGTTTGTCTTTTTGTGACCTAGAAATAATCATTTTAGTTTCTGGATTTTTATTTTAAAGAATGACTGAATGCTGTTATTCAAAAAGGTACCAGCTTGGGGATATTACCTTCAGGACATGTTATGATGTATAATGGTAAAAATAGTTTTTGTATAACTTTATACCTGAAAAGATATAAACCATATCTTTTATACGAGCATGATTGGTCGACAGTTGGCAAGGTAATTAATAATTTGCCCTCCTTAGTTGAAGGGGCAATCTGGAATGTCAGGAATCATCATTCTGTGAATGTGCTGGAATTTAAAAACCTTTTAATTATTAGACTGGTTGAATACATGTCCAATGTCACTAATACGATAGCTTACCATTGCTCCTATTATCACAGAAGCATTGACAAATTTTATCATTTTGCTTATTTTATTCGAAGCCTGATTTTAGTGACGAAATATATAGTTGCTTTCATTATCTTTTAATAAGTTTTGGTATCCCTTCATTAGGGAAAACCTTATGAGTATGATGAAATGTAATCAAATGAGGTTAGATGAGATATGAGAAGGTATAATAAGACATTCTATTCACAGTGCATGTGTGCCAAAACTAAGAATACTCATTTTTCAGATATCTTGAGAGGATCAAGTAGTCTTTCAAATTTGAGCCTCTCTTCACGGTTTACAAAGAATAATAAGTAGATGCCTAATTTCAATTTTATTCTAGTTATTTAATCTTTTTTTCTTTTTTCTATATTATTGTTTTATGGAATAGTTTGATGCAAATGGTTTGTTGAAGTTGAATTTTCTTGTTTTAGTGGGTGTAGTTAATCGTGTAAATATTTTTATGGTAATAATGAAAATGAAAGAAACTACTGAAGTTGTACAGATTAATGTTAAATCCATTCTTTGTAGATGACATTGCACTAATGGCAATGTCCAAAGTAGAGATGGGCTAGAAAATGGTGGTAACCTATAGACAACATACTCGTATTCCAATTAAGTAGCACAAAGTGTACGTTAATAAATAACAATAATAACTTTCAAGCTTTTAGCAATAAATAGACATTAATGGATCATTCAATTCCATACCATTGAAGTAAAATGAAGCCAAGTGGGAAATTACGTTTTTTTTTTAATTAATTATAAGTTTTGGTTGCCTGAGAAAATGACAAACAAATTCCTTCAAATCTTAGTCAACATTACTGTTAATTTGCAAATGTTAAATTTCACTCACATTGAATCAAACGTAAACCACTATAATATTTAACTTTTTACTAGTTATCTCTACACTGAGACAGAAATGTTTTAATTCAGCATGGTGCCAGAACACCACCACAGACATTAGTTTATTGTGTATGATTCCAAACTAAAATGTATTTCCTAAATTGTGTAAGCAAATTATAGTGTGGGGCTGTGTATATTGTATTTTTTAATTTTGTTTTTATAATATCCATACTAACCTTGTAATTTTCTTCCCCTGCTTCGCCTAATTCCACTGCATCAGGTGAATTCTCTGCTGCTGTGTTGAAGATTAAATGTACCCAAACATTCACTCGTAAATATCTACGAGTCCATCAATTTATTTTTCACATCTTGTATTTCCCTTATAAATAAATTTAAAAGTGCTGTTTGTGAGTTAATTAAAGCATAAGTCCTTATATTTATATCTTTCTATGTCCTATTTTCCTCCATATTTATTAAGACAGTGTGACTTTCATAGCACCAACCCCTATTTCAGTGCTCGCAGAGTTTTAGAGTAGTAGCTTATACCATGGTGGCTGAAGGATTACAAGCTGCTACCCTCTAAAGCTCTTTACAACCACTGAAGTTGAAACCGGTGCTCTGAAAGTACATTCAGCCCTATTTAATGATTTGTGGAGGAAAATATTTCTTGTTTATTAAGCCCGGGTTAAATGTTTTGTATTTGTGCAGAGACAAATTTCAGCAATATAGGTTTGGTGATTGTTGCTGATGGTAAAGGAAGTGACTTTATTAAGAGGTGAAATCAAAAAAGTATTTAGAGACATTTAAAACATATATTTTAACTGTTTTAAAGCTGTCAGCAATTCATATAACTATATTTTGAGATCATTAAATAATAAACACTAGAAATACAGTTGTCCCTCGATAATCCGACACTTTTTAATCCGACGTACTCGGTAGTCCGACGCGCTACAGGCAGGAACATGCATCTCCCTCCCACCGCTCCGGCAGGAAGCAAAACAAACCTGCAGTGAAAAATGGCAAGCACAAGTGTGAAACGTAAACATAAAACATTAAGTTTATCTGAAAAATGGGAAATTATTAAACGAATAGACCGTGGTGAAACCCCCAGTGCAATATCTAAAGAGTATGACATTGGACGACCTACTGTCTACGATATTGTGAAAAATAGGGAAAAAATTGAAAAATTCATAAAGTCTGTTGATGATGAGCCTGTACATGTATCCTGGTATTAATAAATTACATGTACCTTTACTGTTTCTTCCTTTTTTTTAACTTCATTGTGTTCAAACGCATTAAGAATAAAACATCTTTGATAATATGACATTTTTGGTAATCCGACATTTTCGGTAATCCGACACTCTCTCGGTCCCTTAGCTGTCGGATTATCGAGGGACAACTGTATATGGCATCATGATTTATTTATGTTAACCAGGAGAACAATGAATAGGAATAAGATTTCTTGAAACACTCTGTTGTTTTTTAAAATAACATTTAATAGGGTACCAGGTTATATAAATAACAAGTCATTCAAAACTTAGCAATTTATTCATATTCAATTTAAGGAATAACTATAAGTTGTTTTATCTTGTTTCAGATACAAAATTATTCTTATAATTAGAGGGTTATTATGGTTTAAGTAAGCATATTATACTAAAAGTGAATTCTTTATTGATCCAAATATCAATTTAATATTAATGAACATTCATTAATTATCTGTCCATAAAATACATTATGTATTTCAACAAAAGGAGGATTGAAACCTGCCTTACAGTTAGAAGTATTTTATTAAGAAATTATGGTTGAATGATTTAAGAATTAATTGTAAATTTGTTCAGAAATACTTAATAAATTACTTATCAATTGGAATTAATGTTTGTTTTTACATCATACATTTATGATATTTTTCATAACTAATGAAAATCATTCCTGAATGTTTTAATCTTTATTCTTGCTTCATAAAATTACTAAAAACAGTTATGCCTTTGTAAATTTATGTCAATACATAAAAATGAGTTGTGTATCAAAATTAGTGTGAATCTTTTGAGCTTGATTCTATTAGTTTGAAATTGGGTTTTGAGATCTATTGAGCTTATTACAAAAATTCTCAACTTATTTTATGGAGTTAAGTACATTATTTTATTTAAGTATTAAGTAATGATCTTGATTGCCACTTTGCTTTTTAATTTTACCTTAAACTATTTCTAATTATGTAAATAGTTGATTTTGGAAATTACCAAATTTGAAGAAATATTTAAATAAACAATATTTACTAATTTCAATAATTTAAAGTTGAGGAATTATGTAGGTACTAAATCGTGCATTAATGTCTTGTTATATTTAGTTTTGGGAGATTTAATTTATATGTATGTATATATATATATATATATATATATATATATATATATAGTAGAATAGATTATCGTTTTCAAATTCCTTATTCGGAAACAAATATTTTGTTTAACTTAAAATAAATAATTTTATTTAACCGTATCATCCATTTAGAAGGTGCTCCGTAATGAATATGATATTATATTGGTCAGAAGAATTTGAATATTCGTTAATTTATTCACTTCTTAATCTTAAGAATACCTTACCTCAATGTGATAACTTGAACATTACATTTGGTTTTCTCTGATTATATCCCAAAGAGAGCATTTATTAATGAGAATTTCAAAAAATTCTTCATTCTTAATAGACAATATGATTGTTGTAGAAAAGTTAGCTGTGAACTATAGTAGGAGGGGGAAATAATTTTTTTATTGGAGGACATATTGATTACAGTTCAAAATGAGAGAGGAAATAAAAAATATACATTAAATAAATGTACCGGGAACTCTAGATTTACAGAATTCAATCTGCAGGAACACATTAGCTTTTTTTCAGCTGATGAAAACTACCTAATCTTCCTTTCGTCCTAACCTCCTCAAATAAAAAATTGTGTAGTGGAATATTCACTGCCTTTTCTACTATCCAATCCATCTGACTTTCTATTACAATTAACACAATATTTTAGAAGTTGGTTGAAAGTGAGGAAAGGGCATTCATTAGTAGATAAGTAATTGCTTATTAATTATTATTTCCTAAAAAGTATATAAATTTTGAAAAAGGTGAATTTCAGTAGATTTTAAACACTGACCTTAAATTTATGCAGGCTTAATGAGCATAAAAGTGATAAAGGATGATATTATCAAAACTAATGTAGATGTTTTGGTTTAAATCTGTTTTTTTAATTTCAACCTGTTTATCTTTGTACGGTTTAAGTAAGTACCTACATTAATTTTTAAATTTGAATAACTTAATTGTTTTTCGTAACAATATTTAGTGCTGCTCTACACTTTTAAAGTATTATGAAAAAGAGTTGGAGTATTTAATTTATTTTAATCACAAACTATGTTATTTTGTGATTGTGGCTAGAAACTATTGAGATTGGCATGTAAATATGAGATTAGTTTCTATGCAGTAAACCTCAAATATAAATGTATAGTAGGTATGTTTTGTTGTTGTATTTTTAAATCCACAATTTCATTCCAATGAAAATATCAGGCTTCTTTTCATCTTAGGAGAATAATTTTTAATTCATACTATTTAATTCAAAGTGTAACTATAATAATAATTACAATATATAATATAATAGTTTAAAATTTAATTATTAGCTCACCAAAAATAGCAAACCAGTTTACTAATCGTTAAATATTCAAATATAGAATTCACATTATCATAGCCATATATCTTAAAAATAATTAAAGAAATGCATTGAAATCATGTTGTAGTAACAGTCTTAACTAATTCTAATTCTCATTTTAATTTTCTTATGTTTAGACATAGGAACTAAACATTTAAAATTCTTACTGAGAGTTTCTCTCTTAAAGGTGCTTCTACATTCTCTTATTTTCTAATAGAGTAGTTATCAATTAAAAATGTGTAAAGTAGCGGTGTCAGTATTAAAAAATCTTTGCTGAAACAATCATTAATTCATGTAAATCTTGAAGGAATCAACTGAGAAAATCACTTTGCTTTCCTTGCCAGCTAGAAATAAACATATATGTCAATAATGTATGTATGGTAGAAATAATTTATTACTTTAATTATATTGACAATTTAATCTTGTTTATTATTACTAATTTTTAGGAGTCCAAATGAGGGTGTTGTGTGATAATTTGGGTGTCTTGATAAAAGTAAAAAAAAAAATGGAAAATTGCGTACAAGTTAAAATATATATGCTGTTGTGTTATCTGTTGTACAACTATTTATAAATAATGTTAATATTCCATATGATGTTAAAAAAAGGTGTCAATATATTTGAGAAAATTGTAAACAAAAAATATGTCTAGAAAGGACCAGTTTTGATGATAGGGAAGTATAACATTTATGTATGTGCTACTTATACTTAGCTGGCAAACCTGATGAAATTATTAGTTCCTTTTAGAACAATTTCTTCTTTTTTATTCTGTATAGTCGATGAAGATAGTCCTGCTTCAGAGACATCAAGTAAACTGCACCTACTATCCACTGTTATAAAATAAACCTAAAGAATTCTAAATAATGTTATTACACGTAATATCTTAACTAAAACGCAAGTTTTCCATTCCATTATTTTGTCCCCAATATCTAGGAAATTATTTACTGACAGTAGTTCCATTTCTCAAAGTGTGCTTTACTAATTTATTTCACAAATGTTCTTACAATTTAAAAACCTTCACTTGGACCTTTGAATATTAGTTAAAATGAACTAAAATTTTAAGAGTTAAATTTTTACTATTTCAACAAGTACTGTGTGTTTGTATCTAGACTAATAAACTCAATAAAATAGTTTTTACTATATGTTGAGGTGAAATATTAATGTCTAATGTAATTGTAAACCATTCAAAAGCAATATCTGTAGCAGCTATTTTTTATTAAATGAATTGAAATATTTTTATAGCAGAACTATAATAATGTACTTAGAGCATATCAGATAAAAATAAAACTATTAAGCAAGAATAAAACTAAGTAGCTGACTATAGAAGGCAGTTCATTTATAATGTCATTGTGCGTTTAGATGAATACAATTTTTGTTAATTATTCCTTTTAATATTTTATGTTAGCATATTTTTTAGTAAAAAAAAGTTCAGACTTTGTGACTCAATTATTAGTTTTGAAGCTGGTGTTTTTTTGGCTTTAAAGGTTGTTTGTTAAATGACGGAGACTGGATGCTCAGGTATTCAATTCCTGTTAACTATCCTGTTTATTTGCTCATCAAAGATAGAGAATGACTCAAGAAATAAAATGCCAATAGGGTGGTATATCATGTCATATTATTTTTAGTTTTTATTTATATCATTGTAAATAAAAACAAGCACCTTAAGTAAAAATAAATTGGTAATAATTTTTAATATAAGAATTTCTACCAATTAATTCAAGGATATCTCCATAAATATAGAGGCTTTAAAAGTATTATTTTTTTTTCCTCCCTGATCTATCACTTTAATCCCCTTCATTCCTATCTTTTCACAGCTCCAGCAGTAAGCCTTACCAGATTTCCATTTCACAGTACTAAACGGAGAGTTGGTAAGGGCTTACTACCCTACCAACCACTATTCGCCAGGTGTATACTCTTCCCTACCCATCACTTCCACACACACACACACACACACACACACACACATAATGATATCTTGGGTAAACACCTGGTAACCAGTTAAAAAAAATCAATAATATGATCAAAGCCTATCTTTCAACTACCTTTACCTTTAATGGCCAAAATAATTGGTCTTATTTAATTTTTTTATGATTCTTAGAAACCCTCCACTTTACAATGTTGATGAGCTGAGAGTAGAAAATTCAGAATCCCATCAAAATTGAATATGTACATGCCTTGATATACAAAACTATAATGAGGTTTTGATGATACCATTGTAGATTATTCTGAGGTCTACCACTACATTTACTATGTTCAATTTAAGTTTCATGAACTCAACTTTTGGTTACGCCCAATTGTGTCCTTAGATATATGCTAGGGAAAAAATATTGATTGGTTTGGCCCACATTTATTTATTTATTTTAATGGACCATAACTGCAGTTAAAAAGTGAAATGGTAAATATTAAATATTTTATACTTAAATAACTTTATATTATTAATGTTGCAATGAAAGTGAAATAAGTAATAAGCTACTTTTTTAAACGGTTTCCCATTTATTTATTTGATTTACTGTGAGCTTAGTTAAAAAATTAGCTTCAATTTATTATTGGCTGTTTTCCAGTCAATTATTTTTCTTCTATTTTTCATTTCATACTTTATCAGCCACTAATCTTGGCATCCACTGACATTATTAACAATAGTGCTATATAAACTGACAGAACCAAGACACCACTCCTTGATATACCATCTCTATTTTCTTCAAAATCGAGTTTGACAAATTTAATCATTTTTAATTTTTTCATTTTCACATTATCATTTTATATTTTTCGAGTTGATTTATTTTTTACAATTAATTTTGTTATTAATGTAACCTTCTCCTTGACGATTGTGCCCCTGAATGATATGTAGCTTGTATGTACCCTGGCAAAGATTTAAGAGACTAATCTGACAGTTGAATATAAACAGGAGATTTAACAATCATAACAAAATGTTGCTGAATTTTTAAAAAATTTTGGATTTAAAAAGAAAGTTTTTTGATTTTTGAGAACCTTACATCTATAAATACAATTTTAACAATTAATATTTTTCATGCAATATTTTTCTAAATGTTTACAATTGTCTGTTGGAGGTATACATTCTGCATCTATGGGAAAGGGTGTATATACCTAACCTATGACTTTGTGCTTGACAAAACTTGCGTACATTATGTTTCATAACTAATATTGGCAATAGATGTATGTCTATTTATTATAATGAATCTCTGATTGGAAAAAAAAAATTGTATAAGATATTCCATATCTGTATCTTTAATTTAAGAGGCTTAAAAATAAATGTTTTTGGATTCAGCTTTATTTATTTTTAATTAAATACAAAACTTATATTTTAGATTAATAAGAAGAAAGTGATAAACATTTCAGTTTCTTTTTTATATGGAAAGGGGAATAATTCCAATACCATAACAATTACTTGGGGTATTATACATATAAATGCATTTTTCATATTTCATAGCTTCAATTGAGGAGACCTGGCCAAGGGGATCTCTTCCCTTGGTGTCTCTTATTCTATTAAGAGAACTTAGTTATTCATTGTTTTTACTTTAAATTTGAGCATGAAAATTGTAGATAATAACATTCCATGTTATGCTGCTTTCACAGTGTACCAAGATATGACTTGTATATTCATTATGAATTTCTCTGATAAACAATTGTTAACTTACTTAAAAAAAATATTAATAATTAAATATGTTTTATTTTTATGACATTAAGATTTGTGCTCATAATATATTCAATTAATGTAGAGTGATACAATTCATATTTGTAATTATATAATAGGCTTATAAAATACTTATGATTCTATAAAATTCTTCATATTTTTTTTTTTTTTTTTAATTTTTGTTTTATAATGCTTAGAAATAGAAGCAATACTCTTTCTCTCTATATATATATACAAAACGTAACATTAGCTTATAAAGCTACTACAGAAATAAATGTCTACATTATTGTATCAACTAAAATATTACAGCTTCTTCAAACCATCTACATTTAAATATAGTATATCTATTTATAATAATTCTAAAGCTTAACAATCTATTTACAAATGTTGTATATACAACAAATTCTTAATTATATTTTTAAATAATATATATTTCTTTTTTTAAAAAATGTGCTTTATGGACGAATAATAAGTATGAGTATCTACATGAGGCTATTAATACTAAACTACAATCTAATAGCATAAAATTTTAAAATAAATAAATGTTGATGTAACTAGCTCAAGGTTTCACTTAGCCTTGGTTACTACGTCCTCCTTACGAACCTTGTGGCCACGGAATGAAGCTTGAATTTTGGTTGCTGCTTTATGAAGATCAGGGTCAGTAAGGTCAATATCTAGCTCTTCTTCCTCTTCATCAGCCTACAAAAAAAAAATGATTTATAATATTTATCAGTCAATAGAAATAGCATTTTTGCAAATGATATATAATAAGCCACAAAAATTCACTTAAATGTTGATATACATATAAAAAGTGCTGGACAGTGGAGATTATTGTAATTTATCATTTTGAAATAACTGGATATTCAGGTCTTCCAAATTGAGGTTTACATCATATTTCTGGTTCTTTTATTAACTGCGATCTTTTAAATGCACCATGAGTGGCCATACTTCATGCTTGTAAAATAGCCAAAGCTTGAGTTAGATTCATAGACTTCAAAAAGTATCGACGCAAATATAACCTATGAACACCATTGCTAATCATGCCACAAAAGACGATAAGGCATAGACCTTGAAAGATCTCATCTGTGAATTAAAGAGTATCAAAAAATGAAGATGCTTTTTATTTGGAAACCCAGAATATGAACTCCACCAATTCAATGGGGGAGGGGCAGTGAGGAATGTTTACAATCTATTCAAAGTTGAAGTATCATAATTTTTATATGATGTACACAGTATAATAAAAAGTGATTTTTTTCAGGTTATTTTTAATAAGTATAAACTAATGAAATATGCGACTGTGATCAAACGTGTTTTTATATTAGGGGCAAAAGAACTTTTTCATGCTTACAAAAGCATCTTATTCTATCAAGACTTTACTCCATCACAATATCTGATGAATGAAAATCCAGCCCCTTGTGAGCCAAATTTCTGGATAGAATCCTTAACAATTTTCCACCATTTTCAGTACTTCATAACACTGTAACTTAGTCAAAAAGAACAATAGATATCTGCCAAATTGGATATGTTATTAGTCCATTTATTCTGATTAAATTTTAATTCATTTAAGATTGGTATACATCTCTAAAATAAACGAATTATAAGTACTTACTATTGAACTCTTTTTTTTTTCCTCATTCATAACCTTAGTCCAAGTTATCAAAATCGCATACTGTCCTGTGACATATGACAATTTTCATTTCAAGCAAGAAAGCAAGAGGAATTGCACAGCCCAAACAATTCATAGTTTAGTGAATTTGGGCATGAAATGTTTATTAAACCAAAAAGGCAATAATTTAAACACGCATTTACGAGTATTGCCTCTTAATTGTTTCTAATGCTCAGTGAATCAGAGTTTATATACTGTGTATGGTTTTTGCCTGTTTGCAATTTGGGGTCTTCATTGGTGGCTATTTTATTTATTTATTAATGATGTAGGTCAATGCTAAGGCGATTACATGGTTCTGTTTGAAAATGTTTTAATATAGTATTGAATTTCAGGTGTTCATGAAGAAATGTAGAAATGCAGAACTCATTTTCCTTTGTCATTAGGGCAGGAAGTAAATATAGAGGACATCTGAAAAGAAGCATTAAATTAGGGGATCTGCAATGAAGAAGAAAAAAAAAAAAGAAAGTGAAGTAAGAGTTAATGAAGGCTCTAATGAAAGAAGAAAGAATAATTAAAGAAGAAAACATCTTCTGCACAATCTCCAGTTGATTTATGATTTTTTTCCACCCCATTATTACTTGCTTTCATTTTACTCCATTATTTTCATTTTTAGGCTCGAAGTTGGCAGTTTTATCAATTAAAACCTACTTCTAGGATTCATAATAAAATGTTTGCAGCCTGTTGGGAAAGGTGATGTATGTGCTGAAAGAGATTTTCTCCATTCTTTTTTTTTTTGTCAAAGGACGAAGCTTTTTCATCTTCAAAAAATGTTTTTCTCCACTTGGAAAACACAACAAGATGGGAGCTCCAGCTGACCTCATATCATATTTCTTTCGATCTGTGTTAAATACAATTTATGTTAATTAGTTGAAGTTGTAATATTACTTCAGGAATTACTTGAGCCCTATTATAGTGCTCTATTATATGGGTTCTTTGTTATTCAAAAATTAAGAACACTAACATGGTCATCTTTCTATACAGCATTCAATTTAGAATAGTGAAAACTGAAAAGTAAATTTTGTGATTGGCTTAATTTCTCCTCAAAAATCATATAAAGTTTAATTTGATTTTTGACCATTTTAGAAATACTTTTAATTTTATGAAATTTTGAAGTATTAAATTTATATTTCTTGAACTATTGAATCACAAATAACTTGATTAACTTCTTTAGAGAATAGATTAAATTTACCTCCAAATGTGTGCATTTAACTTCCAAAATAATCTTAATAAGTTTAAAATTGTTTAAATCTAACATATTAAAAAAAATCGTTCCAATTATAGTAGTATTTTAGGAGCCTGGTCAATACAGTCATTTTCATACAATTTGAAGGCTAGAAGACTATGATGGACTGTACATGTGGGAAGAATTTACAAACTAGTACCCTGTACAATAAATGAATTCAATAGTAGTTGACGACAAGCCAGATGGCAGATATAATGCCGTATAAAGATCCCTATTGTCTGCAAAACCAAAAAAAAAGAGAAACTGGTACACTAAAACCTGCTTGTATGGTAGGTCAGGCCAACATTTTTTTTTTCTCTTTAGAGGTAATTCTTAATCATTCGTCTAATATAAAACCCATTGTGAGAAATTAAGTTCAGTTGTATTGTACTGGGCACATTAGAGAAATTAAAATAAAGTATTCTTGGGGGAGAAAAAGGGAATGATAAAAACAAAGATAACAATAATAATATAATACCTCATCACACAGGGGTTGGGTGAACTAAAGAGATTTCCTACATGCTGGAATGACACACTAGTAATGTCATTTCACAATATATTCTCTATTTCTAAGTCCAAATTTGATGAGTAGATGAGGAGGTTTATTGTAGGCTTGAAACAAGAAAATAATAATAACTCCCTTAACATTTTTGAGTTACGAGAAAATGTATAGAACACCAATAGTTTAACAAGATTGGTTCTATAATATTTTTTGAGGACTCATAATAACAGCGATATTTACAGTGATATTCGAAATCGCCCAATATTCTAACCTCCCCCCCATTATTCCAAGTCCTACTTCAAACATTAATTAATATGATCTTTAGTGTTGAATGAAAAAGTAAAATATCGAGTATTGCATACATAAAAAATATTTGAGCCGACGTAAATTCTTAATTGATGATGTCGTCATATTACATAATAAAGGCACTATATATTGCAATTCACATAATAAAGTCACTATATTTGGAATTTAAGATTGAAATGAGATGTTTCATGATATACTGCCTTAATGCGATGACCGCCCATTAATAACATGCAGTAAAAAAACCATTATTTGAGGAATGAAGCTCAGTAGTGGTGTACTGGGCACATTAAAGAAATTAAAATAATGTATTCTTGGAAAAGGAAAAGGGAATGAGAACAATAATATAATGATAAAAAAGAGATTACTAGTAAAGTGAGAGCATCTTTTGTTGCAATCTCAAAAAGTACAAATTAGAATTAATAAATTTATATAAATATTAATTAATAAAATGCTTGAAATGGAATAATTATAATTTTTAGTTAAAAAAAAAAACCTTTGGTGCTAATTTTTCCATTTTTTCGCTGATCTCGTCCTCTGGTTTCGGTTTTCTTGACATATGTCCCCTGAACGTTGCCTGAATTTTCGTAGCCGCATTGCAGAGCTCTGTAACATTTATAGAAATAATTAAATTAAACAGAAAAAAAAATCATATATGCTCAGCTGTTGTACATAACGTTTTTTACCAAATTAGCCTAGGATTTACCAAAGCTGTGATTTTATTGCTTTGCTTTATAAGGGGACAATGATGAATATATCTCCACAATTTTTTTTAAAAAGGTATTCTTTATTTCAGGATCATTCTATATCCCAAGTTTCCTTATGAAGTTGGCGAATATCTTTCTGAGAGAGTACATTTTGATAAAAAATTATTTAGAATCCCTGCTGAGTAAGAGAAATACAAAGTAAAAATTGTGGTTACGTGGTGGCATTATAATAAAAACATCTTTATAATAATGCAGGCTGTGGGAGCTGAACATAAAAATATTTTTGCTGCCCCATACAACAAATATATTGTTGCGAAAATTAAATACATGAAAAATTAAACAGAGATAGCCAGGTATTTGGGAAGTAGGAAGGCGATGAAAGGAGCCGCCCGATGAAAGACTAGTGGCGCCGGCACTGTCTAATGGGGCAGGGAATGTTCCAAGTACCGTGTCTAGCCCCTTCTGGCCATTATGTTTGCCGACAAGCTATATATAAGGGACTCTGCCCAACCCTAGTTTAATAGAGGCACCTGGCGCCTCCATACCTAAATTTGTGCGCCAACCCCCCCCCCATCTCAAAACCCCACCTGCACACATTCTTCAACTCATAAAGCAAAGAAATAACATCAAAAACACCTTTCATAGAACAGGCCACACATCCCTCCGTCCCGCGCTTAACGCACTCACCTCACAGATCAGTTCACTCATGAGGCAGTGGAAGACCTCTCTGTGGCACGAAACTCTTAGACTAACACATGGAGACCATTGCAAGTTCTGGAAGCTGGTCAAGACCAAAATCACCAAGCGTGGTTCTGTTCTTCTCCAGACTGACAGAGGTGTGATGAGTCCCGTGGCCCAGGCTGAGGCTCTGGCGGCACATATGTCAGCAGACTCTCAGGCCAGGACCCGTGACAGTCCAGAGGCGCCTAGGATGGAGCATGAAAGAAATTTCATGTTCTCCTCCCCTAAGCAGCTCAGTGCCATTTTGAGACACACCAAGGGAGGTAAATCCCCTGGTCTGGACAGGGTACAGTACGTACTCTTGCGCCAGCTTCCACGTAAGGCCCTCGCATACCTCACACATCTACTCAACACTTGCCTCCGCCTTCGACACTTCCCCACCCAGTGGAAGCACGCCACAGTGGCACCACTACTCAAACCCCGCAAAAACGGCATTTCCCCGGACCACTATAGGCCGATTAGCCTCCTCTCGCATATCTCCAAGATACTGGAGCGTATAGTGCACCAGTACCTTGTAGACTTCTGCGAGAGGAAAGCAATCATTCCCCCTGAGCAGTCCGGGTTACGTACACGGCTCTGCACACTACACCCCCTGGCAAGACTCCATACACTAACAGCCCAATCCCTCCGCCGAAATGAGTCGACTGCCATGATCTCCATCGACTGCACAAAAGCGTTCGATTCTGTCGACCACCACACTCTGCTTTCCATCCTCAAATCGAAAAACTGCCCCGAGCAGCTCTACAATATTATACACTCTTTCCTCCAGGACCGCACTCTTCAAGTGCGCGTGGGAGAGAGCCTGTCTCATACACACTTTTTACCCACCGGAGTCCCCCATGGATCCGTTCTATCACCTACCCTATTTTCAATTTATACAGCAGATTTTTTTTGTGTTTTTTTTATTTTTTATTTTTTTATAATAATCCTTTATTGAATAACAAGAATATTACAAGATAATTCATAGTGTTCCTTCTGACCACTGCAATTTACAAAAAGAAACATAAAATAAAAATTTCTATTTAAGTAGAGGATTGTTGAAATGCAATTGACTAATAGTAGGCAGTCATATTGCAATACAGCAGATGTGGTAGGTCGACAGTATGGCAATAGAACCACGGTTCTAGCTTATGCAGACGATGTAGCCATCATGAGCAAGTCCCTCAACCCTAGGCGTGCCCTCTCCCTAGCCGAAACCGCTTGCCAGGACATCGCGGACCGACTCCAACACGTCAATACATGTCAACCCTACTAAGACTGACGCACTCATCTTCTACTACCATAACGGCAAGAAACCACTACCAAAAACATTTACACTTAACAACAAAACCATTAAGACTTCTGGATCCATATGTTACTTAGGTATACGACTAGACAGACACATGACGTTCTCCACACACATCTCACAAAAAGTCTCCGGTCTTAGGTATAAGTACCGTTCACTCAATCACCTCCTCCTATCTCCAGTGCTCAGCTTAAATCTTAAGCTCTTAATCCTAAAGGGGGTTATCCAGCCCGCCCTGTTATACGGCGCCCCCCTCTTTAGGTATCTCATCAAAACGAGCCTGGAGAAGGTACAATCCTTTCAGAACGGACTTATTCATAAGATCGTCAGACACACATCACTCCAGAGGCAGAAGAACGTACACATTCACAGTACACTCAACATTGAACCCATCTCACAAACAATAGCACGCAGACACATCAAATTCATAGACTCCCTCCAACACTTAGATAACCACCTCTACAATGCACTTCCCCCTCTCTGACAACCCGCCAGATAGCAAGTGGCTGACATAAACGAACCACTTCTCGACCTTGTCAGAATAGCTGGCCTACCTCCCTAGGACGGTAGGCCAACCTGTGTAAATATTTTGTATATAGATTACTCACCTCAATACACGTAGCCTTAAGATTCTTTAGCTTTATCTTAGATTAGGAACATAGTATTAGTTTAGATATAGGTCCAGAGCCCCCCGGAGCCTCTAGCGAGTGATTCCCCCCTCCCCATAGCTATTAGACTTAGTTTAGATTAGAATTAGGATAGATTTAGTAATTTTGTGTATACGAGTATATATATTGTCATTATGATAATATCATTTTTCCGCTGCTGCGGAATTTATTCTTTTTTTTCCTTCTCCTTTTATCCTTTACTCCTTCTTTCCTTTTCCCCTATCCTTAACAATCCACCTGGTGACCCATACCCGCCACCAGGTAAAGTACCCCCCTTAATAAAGTACACCCCAAGAGCCTGCACAAACTCCCCTTCAAATACGACCACGGTCTAGAATAAGGGGCCCTATCCTTCCTAGCACCTCGCAGCCATCTGACTACAACTATCACCAACTAGTAGCAAGAAGCTGGGTATCAGCTAAAAAAAAAAAAAATAAAAATATAGTGCCGTGTTTAAGACAGTGCAGTGTGTTAACTTCACGAAGTGAAGGACAGTGCAGTGCCGTGTTTTTGTGAACTTGAGTGATCGTGAGTGAGTTATTGGACTGTGTAATAACATGAACAGTGAAGCTAACAGTACATACTGTGAGTGGTAGTTAAGAATAATTAACCAAGTGTGTAGTGAATTCTTAAATAAATTGTGCTGTGATAAAAACTCTGAAGCTTGCGTTTGTTTAATTTTGCCATCCAAAAGAACATTAATAAACAACGTTTTTAACGTAACAATTTGGAGGCCGCCCTCTGGTACGCGGAATGTATCGATGTACTAAGTTACTCCTGCTTTCCGTCAAGAAGGAGCACTGTCGAACCTCCTTGTTATTGCCGCTAGCTCAGTTTTCCTTAGTGGCGCCGTTAGCCGAAAAAAGAAATGGTCCCTTTCGTGATGGTGGAAACATTTCCAAGATTCAATGTTTGTGTGAGATTGGTTGTGCTGGACAATTTGACTTCACGGATTCTGAACCCAATCAGGCTGGTGGCAGCAGCCTCATAAAGGAATAAAACAATCTAATGGGGACCATAGGCAATTTGTTTTTATTTCATCCCGTCAGTCGTTAAATTTAATTTATTCATAATTTAAATTATATATAACTTATTTGAAATTAGTAAATATAAAATAAAGCAATCTTTATGCTAAATTAATATTGTCAAGTTCTAGCGTAACAACACTCACAACAATGGGTGGGCACTTCATAGAAAGTAATTATTTATATAATAGGCTTCTTATGAATTCGGGTCTCAGGTTATCCATGCGAGTTAAAGCGTTGCTTTTAATCTCACAAGGTAAATCTAGAGTGGCGAGTTTGATTCCCACCTGGACAAAGGAATTTATTTAGTGATGTAACTCATTAAATAAAATCCTAGCCCACCCTGGTTAGAAAAGGGTGGCAACCTCTAGATAACCCGTCCCAATTAGCCTTAGTTTCAAAAAGTGGACTTTAATAAATAATTTCAATTCTTATGAAATTAAATCAGAATAAAATATTATTTGATATATAATCTTTTGGGAACTTGTTGTTATTAGGCGACATGTCCGAAAATAATGAATTGATGTTATTTAAAATAAAAATATCTAAACGATATCTAGCAAGCATGTTTATTTCGTATACCCCTTGGCAAAAATATCTCCCAATGACTTCAAAGACAAGTAAACTAACATTTGGAGAGGCACAAAACTTAATTAAAACCACTCTGACTGATCATGTAAAATGTAAAGTATACAGAGAAAAAAGTGTGAGAGGAAAAAGGGTTGTTGTCTTACTGGAAAGGAAAGGGATAAGTTAGAGATCTCATGGATTTCAAAGAAATTTTTTGGGCAATGGTGCTTATTTGACCCATAACCCTAAATACTCTCCAAATAGGTCTAAGAAGTTTATGATAAAGTTTTAAAAGCCCGTTTCTTAAACATCTTATGCATTTTTCCCCTGTCATTTCATTACACGGTCCTCGAATTGATCTTTGGTTTATAATTTAGTATATAAAAAAAAATATCCTAGATTGTATTAATTGAGATAAAGTACCGTATTTTTACAAAAACCAGAAACCGATTTAAGTATATTTGGTAATAAAACCAAATCGTTTAGCAGGAAGAAACAATTCAGACATGTTTTTAGGCTCAGATATAAAATTCCATAGCAGAAAAATATAAACTAATTGAAGCTAGATCCACTACGAAACATAATTCCTTTAGTCAATGTATTTAATTACATTTGAATGTTCACCGTTCATATACGAGTAAATTGTACACAAATTTAGTGGTATTGCACTCATTGTAAAGTCGAATTTATCTTCTTTGAGCGCATGCCCACAGCAATTATTATTATTTATTTTTAAATTAACGTCTACTTAATGTAAGTAAGGCTAATGGGGCAGCTTATTTACAGACCCTCAGCCATTTCTGACTGAAGTTATGACATTAGTATATCACGATTTATTAAATCCATCTCATCTTTCAAGCTCATATGGGAATCACGCTGGTGCCTCAAACATACTGCTGTGCTTTAGTCCAACAGAACATTGACAATCTTGGATGGCCTCACTACTATCCAAAGAGATTAGGTTTGATGTATTTATACCTCCTTCAAAGTGTTCCATAACCTTCCAAATTTTAATTTGTTTACGGAGGCTTGGACGGCGAGATGAACAATTTCACCAATATGCCAAGTAGACATGCAACTTAAAACACGCACAGCATATACTAAAGCAACGTGTGGACACATTCTAGCCTCATTACGAAAGTACAATACTCAGTGATTCGTGCAGGTTGTTACCAATACTTGCTGAAATAATAGGATCAGCTGTAATTGGGCCAGCCCTTTGTGCCAAGTCCAATTGCTTAGTATAAGGAACGAAGCTGACAGAGAAATTCTGCGGCCACCTGTTGCACTAATTTCCAACCATTATTCAGTTGCTACCATGACTATTATTAAAGGTCGTTATTCACCTCATGTTTTTTGCATGTCGGTATCAAACACCAGATAACTGGGAATAAATCATTGTTATGCTTTATATGGCCATTATCTAGAGCAATTAGTTTTCCCTTTATCGACTATTGATTCGCTTTAATCAAGGGAAGGATTTTACCTAATTTAGCCTATGTAAGTTATTGTAAGAAAATTTCATATAATTTTCTTTTATGTCAGGGTAGTTTACACGTCAAGATTATAAAATATAGCTACTCATTATTTTCAGATATATTTTGGAAATGGGCAAATTAATGTGAAAATTAAGAGAGTTTAAAAGTGGTTAAATTTTGATGAATGAATTTACAAAATTGGGTTGTTTTCTTTGTAAAATTCCGTCGAAGCAAATTTACCTGAATTCTGTAAAATGCACTACATTTAAAATAAACCCTGTTTCTTCCAACAGCTGGTACACGAAGATTATTCTTCGACGGTTCTAATAAACCTATCCTTTTCTCCTAGTTGTACAATTTATCATTGATCCTGTTTCAAATGTTCTGTAGGATTAGTTTCTATTCGTTGATATCAGCACACCTTTTTTATTTGCATGGAAT
Source organism: Riptortus pedestris (assembly GCA_019009955.1). NCBI lineage: Eukaryota > Metazoa > Arthropoda > Insecta > Hemiptera > Alydidae > Riptortus > Riptortus pedestris. The sequence goes on along the minus strand of CM032229.1, from coordinate 47,218,253 downwards.
TTATCTCATCATATATTTCTCTTTCGATATGATGCTTTAATTAATTATTTTGTGATCGTAGCTGTTTATGACCATGCCTTTTTAGATTCATATAGTTAAGCTGTAATTTGGCGTATAGGTAAGTCCCAGATCAGGAAGTTTTATAAACGTTGCAATAGTAGCAGGGGTTGTTCCATAGTTCCATCTAAGCCATCAAACGTAATGGTATTGAGTTAACTATAATTTTTTATACCGGTATTCTATTCCAAGCATGAAAGTATATTTTTGTGAACCCACCATCCATTAGAATGACTCTTCTCCTTTTCCCTTTTTAAGAAAAGGAAGACCAACCAGTGAACGAATTTTACTGGAGTTCTTGGTAACTAACTAAGCAACCTTCTTGCAGAACTGGCATATTGAATATCTTGAGCTGACATTTTGATATTTCCTTATTTTCTGATCATTCGACTATATTAACCATTTAAAAATATATTTCCTTTACTGCTATAATTTAAACATACATCTGTAAGTTACAAGAAAGCCCGCCAATCCACTTTAAATTTATTTAGGATGTTGCGATTTATTTTTTAGGGCTAGTCCTTAAGGAGGGAGTTATGTAAGATTTGACTCTTCTTTAAGACTTCGATTTTTAGGAACAGTGGGTTCACGATCATTTGAGAAAAGTCTACAATAGTGTAGTAGCCCAGGTTCGTATGTTTGTAATATTTAACTTCTGATGTTCCTATAGATATATACATAAATCATTTGTTTACCGTTGTCAATGTATGTGTTTTTAAAAGAGCTCGTTGTCTCGGTGGATGTCTTCTTGAAAATTAACACCGAAGCACTTTTTCTTCTCTCTCCTTGTATTAAATAATCTGCCTTTCAGCCATGAGCCCTTATTAGATTTAATTGAGTTTTTTGTTTATGCTGCATAGATGTATGACCGTGTTTCCTGTATGCCGATCGTTTTAAGTCCATAGCAAATTGGGTTTTACAAATTATCTCTTTATACATACCTTAAGAAAGTGGATTTGGGCGTTTTTTAGCTATGTTTGGGTGTACAGACATTTTCAGAATGGGCCAAAACTCATTAATAACTTTGAAATTACACTAAGTGTTATAATATCGACAAAGAACTATGAAGTGCAATTGATAAATACTGTAATGAGATTGCTACCGGAAATGGCAAAGCCTTGACTTGAGACTAATGATGCCTGATACCGATGAGACTGGGTTGACATTTCTTCCAATCCCAGCTGACCTATAGCCCGCGTCAGGTGCATCCTTAACCTTAGCAGGGGCTGGTCTAAATAGCATCCTCCTTATAATAGGCCCTTAGCTCCTCCACTTCAATGGAGACCCTCAAGAGTTCAGGACTATAGTTCTTCTCATACAGAGTGATATACGAGGTGCTCATTTTCCAAGTGGTGTTAAGGGCTCCTCCGGGGACACCCTGCTTTACTGCCTAGTTTAACAGCTGCAATAACCTAGCCAGAAATGTCAACGATTAATCAAGTGTAGTGCACAGAACTCGTCATCCATCGGCTGCGTATACAAAACAGATTTCCCAAGATCAGGAATGATACAAGTTTTACTCCTTTTGTATGATACATATACTTAATTTTGTATTTATCGCTTAGTGAAAATTGATTGATAAACAAACTGGAAACTTGGTGAAAAAAGGTGGCCAAGATGACGTAATATATTTATGTAAAATCCATTATCAAATTATTTCTCAGACGTTGCCAATTCTTCAAGTACTGCACAGCTGACGATATCCTCAGCCAATCTTGTGATAGAGACTAATTTATATTTGTTAATTACTCAAATTTGGCTGAACCAAAGCGACTTTTTTTAGCTTTAAGTGAGCTATTGAGGTTCCCTTTATGACGAGACGAAATTTTCAGAAAATGTCTTTAAATTTCCACGAGACGACAAAAATAAGGTTCGTTAAGTTTTTTAAGTTTTAAGTACAGAGATATTTGTATTTTTTATTAGATTTCCCTGAAGACAAATCAGCTATTGAGGTTATACTCATGACGCGATATCTGAAAAATTTCTTCAATTTTCCATCGATCGTACGTACCTAGTGCATGACGAAAATGAAACTAGTTCTAAATAATATATATACCTGAAAACTACTTTCTCGTCTTTAAAATTTCAGGAAATACCATTATTTTCATAGTTATTACTATTTATGAACGAAATAGGATTTTTCATTTTATTTTGATTGAATTATAGACGTATGAATTAAATTTCTAATTTTCTTTATTTGGTTATGATACATTTGTATATGAAGTTGGTATTATTTAATTTAAGATTGCCATCAGTTAATTTCCAACCAAATATTTTTCCAGACCAAATTGGTTGAATTTTGACTCCTCTTTTCCATCTTGTAAAGAAAACTTCATTACAAGTAATTCGCCTTGTATATGCATGTGTATTATTATTGCCTGGGTGTTTTTGTTCATTATTTTTCATGTAAGCCGACTTAGACCCAACTGCACCACCATAAATAAGGCTGTAAGAGTAGAGAACTGCCCAAAGAGAAGTAGCTAATCTGAAGCAGGGCAAGGTGCCATCTTTGGGAAGTGTTCCATATGTTAGCAGATATTAAACAGGAGGCTTGTAGATGCCGAAGCAGGATATAATTCCTTGCACCATTTTCTGACCCCTTGTTTTCTAGAGGGCCAACCCCAATTTATCCACCGTTCTCTCAGACCCTTTTCTTCGCATTTCCCCACTTGGCGCGCTGCCAATTCTTACTTTACCGGAATAAAATATTTACTCCGGCTCCCTTCCTTTTAGAGCTTATTTTCGCTTGCTTTGTATTTTTCTTTATTCTCAGTCAATCAGAGATGCAGGGTTTTACAAGTAAAGGGAAATAACATAGGCAAATGTCAATATTACCCAGATTTTGATTTACTGACCATGCGCCTCGATCAACATTTCACTGGTCATTCCGGTAGCCTCTTTGGTTTAATTCTGCCAGAGAATAAGCAATTGTAACCTAGTTGGAGGTAATGATTCTTGCCTTAACCTCTCATGAGTTCCAGGAATGGAAGAACTGTATACACCATGGCGATGTTAGTAGGCCAACCTCAAATAGTTCGGCGAAACCAATCTCATAACGGAGAAACCAATAACTTTTCAAGGATATTCAGGTGAGTAAACCTGACGAGCAAACACTGCTACCGTTTGGCGGTGATTGATGTTATGCTTCAAGCCCTATCTTCCTCGTCTTTTAACATATAGCTTCATGTGGAGCAATGACGTTTAGTAAAATTAAAATACAAGTCCAAATTATCAGAAAGGCTTGATTACTCGAAAGAATTAACGTTTTACTGATATTTTACCTCTGGGGCGCCAGAGGGTAGTTGTGTCATTGTGAAATACACTTTTATTACACTGTACATTGGAAAAGTGACTTACGTGAAGTTTCTCTCGTTATTTATTAAGTTTATTTAGGATTTGTATGTTGTACCTTGTACTTTGAGTCACTGTTTTTTTACATGAGCAATTTGATGGTTGACATATTATTTTAACGGAACAACGTCGGAATTGTATATGATGGGGTTGGAGGGTAAAATATCATTCGGGTAATATAACAATAACGCTAATATACTCTCTTAAACATTTTCAGCACATACTATGATAGTTTCAAATATTTCCCCCCAGTTTTTTGGCTTTCCTGTAAAATAGTATTTGCATTGATATTTCTACTTCCTTGCACCAAGTTAAGGAAGAATTTTAATCGCAAAAAAGTTCAGTTTTCAGCTTTCAACGGCATTATTTGTTTTCAGCCTCACTGTAATCCATTTGGAGTGACGTCTGGACGCATGTATGTTTGTACGATTATCGCATTGGTAGAAAAAGGCTTTTAAATTTTAAAGTTTCATGTGGGACTGTAATAACGATCACTTTTAGTTGTGCATCTCCCCTCATAATGTAAATTGACTAAGGGAGAGGGGAGGTCTGTTTAGAAGACTGTGAAAATTAAAAAAAATGCATATTTATTCACATCACTTTGAGTCACAGAAGATTTGTATAGGACCTTATTTCTTTATTTAAAAAAAAAAATCTATAAAGTCTGTTGTATGGCATTTTTTTGCACAGATGGATTGAAATGGGTTTATCATATGTCACTATCAATTGAAATAATTGTGATTTAAAGGGAGTATAAGGAACTCATGTGGTGTCCAGATCAGATTTCTTCCTGTAACATAAGTCAGCTACGGAGGGAAATCCACATGGAAATGATAAAACGGAATTAAATTCAGAATAGTCCATTTGCTCTGGAGATTGAATGTAAATTCCTTGTCGGTGTTTTCCCCTGGCAAAGTGGGGTAGCTGCCTATGAAGGGAGGGTTGGCCATAAGTACTCGAGACAAAGGGTGGCAGGTACTCGAGATGGACTGAGAGCAAGGTCTCTAGGACAATGGGACTGTTCGTCTCATAAAACAACCCTCCCTTGACAAATTATTGCTAGCCCTAGCTTTTTCGCCAACTCTATAGGTTCAATGGTCGTTTGAAAAGTTTCAAGAAACTACATTTTTAATTAGTCATTCAGCCCAATGGGCTATTATATTTTTATTTAAAAAAAACATTAGGTAAACTAAATAATTTATCTGACATACTAAAACGGATACCCGTATAAAAATATCTTCTTATTTTCTACTGTGCTTACTTAATTGTTACAACCAATTAATCTATCTAGATGCGTCTTTCTTTTTTTTCTAGTTAGTCTATATTTCTATTCCCCTAGGACGACTGGGACTTTACAGTATGTGATTGAAATAACCTTATATTTCACAATGTAGGTGTAAGGGCGTGCGGTTAGCTTTTGCGGTAATAATAACAGAGCTATTTCGGCACCAAAATGTCGGGGCGGGGAAGCCATTAGTCCCTAGTTTCGGCACCAAAATGTAAAGGCGTGAAGCTTTTTAAAGGCAAGAATAAGAGAGCATTAGACTGAAATATTTACTATTTTTCTGGAAAGATGAGGGGAAATAACACAAGTCACTATTTGAGTTCTCCAAAGAATCAAGTATATTGAATTGATTAAGCAACATATAATACACTTTATAGATATAGAGGTTGAACAAGAAACAAAAGGAAACTTAACTTTATAAAAATAATTTAGCGGCAAGCCAATAATATATAATAATAGAATGAATGATCGGTCCTATATTGTGTGAGTACTCATTTAATAATTTGCGTAGATAATGCTAGCATTATTAGAAGTAGGTACCTGCGGGAAACATATACTTTCATTGAAGTGGAGTCTTCTTCCGTTGTTATTTCCTGCGTTGCCTATAAAATTCTGTCTTCTAGCTGGTTGCGGTGATCCTTATTTGATGATAGCTTTGCGGGAGATGAAAGATTGACTATCTGTGGCGGTAGAACCGTTCCTGGGGAGGCCAACTGAGCGGTAATCTATGAAGCGGTGTACACACTTTACTGTAGCGGAGAAAACAACGCCGGAGGGGGCCAAGCCCCACTGGCCGTAGAAACGACCCCGGAGAGGGTCGATGCTCAACTCGCTTAACTTTGTAACTAGCCGATGCCTTCTTGAGCTGCAACGTAGTTTCCGCTGTAGGCCACAGCCTTGGTGATCTGCATGTGTGTGGCGGGTTTGTGAACTCAGCGAGCGCGGGAAATTCAAATTCAAATGACGACTAAACAGTAGGAAAATTATATAAGCCTAAAGAATTAATTAACCTTTTATAATAGTAAATCCTAATATTAAACCGGGAATCCAGAGTTGGTTACCTTGATTTACTCAATTTGCAATATTTTGAGGAAAGCCCTTACAGAACTTGATTATCTCGCTTATATTAATAGCTACCTGTTTAAGGTGAAAGGTACATGGAGACTAGTGAGGAACTTATCATGTCCTGAACAAGGCTATTTCTACATTATTTTAGCAGGATGGAATACACCTCTAGTATTTATTAATATTTTTTTAAAATATTTAATGGAGAATAATATTGAAGTTGATTGAGATTCGAATAGGCACCTTCCTTTCTGAAAGCAGATGCTAGTAGCAACTGAGCTCCAGGATCATGTACCAAGTGTTATGTAACCTCTCGCAACCGTGTCTTCAGGTTCAAAACCAAGCCGAACATGTTGTAACTAATATTGAAGTATCAGGAAAAATATTACATTTACTTAATGTTGACTTGATCAATTTGTTTATAATTAAAATTATAAATTCTAACTCTCGAAGAGAAGAATTGAGACAGAATTTCAATAACTTTCTTTATATCCTGTTAATGTTAATATAGAAATGTTTGCTTTGAGAGGATGTTTGAGGCGGCGTCCACCATGTTTTTCTAATGAGTCTAGTAGCCCCAAAGGGAAACACCTCTTCATACACTTGACAGTATGCATATTTAATGGTGATGCTTTTAAGTGACACCTCAGCGGTTCTTTCCTTTTTCGCGTTCTCCTGCTTCATTAAAATTATCTTGAAAGTGTTACTGCAGACTAGAGATTTCTGGAATGCGTCGGCAAACGGAGAAGAGTCGTTAACAGGTTAATGGTGGGTTATATAGTAGTAGTTGTTATAGTTATGCATTTAACTTCGCTGTTTATTCAATTGGTTGATTTTTATCACAATTGATTCTTATTTTTAGGATTAAAAGACTCACTAAACAGTTAATATTTTATTCCAGCCACAGCTTGGAGCTTTGAAAATGCGCTTTGTCGAATAAATATTTTCAAAGCCTTTTCTTTGATCGTGATTAATTAGATCCTTTACCGTGCAAAATCTCATGAGAAATCACTGCTTTGCAAAGCTATGGCCAGAATTCAGCCGTGGCATTACATGAACCGAACTGCATTTTGCAGAATACATTTTTGTAGAGAACAAGGACTTTTTGAGGGATCCCAATCTTGTTCGTTGGAGGACAGACATCTTCTCTAGGTGTGTCTTGTTCCCATCAAACTATAGTCCGTTTTGGTCTTGGATGTGTAGTATAATCGATCAGATTGCATCCGGGTCACTTTTCTTTTTATATTAAATGGCTCCAGACTGCTGTTATTTGGTGTTCAAAAAAACTTCTTATCCCATTCTATCCTAGTGGCAGAAAATTGGCCTGTTCTTACAGACGCTGCCATGTCTCGCTATCGCAAATGATACCGCTATTTGCTATGTCTCATTAGTCATATGATATAAGTAGGTTCTTTCTTCTAGGCATCTAGTATTGACAGAAACCAAAAAATGTTAATTAGAACCAGTAGTCTAGATATGTGACCGATTAAACAAATATTATAATCTTCTTATTTGCAAATCCTATTTGCAACATCCAAGCTATACCATTTTATATTTCCGATATATTTCTGTCACAAGTCACCCCACACGCCCTTTAGTATCTGTTCTGAGTTCCGCCAATTAAGAATCCCTAGGTTATGCAAGTGCTGTTTGTTGACGCCAAATGACTCCTGCACGGGCCTAACTCTTTCTGTTGGCCCTTTGGCAAGAAGTCATCCATTTTTTTTAACATGACCAAACTATCGATGTACTCAGCGATTTACGTCGATCCTAGTTGACAGAGACTTATCAGCTAACTATTACAGGGAGGGAGGCTAAACAATATTTGTCTGATCAGTGTTATCAACATGAGGTGTCAGTGAAAGAGATAACATTAATGTGAGTGCTTTAGTAAATGTGACAGAGATAACACACACCTATGCCATTTATGTTGTTGAACTTATTTAAAATACAAAATACTACTAAAATATTTGAACTTTAATATATTTTAAGAGATGTAAATAGGATAAATTACAAAAAAAAAATAGTTTGTATTTATAGTTCATGGCAATCGCCGCATAAGTTTGCGTAATCATTTTTTTCTGCTTGTTAGTGGTTTTATTTTTTCTGTTGTACATTCTTTTTATTTTTACAAAGCTGTCCGAGTGAAAAAAGTGTGACTGTATGCTTGGAGAAACTGCCTCTAGCCTAGAAATGGAAGATGTAGGAGTCCCAAGAGGGAATCTCCCAAGGCATAGCTGGCAGCCCACTCCTATATCACTCTAGTCTCATACAGCCAATTTACTCCACCAGAGCGCGTCCCTAGCTCTCTACCAACATTCTTCCCTTTTACCCTAAATGGAGTCAGTTTTCTCCCAAGAGTGGAAATATTTCAAAGGGATGTCTAGAAATTGTCTGAAGTTGACAATCATTCGTGTAGAATGAGTAAGCTCAGTAGACACAGAAAACCCCATTTATATTATATATATATATATATATATATATATATATATATATATATAAGAAAAAAAGGGGAGAACAATTGTAGAAATACTATAATTTGTAAACTAAAGACTGCTCTGGTTAATTTGTAAACTAAAGACCTCAAATACCGTTATGAGATTATTGTGAAAAATAAGCTTTATAGATCATTTGAGATATTGGACGTTTTATATTGTACTGTTCTTCTTTAAACCTCTTCAGATTATCATAGCGACATATGTGTCAGTAAAAACTGTTGCAGTGTTTTACATTAAAAATGGATGTTCCTTACTAGAAGAATCGTTTTTTGTATTTTTGTAAATTTCTGTGGTCAGGTTTCAAAAAGTCGGGTTATCATTGAATAAAATTAAATAATTAACAATTTGTCTTTCTCTATATTATTTAAGGGTGCCCATTCAAGCCAAAACGTCCGGTGCATATCTGCTTGGTACTCAATTTGAAGTCTAGCAATCCTCTTGTTTATTTTTTTGGCGATCTTTTGTCATCTTATACTTTGAAGATCTGTAAGTTTCCTAGATCTCTAAAATACACGACCATGTTTAAACATATCAAGCGATCACGATAAGGTACCCTTCATGGCCGGCGACCAACCTACAGAACGTCACAGACAATGTAACTTCCTGAACTCTTGTTTCAATCCACAAGGTCATTGATGATCAAGGACATGCTGTTGTTTTCTGCAAATTTCTCGCAACCCTGGAAATTTCTTTCTGCGTGACTTTATCCAAGCTTCAGAAAGAGTAGAGGGAATTCCACTTTTTTTTGTTGTAGCCTTCAGTAGCTGATTAACTATAACATTAGGTAGGCTACTAATGTAGACAAAAAGCATAACTTCCATGAAGAAGTCGTTGTACACTCACCGAAGGATGGCGAATGTATAGTGTTAAGTTTATTTCATCGTTGACCAATCTTCATTTTTGTCATATGGAAGTATACTTTGGTATTTCTGTATTAATCTAGGTCTTAATTAAACTAAGATGATTTCCTAAGTGCTGGAATGGTACCCTGATGTAATCTCACATTTTACTTCCTATTTCCCCATTCATAAGAATTATACCAAAAATTCAAATGCATAGTAGGCATGAGACGATCAGTGGACAAATCGCTGAAATGTGAAAATCCCATGAGTAGGAGTGGAGGGCTAGCTGGAAGCCAAAAAGTCATAAATAGTTATCCAATATTGTTAGTGCACTTTCTCCAATTACATTCTCGGCTTTTATAGATCAGGAAATGAGTTCCTATTTCCACATTTATAAGAATATCACTACAACCGAACGGGGATGATCTGGCGCTGAAACGTGGAAAATCAAGAACACCTAATGGGAGAAGAACACGCAATTAGAGAGTACTATGAGGTCATTATTATAGGTAAATTCTTATAGGTAGATATTACTGTAAATTCTTGACAGTATCGGTTATAATTTATTAAAAATCCTATTTTTCAATTATCGTTTAGCTTTAACCTGATGTCAACTTCCATTAACTTGGAGCAGTTATTAAATATTATCATGCTGTTGTAATTTCTGGGTGCCTCCGTTTTCCTTATTGAGATGTTTTGGGCTGGCTCATTAATTTTCTGCTTCTACTGTTCCAGTGCCGACGAAATGCATGGCGTTATCATTATTAATCTACCGAGACAGCCATGTTGAGCACTATAGTTTAATGAATTATCCTGCCGATCGATATAGAGAAATTCATCCTTAACAACGAACTGATGTTTTGATATGGGTCTAATATATGGAAATTAATGGCCTCTGTAAAGAATAATGCCCAAGACCTTTTGTGATAAATATTTTGTTAATAACAATGATGAAAAATGGCTCGCCAGGCAGGGCTTATCCTATTTAAGCACACATTAAGTTCGAGTTGGCTTAACTAAGTTCAGAGAGGGGATAATGTAGAAGATCTCTTCAAACATTGGGTTAGTCATTTTAATTCCCATCTTTCCCTTTTAACTCAGTAGTATTATACATACATTTGAAATGCATGGAAATTTTATTAGTTTCATATTTAGAAATGGAAGTTTGAAGAGCGAAACATGGAGTAAGTAGTTTTTGTCGGCTGAGGAGTTTTAGAAATAGGGATATATAGCGAGAACGAACTTTCTCCGGAATTTTTTCTCTGAGTAAATAATTGTAGGGAACCACCCTTTCCTTCACAGGTTGTGGTAAGAAATACTTTCACTACCAAAGTATTCCAACTCTTTGAAATGTGTTCCTTCAAAAGAATGCCTTTATAAAATGTATTAGCAATGTTGGTTATATTTCTTTATTAAAAATACCATCGTAACACCAAGCTTCAGTAATTACCGAATTGCAAAAATCCATTCAACTCTTTCAATACTTCACCAATACCGATATACTGTAGACATTTTTGGATTTGTGAAAAGAAAATTAGGTACTTACGCTTTTTTACGTTTAATATGTCTTTTAATATATCGCTGACAAATAAATATAATTTTTTTATAATATGTCATTTAACTGTGAAAAATATGATGTATTGAAATAAAATAATTCATTAGCTCTTTAGAAAAAGAGTTAAATGAACTATTCATTACGCTAAAGGGTAGCATTATATAAGTCAAACCTTTGTCATCTGCACTGAACTCAGCCTCTAACTGTTCCTTTGATGGTTCACTAGGTTCACCTGTTGCCATCTTTTTCCTTACTTGGTGCCCCCGAAACGCTGCTTGGATCTTCGTGACAGCGTCTAGCTCTGCTGGATCGTCACCTTTAACCCAGTCTTCGGCCGATTCGGTATCTGGAAAAAGGAATTAGTTGTAAAAGATAGAATAGGATTAATTGAGTTTGAATAAAATAAACAAACATATATACAAGCATACATACATGTATTTTCTAGTTCTCCTGCAATAAAAAGCCCATGTAAACAGAACTTGAAATCCAGATTGTTTGAATAAAAAAGACCCCAAACCCCAGCATAATGATGTATATCGTCGACGAAGCGCTTTTGACGCAAGCATAATCGGCAGTGCCTTCACATCCTGGATGCTAACTTGGAGGGAAATATGGATTTAGACTCCTTGAAAATCCCACCGACAAGAAATGCTTATAGATATAGTTGAAGAAATGTTTATAGATACAATCGTAAAAATGTTTATAGGTGCAGTTGCCTTAATTTAATATGGATATTTTACAATTTTGATTTTCCTAGGTAGGATAGATGGAAATTTGAAGGCATTTTTAGAAAATCGTGCCATGAGTGAATAGCTAACTTTCCTTACGAGTTAGATGAGGCCCAATCAAATTTGCGTGTTTGATTATGATTTTTGTTCCATCGTTAGTAACTTAATATTTAATGTAATAAGATGATAATATAATCTATGATATTTAATATAAAACTGGACGGCTGTTCAATTTATTTTGCTCTAAAAGGTTTAATAGTGAGGTAATTTGTGTGTTTGTTTTTTTTCGTCATGAGTAAAGATAAAAAAACGCCTTCGTAGGCGTAATTTTTATTTGATCGTTATCAAACTCAATTTTTAAAAGTTATGAGGAAAACTACCAAAAAAGTGAAGTTCGTTAATGCTCGAAAACGGACCAGGAGGAATGAAGGGAGTTGAGAAGTGGTGAAATGTTTAGTCTATTATTATCGCTGTTAATTTCGATTCGCCAATACATAAATAAATAAACAAGGTGACTCTCTATAATTGGTAATGAAAATAGAGCATCAGCTGAATAGAAATTTATTTATGAAAGCCTGCAGCAATTGTAGCCTTTGTAATAATTTACAAGAGCCAATGTTCAATGCTTTGACAATTCAGTATCAGTTGATCATTAGCACTAAATAAACTTCTAAATTGATAAGGAAGATATTTTTTTTTTTTTATATTCGTAAAGTGACTCCCTATTGTAGGCTAAAATTCGACACTCGAAATGATTTTTCTGCTTTATGCGTTCCTGTGTTTGTGTTTTTCCTTGCTGGTCCTGAGAGCATCCAATAACACTAACTCCAAACAAAGCAGCTATTTCGGCAGAATGGAGAAGTTTCTGGAATCGCATTAGCAATCACAAACATTGTTGACGTACTTTTCAATTCGGCTCTTCTTAAAATTCGTTTTTTAATTAATGCTTTTAAAAATAAAATCCAAATATGATAGATTCATTTCTACATTTAAATCTATTTACGCATGCATACATTATTGGAGAATTGCATTAAGTTATTTTTGTTATAAGAACTAATTGAAAGGTAGAACTAATTTCAGTTATGAACGCTTTTGGCATACTTGCAATTTAATGTTACCTATTTTTCGCATGTACATTTTAAACAATTGTTCTAGACTGTCCATAACAACAAAACAACCATAGATTACACCGGTTATGGCTTGATCAGCGAAATTAAGGAAATTCGCAACGCAAAGGTTGTTAAATAAAGGAATCGAGCAGAGGAAAGATGAATCTTTTGGAATTCATTAACATGTCGAAACTACCCATATGCCAAATACTTATGCTAAATGAGAATTCTAAATAACAATAAATGAGACCAAGGTATATTGATATTAGTGAAGTGTAGGTGACACCATGGTCTAAACGGAATCACAATACTTAACCCCAGACTATCTTCAAGAATACAAGACAAGAATCGCAAGGGAAACTGACTTCAGACATGAACGTGAAAGATACATATGTATACCCCAAATTTAGCAGTTAGAATGAATGCTCAGGCACCCGAGCTTTAAGTTCAGCCACAACAGTTTTGTCATAAATACAAGTACTAAAAAAGCGAAAATGTTTACATACGTAATTAAATTAATTCCTAATGTTAAGTAAAAAGTAAAAATTTAAATGGATCTTTTAAACAAAAATAAACGTGTACATCTAAAGAATTTATAATATCAAATGAATAATATAAATAAATCGAAATCGGGGGAGAGGGGGACGCATTTCAGAAAAATCTTTAATTACAAAAATTATAATACATAAATATTAAATATAATAAATTTAAAAATCACTTTAAAAAGAATCCACAATATATACAATGTAGCAGGGTGTAGCGGACATTTTAATGCACAAACTATGACGATTATACAAACAAAAAATTCGAACAAAAAAGTCGACATATACATAAGACCGATCCTCACCCTTCTTGGAGATATTACAGGTTTAGTATGTTTTAAAATAATTGGTGTTTCCTCCATTTAATGAGGCATAACTCCAAAAATTATTACAGTATCGGAAATTGGATTCAACTATCCAAAAAGAGAATTAAATTTTCTTTGAAATGACTCCAAAAACATAAAAAAATAACATCCTAAGGGGAGCAACCTCTAATTTGTTTTAACAAGGCATATTTATCAATATTTTCATTTCTACATACATGTTTTTCATTTATAACTTCTCTACTCTATGGACTCATTACTTTCAAAAATGTCTGAATTACATATTGTTAAAATTCATACTAATTCTTTTCAATTGCCCTCAATATAGAGTGTACAAAAATTAGTGTTGGAATCTTCTCCCTATGAAGGACCAAAATTTCAGTATCTTTGAATCTGTTGTCTAGGAATATTAACTATAGTAGCTTGCTTCCTCTTACCCCTAGTCACTCGTTCACAGTTCAAGTAACTACTAGTAACCTGTGGATTCGCTGTGCCCTTAAATGATGTCTATTAAAATATTTCCCTTAAGTATATATATATATATATATATATATATATATATATATATATATATATATATATATATTGTGTTTGATCGTTACCGAAGCCTTTATTTAAAGGATTCATGTCAAACTAAAGACCAGGTCAATAATGGGTGGAAATAATCCACGATTAGTGAGGGCTTGAAAAGGGATAAAATGTAAAAAAACTTCCATTGTTTTGGTTCGGATCAAAAAATGTTAGTTTGCCAATCTTCTTGAAAAAAATTGTATTCGACTGATTTTATAAATATATATTTTCCTATACCTTCTATATCAATAGAATTATTTTTTGTTTTGGGTTTTCTGAATTAATTAACCCCAATCCTATGTTTGTGATTTTCACGTAACGCTAAAGATTTCCCGAAAAACCCCACGCCAAGCTTAAACTTAAAGGCTTCTTTATTGTTATATTAAAAGTAAGTCTTTGTGTCACTCCAGCATGTAAAAAAGATTCTTAGTTTACTTCAAACCGTCGGGATAACATTTTTCTTCAATATTATATTCCAAATTCATGATACATAAACTAAAATGTATGAAGTATGTCTTTTACATAGTGGGCGCGGGAAATCTACTTATTTTCTGCAGGTTTTGCCCTTTGACGAAAGTTTTCTACTTTGACATATTTTTCATAGTATATTACGGAGCTGGACGCATATTAGAGTTTATTTAGTTTTCCTCAACGGTTCTATAAAGAGGAAATTCTAGGCATGCTGAGCTAAACTTTGTTTGAAACTATTTTAGGAACTTCGCCCAACCTGCTATCTCCCCTGTTCTACAACCAGTATGAAATGACAGCCTCCATAGTTGATTTACCGTTAGAGGAATTTGTTTCAATTTACTTCTCTAATTAAATGGATAGATCTTTTAAACGAAACAAAACGTAATTTAATATCCGTTTGATTTAAGAGTTAATGGTTTTTATTTATTTGTTTTTAAATGATGAATTCCAGCAAGCGGCATTAAATTCCACAAAAGCTAATGGTTGTTATTTCCTTTGTTATATTCCCTTCATTATCTTAATCCCTTTGCTCCAGTTTCCTTTATCTTAGTAAATTCAATTTCTAAGCTATTAAATTCTGACATGACGTGAGTGCTGTAATTCTCTTAGTGCTTCCTTCATTCGTTCATCAAATTAATAAATCCTATACAATAAGTCTTAGTAAGGCTTCTTCCTCGAGATCCCGTTATGACATAGTGAATAACATAGTTTTCACCAGCAATGTCAAGACCTAAACGTATGTATTTATTTAAGTTACAATCGCCTACCTAGTCTTCTTTGACGAGGGACACCGATTGACATCAGCGAAATCTTGATTATCGGATTTTACACAACTGTTAAAAGCCGATGATCTTTTTAGTTTTTGAGAGTTACAAAAAACAAAATTTTGGATGAAGAAAATAAAACAATTCTATATTGGATTCCAAGCTACATTTTCTTTTGAGATCTAACATTAAATTCTTCCTTAATAAATTCCGGATTCCGTAATAATTTTACCATTTGTGCTATTTGCCGCCGTATACCATATGGTATCAGGATTCTTCCTTATTTATTTGTATTATTGTATAATATATTATTACAAGTGAACGTGGACTCTTCTTACCTAGTCCACATAATATTTTATTTATTTATTTAAGTTCATTTTTTAATCTCTAATTCGGAGGGGTTATCTATAGGCTACCACCCTTTTCTAGCCTGGGCAGGAATAATGATTTTATTTAGTCATAAATAAATTCATATAAACCAGGCGTGAATGGAACTCGCTCGCCACTCTAGGTTTACCAAGCGAGATTAAGGCCAACGCCTTAATGAATCCTCATTGCAATGCATCCAATGCTATAACTGTCCACGTTATGAGATCAAATTTACATTGAAGTGCTTTGCCTTATTTATATGGGATAGATCTTTAGAAATTACTATGGATAGACGTTCTATATCTCTATAATGTTTACATATTAACTCATTACGACATCGTATATAAATTTATACGTTTCCACTATCTGCTAGTATTCTATTTATTTTTCTTATGTATTGTCCTATCTTACTTATTAAATATTTTCCCAGATGCCATCTTCTGCATATTTTACCGACCTGAGGGGTTTTAAACTATTTTAGATATAATAATTGTTTTAAGAAGAATACAATCTATGTCATCAGGTCTTTTTTTTATACAGGTTAAGAATCCATAGGGGTGACATCTTACTGATCTCAGAATTTAGCATATATGTAAAGTTGGAAGTTTGAGTTTAAATTTGCTCACTCTTGATGCAAAGGTTTATCTGTTAAACGTTAAAAGATTCTGTTAAAACACGTCCTCTATAGTAGACTTCCTATAAAATTCCAAACCTCTAAAAATCAAGGGGTTCTTTTCATATTCTTCTTGTCTCTGGTCATTATTAAACTGATACTGGAGTACCTTCATGTTAGTCCATTTTCTGTTAGATTTCCTGCCTTAAAATTATTTTACTATCTGTTGTTCCGTTACTCCGTTCACTCTCCGTTTCAAAAACTGCTTATATTTTGCCTTGTACATGAGAAAGTTCTGAATAACAGTGAGCTTCGAATACATTAATGCAAGTTTGTTGATTTCGTTCTAGTAAGATCATCAGGACTTATGCATTAGAGTTTCAGTATCTATTTGAGATATATGATATAATATATTGTATTATATTATATAAAATAATATGTGTGTGTATATATATATATATATATATATATATATATATATCGTTTACTTTGCATTAGCATTTCACATAATCCAACACAATAATAGTGAAATGCCATAGTGGAGCCGTTTAAGATATATTTGGTTTTAATTTAAACTAACTGAATATCTGTGATCAGTTAGTTTATTTGTAACTTTGTATTGCTAATCAACTCGTACTTTCATAGTTATTTGGCTATATATATTCCGCTGTTGTAATAGTGAAAGGAGACTCCATATCAGATCGAAGGCATTACCGGATACAATGGCTATAGATTTGCTGGGACCCTTTGACTCTGTAGCCAATTTAAGCCGAACCAATAGAACGTGGGCTTTTGCTTTTTCCTAAGCTCCAATAGCATTGTTCTCTGAGGCAAAACTCGCCCTCATTCCGCACCCATGGCGGCTTATATCTGCTTCACTGCTCGTCCGTTTTGTCTTAGCTCGCTATTCAGCCTTTATGACATTGATGGATGTGCGAAATTCAGTCTCACCTCTCTCCGAATAGGGAATTATTAACAATGTTGGGCGTTCCTGGCAGTCTGAAACATTTCACACATTTAATCGATTTGAGGATGAGGAACTACTGGCTTTGGCTCTCGCAGAGAACAGAATAAGGCGTGTAGGCTATACGTGATCTCTCAATAGGCAACTAGCAGAAGGGATGCTAAATAGAACATTTAAAGCCATAGAGTTTGCTAGATCAAAAACGGA
The DNA here is from genome assembly GCA_019009955.1 of Riptortus pedestris. Taxonomy (NCBI): domain Eukaryota; kingdom Metazoa; phylum Arthropoda; class Insecta; order Hemiptera; family Alydidae; genus Riptortus; species Riptortus pedestris. The sequence continues at coordinate 47,200,940 of CM032229.1, read as the reverse complement.
GTATAAAGTTATAATAAAAGGACTTAGCCAAGCCCGGGAGCTACAAGGAGGCTCAGATGAACCACTACTCCCTGACATAGTGAATGTTGACCGGTGAGTATTCTAGAGGTTCTCAATGGGCGACTTGTTGGTGTGGACCCTACTTACGGGCCTGGGGAGTTGGCAGCAATCCTTTTTCGGCGTATAGTCGGGGGTGATGTCGATGATGATCTGGGTCGGTGGATTGAGAAATATTTTTTTCCAGAAAAGGATTGTTCCAATGGTCGGAGAAACCTTGAGATCCCGTGGGGCGGGATGGCCACGCTCAACGGCACAAGGATTCTAAACCTTTGGAAGAAGGACACGAATGCGGCTGCGGTTGAGATCATAGGAGAGCCGGCCTGGAGGAGTGCATGACGTTGACGTATCGGACGCATACTGGACACCTATTTTGGAAGAGTCTTCAAGTCAATGGACGGATCTTCGAGTACATGGCCCTAGGATTGACGACGCCTCAGGAATTGGGGCGCCTATTACGACGGAGGAGACTGCTAAGCATTTACCCGGGAGCAATACAGCGTATGGTTTGGACGTTATCACCGTTGCTAAGTGGAGGGATATTCCTGGTGGGCTGTTCTTAAATGCATTTTAGCCATAAGGAAGGTTCCTGAGTGGCAGTTTCGTGTGACCGTCATGATGATCCCTAAATCGGAAAGTCCGACTGGTCATGGTGACTACCGGCTGATTGCTGTGGCGTCTGTTAGAGTTCGGCATTAGCATAAAACTTGGCATTTAGACTAATGTCTGTTGTCCAGCATATTCCGGAGCAAAAAGGGTTTATAATGGGCGGTGATGGTGCTGCCACCAATGTCTTTTTGCTTGTTTCGGTGCTCCGGTATGCATGGAGGAAGAGATGGGACTTATGTTTAGCAGTTCTGGATGTCAAGAAGGCATTTGACTCAGTGGACGTGGTGTCTGGCAGAGTGATTCTCTATCTCCGATCCTGTTTAATATGGTCATGGACTACGTAATCGAGGCTTCCAGAATGCGAGTTGGGTTCCTTTTACAGCACCGTCAAGGCATCGGTGATAGCTTATGCAGATGACTCGATCCTTCTAGGATCCATAGCACATGGTCTCGATGTTGTCTTGAATCAGCTGGAAAAGGCGCATCGGGGTTGTGGTTTGGAGAAGTGTGTCGGGCTGGAGCTTAAATTCTTGCGGCTACAGAGGGTCGTTAAGTTCGTCCGGCGTCTGGGATAACTCGTCCCAAGTAGCAAGAAAATAAAGAAAAACACAATAAGTAACTAGTTTCATATTAGAGTTAGAGACATATGTGTAGAAAGAGAAATCTGGACATGATTCTTACTGGTATACTCACACACTACTTTAAGGTCATAATTAATATAAACTGTTCAACAATAATTGCAGTACATGATTATCGAGAAGAGTTATATCGATTTTCCCCCCCAAGAAGCGATCAATAACAGAGATCCTGTGAGAAAGCAAGAGATCAATTTAATAAATAGTTTCAAAATACACTAATGTTTGACACATAAAAGTAATGTATTTTTCTGAGCTGACCCAACCTTTTTACAAGTTTGTTTCGTAAAAATGTAAAGAAAGTGCTCAAGAACCGCGACATGTTCAGGATGACTTCAATAACTCAAATTCGAAATTAATACCGGAGAAGTGGCTATTGAAATCAGGAACCAAAAATGGATAAAACGATTTTTAAACCGGGTGAAATTAGTAATCAGTAATTTAAAAACATTAACTGATTAAACATGTCCTGTGATTCCTTTAAATAGATGACTAATGTTTGCAGTTGTCTCTGTTGGTATTTGCTGAACGGATGTTTCTGATTACATGAAAGGTGTTGCCATTTAGGGTAGATTGCTAGCTCGCCACAACCTTTTGTTCGACCAAACTAATTTCGACTAAGACAATGGTTGCTGGATGTAGGCCTCTTCTACATGACGGCATCTATTGTTGTCAACCTCAGCACTACCAACCTGTCATCAAACACAGGTAACTTATCGTTGTTCAGTGCGTACAACTTACCCTTTCTACTATTGCTTTGAAACATATATATATTGTGGAGCCTCAGCCTGTTTCACAGAAATATGAATTGCAAATCTCTTTCATGGAAATGAGAAGTGCTTATTAGCACACGGGGCTCAGGTTAGCCATGTGAGTTAAAGCGTTGACCTTAATCTCACATGGTAAACCTAGAGAGGCTAGTTCGATTCCCGCCTGGGCAATAGGAATTTATTTAGTTACGAACTCATTAAATAAAATCAAAGTACTCACATGCGCAATATAAATGTATGTTTCATTTATAATGCCTTACCTTAATTAGGGGAATATTTATTGTTTGGAAACTTCTAAAAATGTCCGTTACACAGGGGGCTGCTTTAAGGAAGCAGATTTCCCTAGTGCGACACGCATTTGCATTTACATATCTCAAAAAGTTAATGTTGAATGAGTACAATGCTTGATATTTCAGCTTCAAATAAAGTAAATTTATTTAATGACGGAATTCATTAAATAAAATCCTCAGTCCCACCCAGGCTAGAAAAGAGTGGTAACCTGTATATAACCCGTCCAAATTAGCCTTAGTTGCAAAAAGTGGACGTTAATAAATACTTTTTTTATTATCAGATTTCCCTAAAGGGTAATCAGCAGTTAATTTATTAAGATATAAATGAACTTAACTAATAACTTCAAAAATATTTGTATTTGTTTTAATAAATCAAAACATCTGTTGAAGTACTTCAGAGGGGTTAACCTCTTCACTCTTTACTCCTACCTTTATGCAGACGGTCGTCGGCAAATGGCGCCAGAATAATATACTGTTGTCAATTTTAAGTGAAACTCACCGAATTTAGTTCCTGGCTGTAGCTGACAGTCGATCGGCCACGGTGGTTATTGCACTGGCGATCACAATGGTTCATGGGTCGAAACGGACACGAAAACGGTATTTAGGTACTTTTTTCACGCGAAGTACACTGCTTGAGACAGCGGTAACGAAGACACTAAAAATACGATTATTTAATCATATGAAAATATAAAAAATATAATCGATTATAAAAATATAATCGTTACACAGCTGTTGAGGCTGTGCTCATGATACAGTTTTTGAAAATGTCCTCAACTGTCCATGGATTGTAACTAGGACATGACAAAAATGAGCTCTCTTCAAAATTTTGTATGGATATATATATATTAATTATTACGTTTCTACCCACAGATGAGATCTCATCTTACTCAAGCTCTATGTTTTTCTGTGTGTAAAGCCCCGATATAATCAATAATCTTGGCATAAAACGTTTCGTAGCTTATTGTTTGTTGTAATGATTTTAATTAAAGTTGAAAGATTAAAGTTGATAAAGAAATGTATAAAACAAAACGTATTCAAATTAACTTTGCCATAAGAATAAATATATAACATTATTTAACGAAAGATATTCAAGATTTTACATTTCCCCCTTCCCTAAATCATCACTCCACTGAAGTGATTTCCGAAAAATTTCTTTCTTCAAAATGTCCATGGATCCTACTCTTCAATATATATATATATGTATATCCAGTGGTGTGTTTATCTGTTAACACCCTAGATCCCACAATATTTTTTATTTTTACAAAATTCAATTTTTAAAACCCTGATAAGGTATATTTGATAAAAGCCACTGTATCATATTTAAGAAATGATGAATGCACCTATGATCAGGTTAAGCAACTAACTCATTTATAGAAATAACATTATTTCGTATGTTGGGGTGTACTTAGTATGCACAGTAGTAGGACAGTAGAATATATGGAAATGCATATTAGTAGAAGTAAATGAATCTATAACTTGCAACATAACTCGAGTGGTTTAGTGAGTCCGTGGATCTATAATCGTGCTGGTTTATTATGCATAAGTGCTACCTGGGTCTAGTTCAACCCTCATTTCTAAAATAACCTTGTAACACTTTTCACTCATTCAATGTTAATTGCATTCAACACAGCGAAAATTTCTTCTATTACAGGAACTTATACTTGCTGGGTAACAGAAAAATAATATTATTTTTATCATTTGAGTTATGTAGATTTATTTAACTGAAATTCCTTGAAACAAATTAGATAGAACCTCTTCAAGGATAAAGATGGTCTTTGGAAATGGCGAAATCGAAGTTAATAAGATATTAATAGACAATAGAATGACACATATTGGGGAAACAACCCACTATTTGGGCGGGCTTGTATAGGTTATTAGATTTTTAAAAAATCCGTCACGCGGGGGCAGCGTAAACTAAGCAGATTTCCCATGTGCTGGTATGACACACTAGTGATATCTCACACTAGTGATATTCCGTCTGAAAACTAGAAAATACGAATTACTCGCTTAATATTTCAGTTACGAAACAATACATAGAGCAACAATTATTGGATCGATGGACATTTGAAGATATTTTTCGATAATCACGACATGAGAAAACCGCAATAGCTGATTTACCCTTAAGGGAAATCTGCTAGAAAGTGAAGAGGAATGAAAAATTTTGTTGAGAGAAATCATTTTAGTCAAATTGAATAACGCAAATGTTATCTCAAAATATTATTCTCTATTTCTTCTGAAATAACAAGCCTTTAAAAGCAAGACTTGACATTTAAGCTTGCCATGTTAATTGATGGGCTGCTTTGAGAGAAAAGAGCTGGAGTAAGAGTAGGTGTTAATTGAATACTGAAAATAGCATAATAATGTACTCTGTTTAAGAAGATGCTGTACAAATAATTAAAAATTTTTGTGAGGATAGTAAAGCACTGTTATCCTGTAATAAGAATGAAGTGGCTGAGAATTAGCTAATAATGAAACTTATATTTGCTGTTCTCATAATTATTTATAATTTATATTATTATTCATTTTTTTACTTCAATAGAAAAATCACCGAAGCTAGGTTTATTTAGTTTTCTGAGCACAGTCTTTGTTCATTTATTTTTCTGCCAACCAAACCAGGTAATGCACTTGTCCTAACTGCTTCCATTTTCCTTTTTCAAGTGCTACTCGCATCCAGGCAGCTTCTACACAGGCTGCCCTCATTTCTTTAAATAACCTGTACTTTGGTCTTCCTCTGCCTCTTTTGTATCTCCTTGGCTACCATTCCAATATGAGTTTTAACCACTTCTGACAGTGTGACCAACCCATTCCACTTTCTATGATGTACGTTATAATAGCCGCGATATCAGGTAAGCATGTTTGTTTTCTAATCCATGTATTAGACCTTCCTTGTTTGCTAATAACGAAACCAGTAAATTTCCTTGGCATGGAGTTTACTTGACGAAGTTTCGACTGTACTTAATAGTCGATGTCAGATCAAGGTAGGAGGAAGTCCATACTACTTCGTGTTTCCAGAACGCTACATACGAACATCGAAAATACTTCAAATAAACTTTATTCTCTTGAAATTCGCTATTAGCCGATTCCGTTCTTGTCCCGAATACTAGGGAGTTATATTTAAATAATTGTTTTGCTCACACAACGCACTTATAGTATTGTTGGAAGTCAGCTGGAATTTCAAGTCTGGATAATAATCGGGTTGGAGGAGGGTTTGGAGGGAGAAGTCACAATGATAGCTCTCCACAACTTTTTGGTCTGTCAAACTAATTTGGGACAATGGCACGTGGATGTTCCATACTTTCCTGTGTTTCAGTTTGAGCTCCATTGTTGTTGCTACGCTTGGAACTCGTTCCTCATCCACCAACTCCCTCAGGCTATACTTGTTTCACTCACCGTCCCCTTCATTCAACATTCGAGAAATTTCCAGCAAGCGACATAGTTTTATTCGATGGAAATGTAGTAAACTGAGTAAAAAAAGTAATTTTGTATAAAATATCCTAGGTACGCTTTATGAATTTTTATTTTAAAGATATACCCCTTAGTAGGAAACTTGTGAATTCATCCGATTTACAATAGCAACAGTCTTCCAATTCATGAGCATTGATCATGGATGTTGCTAATAGACCTACAAGTTTTGAATTATAGTGTTATAAAATAAATATAGTTTTCTGCCCATAAAGAACACCCTACCTCTTTGGAACAAAAAATCGTAAACATCTCCAGTTTTATGTATCGGCATGACAACCACAGTTAGTTTAATAAATTTTATACTACAATATTTTCTTTAGGGGCACAGGTTAGTCATGTGAGAACGGCAACCTTAACCTCACATGGTAAACCTAGAGTGGCGAGTTCGATTCCTGTCTGGGGAATAGGAATTTATTTAGTGACAGAATTCATTAGGTAAAATCCATAGTCCCACCCTGGCTAGAAAAGGGTAGTAACCTGTAGAGTACACGTCCAAATTAGCCTTAGTTCCAAAAAGTGGACGTTAATAAATGATAACAATATTACAAGTAAACGTGGACTCTTCTTACCTAGCCAATATAATATTTTATTTAATTGTTGAAGTTCATTTTTTGCTACTATAGCTAATTCGGAGGGGTTATCTACATGCTACCACGCTTTTCTAGCCAGGGTAGGACTAATGATTTTATTTAATTCAAACAAATATTTAAAAGGGATAGTCTCTGATAAATTTACTGGCTGGAATGTATTTCAAAGTATATTACCATCTTGTAATAATTAGAAAAGACGTAACCCTCTTCATTAGCTAAAAGCCACTAAAACAGGCATGCCTTAAGCCATTTTAGCAGAGATGCCTTAAGCCGTTTTAGCAGGCACTCCTTTAACCATTTTAGCAGATATTCTTTAAGCCGTTTTAGAAAATTTAACCCAATGACCTTCACATCCTAACCTTTACATCTTGTGGGTGAGCGTGTTTTTTTCTTAATATCTTTTCATTAGTACTTTTGGCCTTCGGAATATTATACTTAGCGTGGTAACATTTATTAAAGATGTCGGCGCGCCCTATATATTTATATATATATATATATATATATATATATATATTTATAAGGTTGGAAGAACCGATCACGTAAATAATGTCGTATATAAAAATAAAGAAAGCTATAAAATATGGCGGGACATCAAGTAATCGGAGTTAGACATATGATATCTTGAAAAGACTTTCATGAGATGGCCCAAATGATCCACTTTTTTGATGTGATGATCCTTCTAAGGCAGTTACAGTGAATGCGATGTCTTAAAGCACCATAAAAACAAGCATCATCAAGGCCGTCTGACTAACTGGCCGTGAAAGATTGATAACGTCTGATCCAACTTAGGACAGACTTATAAGGGTTGGTCATCTAACCTAACATGGATTACAACATATGAGCCAGCAAGAAACTAATACTAAACTGAGCATAATTTAAACTTAAAATGGTCTAACTGTATAATTAACTGGTATAGTGGTTTCCTTATTAACTAGTTTATTGAATATTCCCCGGTTCTCCGAATTGATAAAGAACTTTTTCAGTGAGCTGGATTATTTTAGAATGAGGTAAAACACTTTTAAGTAATGCAGGATTAAAGAAATTCATAATGAATTCAATGTTGTGGAAAAGGAATGTCAGCTACATTGAAAATTATTATTACTAGAAGTTAAATATGAAGCAAAGAAAATGTTTTTTTGAGGAGGAAGAGCTCATTAGTGCGTTAGTCTTGCAAATGCTTTTAAATATGAGACTACTCATATTTTGTTAATTTTTATTTTTTATTGAAGCCTGTCATTTTGTATTTTTATTGTATTATTTATAGAGTTATATATTACAGGGTTGATATGGACACCGACGCTTTTAGGACACCCATTTCAAAATGAATACAGTTGCACATGTAGACAACTTATGTTAGCTGATTTCTCTTATGGTAAACAAGAGAAAGCTGACTTTCAAATAAAGCTGCCAGATGAGCCTAGCATATATACAGCTGAGCTTGAAGACCTGAAACTTGGGATAGACAACATACCTGAATCTATGGACACGGACATAATAATTTGCACTGACTCTCTTTACATTCACTAAAAAACACATATAGTTCACATCCACTCATCCCGATCACATTACATGAAATTATGACATTAAAAAAAAAAAGATTTCCTATGTACTGGTTACCCGGACATACAAACATTAGACAAAGTACACAAGTAAACGAAAACGCCAAATCAGCTACTGAAAAACGAACTCACGACAACACTTATTGTACACACCAAGATATTTGAGCCCAAGGAAAACATATGATACTCAATTCATGGTAGAAATCGTGGTTTGCCACAACTGATAACAAACTTTGAGAACTGAAACGTGAATGGCCTTCCTCAAAAAGGCTATCTAGAAAAGATGTAGTAGTTTTAACGTGGTGAAGAATTGACCATTCACGACTGACTCACACTTACTTACTTACTGGAGAAGACGAACCCTACTTCCAACAATGTAACTGTAGACTTACTATAAAACATATACTAACTAACTGCTATCTATGGACTCACACAGACCTACCTACCGACTGAATTACTAAGTGACCGTAGCCAGTATATAGGAAAATTTCTTCAAATATCCATCGATCCTAGCTAGGAGATGATGAATATATATACATACAGACGGAGAGACAGAGAAATGAGAGTGACCCGCTGAAGCGCAATATATTGTACATAAAAGTGGGGCTTTGACAGGTAGTTAAAGTTAGAAAATAGGACAAAGCTCAAGAGTGACACAACTCAGTTCTCTCTTGCTTGTTCAGAGGGCTGGGACCAAGTCAAACTCTGTCGCAACAACACACTCAATTTGTGAGTCTTCTTCTATTTTGTGATTTTAAATACCTGTCAATCCCTCCCAGGCTGATGTATTGTATATATTTATCTGATAATGCTTTTGTGTCAGCAGCATTTTTTTGTTAGACTTTTACCAATTTCATGTAAAATTCGATAGAATCTTCTGTAATGGTTTAGAATTGGTCCAGGAGGAGAGGCGTTTACTGAAAGGGTAAAATATCTCAATTATTTTGAGTCTGATAAAATAAGGCTACATAATCTATGTATATAAAAAAAATAATGTACGGCGACTGATGTTCAACATATTGTTCTCATACCCGATTATTAATATTTGTGTACTTTCTGCCTTCAACGCTTGTTTCTACAGTTGTGATTTCAATGAAGCTACTATTACTCCATTAATATCAAGCCCAAGTTTCAAGTCTCGTTTACACAGGGAACCTAATTTAGGACGGAATAGAAAATATAATAGAATATAATATGGCGTCATCCATGTGTCATTCCAGCGCTTGGGAAATATGGTTTAATTATTCAACCCTTGCCTGTCGGACTTTTGATATGTACAAATGATATTCAATATTTATAAAATTTCAATAATGAAGTTATTTAACAATATATTCTCATACCTTCACAAAATCCAAGTATACTACGACAAAGTTTATCATACAAATTAAGTCTTTGGTGTCCAACGAGTTCAAATTATATACATAATTGTATTATACGCATTTGTATATTTACATATATATATATATATATATATATATATATATATATATATGTGTGTGTGTGCGTGTGTGTGTGTGTGTTAATATCTGTACATACAACTGCTACCCTAAAGGAGGACAATACGACAATCATTAGCAAAAAGTACCATTTTCAGCCACTCATTTCCTTTTAATCATTCACCAAATATGCTCAATCCAATTTTTTCTTATTTATTTAAATATTCTAATTTAAATTACTTGAATTTAGTAATATGTTTATTTAAAAAATGTCTATTTATTTTACATTTGTTATTGTTTTTTGTTACTTGTTGTTATTTCTTATTTATTTTACTTTTGTTGTTTGACTTTGTACAATTTTTGACTTTTTAAATGGCAAATCATCTTTTGATGTTATGTCCATAAATAATTAAATCTAATCAAAATCAAATATTGAAGTTACCTTTGCTTGGGCCTACCTTTCTTCCAACTTCCACTTGGTGTAGCGCAATTCATCTAATATAATACATTACGATAATTACACAGGTATACAAAAATAATCTTTCTGAAATTTTATTTGATGATTTTAGTCAATCTTTATGTTTTTTGGTGTGCTGAAGCCGAACATGAGGTCAGTTTTTTTCTATCACGTAAGGAAATTGTTCAATCTCAAGTAAGGGCAGAGGTACTACCATTAAAAGAAAACAGAATTGGCGAATAAGAGTTTTCATTTATTTCCATGATCTTTTATTTATTTCAATGTTGTTTACTGTACAAAATACATAAATGTGTAGAAATAACAGCTTCAGAATTAACAGTGGCATATTTAGTTATTATTTTTATGAAAACGTTTTTTTTTCTCTTGAAAATTTCTCCGTGTTCGTTTCCGGGTGTAGGACTCTTCAGATGATTCACGCTGCAGCATCCAACAATAGTCAGCCATCATGTTTACGTTCCATTTGCCCTGATACCTACGTTCCATTTCCTTGATGTCCTGATGGAACCTTTCCCCTTGTTCTTCACTTACTTCCCCTAAGTTTTCCGGAATAGTCCACATGCGAATGTAAGAAGTGAACCTTCAAACTCATGTTGCAACCTTGTAATTGAAATGCCTTCAACATGCGTTCCACATCATTGGGATAGCAAATCTGAAAGATTGTAACTCTCCTTTGTACCATAAGCGAAGTTTTTCTACGCAGCTATGACATACTTTGTGAGGAGCCGACACTTTTTCTTGATCTCCTATTCTCAAGCCAAAATATGCAGAAGATACATTTTTGACAAAACCGGTTATATTTCGTTGGTATTTCTTAATTGTGTACTCACCACAGATAAAACAGAAGTAGTCTGGACTGCTAACACAACAACGATGAGACATTTTGTCAAAATGCACTTTCAAACCTTAAAATACGCTCTTAATCACTTTAACACAACTAAGAGACCTCAGTGAATGTGTTCACTTCAGTTGATACTACTGAACTGAGAGAATGAACAGAAATTTAGCTCCAAGTTCCTGATACAACAAGTTCAATCTCGTTTAGCTTTAGACGGTGACTACTGAGACCTAACAAGTACGTTCCTGTCTGAACAGGTCGTGCCTAGACACCCTCAGGCCTACAACATCTACTGAGGGAGTCATTGCCTACACCACCTAGTGAAAGATGTGTGTTTATAAAAAGAGAAATCGTTTGGGGAAAAAAAAAAAAAAAACCTACTTCTTACCAAATTTATGTGTATAGCAGGTATATTATGTTCTATGGATTTGAAAAAAATCTGTACGTGATAGAGAAAAACGGACTTCATTTTCGGTTTCAGCACACCAAAAAACATAAAGATTAGCTAAAATTATCTAATCAAATTTTTGGTTGTAGACCTGTGTTATTCAATGATTATTATAAAACTTGGTATGGAAATGTATAAAAAAAGTTCACTACGAGGAGAAAAGTTTGAAAAAAAAATACACTTATATTTAGCATATAAAAAGCTCCTATATCAAATTTGAATAATAATGAATGTTAAGGATAGCTGGCTATGCAACTAATTTATATATAATGACATTATTCTGAATATTGGGGTGAATGTAAAATAGAGGGAGTAGAATATATGGAAATGCATATTCGCAGAAGTAAATGAACCGTATAACTTGGAATAGTGCTAGTGGTTTAGTAGGGCCGTGGATCTATAATTGTGCTGCTTCATTACACATAAAAGCTATCAGGGACTAGCTCTATCCTCATTTCTAAAATAGCGTTGTAACACATTACACTACTGATGTGTAAAATGCATTTATCACCGATAATGTGTTGCGAATACTGAAATATTATTATAACTATTTGTCACGGAGATTCATAGACAAGCTTCATGAATATTGCTTTAGACGACTTGGATTAAAGCTTCTCAAGGATAAAACCATAATTAAAATGGTGTAGCATCGGACCTAGATGAGAGGCGTTTACAGAAAGGGTAAAATATCTCCATTATTTTGAGTCGGATAAAATATGCTAAATAAACTGTAAAAAAACAAAACAAACAACGTACTGCGATTGTTGTTCAACATATTATTCTCATACCCGATTATTAAAAAAGTTATTATTATTTTTGTACTTTTAGCCTTCGACACTCGCTTCTCCAGTTGTGATTTCAATGAAGCTACTATTACTCCATTAATATCAAGTCCAACTTTCAAGTTTTGTTTACAGAGGGAACCTAATTAAGGACGGAATGGGAAGTCCAGTGTGTCATTCCAGCGCTTGGGAAATATGGTTAAATTATTCAACCCTTGCCTGTCGGACTTTTGATATGCACAAATGATATTCAATATAACACATTCTCATACCTTCAGGAGTTTATATTACGGTAACAATGGTTCCGATTACTGAAAGCATAATGAAGTTCTACAACCGATAATTACGTCAAATCATATGTGCTCTTCTAAAATTGCCTCAGATTGTTTTATTATTATTACAATTATTCCGAGTGGAGGGCGGTGTTAGTATTTATTAAAATTTGGTATAAATTATATTTATATAAGGTAGAAAATATTTATCTCCATGTATGAAAATGTCTATTTCTGTTTATCAAAGAGAAATAGACTCTAATACAAACAGCTATGAATGCTAGAAAAGGAGGAAAAGGTCACATGGCTTAAAGGAATCATGGATTAAAGTAGATTACTCGAATTGAAGCGTATCCGAATTTAAAGAAAACAATATAAAAATACTGAGTCTGAAAGAGATAAAATATAGTCTGGTATATTGTCTAGATGAAAACCATAATTGCCAATTACACTATTATAATGATGGATCGCTCTCAAATAAACAATATCAACAATAGACAAAATAAAAAAAAATAGTTGTAAAACAATCGATTTAGCAAATCCTGTCAGACTCTCCGATTAGATAAGGAATTCTTGTGACAGGAAGGCGGACAAAACCAGTTACCACAGTAATAAAGCTCTAATCATAAGATTTAGAAAGAATGATGTGGCACTACACAAGTTAATGGTGTGAAGGCAGTGCTCGTAGGGACAATCTTTGAATTGACAAATAAACAATATCACAATTCCCATTGTGACTATTATTGTCGAGGATTTATTGTAGAGATGTTTGTTGCACTAATGGCATATAGGGTTATCAGTCCTTGTCATTAAGTGTCTATGTGTCTGGTATGTGTGACCGATCCTGAGTCTGGCAAGAACAACTTCCTCCCGTCTAGTACTCCTATGGCTCGATGGCCACTCCTTAATAGTACTTTTGATACTGCGAAGGTGGTTCTTTACTTCCATCCATTCTGATTGCCATTTGTTTAGGATTCGGTGGCGTATATATCTCACGATGTCTTCGTATAATAAGTGAGTTTGTTGAGTAATTAGTTTAGCCTAGTAGTCTGCTGTCGTACTAAGTTCAAGGTCCTCGTGTCCTGGCAGCCAATATAGGGTAATTGTATTTTGGTATGTTTGTTGTTTATGAATTTCTTCTGTTATGTTTAGTGCTATTGGGTGAGTGATGTAAATGTCTCGGAGGGTTAATAATGAGCTTAGTGAATCTGAACAAATTAGTATGTGTTTGGGCTGTGATGATGTAGGTGTCATGTTTTTTAGTACCAACCAAATTGCGCGGAAAAAAACCTTCACATACCCAACGATATGACAGAACTGTTAACTGACAGCAGCCAATATATTCCACAAATACTAACATATCTAAAACACATCAACATTTACATAAACATATAATACAAAATAGAATAGGTCTACAGCGTCCCTAAAAAGATTTAAAAGGGTTAACTTTTATTATATTCTTTGGACAAAGCACGGATATGAGAAAGAATCAGATATTAAAGAAATATTTTCCATAATAAAAAATATAAGCACATGAAGAAGTAAATATATCATCCTAATAATGCCAACCACCATCGCTATGGAGCACAAAACTAAATAAATAAAATAAAAAAATAATATAAATGTACTAGTATATAGGAATAACATAATTTTTTTTTATTAAAACCATTTTAAATTGTTGTCTTTATTACTAGCCTAATGTTTATTAATTGTCTTTATTACTAGTATTTAATGATTATTTGTTGAATTTAATTTTTTATTTGTTGTTTCAGTTTTTTTTTATTTTTCTATAATTTTGTTTTCATTTTACATTGTGAAACTTTGAGCCAAATCGCCAAGATGCGGGTGCTCCTGTATAAATAAATAAAATATAATTATTTTAGAGATGTTAATCGACTTTTTTTTTTTAAACATAAATAATTAATTAAAAGTAAAGAATACATCTGCTTATATCTAGTCAGACAATCACGTATGAAGTGGACTTCAGAAACTTTAGCATTCCCTGAAAAGTAAATTTGTATCCCCCTAAGGTTATACTGCCCTCAGATGGTTTTAAGAGATGAGATGTGGTAGATGTGGGGACGCCTCATATGTGGTCAGGCCTTTGACTAAAGTTCAATAGAGGCTGGAAAGACATTTGAGTCATACTTGCTTTACATATGTACAAGAGTTAAGTCAAATGACAGCCATTCACGGCGAAGCGAATTGAGCAGTACTAGGACAGAAGTATTATTAACATTATATATCTGTTTACGGGGCTCATGTTAGCCATGTGAGTATAAGAGTTGGCATTAATCTCACGTAGTAAACCTAGAGTGGTACTGATAATACTGTGACAAACTCCCCTCCTCGCCCCCCACCGTTTTTTTGGGACCCACTAACGTTGAAAACGTTGCTGATGCCATAGACGTCACTAGGTGCAAGCAGATTTAAATTTTCTAAAATAATAATGATTTTATGAGATAAGGTCATAACCCAAAACTTTAAAATCCGTTTTCCTGAAATTCATCATTTCTGAGTTGTCACAGTACTATTCTTGGGGTGCTATATATATATATATATATCTATATATATATATATATATATATATATATATATATATACTCACACAGTTTTGAACTGACCTCATTTTCCTCATCTCCTGGGTAGGATCAATGAACATTTGGAGAAAAATTTCGATATTTGCTTCATGAGTACAACCTCAATAGCTGATTTCCCTTAAGGGAAATCTGCTAACATTAAACTCAACAGGCTGCATATTTATTATTTAGTCTGTTTTATATTAGTTGGATTCGTTTCGCCAGTAAAAGTACGGTAGTAATCAAGATTTTTTAAAAAAAGGAAAATGCTGGAAGGGAAGCGTGTGTGGAAACGTCTCATTCGGCTCAATATTAATCAAGCGTTATTTATAGCCGACCAAACACCGGAATGGACGGATATTGTAGGGAGGGAGTAAGAGGCAGATTGCCAGTGGGTGTGCCAGAGAGAGACAGAACGAGAGAGATTATTGGGAGAATGAGAGAGAGTGTGTGTGAGAGAGAGAGAGAGAGAGAGAGAGGGAGAGAGACGGTGGGTGAGAGAGAGAGAGAGAGAGAGAGAGAGAGAAGAGAGAGAGAGAGAGAGAGAGAGAGAGAGAGAGAGAGAGAGAGAGAGAGAGAGAGAGAGAGAGAGAGAGAGAGAGAGAGAGAGAGAGAGAGAGAGAGAGAGAGAGAGAGAGAGAGAGAGAGAGAGAGAGAGAGAGAGAGTGAGTGAGTGAGAGAGAGAGAGAGAGAGAGAGAGAGAGAGAGAGAGAGAGAGAGAGAGAGAGAGAGAGAGAGAGAGAGAGAGAGAGCCCCCCCCCGCATCCAATCGCCCAAAACACGGCCTCATCATAACCTGGGACTTTGCTTCCACGGGACCCTCGGAAATCAAATTACAGCTGACGAATCACATTTACAACAGAATTCTATTCTTGGTTCTTTATAGATCCTTTGAAAGCGTTTCGATTTCTTTTATTCTCAACAAAACCTGTCAAATCAAATCTTGAATAGCTTTGTCCGCAGCAAAGAAGATTTTTTTCTTTTTATTACGTTAAAGCTGGGCTCGCAATTTGATCTGTTTCCTAAAAGTATTGCCACCAAGTAAAAAAAAAAACTAACTATATTCGGTAATAAAATTACTATATATGTACACAGAGTTACAAGGCAGCTAATTTTTTTTTTTACTTTTTAATTTGACAAAACTTTAATTATTTTCAACTTAAATTTTACTTTGAATCCTTGTTTCATTTGTGAAATATTAAAGTGATAGATTTTTAAATATTAAGTAAAACATTTCAACTATGAGTTTAATGACTACTTACTTATGTTACTGTCTTTTTTGCCTCCTTCCCTCAAATGAGGAGAAGGGGTGGGAAGTTTAATTCTTAATATCACCATTAGTATTATTTTAATTATTAACGTCCACTTTTTGCAACTCAGGCTAATTGGGACCTTAAATACCTTTAGTATTTATTGGATAGAAATGTGTTACATAACTTTTCTTGTTGAAGATTCAAGGTCCTACAATTGTTAATCTTTATTTTTTTCTTCAACTAGAATGCAACCAGTCCTTAAAATAAAATTCAACCCTGCAGTATCTCGCTGCAAAGGTTGCTTTTTCTTCTGTTAACCTGGTGTACTCTAGCCTGCATTATGTTATTTTCTTCTACAGTAATCTTAATGTTTAAGGATTAATATTAAAACGTCTAAACCAAGTGGCAAATATAATCAAATTTATACAGAATTAATTAAAATACTGAAAAAGTGAACTATAATATGCCATTCTTTCATTTTTATCAACTAAACTTGTAATAAAGTGGATATGCTTTTTGTCTAATAACTTAAGTCTAATCAGCTCAAATGTTTGACTTACGAAGCCGAATAAAAAAAATACGAAAAAAATATGGCTTATATTATTGGACATAAAAAAAGAGGTATAGGTATAGGATTATAGTGCTGTTGTATTTTACTGTGTCCTAAAGTTAGACCTGTATTATGGATCTTCTTTCTTTTATACAGGGGCAGAAATACCAAAGGTAACCTTGGAAAATGTATATGGTATGCACAATCTATACGACTGAAATAGATCAATAGAAGAAATAAGTATATTGATATGCAGTATGAAGTATCAAATAGGATCGTTTGGCATTTGGATGAAGTTATCCGGGCATAACTGGTGAATTAAATTATCATCTGAGAATATTTTTATTCATAATAGAGCTGCAATGATAAAAAAAATACTGTAAAATTAATAAACGAACGTCACATTGCATTAGTAAAAGGGATTTCAGCTTATCATTCACGAAATTTCTGAAATAAATTATGAAGACCCTTTGTCACTTTGATGGTGTAAACAAAAAAATAGTTGTACTTTTATTTATTATAATAACTTCTGTATGTAAGGTAGCCTACACCTGATTTCTTCCAATTCAAACATTTTTTAGTACATGTGAGGAAGTTATCATCAGCCCCCCTTCCCCCCGTTCTTTGAAGAATCAAAAAATTATCTTTTGCTTGAGATTAATCATGTAAATGGTAGTAGTCAAAAGAAAAACAAAGAATAATTATAGCGTGTAAAAGGTTCATAGAAAAATTATAATTAATTAGAAGAAGTGATATGATGATATAAAATGGAGAGATGAATTTATGGAAAACCTGGCCCGGTAAGTTAGGCAGAGGTTTAGATATATGTGGGACCGGTTGATAAAAAGACTACGATGAGGCTAACTTAGATGAGGAAGTCATGACTATTTACTGAATGTTTAAACATTTATAAACTTCTCCTAAATAAATGAAATATACAAACTTTAGATTTAAATTAAATATATAGGGATTACTGATTTGCTGTAGATTTAAAATTATTTCATTCTTAAGTGATATGGGATATCTCCGTTCCAATCCATTGTATCAAAAAATGTCACAGCAAGTAACTTGTAGATCTCTTTATGTTGTACAACAAGGTCCTGCACAGATCTTCCCTCCTTATTCGGTTTTGATCAGAAGAGTAGGCGTGCTAGATGTCACGATCCTAAATGTAAAATTTCGTTGAAAGTTCATAGAATATTAAAACATTCTAAGGACCGTTATGCGATATAACAGTTGTCTCGCCGAAATTAGTCAAAATGGGATAAGTGGAGGGTCAAACCAGATAATTGCGTCGAAATATGAAAATGTTTTTGAGATTACAATACTTCCTTTATCTCGAGTACGGATGTAAAGGAGCCAAAAAGCCTTGCTGGCCTAATAACACTTCACAGTTTTCGTAAACAGCAAGGGCGAGAATATCAAGGATAGTGAAAAACGGCGCGGGAGGTGCCAAAACAGACATCATTGATTGGGGGGAGAAATTTAAAAACATTCTAAATACCCTTGCTCTAAAGCCAGGCCCCGACGGAAGGCTTTTGAGTAACAACGAGATTTGGTGTCATCAAATCTTACCCCTGAGCATTATTATATTTATATTCTATGTCGTACATTAGCTCTTGTAATCTTGGAACGCCGAGATAGAAACTGAAGTTTTTTTTTTAAAAGATTTAAGTGAAATATTTTACTAAGCTGGAATAACCAACTTTCTACATGAATAACGGATAAGAATATATATATCTAATACCTTTACGTGTGGTTTTTACTAAATTTGTTGGAATATAAATTTCTTATTACCCTCAAGCTGAAATGGCCAGTGGGTATGGGGTTATCTTCTGGAGTATTAACAAAACGCATATAATAAAAATACAAGCAAATGATTTTGTTGAAATGATCTGTGATATAGTATTTTCCTTTAGGTACTCATACTAATTGAAATATTTATCACTTTGTACCCGTTATTGCTCATTAAGGAGTCTGAACGTTAGGTTCATTCGAAACGAAAAAAAGGTTGTGCTCTTTAATAAAATTCTTGTGCTAATTGTTGTTATTGAAAACAGACATGATATACATAATTTTTTATTAGGAGTGTGTGACCCTATCTCATTCATAAATGGATTACATGCTGGTAGAAGGTCGTAAAATAAATCACAATACTATCTTATTTCATTCCATATTTTTTAATAACTCACTATGCTCAAATAGTCTCTTTAAGAGTATTTGTCTTCAAATATACTTTTACATCAAGTATTGGCGTGGCTATACCTGGTCAAGAGAATCGCCTTGATGCACTTTTAGTTTTAACGACACAAAGAGGGTTTCGAGTAACGAATCGAGTTTTAAATATAGTGGAGTGAAACAAGTTAGTGTCCCGGTTTACACAATGACCTCCTGCCATTATCTATTCAATTAATATTTTTGGTGGAGGGCTTCTTATTATCTAACAGGTAGGATGGCAAATGTATGAAGGTATTTTAAAAAAGAAGGTTTGATTCGGTAGCCCACTTCTAAAGGAAACTTGGTAATAATTTAAAAAATACTGTTTTCATAATTTTATGATTTTTAATATTTTCATATATGAGAAATAAGTAATTTAAGACTAAACTTCATCAATTTCTTTTTCAGATTGGCTAAGCCAGTTATGTGACAGTCATTACAATACCTCTTTTCGTTTAGGCAAATACTTATACTATGAATTTAGTAAATAAAGCTTTTGATACGTTTTTCCGTTAATGGAAAGTTTGTTGGACTGCTTGAGTAAAATAGGAATAGATTTAAAAATCGGAGTATACACATCATTATTAAAGAATGTGAAAGGCAAGCTAGAATTATCAAAGGTGTAAGACAAGGATGCCCTCCGTTGCCTTATCTATTCAATATGATTATTGAGGAGGCAATAATGAAAATGAAAGAATCAACCGAAGGTATAAAACATATAAATCCATTCACACTTAAATTTCCTGGCTGGTGGAGGTTGATGTATAAATCCATGGTTGAAAAAAGGGTTAACCACTGAGAGGCAGAAGCAAGTGATTTATGGAGAAGGGGCACTGATGATGAGGCAGGACCTGAAATAAACATTTATAACCTGGTGGAGAAGTCCATCTTTTAAACCATAGATTTGTAAATCAATTCACTGCATCAGATATGCAGATGATATTGCACTGGTGATTAAGTCCGTAACAGAGATAAATAGAATGCTGAAAGTCCTAAAGGACGCCCTAGATGAGTTTTAACTAACGATAAATGCACATAAAACAAAGATTTTGGTAGTAGAGGGGAAAGAAAGCCTTGGCAATATAAATATTAGCTTTGAAAAAGATTATACTTAAGAAAGTGAAGGTGTTTTGTTAACTAGTGAACATCATCACCGAAGGAAATGATAGTAGACCAGGAGTCAACAGACAAATATCACTAGCTAAACAAGCCTTCCATAGCGAAAGGAGTATTTACGAAAAATTCAAATGAATGACGGCTGCCTTTCTTATGGAGTGTTCTGTTTTAGGGAAAACAGAAAGTAGGACTCTCCACATTAGGGAATTTAAAACAATGAAACAATGGATATGTGGATCTGGCGTAAAATCACTAGAGCAAATTGGACTAAAAAAAATCTAACGTGGAAGTTCTAAATGAGGAAGTGCGTCTTGTCAAGGCCATGGAAAAAAGGAGATTTAAACTTCTAGGGCAAATGATAAGATCAACGACTTCATCACTAATATATTTGAAGGTAAGGTACTTGGGCGTAGGGGAAGAGGGAGGCATAGCAAATTCTATTTTGAAGACATGAAACATCTTATGGATTTCGGTGGGCACAGTGATATAAAAAGAGCAGCTTCTGAAAGAACACAATGGTTGTAACTACAACCAGGCGTAGCCTTTAGATGTTGATAATGATGAGAGTTTAGTAGTTATTTGTTCCTTTCTCCAATGCGTTACAATTATAATAGGTTAGCTTTATTTCTGAGCAAAAAGGTGTTTTGTGTTTCCAGTTTAACAGGAGTGATCGTTGAAATTTGATTCCAATTTTAGACAAATGCTGATAATGATACAGCCGACTGATAACGCTTCAATACGATCCCAATAATAGTTATTATACCAATTAAATCAGTTGAGGAGTACTATTTCACTAAGGACTCAAGTTGCAGCCTCTTCCTTGATTGCTATTATTGATGATGGTGCTTATTCCGCCATTGTGCCTTTTCCTAATTACCAGTGTTGTCTCAATTTAATATGTTCTTGGTCAGAATATCATCATCATTGTATTCAAGGATCTCAAGGATGTATATTGATGGGTCAATATAGCTTGGCAAAGGGTTCCTAAAATTAACATAGATTAAACAGAACCTCTCTATGGAGGCAAATTGCCTAAGGGTCCTTCAAATTACCTATTACTTCTTTTATAAACAAATTTATTCTGTTGGCAGAAGAAAGTGATTGTGTGTGTGTGTGTTCGGGAGAGAGATAGAGTATGTAATTGATAACAGTAAGGGTCACATCACACTTGGGAAAAAGGTCTAGTAACTAACATATAATACTCCTCCTATATATAGCAACATTAATCGCTAATAAATTGTCCATAACAAAGTGAGCGATATGCATACCAAATCTGGTGAATTTATTTTCTAATGTCGTACGGGTATGCTATAGAGAAGAGCAGACTCAAACAATTTTAATATAAGCCAGAATTGTTATATGCTAGGCAGAAGGACCTGTGCTTCACTAAAACTTTCCGCTTTAATATATATAATCTCCAATGGTAGAAGTTTATGAAACCGGGGCTGATAACCAGAGAAACTCTTTCCACGAAAGAATCGAGCGAGACCTTCTCGTTATCTGGGTTAGAAGTGCTTTAAAGAAGACTTAACCCCTTAACGGAACAAAGTCGGAAAATAAGAAGGAAGACCCACTTAACGGATTTTTACTATTAACTAGATACCATCTGTTCCAATAAGTTTCTGAGGCGTTTTAGGCAACATCATTTGCTTTAGGGAATGAATTAACTGAAATAAAAAAGAATTAGCTGATTGTATTGACTCCATTGGGTTGTCTACGGAGTAAAGCTGTGTTAGTTGTTTTCACTTATAGATCCAACTAGAACAGTTGGTTGGATTCTGAAACTGATCGTAGCCATTTGTCATGAGATGATAGCAGAGGCTGTGACAGATAGGACAGCAGTGCCTGTTCGCAATATATTAAATAATATAAAATAATTTAATGAATTTAATGTTGTGCTTAAAACCATTTAAAAAAAATTATTTGAGAAAGAGTTATTTTTTGTTAAAATTCAGAGAATAGATTGGATGATATAGGAAAGTGAGAAATGTGGTGGGAAATAATGTTTCGATGAAAAAGAAAAATTTGTCTTATTTCAGGAAATGGTTGCTTCTGCAGAGTCCTGCAGCATTCCTATGTTAAATGTGGTAAAAAGTGGGAATGAAAAGAGGCCGGTGGAAAAATGACCCTTTGATATTCCGTTGGCTTCTATTCAAAGAGGATATTCCTGGCACTTTATAGCCTTTCGGCCTCTCTCTCACAAAAGAATAAGAAATTTAATAAATGACTTTTCCATGTAGAAGAGACTTTTTTCGAGCAATTGTATCTGTGGTGTCTTTGGTATGTTAACATAGCACTTGTGGGCAAAATGTTTTTTGTATTTCTTTCTTTATTAGTTATGGTATTTCTTGTTAGGATGAAAATCAAGTGAGACTGAAGTGACGGACTTTATCTGAATAAATGTTTATTTCAGGCGATTCTTGTATTTCCACAGCCGGAAAAGTTATCAAATTGCCATAACGGGTCATCATAAACATTCACAATAATTTACCCATATTCAAAAGAGTTATTAAAAATAGTATCACAGCGCTTTACTATTTTGTATATTACTGCCCTGTATATTTTCATGCTTTAAAAGAATATTTGGATAAAGCAAAGATTGAAACTCTTATTAGTCTGTATTATTGTTGTCATTACACACACACACACACACACACACACACACACACGCACTCACACACACACACACACACGCACACACACACGCACTCACGCACACACACACACACACACACACACACACACACACACACACACACACGCACGCACGCACACGCACATGCACAATCACATGTATGTAGATATATACGCTATTAAGGTAGTGAATTTGAACAATACCTTTGTTGTGCGTTACGTATAATGGTGGCCTGGGGTTTGCCTTACATTACGTTTTTAATTTGGAATTAAAGACCTTCAAGATCTTTAGTCACTATTGCCATTCTCCTCCATCTCGGGCTGTCCTTCTTGACTTTCCAATCCACTATTCATTTTCACATTTATTCTCTTGAATGGCTCTTAGGGAGCTGGGTTACTTCTTGCCGTACATCTTCAGCTCTTAGCTTTGATAATGTTTGAACTGTTTTGCTGTACTCATTATTTCTTCCTTCATCAGATTCTTACATAGACATTCTATTTTGGATCTATTATTCCTCTGAGAACCTTACGTTGAAGCCTTTGAAAATTTGGAAAGATCAATTTCCATACAGATATTTTGCATTACTGGGGAGTTTTACGACAACATTATATATTTTCCTTTGCTCTGTTTGCCGCCAAGGCTATCTCTTTTGAAGCTGTTATCAAGGAACGGACAAGGTACAGCATATCCTGTTCCATACCGTCTAGAAGAGTTGCATGGTCTGACAAATATATGAATTCCTCGCAACGTACTCTGCTTTTCAGGTAGGGTCCTTCCCTTATTATCATTTCCAAAGTTAGGTTAATGAGTATAAGAGACAAGTAACCACTTTCCCTCAAAGTCGAATGCTTTAACTATATCTTACTGGACTTCGTGGAGGAACCAATGATACACGCCCTCTTAGAGAATGTGAACTTTGTTGACCAATTCTATATTGTACTGTAATTCAGTTTCAGGAGTACTCTATGGTTTTATGATTGATTCGTATCATACTAATTCATGGATACCAATCAAAGGGAAAAAAAAACTTGGAACAAACAGATTTCCTTGGCTTATTACAAAGAAGGCAGCTCTTTTTCTGCAGCTGTTTCCATTCCTTTGTGCATTTATCAATGGGCGTTCGCCATCCGGCCGACTCGCTTCTAGTATGGAATTTGACTTCAAGGATGTACAATTTGGCTTCTTTTCCCACCGATTCGTCGTCTCCCCAAATAGTCAAGAGTGAAGTTGAAGTCCTCTATATAGAGTCGTGGTCATCATCTAATTGATAAAGCCAGTTCTTTTGCTAGTTCATCTCAACCCTAAGCTAAAACACGAGTTCATTTCAACCGTGGAGAAGGAGGGTGCGTGTCAAGTCCCTGGCCACTGCGGTTTCGTAGCTGACAGATTATAGAAGGTCCAAGCTATGAAGTCGCAATAACAGGGCTTGAATGACCCATGCCTTAATCTCTTAGCGTTTTAATTGTCACCAAACCACGAGTGCCACCCGACACTAGTGAGTTCTGTTAGCGAGCTATAGAACTATAGCGTTCTGGGGGCTTCGTTATCTCAACTCAGGAATGTATTATTGTGTTAGCAATACCTCCTTCCATACTATAATTTGAACCCCGAAAAGCCGTATGATAATTGTGAACGGAGTTGTAGACTTATCGAAAAAAGAAAATGTCTCTCTCTATCTCTATCTCTCTCTCTCTCTCTCTCTCTCTATATATATATATATATATATATATATATATATATATATATATATATACACACACACACATAAAACTTTGACCTAATAGTTATATAAATGCTTGCATTCTCGATAAACCCCTATGTTTCTTGAAATGTTTAATTATTTGACAAATACCTTACAATGTATGAAATAATATTCATTTTCATTTCGCCACTTTGCTGGAGTGTTGAGCATTACAGAGGGATTTTCAAGTGTATTAGTTTTGGGTTCATATTTTTGGGAGATTAAGAATGAAATAGAGGGAAGTGGTTGACATATCTGGCTGGAACGAGCATGTCAAGCCCCATTTCCGTTATCACGAAGAGCCTCCCCGGAGGGTGCTTCTGATAAAATGGATGCCAGATTTCCGGGACGACCTTTGTAAATACACTCCGGATCAATAATATTAACCCTTGTGTCCCCTAAAAATTATATCTCAGTATATATTTAACAGGTTGTGTACCCAAAAGACACCCTTTTTTTTTATTATTTTTTTTTTCAATTGTAAGCGGGGGAGGTTCTCTTATACTTAAATTAATGTTTATGGCAAAATTAAATTTTCTTTTTGTTATGATTCTTCATAACATTTGTCATACTTCTTCAAAGTCGTAACAGTCGGACTTTATCCTCATAAAGTATGGCGGGTCATCTCAGCTGATCCCTAGTATATAGATTGTCCCTAATTAATGAAACGTTTATCATAAGGACAATAAAACATCCCTAGCCGACCTCGCAATTAAATACAGCCATAACTTTGATTTTGAAAACGTAAGTATTATAGAAAAAGAAAGAAGTATAAGCAAAAGGGGAATAAAGAGAATATGCATATCATAAGAAAATAGAAAAAAAGGTGATAAATAAGAAAATTGATATACACCATGTGAGTTATATATATTTTAATTTATTAGAGACTTTAAAGTGACAGTTAATCAATTATACATTTCTCATTTACGATTTAGGCTACACTTCATTAGGGATAATCGATATATTTTTATGTCGTGACGTATGGATACAAATCAGAGCTGAAATGACCAGCCATACTTTACTTTAAGCCATTCTCCGACTGGCACAGCTAGTGGAAGGCCATAGAGAAAGATGTAGCCGCAAGTTTAGTTGCATTTGCGTAGTAGAATTTCTCCTGATGAGGTGTCATATGAACTTGAAACTAATAGAGTAATAGAAATGATTTTAATAACCGTTTGAAATTTTCATTCTTTTGTCGACCTTCCGCAATAGATTCGTTAAGGTAAATAGGTAATATTTCCACAAAGTAGTAAAGATATATCATTTATTCGTGATAAAGTGAAGCTATTTCTGTTACTTTGTAATTGAAGTCATATGCAACGACATGTCTAGGAATCAAAAATCCCTAAGTACCCTAAGTACTGTGTAGTCGGTGGTTCAAGGTAAGGAACTAACGCCACTACTACTGTTTCCAAGTTATAATGTTTATACTTGTCTTTATGAACTGTCACTCAAGAATAGGGAAAGAATACCTTTGTGGGGTGAATACTTGATTTGACTTACTCAATTCTGCTCTAAATCATGTTTAATAATGGCCTAAAGCTCTTTCGTTCATTCTGTTAAGCACTTTGTAATCCCGATTCATGTACGCAGCTGAGAACATTCCTCTGTAAAGTTTGCATTCATCAGTGAAATATTTCTTTTGGTTTGGACACTTGAGGACTGTGTTTCATCTGTCCAGAATCCTTTCCTCACGCTAATTTTTGGGAATTGGGTAAAGTCTTCAACTCCTTAAAACACTAACAATTTGCCAGGCAAACCTCCAATCCCAGAGGCTTTTCAGTAGAACTGACTTCCAGATCTAGAAAATTTGTCCTCATTCACTATTCCATACAGATCCTCATTGTGACAAATACCACTATCCTCTGTAGGGTTTCCATTAATTTCGCAACGTCACTAAAGATTAAAGGCTTTTTTGTCCAGAATCGCCCCCAACAATATTGTGTTAAATATTTTATACTTTACTGTTATATTAATAATTTTATTTCCACCATGTGTATCTGTCATCCTCAAAGAAATTAATGCCATTGTAATACTGGAATACTAAAGCTGGGGCAGCCTGGTTAGACAAATGAAATAACGCATAATTGAAATGACCTAGAACTAGAGCTAGGTTCGGGCAGCAGTAGGTCAAATATCTGAAGGAGGACTTTCGAATGCAAATAACCCAATAATGGTCTATCCAAGCTTTAAACTTCAACGAATAAACTTAAACTATAGTAGATTCAGAGAGACTAAGACAACAACTTTTGCAATAACAAATAAAATATGATGTGTATATATCCTCCTGCGATAACAGTTGTGCTATTTGAGTGGATTACTAATATATTTATAACTCTTTATTTTTAAACGTAACTTTCTTTTCTTGAAAAAGTAACTGTTCTTCAGAGAGTAAATGTGTATAAATAATTCCAGACACTTACCTGAAATGATCATTTTAGAAATAAAATTTCTAGGATTAAAGAAATAGAGCTTATTTGGTATCAACTACTTGATAAGATGATTTATTGCTGCAATGAAGGAAGTCACATAATACCTATCTCTGGAATATGGTAATCATATAAAGTGATGGAATACAAATGTCCTCATATCACAGTACAACATTTATTATACCTGCGGAGCTTTGGGCCATTCAATATTTCTGGAGTCTTCTAATATTACCGAATTTAGTTCTCAAGGATTCCCGCTTTTAAACTTTTGAATAAGAGGCTGGAAGCGATTTAGTAGTTAGAATGAAAGGTGTAAAGAATCAGTAGGATAGTTTAAATATCTTTATCGAGTTATTTTAATGTGTTTATATTTATTTCTTCCCTAATGAGTAAGAAATATTTCGACGAATTCTCAATTTATTGTAAAACACTTTGTTCATTAGTTTAGTGCATGAATAAGTGATTTCAGTGAAGACGTAAAAAATGATCAAGCAAAGAAAAATTGATTAGAGCATTACATTTACCCTAAAGCATTGTTTCAAAGCAATATGATATTCCGGCCAAGAAGTTTTGGCCAATCATAGAGAGAATGCTAACAAAGCTATACCTTGTAACGCCAGACAATCGGTCATGCATTATGGACACCTTGGAACTTATTACACAGCTATGGCTTAATCAAGGCAACAAAGCAACGAATTGATGATTCAAAAAATGAAACACATTAGAAAAAAACAGGCATTAAGCACCTAACAAAAATATTGTCAAATAAAAGTAGTTTCAGCACAAACTATGTCTCATGCACTTATCTCAAGCATCATTATTATCATTATGGAATTAATACTAGCTTTTGTCAATAACATGATTCATTAGATTTGTTTTTGTTATTTTAACACAAACGTGACAGACAAAAATAACGCAAGTGAATAACAAGACATACTGTGCAATGTTATTATTAGAGTGTAACAAAAAAATGTGTACATGACAATGAAACAACGTTACTAGATTGTGATATTTGTGTTGAAGATTTCGGATTTGTGATTATACAAAACAGAAAGTGCAGTGTGGTTTGAATGATCAATGGATACATGTTTTAAACTTATCGTTTTATTTTGAATTGATGTTTTAAGGAACGATCCATGATTTACTTTTTTTTTTGCCAAAGATACTTCAGCGAAAGAATATTTCAAATTACGAAATCTGCGGGAAATTGTAATGGGGCTTACGGAAAATGAGTCGCAGCAACCTGCAAATACTGTCACCCAGGAACCATGCGATCTGCATTGTGAAAGGTCGAAGCTGCAACATAACAATATCCATTCCATATCAATACTAGAATAACAGGAATTGATCCTTCACTCAGATCTCAATATGTCATCTCAATAAGTAAAAAAAAACAAAAAAAAAACTCTAGTATCATTGGATGAAGATGATAAAGTAAAAAGGATTTTGAAGAGACATTCGCCGTAGATTCTAAACCAACAGATGAAGAGAATGTACGGTCACTAGAACAGACAGAGTTATAAGGAGGCTTATAATATTAATAAAATCTTATATGTAGGTTTCACACTTTTGTTTGCATATCCAATTATTCTCAATTTGAAATAAATAATTCAATATTAATATAATAACTCAAATTATACTAAATGCATTTATAATACAGTTTTCATAACCTCTCACTCTGCACAAAATATTTGAATTACCTGAATGCCGACCGAAGCATTATTGTATTTTAAATTATAAATAATAAAAGTCATAGGAGTTATAGAAAGGAAGATCCGTAATACCCAATCTACATACTGAGAGAGTTTAATAGTTAGTCTAATTGAAAGTGAATGACTGTAGTTGTTTTTGATTAATTTTTGTGAGAGAGTATTATTTTTATACATCTCAATAATATTTTAATTTATTAATGGAACAAAATTTATTAAGGTCATGGAATTTATAACCTTTTCATGAAAGCGAATACAGTTGGCAGTGAAAGAACCCTATGAATAAACCAAGGTTGTTGATATTGTGACAAAATTGTACTTGAATGATGTTGAAAGGGCTTTCATAGAGTTGTAAAAGCCATTTATTTACAGTCTAGGCCGAGAGTTGGGGTATAATATAGTGATTGATAGCTCTCCGAGGACAGCCATGGAGAGCAATAGAAGATTTTTGTCGAGAGTCATGACTGAAATGAATGACTTATTTCCTTCGTCCACCTCTCACCGGAAATTGGGTCTCAGGGGGAGGGGGGTGGGTGGGTGGACCTTAATAACAATTGATAAAAGGAAAAAGGATAGGCTTTTGAAAATGTATGAATGGTTGTGCCAAAGTCTAAAATTGTTCCCCATCATTGAATATATCACTAACAGGTTTTGTTGTTCCAGTTCAGTTATGAGTATATTGAGCAAGCTGAGCTGATAAAGGCAGGAGCGAGGAAATTGTTTCTGAAATATGACAAGGCCCATTAGGACTAACGAACTCCTTTAGAATAACTGGAATATACAGGAGATATCATTATCATGAAACAGGTTTATCCAGTCATTTATAATATATTGATAAAATAAAAAATCTGATGTGGATACCAAATGTCTTCTTTGTACTCCTATTAAATTAAAATAACAAAATGTTTTGATGCACTTCATATATCGTGATTTACTTTGTGTACAATATCTCCGTTCAAGTAAAAAAAATGCCATGGAATTCAATTTATAGATATTTTCAAAATAAATAAAAGCGGCTCAACAAATATTTCAGCAGACTGGAATAAATCGAATTTAGGTTGTACTTGTGACGTGAATTTCAAAAGGTTTCCTCAACGGTCCATCGATTCTTCCCTAGAAGTTGACGAAAATGAGGTTCGTTCAAAATTATAATTATACACGTATTTTGAACGATATTTTGTATATAGACACACTTATTTAGCTCTAGCGGTCGTAGATTTTATTCGACCGTTACGAAACTCGATATTTAAACGTAAAACACAAATTCAGATCAAGTTCTTCCCGGACCAGAGGGAGGGGGGGAGTTTAAGGGGCGAGTGAAAATTCAAAATATTTCTAAAATATGTAAGTTGGACGGAAAAGTGTGTTACTTGTACACCTTATCCTTTTGAAAATTTAATTTTCTACATTATCGTTTAATACATTACTTCTCTACCCTGAATATATAAGAAGATATTTCCATTTTTTAGTTTTCAGCCTTGAGTAACCCCCCACTCTTACTCAAATCACGTAGCTTAAATAGCAAACAATTTTTTCATCGGACCTTTAATGTTCGATATTACCTATATTTTGCAAGCTTATATTTTCTAGAGACTTCAATATTTACTTCATCAAAACAATTCAAATTCATCAATAGATTTAATAATCAATAATTAAATGATTAATAACAATAATATAAAGCTGAAAATAAAATTAATTAATGGTCGTAATCGGATAAGGACGAAAGCGAGTGAGGGGGAGGGGGAGGGTTAAATAAAAAGTTCTAAATTTCTCGGTATTTTAGTTGGTTCGAAAACATTTGCATTATTAGTCTTGCCAATCATTTATTGTCCTACAATATTTACCCTACATTCTTTTTCTGTAATGCGAATACTAAGATATACTTGTAGTTTTTAGTTTTCAGCCTTCAGTTAACACCCACTCCTTTATCCCTAGAGATTTTTACTTATCAGCAATTATATCACTAATCCTTTCATGTCCTGGTCTTGTACAAAATATGCCATTATTATTCAATCCTGACTATGAAGAAGTACTATTATCTATCGTATTCTACTAGAAACTTGAGTAAACAATTCATATAAGAGAAATATACTAGAAATCGGCATGCAGGTATGTACTGTTATTCATAAATAACTTAATTACTCATTTATAAAAATTTTTCATAGGTTCTATTTGGGCAAAGAACTGTGATGACCACACGAATGTTGTGAAACATATCACCAAGTCATTCTTTAAAAATCCTTATCAGTTCGAGATTTTATATTTACAATTATAAATAATAGGAAACAAAAGGGTGTAAATGTATATCTCTCACCTATTTACTGTTTCACTGCCCATAGAATGTTCTAAATTGGCCTAATCATGGGTACCTCGTTATATTTATGTTTTCCTTAATTATAAAAGGATTTTTATGTGAATATCAGGCTACAGATTCATCAAAAACCATATAGGTATAGACAAAGGCGATTAAAAGAAATCTCAAATGATTTTCTAATCCTTTTAATCCTGACAAGTATCGTACTCTCTCTCTTTCTCTCTCTCTCACTCTCTTTCTCTCTCTCTCTCTCTCTCTCTCTCTCTTTCTCTATTTTTATATTAGTTTTTTGTTTGTATATTAGTTTTATTTATATTAGTTTTATATATATATATATATATATATATATATATATATATATATATATAGTATCTTTATGTTTGTTGTGTAAATTTTAATTTCATTTATAAGTAGTTTCGTTTGATTAATAAATAGTTGACATAAATGTCTATTGTCTGTAAGAGAGGACCATTGGTCCTATGACAATGAAAGCATCTCTCTCACTCTCTCTCTCTGCCTGACTTGCAGTTCGTTGCAGTATATTTATACAGTGGTCCTGATGGAGTCAAATGGACGTTGGCTACTAAGAATAAATGTGATTTGAAAACTAATTGAGTTTTATTTTATTAAATTGCGCGATTATAATTTGTTAGTGAGTTTTAAATGGATACTATTTAATTTAATTTAATTACTATTTATGGGGCTCAGGTTAGCCATGCGAGTTACAGCGTAG
Source organism: Riptortus pedestris (assembly GCA_019009955.1). NCBI lineage: Eukaryota > Metazoa > Arthropoda > Insecta > Hemiptera > Alydidae > Riptortus > Riptortus pedestris. Next base: position 47,169,438 of record CM032229.1, on the reverse strand, counting down.
ACCTTTATCTCACATGGTAAACCTAGAGTGGCAAGATCGATTCTTGCCTGGGCAAAGGAAATTATTTAGTGACGATATTCACTAAATAACGTCCTAAAATCCCACCCTGGCTAGAAAATGGGGTAACCTGTAGATAACCCATCCCAATTAGCCTAAGTTGCATAAAGTGGACGTTAATAAATAATAATAATACTATTTAATTGTGTTCATCATAATTCACAATCATGAGATAAAAATTTCTCATTGAGCTATATATTATTAAGTAAATAAGAACAAAATCTTCATTTTAAAAACCGCAATGAATATATAAGAGTTTTAATAAAAAGGATAATTTAAAGAAGCAAAAATTGCTGAATAATTCCAATTAAAACGGTTTCAGCAGAATCCCCGAGAGACTCATAGAATATTTAAATTTTATTAGGAGTTTGCTAGAAGAGGAAAGATATAGGTAACTTTATATTAAAACTGTTGTTTTACTGCTAAATGGGTCAGTTTGGTAGAAAGTATATAATCAGCGTGTGTATTCACACTAAAACATAAAAGTACCTTCATCCTTGCCTGTCCCAAATAGTCTAGTAATGGCGTGGATAAGGCCATAGAACGGTTGAGGACTACACAATCCATAATGAAGCACTTTGATAAGAGAATCGAACAAGAAATATAGAATTTGTAGATTGATGAATAATAGTTAAATATATAAACAAGGATGAATTTCATGAAAATTAAAATTTATTGCTTATTATGAAAATAAACAGAAAAGGAATTAGAAATAAAAACATTCAGAGGCGCATTAGAACTCCAACTTAATGAGGAATTCAAACAATGCTAACTAGTGAGCGCTTTAATTAAATTTAAAACTACAATCACAAGGGAATTAAATTAAGTGCAGTTGCATGGAGCGTGCTAAATGAGGTTTGTTTAAACACAGTAACCACCTAGTTTTTGAATTCACATCTGATAAAAGGTGCAAAGCTAATAGAATATCCATGTCTGGAGGAGGTTAAAGGATACAGTAATGTTCAACAATTAACAATAATGGTTCCAGATGCACTATAATCTCAAGAGAATTAGTTGGATTCAGTGAAATTATCCATGCCTATAGAACGAGGGTGGGGGTAGTGTTCATAGAAGTCTACCAAGCCTCAAATCTACCCAACCACACCACCCATTTACACACACCAACCAATGCCCCCCCCCCCACACACACACATGTCCAGCTACTATTAGGAAGACATGGTGTGCGGCGCATTCTACAATTTTTTTTTATCCTTCTAATAAAGTATCCTAGTGGTCCATTTTCTATTCTATAGTATTAAAGAAAGTATGTATGTATGTATATATATATATATATATATATATATATATATATATATATATATATATAAAACCAGGAACAAAAAAAGCCTTGTCCTCTCAACAAGTACTTTAATATGCAAAGTGCACTTACAGAGACCAAGCACCAGCATCAGTGCCTAATGTTAGAGTTGTTTAGCCTGAAATAAAGTGTATATATATATATATATATATATATATATATATATATGTGTGTGTGTGTGTGTGTGTGATTATATTTGTGTGTGTGTGTGTGATTATAAGCGGACAAAGAAGTCCGTGAAGGTTAAAAATAACGATCGCTCCGTTAAACAATTACATCCAGCTTGCTTTTAAGAATTTTCTATTTATAACAATTTTTTTGTTCGATTTTAACCAAAACTGGTATTTATATAGACTTGTGCTATAATTTTCTTTGGTAAAAAATGTTTAGGGAATTTCAGTGACTGTTTCCAGCTGTTTGGGATACCAGTATTTAATTCTTATTAACTTTAAACTCTTTAGTGCTGTGATACCTCCTCGTGGTATGAATGCCTAGATGAATAAAATGGCCCCCTACCAATATTCTAATCCGATTTAGCTACTCGGATTTTCAACGACCTCCCCAGTTAGAAAGGGATAGTCGCAACTAACGTAAGAGGAACGAACGCTTCTGAAATGGATGGCCCCTGAAGAGGTAGTATTTAATTCACGAAGCATGTAGTACAGTATGAAAAAAGGTTTTTTTATTAGTGATCCTTGCCATGAAAATATGAAGAACGCACACACACACACACACACACACACACACACACACACACATGTATTTCCCCTAAGGGATATCAGCTGTAATGAATGCCAATAATATTAGATTTTACCGTCAGCTACTACGGATTATTCATGTTAGTGATGACATTGTTTAACTGGAGACATCTCGTATTATTAAATTAGTTCGGTTTATTACGACATTATAATAAATGGACTTTAATTGAATCCATTTATTCAAACAAAAAAAATCCATATGCCGTTTGTGAATTGGAAATATATAACAGATATTGTTATATTAATTGTTACTTTTGTTTATTGTTTACTTACAAGACTTTCCCGGAGTAATTATCTAAATGGAAAACAACAGGCTTTTGCCCTGAAACCTTTTCATAAAGTCAATTAATTTCTAAATGAATATTGATGGTTTCTGGGAACGAAGAGGTAGGACGGGGCCCGACCATTGTTCTTCATTACGCCTGGAAAACATGGGCCATCATTAACTACCTCATGTGAGATGTTTGCCCTATAACAATTAATGGGCTGGAAGATATACCATTACAATTCAACGTTTATGGTCGACACATTGCCTGAGTTTGGATATATATTTTTCTCAGGCATCTTTTATCTCCATGTAAAGGCTTTTATTTACTTATTCCAAGACAATGGAGCTATCTGTGTTTAAAAAAAAATTATGGACAATGGCTGCATTTCGTGAGTATCATTTGACGCCTTATAAACAATAATAAAAAAAAATATTAATGGAAAGTTGAACCCCGCCCAATAAGACAATGAATAATTTCATTAACACTCAACTACTACCATGTTTTAGCAGATTTCCCTTAAGGGAAATCAGCTATTGAGGTTGTACTCATGACGGAATTTTCGACATTTTTCTTCAAATGTCCATCGATCCTACCTAGTAGATGACGAAAATGAGGTCCGTTCAAAACTGTATATATATATCTATATATATATATATATATATATCTATCTATCTATCTATCTATCTATCTATCTATCTATATATTTGTCTGTTACCGCTCTAGCGGTCGCAATTTTTGTTTGATCCTTACCAAACTTCATATTTAAGCGTTTTATGTAAAAAGAAAGATCAAGTTCGTTAACGGCTGAAATCGGACCAGTAGGAGGGGGGGAGGGGTTTAGAGGGGAGGATTTTCGAAAATTCGAAATATCTCCGTTACTATAAGTCGGATCAAAAGATTGTATAGAACCAATCTTATTGCAAATTAAATTTACTATAAATATTGTTCTGTATATTAATTCTCTATCTTGAATATTAACCGAGATATTTGCATTTGTATTCTGCGTGTGCTCACCAATAGGCTATGTTCGGAGTTTCCGACGAGAGCTCTGGCGGCCGTTTCCATAACTATCGTCCCTCGTGAATAGGTTTAGAGGTTAGGTTAACTGTTTTTTCTGCTAGAAACTACTGGGTTATTACGCCCTAAATAATGTTTTTTAGGTTTAGAGGTTTCTTACTACTACAGTTGTTATTAGGCAGATTTCTCTATTGTAAAACTTCACGTGGGAAATCTGCTTAGTTTACGCAGCCCCTGCGTGACGGACTTTTAATGTTTCATAAGTACTACCATGGGTCTCTTATGACCCTCACAATAAAAGTTTAAAATTTTAAATAACTTTTTTTAATGGAATACATAATAAACGTGACTCATTTTAACAAATACATTAAAAATAACTTGTTTTTACACTTTCCAAAAAAAAATTTGAATTATAAAAAAAAGTGCAAAAAAATCCAAGTTTTCAAATAGTATAAAAATGAATATGTAAAAATGAGTTTTAAGAGGGCCATCTTTCTTCTTATAATATTTAAGCGTGTTCTGCTCATTCTGAAACCGAAAGTAATTCAATATCTTAAATAATGAAGTAACTGTGAGGGGCTTTCTGCTGCACTTACAAATAAATTTAAATTTTATCTACACAGTTCCGGCAGAGACTTTTATATTCAGAGTGATTCTTGCAACCTGTGTTAATACATTTACAGCATATTGTTGAATGTTTCTGGTCAGACTTTTTGCAGAATTCATCCTCATTTAGCTGTATTTCTGGATCTGTATCATGGTCAGAACGAAGGACTGATTGTCACTGTAATTACTCATCAGAACCGCATTATCATCAGACACAGGATTCTGATTTCCATCATCTTCGTTCATATATGCCAACCAATCCTTATAATGTCTGCCGTCCATAATAAAACACTCATTAGTCACTAAGAATACTTTAAACAACGTTTTAATAACGTAACCACTACCAGAAACCCCAAAAACGTTAATTAGACTGACACAGGTAATCACAGAAACAAGACGGAAACAGTTGTTACTTAATGGAGCATATATGGTACCTGGTGGCGCTGCCTAGCAACCAACCAGAGAAACATTAGTTTTTATTTTATGCTTGGGTCGTTTTTGACCCATGGTAGTAGTCAAAGGTTAAATATTTTAGTTAGGATTATGTGTAGTATTATTAATGGCAATGATTATCAAATTGATTTATACAATTGTTATTTATGTATTGTATAACTACATAACTGAGAAAATGAATGAAGTCAATGATAATAATGAGAAACAATATTAACTATGTTAGAACCCTATTAGAAAACCAGAGCAAGGGATTGTAAGTAAGTTGAGAGCTTACCATACACATTCCTCCCGTTTACAACTACTAATGGTTGTTAAGGAACAATGAAAGAACAAGGAATGGACCTGGTTCACAATTAGTTGGAACTAACTAACTAACTCTAACGAACCTACAACTCTCAGAAAACTTTCAATCCAATAATCAATTTCCACTTCGGCTTTCACAGTCATTCCTGTATATGAGAATGGATATAATGCCTCAAAGGAAACAATATTCTCGGTTTTCTCTTCAGTCTCCCAATTTTTATTTTTAATTTGTTCTCCATTTTCATTTCCTACTTTCTGAACTCAGGAGTTCTTAGGTTAAGATGTAATCAGTGTGCTGCAATTGTTTTAAATGAACCTCTCGTTTATTAAAATTAATTAAGACTACAAACAAACTTGAAAAACTAGTGTCAACACAATTCATTTGATGTCATGACCTGATTACTTGGCAACAATTTTGCATTTCTAATTTTTTTTTACCGTCATGTCCCCAGTATCCTCGGGTAATATATTTCCATAATTAAATAAAATATGACATAGATTGGGAGCACATGGTTCAACTCGGGCTGAAATTAAAAAGTAGGAGGTTGGTAGGATCAAATTTACACATCCACGATATTGATATAAATTCATCTAACGCTTCCTTCGCCTTATGCTGCCTTATTGATATTCAAGAGGCTTTAGGTACTTTGTTCCATAAAAATACATGGCTTACCTACCCCGTGAATTTCTCAATTTTCTAACTTTGCAGTTCTCCTTACAGATATAAAAGAATAACCCCAAGGAGATTGTTTCAGTACATGTACTGAATTTTACAAAAAGTAGAATGATAATCATACTACTACAACAAACCAAATCATTTTTATTTCAGTAATATTCATTATTCCTAACCTATTGGTATATGTTAAGGAAAATATGAAAAGCATTTAATTATTTTATTCAATATTCTCATATTGACAATGTTGCCTATTGTGAAGGTGAAGTTTTATTTCTCGGTTGTTCGATTATTTAACGACCATCCAGGTAATTAGCTTTATGCAGAATAACATTGTAATGAATGCTTCCTAGAATGTGTCAAGAACCACTAAAGGAAACAACTCTAAACAGGTGATTGCCTAATAATACAGAAACTTGGTTGTCAGATTCAGGCGAGGCCACCTCTCTCCATTTGCTACAATATAATGTTGGTGGAAGTTCCATTGAATAACAAATATAGTTCCTGATGGAACGCCAATCATAACACGAAATCCATAATACAGGTCTTTAGGTCTGAACATTTTTTTTTTACGGGCAAATATCTTGATGGGCAAGTTATTTTTTTATTTTTCAAGGACATATACAACAGTAAAGAATTAAAAGTCCGTCACGCAGGGGCTGCGTAAACTAAGCAGATTTCCCACGTGAAGTTATAGAATAGAGAAATCTCCATACGAGAGCCCAACAGTTACGGCCAAACTAGCTTTTGGCGGGAAACTCACTCGTCCGTTACACTTAATAAAAATGCAAATATCTCGGTTATTATTCAAGATAGAGAATACATGTATAGAACAATATTTATAGTAAATTTAATTTGCAATAAGATTGGTTCTATACAATTATTTGATCCGACGTATGGTAACAAGATATTTCAAATTTTCGAAAATCCTCCCCTCTAAACCCCCCCTCCTACTGGTCCGATTTCAGACATTAACGAACATGATCTGCCTTTTTACATAACACGTTTAAATATCGAGTTTGGTAACGATCAAACAAAAATTGCGACCGGTAGAGCGTTAACAGACAAATATATATATATATATATATATATATATATATATATATATACAATTTTGAACGGGCCTCATTTTCGTCATCTTCTGGGTAGGATCGATGGACATTTGAAGAAATTTTTCGAAAATCGCGTCATGAGTACGACCTCAATAGCTGATTTCCCTTAAGGGAAATCTGCTAAAATATTTGATTTACTTTGAGTTTTGATGTGAACTTAAGGTACCAGATTGCAGAATAGCGGATGTGCTGGAAATATAAATTTATCATTATCCCTACTGTTATTGAGACATCAGCTAGTGGAAAAGAAAGGGTTGTGTTTATAGTATAGATTTCAAAAGTCGTGTTGAAGTAGGAATTTCAAGAATACCCCAGAATTAACATATTCTTAGATTGCTAAAACTTAATAAAACTAATAATTGGTAAGTATTAGGTATTTGTATTAAATGGAGCCACTGGATAGATTTTGATTTTGTTATATTTGCCTTTTTTAGCAAGCCTTTTTTAGCCTTAGGGGAAATCTGCTATTAAGGTCGTTCTCATGACGGGATTTTCAAAAATTTTTTTCAAATGTCCATCGATCCTACCCAGGAGATGAGGGCCAAGGTCCGTTCAAAATTATATATATATATATATATATATATATATATATATATATATATATATATATATATATAATTGTCTGTTAACGCTCTAGGGGGCGCAAATTTTGTTTGATCTTTACCCAGCTCGGAATTTAATTGTTTTATGTAAAAAGGAAGATCAAGTTCGTTAATGGCTGAAATCCGACCAGTGGGGGGGTTTAGAGGGGGGGATTTTTGAAAATTCAAAATATCTCCGTTGTTATGCGTCGGATCAAAAAATTGTATAAAATAAATCTTATTGCAATTTACTATAAATATTGTTATATACATTTATTCTCTATCTTGAATATTAAACGAGATATTCGCATTTTTATGAAGTCTGTAGGACATATGGTCGGGTATAGGTCGGCCGTTTCCGGAACTGATCGGCTCTGGCGGAAGCTTCTAACCTAACCAGTCGTTTCTAACCTTACCTAACCTTCTTTACTTTGTGAGATTTATGCAAATACGTTCTGTTCATCCGCCCCCCCTTCTTTAGTTCTTGGAATACTAAAAGTTGACTTACAATTCAGAAGCCGTTTCAGTTGGGAATTTATTTCAATTAACTGAAAGATTTCTCATTCCGTTTGTATTTAATCACGGTGGTGTTGTGTTACCAGTATGCAGATTTCTCTATTGTATAACTTCACTTGGGAAATCTGCTTAGTTTCGCAGCCCCTGCGTGATGGACTTTTTTATTTGTTGACGTTTTTTAGTTTCACATTTTCTTCTTGTAGTCATTGTTTGCATACTTTTGTCCTTTTGTATTTTAAAGGTTTGATTCATTTACATATTTACTATAGAATAACGTGAAATTATTGTTATTTTGTTGATTTCATTAGATCTGGCGTGGTTTTGTGATTGAAATCAAAATTAACGTTTTCATTGAGAGCCTGATCTAAGTATTGGTGTTTCTAATTCTTCGAAAGGACTCACTTGTGGAAAATTGTAACAATGTATCTATTTATGGTATTTTTTGGCACCAGGTCTTAGATAGATAATAATAAAAGACTAAGCCCATCTAGAGAAAGGATATCTCTCTAAGCCATGGGCTAACTTCGGTTTTAGGTTTAAGAAACTTCTGACGTTTCTGGGAAATAGAGTTTCTATAAATTCTAGTCCTTTGCCTGCGAATAATATTAACATAGTTTACGTTTAGATTATTCTTTCTTTATGAATAATATATTTAGAATGATATGTCCTATGTTGTGGTGTTTAATGAGACCGTGAAACAACAGGCATAGGAGAAAGGACATTCTAGGTTAGAAGATGATTATGAAAAGAGTATTAAGAAAAATGTTGAGGCTCAACTCAAACTCTTCAAAGAAAACCCAGTAATACATTCTACAATGGAAACTCCAAAAAGAGGAAAATATCTCAGCGTAACCTTGGGCATAAGAAAAATGACGCGCAACTTTTGGTCCGAACCTTCAAAACGCTTCAGACAAGAAGATTCATTATCACCTGTACTTTTTAGCCCATCCCCAGATGTAGCAATTCCACAAATCTTGTGGTGTGTTATGCAATGCTTTTTAGGACATACGGTGATTGCTGACAGCCATCAGATTCCAGATCGAAATGGATGGTGCTGTTGAAGATTTCTTATATAATAAAGAACATCATGGATGCTGTGCTTAGTGTAGAGTAACAAAAGGAAAATCGTAATATATAAAATCCTTTAGATAAACAAAGGAGCCTGGGAGTTCTGTCGTTGACGAAGTGTACACACTTTCCAGCCATGTCAGTTGGAAGAACATTTATTTTCACCTGTACGAATGTGGGTCTATTATTTGAAGGACCTTAATTATCACCAACAGTCATAACGCATAATCGGAAGAACCATAATTCATGGATATTTTGAAAAATGTATTTGATTTATTAGGTTCAGTTTTGCTTGAGTTGTTTCGATAATAACATTCATTTATGATTTCAGATTGGGTACGTGATTACATGATTTTTTTTTCTTTTTTCATATTACTATCATATTTGAATACTAGAGACCTAAGACTTGAGATCTCCAATGCAATGGAAAAGAAGTAACTAATTTGGTCTCAGCTGATGATATTTAACTAGCATTTGTATAACCGAAGAAGTGCATGACAGTACACTTTTGCACTGCTTAAGCTTGAAGAACTGTGAGTTTTCAAAATGCCGAATTTAACAAAATATCTTGTAATAAGCATTTAATTTTGGAATGTTCCATAAAGTGATAGAGGGTTAAATTTAAAAGAAAACATAATTTATAAAGGTAGAAATCGTTATTTTTTGACGGGAAACTAGATTTTTGTGACCTCACGAACGATAGTAAGTTCATTAATTAGTTAACCGAATACTTATACTTCTAAGGGAAACAATTATGAATTACATTCGTCCAATTGACATATTTTACTTCGCGGGTATTAAAACTTAATGACTGAATAGTTACTGTAGATTTTACAGGACATTTCTGGTTATATCTTCATAAGTTAATCCAATCCTTTACAATTAATACGGGAAACCATTTTTATTTATTGAAATTTTAATTGAAATCCATCAACGACGGGTAATACGGCTAGAATATTGCCTATCCTGCTGTGCATACAATCTTTATATTTTTAAGGGAAACAATTTCTATTTCAACGCGTCAACGTCAGATTACACGGATAGTCTAACTATATTACCATAACAAAAGTAGGATTTGCAAAAGTTTGCGTTGAATAGCTTGGTGCTTAAGATGGTTGGCAAAACAAGAAGTATAGATAGCCAAATAAAAACACGATTGACCCGAGAGGAACAAACAATAATCATCAAATAAATTTTAACGATTGCAATAAATTTTAGTCAGGAAAATATGATCAGGCTTTTAATAACTTTATCATGATAACATTAAAGTACAGACATTAAAGTAGACAACGAAAGAAATAAGAGTGAAATAAAAATAAAATACATTTTTCGTATAATAAAAAACAATGATATGGCCGTAAATAAGAGAATTGAGTTTAGGCATCTGGAAAAAGTTGTAACTATAAATAAATTTTTCAGGTAAGAAAAAACGCCTCGTTCCTTCACTATTCTTTATTCGTTGTGGCAGAGCTCTTTCAGAGAAAACGCTCCATCATCAGTGCACTGCTCTTCACAATGATGTGACAGGAACCAAGGATTCCCTGGGAGTCACAGGGAATCCTTGATTCCTGTCACATCATTGTGAAGAGCAGGGCACTGATGATGGAGCGTATGCTCTGAATGCGCTCTGTCACAACGAATAAAGAATAGTGAAGGAACGAGGCGTTTTTTCTTACCTGAGATAATAATTCCTTCACCATCCAGCACCTCAAAAATGGATAAATAAATTTGATCTTTTATACAGCATTACTAATTTTCTTATTAATTTTCTTCACATTTTTTTTAAAAATAAAAACCTTTGTTCTAAACTGGTTAGAAAAGGGCGGCAACATATGTAGCCCATCCCAATTAGCCATAGTAGCAAAAAGTCAACGATAATAAAAAATAATAAAAATTTGATAGATTTAGTTATAATGTACATATTAAACAAGCAGTTTATGTATCGAACATGAACAGCTGATTGAAATTAAGCCTAATAACTAAAGAATACAAATCAAATTTTAGATCTGGCTGTGTGCTAGTGTTATTTATTCTGAAATTTATTCTGTAAATATAATTAATTTCATTAATATAATATTAAATTTGCTAACAAACACAATTAGTTTGAATTAGCTCACTGTTAAATCTAAATATTTCACTTTATAACATCATGTTGTCCGCTTGTTAATTATTATTTGAATCTTGTTAATAATTATAATGTAATATAGTAGCATGCCTTTTTACTTAACCGGCATGGTTCTTTACTAATCTTAAGTTATATTTTACTTGTCTTGCTCTGTATAAAATGAGAAGGTGTTTACCTACTTCTTGTCTTTCATCTACCATCAACGTTGAGTTTTAGATGATAAAGAATAATAAGTGAAGAAGAAGAGAGGAAGTGAGAAGATGGAATCATAAAACCGGTGACGTGCTCTAGATGTTGAATACGTTATGGAAGTCAGCCCCCGGGGTAGGATTTCCAGGCTAGTGCCATATTTCGCCAAACCGAACAAGGGATATCTTCTTACTCCAATAAACAATTCATTTCTTCTATATATGAATATTTCACACATACCCACTTACATATTTGACTATATTATCTTGCCAGAATATTACAGAAAAAAAACACATGAAATATCTACAGTAGTGTCTGTACGTGGGCTATCTTTTTTCTCAACTCCTGATGAGGCTTGGCATAATATCTACAACCAAGAATCACATTTGTGTCACATATGTCACTTTTGGAAGAAAGAGTTCTTACTTTGAAAACTGTTTGCAATGACTCATCCATTTTCTCATGAGTATTGATTTTACAAATTAAGATCATCATTGAACTTCGTACACAACTATAATTATATAAATATAATTAATACAACGTATTAATTAATAGTTTATACCCTGATGATTATTATGCTGGAGTTAATCTCGAAAAGAAAGTCATCTCGTACTAGAAGGAAAATAACAGCTATTTATCTTTTCTTCATTCACCTACTTAAACATTTATTTGAATGCCCAATGAGCGCATTTAACATGTAAGATAACTGCTGGTAATAATGTCATTTAACTATGCAATCAGTTACATAGCAAGTACATTATACGATTTTCCTGCCGCCCGTGTATTATTGCAGGTATTTAGTAATTTTGAGTGTTCCAATACCAAAAGTCTTTGAATAGCATTTTAGCCAGGGATAATTATGTATAAACATTGTTTGAATAGAAGCTGCAGTATTTCGTCTGTGTTAAATTTTGGTTCCTTTTTATGTTTCCCCTTCCGTTATGTTATTAAGGGAAAGTCTATAAAAAAGGACAATAAAAAAGGTTTCATTTCAGAGGCCGTCACCTCTCCAACACATTTTCATCTCATCTTTTGTAAAATAAAGGTCATTTTCTCTATTGTAAATGAAGAAAAGTGAATGTTTTGTTTAAATGGATTAATATAAAAGCATTTTGCAAGTATCATACTTATACATATATCTACGCGAAACTACTATTATTCGTGGTATTTGTTCTTTCTCGGAGAGCCCTTGGTGCCAAGCAGGACTTGATAATTATAAATATAGATTATTGTAATCATGTGAGAATATTGAAATTGGCTAAATATCATATAATGGCCTCTTTGAAAAGTGTGGTTGATTAAAAGAATATACATTCTGAAGGAGGGAAATCTAGGAGAACTGAGTATTAAACGCATTCGGTAAAATGAAATATTATTTTATTTGAGGAATTTGACCCCCCCCACCCCTAAAAAGTCCGTCACGCAGGCGCGGCGTAAACAAAACAGATTTCCCACGTGAAGTTTTACAATAGAGAAATCTGCCAAATAACAACTGTAGTAGTAAGAAACCTCTAAACCTAAAACATTATTTAGGGCGTAATAACCCAGTAGTTTCTAGCCCCAAAAAAACAGTTAACCTAACCTCTAAACCTATTCACGAGGGACGAATAGTTATGGAAACGGCCGCCAGAGCTCTCGGCGGAAAGTCCGAACATAGCCTACTGGTGACCACACCCAGAATACAAATGCAAATATCTCGGTTAATATTCAAGATAGAGAATAAATGTATATAACAATATTTATAGTAAAGTTAATTTGCAATAAGATTGATTCAGTACAATTTTTCGGTCCGACGTATAGTAACAGAGATATTTCGAATTTTCGAAAATCCTCCCCTCTAAACCCCCCCCTCCCACTGGTCCGATTTCAGCCGTTAACAAACTTGATCTTTCTTTTTACATAAAACGACTAAATATCGAGTTTGGTAACGATCAAACAAAAATTGCGACCGCTAGAGCGGTAACAGACAAATATATATATATATATATATACAGTTTTGAACGGACATCATTTTCGTCATCTCCTGGGTAGGATCGATGGACATTTGAAGAAAAATTTTGAAAATTCCGTCATGAGTACAACCTCAATAGCTGATTTCCCTTAAGGGAAATCTGCTAAAATGGAATGAATTTGTTATTCTATTCTTTTAGCCTCTTATGAGAACTCGTTTATAGAGGTTGGCCTCAATAATATGCTCTCTCTCACTCATTCACTCGCTCTTTCTCTATCTCCCTCTTTCTCGCTCTCGTTCCATCCCTGCCTCATGACAGTCCACATGTATTGAAACTTACTATAAGTTTGCATTTTTATTATTAGGTCTTGGAAATCTAAAAAAAAATTATTTTACGTGAAGTGATATTGACAAATTAATGAAGAAAAACCGCCAATTTTATACAAAACAGTTTTACCAGCACTATGAAAAGTTATCTCTCCTCAGAGTTAGTAGATCCTACAAGTGTTTAAGCTCGAAAAACACTCCAAAACTCGCTGGATCTGACTGCAAGGGCGGTTAATTAATTCTCTAAGAGCAGGCAAACTTGTAATAAACTTTATCGACGATTGTCGACGCTTTTTCATCTTTTCATCATTAATAGGACGTCATTCACAGTATACTAATAACATTTGGTTCGTTCCTTTTCCTGAAATTTACCTTAAAATTACCTATTTTTGTAGTAAGAAGTACGTTAAAGTATTGATTTCCAGAAGAAAAAAAAAACACCTGGAGTTAGTTAGGTTGGAAATTTGAAATTGGCAAAAGTGGTGGGAGTTAAATATTCCCATTCCCTCCCTATACAATTTTGACGAAAAACACAAAAAATCTATAGCTCTTTCCTTCCCAAACCTTAAAATTATTAAAAGCCAGACTGTTCCCTTTCCTGACGATAAAAGCCCCCAGAGAAAGGGGAATAATTAATAATCCTTGTTGGCGTTGGGCAGATATTAAATCTTTGCTGATCCGAGTCCTCCAAGGGATGCAGGCTTCTCATCATAATCCTTCTGACTCACTTTATTAAGACCTTCTCATAATAGCTCATTTTGATCCTCAATTCTTAACTCAGGTAAAATTAAAATTTGGATGTGCCAACAGACTGTTACCAAGGAGAAGCAAGTGACCTACCTGGACGATATCTCTTGACAATTATTTGGATTAATTAGGTTCATTACAAATCCTTAATGGCAAAATCTCTAATTAAATCTCAACGCATAATATTATATTAACTTAACTGTAAGTAATTCAATTATGATAAGTTCGAAAAAGTTATGCTATGTTAAATTGGATAGCTAATGCCAATGCAATATATTATTGCTTTTAGATCACAAATGGTTTTCCCTCCTAGTGAACTCAAGCATGAAGAGGAGTAACAGTATTTTCTCATTTCTCACTATTAATATAAATAAATAGAGATAAATAAATATAGAGACTGCTAATACCTTAATGACATTATTATTGTGATTGTAGGCCGTTAGGTGCTCAAATACCAGCGATAAAATACATTATTATTGCGAGAGCCTTATGGCAACATTTATGGTTTAACGTTTGCTAGTATTGTTGCAGGTGGGGTTAATAGGCCGCCTAATTGCTATTTGTAACCCTATCTGGATTGTCAATAATAAGCAATATACAATCGAATAATTACAATTCATTGTCAGAGATTGAGATATGGAAATTGTCATTATGGATGTGGCTAATATTGCTATCTGGTTCCTACCAGAGGATCACACAAAACCAAATATCACAGCCACAGACACTTTATGTTTAACATGAATCTTCTGCAGTATTTATCGCTTTCAATATTTAAATATTTATAAATAAATGTTCTTGCATCAATTTATCTACTAAACTTACATATTTATATATTGCATGCTTATTCGCGAGGTCTGACACAGGAGAAAGCAATGAAGATAAATTATTAGTTTAAACGACGAAGAGATATCCTGAACTCCGGGCTTGATCAACGCAGATTGCTAATAGCCAAAGAATTGAAGCACCATGGATAAATTAATTCCTACAAACTTCTATAAATAAAACTAGATATTTAAACATGTTTATGGAGCAGTCAAAGAGATTACGTTTGCTGACCATGTTAAACCCTTTGGGAATTGTAAGGGTGGTAATAAAACCGAAAACCTCTCTCTCTCTCTCTCTCTCTCTCTCTCTCTCTCTCTCTATATATATATATATATATATATATATATATATATAGAGAGAGAGAGAGAGAGAGAGAGAGAGAGAGACTATTTTTCCAAAAGACAGCTCAACCATTGAGTAAAATGTTATCATAAATCTTTAAGCCACAGATTTCACAAACCACATCCTTGTTTCTCTTACGCTCAAATAATTTGAAAACCATGATTTTTTATTAAAAATATTGGTCACCAGAGGCAGGTATGACTTCATATCTCAATTAAGAAGAAATAGTTTTGACGAAAAATATTTTTGAAGCTTACTCCCTAACGGCAATCATTTTGAAGAATTAATGAAGGGCTATTAATATGTACATTGGGCTAATATCAACCATAATTAATGAATATGGATATTTAAAAACCCACGAGTGTACTTGTATAGTTGATGAATTCATACATGTATCCTCCAAAGCTGGCGCTGATTGGAGATGAAACATGTTTAGAAATAACTAACTTTGGTGTCTCCGGAAATATAATTAAATTTGAATGTTCTATATTTCTACTAGAAACATCTAGCACAGCTTAACTGTAGTATTTTAAATATATAATTGACCTATATATACCCTGTCCTCTCATTTTTCTCCCCAATGGATGGCTAACTTTAGAAGTGACTAACTATGACGAATGGTAATAGAAAACAGTTTTGTCATTCAAGATAAATTACAATATTTCCTCTTTAAAAGTTCTTCTTTTTGTTACAATACTGATCTCAACAATGAAAGCAATCAAGTGCTAGAAGGAGGTATTATGAACACTTTTTTAAAACATTCCTGTTGTATTTTGGGGAAATCACAAGGATGTGATAATGTTTCGTATCGTAGGTTTCATTAAACTATTAATAAATAAGAAATGGTTTCCAAACGATGAGTAACATTATGTTAACGAGCTACTTTTGATTCTATTTCATGTCTACTAAACCCAATTATTCGTTAAGACTGACGAGCATTTCCAAATAACTTGAACCTTCTCGCTGCTGTTAGAGGTATGACATAGTGTCTCTCCAAGTCTCTACTCCCTAAGATTACAGTCATTATTCACTCAGAAACTTGTTGAAGTTTCTCTGTGATATTTGAGGAACTTGAAGGAAACTTTCCGCGAGTCCAACCCTCCCCCCCTCGGAGTAATTACAAGAGACTTTGATCGTCTGACCTAGTCACTCATAAATTAGAAACATTTCGTAGCGGAAAGTGTATCGCCAAATGAAAGCCATTATTTATTTACGTTGTTATAAATATTATGAGTCCTCTTTAGAAACTCCAAAAATTAGCCTCTCGATTAGTAACTTAGGAACCACCTAGAATAAGCTAAGTTTTTTCTATTTTGTATGAAGTACAGCAAGGATTATAATAGCGAACAAATTTGGGTTTCAGATTTCAACATATTTACTTATTTTCTGCGTAACATGTAAATTTATGACATAACAAGTAAAATAATAACATAAAAAGTCCTATAGGCAGAGGCTGCGCCAACAAAGCAGATTTCCAACTATTTAAAATAACTCAAAACGTAAAAATACAATGTGAACAATATTTGGAATTTAGGCTTTAAATAAAATGCTTCACAATATAACAGCTTATTGTTAATATTACATAAGTAGGAGTGGGTGTTTACTGAAAGCCGAAAACTAAAAAATGCTAATTTATCGCTTAATAATCAATATAATGAAAACTTGTACATACCAGTATTTATAGAAGGTTACATTTGCAATAAGATTGATTCTATACAATTTTTCGATCTGACGCATAATAACGGAGATATTTCAAATTTTCGATATTCCCCTTCTCCTTTGTCCGATTTAAGCCGCCAACGAACTTAATCTTTATTTTTACACAAAAAGTTTTGATATCCTCTTTGGTAATGATCAAACAAATTAAGATCGCTAAGCGTTAACAGGCTATATATAAACCTGAATATATATGTTTATATAAAAATTTTGAACAGACCTCATTTTCGTCATCTCCTAGGTAGTATCGATGAACATTTGAGCAATGTTTTCAAAACCGCGTCATTAGTATCGATAGCTGATTTCCTTGAGGGAAATCTGCGAAAATGGCTATTCTTAAAATGTTGAAATTTCCTATTTAGAGATTGTTGTTAGTTATTCACTTCTTAATCGAAATCGACTAATGGAAGTGGAGGGGGTTACACTGGAGAGAAAATAAGAAATTACCTTTGTTACATATATCTAATAAGGTATGAATGATTTGTATCGGACATTTTCGCTCATCATAAAAAAGATCTATAAATTATATTCTGTGACATTTTTAAATCTGAATTTTTTGAATCGCGATATCGTATATGGACAGTGAAATAATTTTAAATGTAACACACAAAAACGGTATGTATATTTTATTAATTGGTCTAGTAGGTGTTAATCGTGTGGAGACCTATTCAAAAAAAAGTCCGTCACGCAGGGGCTGCGTAAACTAAGCAGATTTCCCACGTGAAGTTTTACAATAGAGAAATCTGCCTAATAATAACAGTAGTAACCTATTCTAACGAGGACGAATAGTTAGTGAAACGGCCACACTAGCGTTCGGCGGAAACTCAGCCGACCACACTCACAATACAAATGCAAATATCTCGGTTAATATTAAAAATACAGAATAAATGTATAGAACAATATTTATAGAAAATTTAATTTGCAATAAGATTTGTTCTATACAATTTTTTGATCCGACGTATAGTAACGGAGATATTTCTAATTTTCGAAAATCCCCCCCTCTAAACCCCCCCTCCCACTGGTCCGATTTCAGCCATTAACGAACTTGATCTTCCTTTTTACATAAAACGATTAAATTCCGAGTTTGGTAACGATCAAACAAAAATTGCGACCGCTAGAGCGTTAACAGACAAATATATATATCTATCTATATATATATATATATATA
Source organism: Riptortus pedestris (assembly GCA_019009955.1). Taxonomy (NCBI): domain Eukaryota; kingdom Metazoa; phylum Arthropoda; class Insecta; order Hemiptera; family Alydidae; genus Riptortus; species Riptortus pedestris. The sequence goes on along the minus strand of CM032229.1, from coordinate 47,151,317 downwards.
TATATATATATATATATATATATAATTTTGAACGGACCTTATTTTCGTCATCTCCTGGGTAGGATCGATGGACATTTGAAGAAATTTTTCGAAACTCGCGTCATGAGTACGACCTCAATAGAGCTGATTTCCCTTAAGGGAAATCTGCTAAAAAGGTAGAAATTATGTTCAACACAGGACTGGTGGTACACGTTACCAAGAAAACTGGATTTTAGTAGGAAGAAACATGTTAATCAAACTCACTAAAATTTATTTAAATAGTATGGAATACTGTTCTACTGATTTTTCTACGCCCCTCACATTTCTCTGCGTTTGAAATGCCATGCTGAAGTCAAGAGTTCATAAGAATTCCAATAAATAGTATTATAATTTTAAATTCAGCTTAGACATTTTATCGGAGTAGCTTGCTGGTACATTTTCTACAAGTATAGACTGCTCTAGGAAAAGGAATGCTAATATTTATAACGGTCCTTTTATGATGGAGGGTCCATGAATCCTTCATGCAATTCCTTCCTTCTCTTTAGGACCTCAAGGGTCTATGGCCTTCCATTTATTATGGAGGCTTTCTTTTAAAGCCTCCAATTTTTATTCCTTTGACTCGTCTAATGCCTCTCCATTTGCATTTTAGTTTATTCTTCATTTTATTATAAACTAACGGATTGTTATTTCATATTAATGGCAATAAAAGTAGTGAATATTCTCTATAAAAAAAAATCTAAAAAAAAAAAAAACAATCATTTGTATAGATGGATGTATTAAATCTGTTCAAAAGATGTAAAGAATAAAATCACCCGGGTCCATTTTGGTTAATCTTACACGGAATAAAAACTAAAATCATTATAAAAAGCTCTTTCCTCTTAAAATAGGTGAAAAAACTACTATACGTTTGTTCTGAACGACGGCTTTACTGCTGGCAAGTATATCTCTCGTTCATTTACGCTTCCGTGGACATACACACAATGGTGCTTAACAATAAGACTTTAATAAAAAGGATGATTCAAGGTTTTAGACCCATTTCCTACTAGTGGTGTCTCTGATGAGGGGAGTAATCAGAAAAAAAGAGCCAGTTATTTAATTTTTAAAGATAATAGCAGTAACTATTTACACACCGTATCTGTTACTGTATAAGGATATTTAAAAATAAATTAGTCTTTAGAGCAAGCAGAAGTAGAAAAGTGCATTACGCGAAACTTAGCGCGGAAAGAAAAAGGAAATCTCGTTTTGTAGGCAAGATGTTATTTTACAATGGATTCAGGAATGAATAAAAGCATTTTATTCAGATCATTTGATGCAATGACAGGCGCAGATGAAGCATTAGAATCTCTTACAATGACCCATGAATAGCAACTCTTGGTTGAAGGGAAATTAGGAGCAGAATCCGCGCATTGAATAATAATTCCATTTTCCTTTATCCGGATCAACGAAGCATGTTCAAGTTCGTACTGTATTCACCGCAGTCTACCGTGGTAAATACGGAAAACGTTTTGGTCTCTAGAACTGTTGAATAAAGAAAGAGTCTGCAGAACTGCGTAGTTATTGCACTATTCTACCTAATATGGAGATTTTCTATTGTGATGTTTTAAATATACACAGAAAGCGAAATAGTACAATTCAAGTTCATTTTTTTTAATTAAATGGTTTCTTTTAAATCAATTGCAATATAAGTATGTATAAAAGGCAAGATTTACACAACATTTTAGACGTAGAGCTGATTTTCGGAAACTCTTAAATTTTCAGCTGATGAAAGATCGCATTATGAAATACAAAGGGAATTTATGCATAAATAAAAATGTATTTTTCCTTTGAGTAAAATTTGTGAATGTTTAGGCTAAATATTTATGAAGAATTTATGATAAAAAATACTTGTAATTTTCTGAGTATATCCATACACTAAAATAGGGAAACGTTTGGACCTATCTTTAATGTGTTCAATCCAATTTTCTCATAACCCCATTCGAGAACTCACCGAGAACGGGGAAAATGGAGAGAGAAAAAAAAGATAAATATATTGGTAGAGACTTCTGAAAAGGGAAGTACTGAAATTAAATGTCATCAAATAATGATGACATTTAATTTCAGATTGTAAAAAAAAAATTAAGTAGGCCAAAATTTACTCTAAAAAGCATGTTAATTGCAACGGATCCATCACTTCATCTCCCAAAAATAAATAAAAAAGCTAGAAATGGTCGTTCCAGTGTAATGGGAAAAGTATATAGTTTATTTAGCTCAAGTAAAAGAAAAGATAAAAAACGCAATATTCAGTTTTATGTTAATTACTTTAAAAACAAAACTTGCTGTTTAATTTTATACTCCTCATATTTCATATATTCACTCTGTTATCAAATTATCTTATTTTTATTTATGATCTACTATTATACAAGAATAGTGCAACTGCTATCTCATACTGAGGGAGGGCTGTTACTCTTACTAGTGAAAAAAAAAATTATATTTTATAAGGGAAAAACGACCTCGTATCTCAAAAACATGAGATGTGATATTATATATATTACAACTGCTTTTCTATACTTAATCTTAAATTGTCCAGGAAGATGAGGTAACAAGTTCAAAGGTCTCCCAAAACTTGCAGTGCCCCTTTTCCGATCGGAAATACCTTTATACTTCAAATTTTAGTGCTACCTCGCGATCCGCTACTGGTTCCTTCAACACTCAACTCTTGTCTTGATATGCAAAACTTTATATTACTGCAAGAGATCTTTGAAATGATTGTTGTTGGAAAGTGCAATAGTAATAAAACATATTATACATGAGTAGCAATGATTTTCCTGATATTACTTTAATACTCAGTTATTAATATTTAGTAATATAGCCAGTAGTGATTACTCTGAAAAAAAATTAACTTATCATTGTGTTTAAGTAAATTATATCTGTAATGTGAACTGTTATTTCTATTTACTTACAAGATATCTCTTACTCCTAAGTCACCTTACCTGAAAAAAAAATAGAGAATGCATGAGTATTATATTAATTGATAGCAATATTTCTGTGCACAAGATCTTAAACTAGGCGAGGCTGGTGAGGGAGATGGTTAATTAATTTATTTCATAATTTTGGTAAATTTGAATTGAGTTTGATTTCTTTTGAGTTGAGAATTTTAATGGATTTATTTATTTATGGGATAAAGAATGAAGCCTTCCCACAATGAAGGTATTTATTTATTGCATAAGGTCTTTCAGCGCCGCCATTCTCAAGTAGTGAGAGCAATAATAGATGCTTCCTCTAGAGCTCTCAGTCCTTAAATTTTGAGGTGAAATTTCAAGCTTTTTCTAAGATGTACGAACACGAAATAGAGTTAAACGTGAACGATAAATTTTCAGTTACTTAACGAAGTAGGATCTAGAACTTTCATTATCATTACCAAAGTATGTATTTAAATGATCAAGAAAAGCCAATGAATAAATTAGTTATTGTCTGATGGCGAGTATAGTTTGCCACAGGAACATACTAAACGAGATGCGCAAAATTGAATGTTAGTTATTTGGCGATCTGATGTAATATTCGAAGTCACTTTACAATGAGTTCGAAGATTATAACAACCACTTTACATAAATTAAAGTGTTCCAAGAAGTCTGTTATAAAATTGTACTTGGGAAAGTCAGCTTAGTCGGAGCCACTGTGAGCGGATATTTTTGTTTTCTTTTCTTGTCAAAACCTCTAAAAGATCTTTAGCCTCGTGATAAACCCCAGTTTTGTAAAGGCTTGTAATGCCCCCCAAGCTCCAGCGGAGTTAATAAAGACTGAGGAACTACACAATGGGAGCTATAATATATGATCGCGGGCTGAGGGAAATTTATGTAGATTCCTTTTATTCCCAACAATATTCTTCATCCCCATGTGCCCATAACTATATTCTGATTTATGAAGGCCTGCGTCTTAATATTATTTTTTATTTATGACGACTTGAGATTGTTGTTTCTCTTAGTTTTAAGTGTTATCAGTTTAAAATAGCATATAATATATTTTCACTTCGGATCGGAGAGACAGTAAAAAACAGATAACGCCTTACATCTTAGTGGTAGATTAATCTTGTCATGAGAAGAGGAAACAAAAATGGTCCATCATTAACTGGATTTCCCAAACTCAAATATGGAATGATGTAATCCTTTCAAATTTCAAACCACTGAGTATGTTAAATTGATATTTACCATCAAAGCTTAAATGAAATATTGATATTCGTACAACCTTTAACTATAATCTTCAGAGCCCCTGGACATTGCAGATTGGAATGAATGAAAGGGCAGGCTGGACTTCGTAACAGATGATTATTTCAGGAACTTGATTATTTATTTAGCAACCTGCTGTGATTTGGGAATCTCATTGATCATTTATCAAACAATCCAATGCGGATTACCGAATCCCGCAGTGTGTTTTGCCAATGCGTTAGGTTCCAGTTGAATTATTAAAATAATCCCTGTTAATGCATGCCTACTGATTATTATTTTAAATCCGAGAACCCCTTTTTGTTTCATGACTTCAATCCTATTATATACTCATTACGCAATAAAATACATTTATTGGATAGGTGTATGAGACCGTTTGACTGTGTGAATATTCGCATTGGATCTGTAATAATTGTTATGATATTCCAGGTCTGATGTTCATTTAAAGAATCTTCTGGAAGTATACATGTGTTATCGTTGTAGATGGAGAAAAGTAAAAAAAAAAAATCAACACCATTCAGGACGAAGTGTATTCTTGTAACTCATTGTTGCGTATAATTTATATTTTATCCATTAATACCGGATGCTTTTTTTAAAAATAATAATCCTCTTAATTAGGATACAATTTTAACTAACCGGAATAATTTTGGAGGAAAGTAGGTTCATAAAATTAGTAATTATTGTAATAAAATCTCAGAATTGCAGGAGAACATGATATATATTGACAAAAATGATATTCATTTACTTGAAGAAAGATTTAAGAATATTTAAATGTTATTGATGAAATGAAAACAAGTATTTATTGCAGAATCCTGCCATACCGTTGTTCAGAGATACAATATTCCCAGAAGTATAAAATCTGTTGTTTAGCGTTCTGAAGATTCACTGCCAGTTGTCATTCCAATTTGCTATATATTACTATTATCGACCGGAAATAATAAGAAATTAATTTCTCGTCTGCATTTCCAAAAATCACGAAAAAAAGTTAATTACACGAGGTCATTTAGTACATGTTTAGCGAATCTGGCCTGACATGGAATTAATTTTAATGTAATTCCTCTGAATAAACAGCTGTTATGCTAATATAAGGTCTGTGAATAAAAATAGTTCATTGCACATTAATCCGTGGCTCAATAGTATGCATATATTTAGGGCAATCAGAAATTTCATACATTTCAAGTTCTTTCATGAATGCCATTTATGGTACATAAATATATTTATTGTTATTCTATTTTATTTAAAACAATAATAACAATAACAAAGTTGGAATAAAACCTTAAAAGTGAGTGCTAAGAAAATGGTCATCGTGATGTGATGCTTCCACCTAGGGTGTGGCACAAGAGTGATAGGTCCACATTTTCTAAACCACTTTTAAGTGTGGGCTATAATGGAAGATGTCTGTGGGGGAAAGGGGTCTTCGCGTTTTTTAAAAAAAATTGCCGAAGTGACAGACTTACAAATAAAGGAATGGTGAAGGTTAGGAGTACCCAAAAAGGATTCACGTATTGTAATATGGCGAGGAGAAGAAGAAGGATGGCAAGTCTGCTTAGGTGACTTGGAGTGGCTAGGGGTCCGCAATTGGAAGAGCTTAGCTGCTCGTATTACTCAATTGCCTAAGATTATGACAGAATCCCCGTTTAAAATCGAATTAGTGAAATATAGGATTCGGTAGAAACTACTTGGTACCTTGAAAAGAATTGTTAATATATCATATACTGAATACATACCTTTAAATATTATGTTAGGAAGTCTTCCTTATTTTACCATATATATTTTTAATTATAAACTTATAAGAATATAATAGCACGCTCATGATAATTTTTATTTGATGAAATATCCTCTCAAGTGTGATTAAAAGTTCAAACTCATGCTAATTGAAGTGGTTGAAGAGAAAGGATCAAACCGAACACAAAAAGGACTACGGTAAAAGGGAAAATGGACGGGCATAGAGGTGTGGGTTTGATATCAGCTGACAAAAACAAACCGCCAAAGAACGGCAGTGGCTGAAAGGGGATGTCGGAAATCGCAAAAACCAATCATGATACTCTTCACTAATGTCAAGATTTCAAATGGCACAGTGAGTCAAACGCAGCTACGGTGCTCGACCTGCAAGCCCGTGTTATACAAAGAGATAGATTAATACTTTAACATTCTTTCGCTAAATGAATGAAAATGTTCAAGGCACAACACTGTTTTTTTTATTTAATTGTAAAATATACATATTTTAAACTTGTAAAAATAAGGGAATATATAAACTTGGGTCAAAAAAAGAAAAACAATAGCCTTCACAACTTTCTGTTGTTCACATCTCTGTTGCCATAACAACTTTCATTACGTTACTGTAATGCAATGAATGCTGCCGCTACAATATAAAACTTATTGGATGTTTATTTCATTGGTATCAAAGGAAGAATTTGATATTTACATACGCTGATGGATTAATTACTGTGATTACTATAGTACACTTTACTCGCAGGTTTTTTGCAACAATTAGATCAATTATGTACTTCATTTTGAATAAATACATTTATTTCTAGTTCAGTTCTACCAAGGGAGCCTTATTTAGCAATACACACAAACATTGTACAAATCGTTATGTTGTATAAATTATAAAGTTTTTACAATATAGGATTTTAGTTCAGACGTTTTTTCGTTAAGACATTTATGTGGATAGGAGCATACAAGCTATCGGTTTCATTTAAACATAAGATGGTTACACCTAAAAATGAAATTTAAATGAGCCACAAATTAAATACCATCTTATATATTTGGGGGGACGAACTTGAAGATAAATATTAAAAACAATATAAACTTTTTAAACAGTTTTACCTTTAAATAGTAAAAATTAATATTCTTTTAGGTATAATGCAAAGAGCCTGTACATCTGCAAAGGAATCAATTTATATTCAAGAAATTGGATAATCAGAGTCATAATTAATTTCCACCTAAAACTATTGAAGGTTCTAAACGAATGAATAGAATCTTGTTTTTAGTTACATATACAATAGTATGCAATGCTACTTTTTATTTGGAGTATGTTTCATTTTAATATATTGAAAAAAAACACATATAACTTACACCGCATATATGATGCACTATCGTATTCAGTTAACCATTGTAATCACAGAACTGAGTTAGAGCGGCGTTATTACATACATTGTATACAATCAACGACATTTATAGCTCTTTATCAAGTAATAAAGATTATACTAGGGTTACGTATACTCAAACATGGGCTGAAGTAATGTTCTAAAACCGTTGAATACTAATAAATTAAATATTAAAATACATTTATTTCTTGCTAAGTTATCTATTATAAAGACTATATTTAATTAGTAAAAGTCCGTCACGCAGGGGCTGCGTAAACTAAGCAGATTTCCCACGTGAAGCTATACAATAGAGAAATCTTTATACGAGAGCCGTCTCTCTATACGTTCGTTATCGGCCCACATTTAATAAAAATACAAATATCTCGGTTAATATTCAAGATAGAGAATAAATGTATAGAACAATATTTATAGTAATTTTAATTTGTAATAAGATTGGTTCTATACAATTTTTTGATCCGACGTATGGTAACGGAGATATTTTGAATTTTCAAAAAACCTCCCCTCTAAACCCCCCCTCCTCCTGGTCCGATTTCAGCCGTTAACGAACTTGATCTTTCTTTTTACATAAAACGACTAAATATCGAGTTTGGTAACGATTAAACAAAAATTGCGACCGCTAGAGCGGTAACAGACAAATATATATATATATATATATATATATATATATATATATATATATATATATATATATATATATACAGTTTTGAACGGACCTCATTTTCGTCATCTCCTGGGTAGGATCGATGGACATTTGAAGAAAAATTTCGAAAATCGCGTCATGAGTACAACCTCAATAGCTGATTTCCCTTAAGGGAAATCTGCTAAAAGGGGCTCAGGTTATCCTTGTGAGTTAAGGAATTGGTATAAAAACACTTGGTAAAAGTAGTCATTGGTTCGGAATTTATTAATTGATGAACTAATTAAAAAAATAATCTTAATCCCTCCTTGGTCGGTAGATGAGTATAATGTGGACGTCAATGTATAAAAAAAAAAAATTATTAAAATATTTTGCCTTGTTAAATGCTGTTGATGTAAGATAGAGATGAATAGCTTTGATGGGACACAAATGACTAGAAAGGACGAATATTTTACCTTCTGAAAGACTGAAAATATTTGATAAACACCGCTAATAGGATGGACCTGGGGATTTCCTTGAATAAACGGGGAAAACTAGGCTAAACAGAATTATTCTCTCTTTTGATAATCGTCGAGGATTTATTCCGTTTACGAAGCGAGCTGCAATAATATAATTCGTGTTTAGCTGTCTGAAATTCCAGTGAGCTCTTCCACTGTTGGCCTGGCTCTCCTGGAATCTCCAGTATGTCTCATTTGTTCAGGCTCCCTCCGGAACTGTGTGTTTGTAACTCATCTCTAATTGCTACATGACCGCCAACGTTCACGAGAGAGTCGTTAAAATATTGCAAAGCCCTATATCCTTTAATCCGAACCTAAATCGGTATTTCATATAGTGTATTCTTCTATCTCAGTGTTGTAAAATCTCCCCGTTTTTTACATTCCAGTCTGAAGTTCTCTTGAAATACACGAATGAATTTTTAATTATTTATTCATTTATTTATTTAGATCTGTCGCAATTTTAGCGATTCACATTTACTCATATTATAAAACTAAAAGTTGGTATAGCCACCTCATTATAAAAGAAAAATATATTAAAATATCTACAGTCGTAGGTCGTAAGGCACGGTTACATTTTCTCCAGTGGAAATTAATGGTAGCCGATTCTAATTCTTTAAGTTAAGGTTCGATAAGCGTTTTAAATGTAGTTGAAAAGATGTGTCTGTTGGAGGTGTTTCATGATTGTCGCGATGTATGAGCTGTTGTCGTGTAGTAGTTCTGATACTGGTGTAGTTGGTGGGTAAGTTCTTGTCGGTCATTAGTCTGCAGCCTGTAAGTGTTTGATAGTTAGTTGTGTATTGCAGAGTGTGCATAAAGGTGGTCCAGTCCTATTCATGAGGTGCTCGTGTGTTATCCATAAATGGCCACGTATCAACCGAGCAAGAACTACTTCTTATCTTCTAGTGTCTCGATTACATGACTGCCATTTACGAATAGCGTAATTTAATTCGCTTAGTTTTGTGTGTGTCTGACGCTATTCCACTTCCCATTTTACGCTGACCTCTCTTGTAATAACTTAAATGGCATCGTGTGCTGTAATGTGATCAGTGTGTAACGTGTCAAATTCAATCGCTAATTTTGCATGTTTGTCAGCCTAGATTTTTTCTGTGATGTCTGCATGTCCTGGTATATCCAATGAATAGCTATTATTTTATTCATTGGTGTATGTATATTCGTTAGTGATTCCTGAAGCCGTCTCGTGAGCGGGTGAGTTGTGTAAATATCAAGTATTAACTGTATAATTTTTAATTAAACAAAAAGATTTGGCAATACATGTTTTTTGTGCATCTTTTTTTCTAAGGATTTTAAAAGGAACATTAATATTTCAGATGTATTTTCTTTAATAAAAGTATTGCAATATATTCGTACAATTAGGACAAATCAATGCTAGATATATATTGACCGGGTATTAAAGAAATAATAATGTTTAATCATCTTTTACACTAGCTGGACAATACAGCAAATTTCCGAGGGAGTATAAAAAAGAACAAAGAGGACAACAATATCATCGTTCCCAGAAATCGTTTATTTTTTCCTGTCATTCTTTTATTCTATCTGGAGTTCTTGTGCATTGACGATGTGTACATTTCCATTCGGAACTCTATTTCCACTTCCATTGAACATTTCCATATTTGAAAGGGAAAATTGCTAAAGGGAATTGAGCTGCATAACAAGGAATAGTTCAGTGAATCGACATTTGGAAAACAGTTGCCTGTAGGTAATAGCAAAAGTTAATAAATCAGTTATTAAGAAGTTGCCAACTTTAAGAACTCTACAAGAAACTCTCAACCATTGTGAGCCAAGTAAATCAATAGTCACCCCATTTCAAAGGAAAAGAAAAACGCTCAACTGCTATTCTGAATTATAATAGGCAGTTTTTCTGAAACTACGTTTTCTGGGTACAATGTGTTTTTGAAAGTTGTTTGACTAGCCAATAAGAAATCGTGTTGAAGCCTCTTTGAGCGGTCTAGTAAAATTTAAACTTACTACAAATTATTATTATTTTTTTTATTTAGAGGAAATAATTAAAGGCTTACTATGAAATTTAATGTGGAGTTCCAGGGTAAAGAGATTCAGGGAAACATAAAAAACAAGGTTGATGGAATGTATAGAAGTTATATATATTATTATTTAAATCCTTCAGACTACTTCCTTCTGCACTCCTAAAGAAAAAATAACTCGTAAACCGTATATTAGCGTCAATTAAATACCGTCACCTCAAGTTTTATTTTGCTCTTCAAGAAATGTGGAGTATGTTTTGACAAGTTGGAATTACTATTAAAAAATAACATCCCCACAATCAATTTGGGCCACACCCACCGCATTTGTAAAAAAAATAAATTATCTCTCTGGGAAAATAATTACAAGCTAGAAATCTAAGATGCATGGTGATTTACATTAGTTATTAAAAAAAATGCTAAATATGAATTGATGCCGTTACAAAATTAATATAGGTGTTATTTTGTGGTATTTGGTTTGGAAGTAATCATAAGTAGTGTTGCGGGGCAAATTTATTTAAACGACAATTTTTAAAAACAATATTCCAAAAAAAATATGATATAAAAATAATTGAGCGACCAATGCAGTTAATGCTGAACCTTTTTTTTTTCTTCATTTTTTGTTATAATATATATGTTTATATATTCTAAAATTTGTTGTTATATAACCAGAACTGGAACATTTTTATCTCGGATTTCAATTAAAATGTGGAATACCAATTGAAAATAGGCATTATATTATAACTTTTTATTCTTCCGAGTTACTGAAATTCTGATATTTAATTCTTAAAGCTAACTCCGACCGAATGGAAATCACAGTTCACAGATTTTATACAGGGCAGAGAGCACTGTTTTTGTTCGAATAGGGCTTTCGTTTATTGCAGTATCTTGTTTCACGCTGCACAAAACGGATTAAAGAACTAAATGGAGCTCAACCGTAAAGAGATAGGCTGTGTGGATAATGCTCGTTCACGCGAGAACCAGTCGACAAATCCCACTTGTTCTCACCTGGATTTGTAGCTTTTTTTGATTATTTCGTTACCAATGGGACCGGCTTTTCGACATTATATCCTTGATTCGGTTGAGTTTTTTTCTTATTTTACCAAATGAAATTGCCTTCATATAACTTCATTTTATCAATGTGATGTCTTCAAATTCTAAGAACTAACGCCAGCTGTTTTATTTGATATACACTATATTTTTTTGTTCCTCACTTTGTAACATATGTGGGCAACCACTGGGCCGCGGTAAGGTTTGATGCGGCCCCGAGACATTTTGAAAAGCCCAATTAAACAAAACTATTACACTACATACTCCAAATGAGAAAGATGAGGAGTAATTAGAGCGTTTGACAGTACTTATAAATGCGAACAGTTCTTTTCAATGATGAATGTTAATAAATCAAAACATTTTACAAGGCTGACTGACGATAATTTGGAAAATTCTTTTAGTCTTTGTATCAGTGGAATTAATCCAAACATCGATGGACTAGTTTTCCAAATTCAAGCTCAAATGTCTCATTGATTTCGTTATCCCTATTTACCTTTCATTGTTTGTAATAATTCCAAATTTTACGATTTAATTATAAGGTTGAACCTATTTTTTTCATTTCATTTTGTTATTTTAATAAATTGTTTTATAATTACAATGTAGTATAATTTCATGTCTAATGTATATCGTTAATAATATGAACACTATTTTATAATGCACTACTTTTAAAAGCGGCCCGCGAACGTGCTTGCACACTAAAGTTTGACCCGCAACACGTGAAAGGTTGCCCATATGTACCTGCTTTATAACCTCAATTGTCTTGTGTTAGAATACAATACTTGTTCAATTATTTTATATGCTATTCTGCATTGTGCATTGTGGTGCTGCGCATATACTAAGAAGACAAAAATCCCATACAAAAGAAGATGAATCCCGTTTCCCTAATGTAAAATGTTCATTTGATAATTTTCATCCTGAGGAGGAAGAATTGGAGTATTTTTCTCAAAAATTTGAAATTGCAGTTATTTCAAACAATGTTGGATCTAATGTTAGCACACTTTACTTTTGGCACAAACCATTCCAGCTCCATTGTGATTTCAACTGGATTCGGTTTCTCTCCAGCTTCGTACAGAGCCGTACATTTACGGATATTACAGAGGTTCTTTCGTCTTATTATGAAATTCATCAGAGTATTCCTTGCGAGCGGGTCGCTTACGGAAAACGTTACAGGCAGTCAATAATTCAGTAGGTAGTTGCAGCGATTGCTAGTTCGGGGCATCCATTTTACTGAAATTCACCACAGAACAACTAGTGTCAACCGCGCTTACTTCTCGGTTTCTCGAGTCTTAAGCTCAAGCAAAATCTTTCGATCCTTGAAACTAAGTGTCTAGAGCTCCTCCATCCATGATGCGTGGGTGTGAGACATGGGCGTTTACTGGCTCGAGCGGAAGGTTTTTAGAGCCTAAGTTCAAACTGGGATGATGGCGAAGGAAGGCGAGAGAAGAGATTATATCTCTAACAAGACACTTGAGTTCGCATCATATGGCAGCATAGAGGTTCTATGGGCAAGCAGTAACCGTACCAGCTTCCTGTACAAGATACGGCACCAGGCCATAAGGCGTTTTGTTGTAAAGTATGGGCTTGTTGTTTTTCCCATTTCTTTTTATTTGATCGTCACCAAACTCTGTATTGTATACAGGTGGTTATGTAAAAATAAATACGGGAGTTCTTAAAGGCCTGAATCAGATGAAACACGTGGGGGTTTAGAATATGGGTTAAAAAAATTGTTAATATTTCTTTTATTACTAGTCAAAGAAAACTTGTCTAAACAATCAACAAATGTTCTACAATTACCATACCTATTATTATTTCCTTACTCCTACTCATGCGATTACTACACCGAGTGTCTAAACCATTCACAGATCCGTTTAAATTGCAAATTTCGTTTTCTTTGAGTTATTTCTAAACAAAAATAAAATTTATTATAAAAAGATTGCGTCAAATTTATGTTATTCGAACTAGTGAGATACCTCCTTGCTTAACGTAGCCACTGCTAGACTGCTTCTCTGTTTCATCTGAGGTCTAGATGAAATTGGCTTTTAGCTATCCTCTCCTGCGGATGTGTTAACGCCTTCAGGGTTCCAGTAGGAAGTGAATCGCAAAATCGGGTTAGTGGAGTGGTGCGAACCAATGACGCATGTTTCATAGCTATGATTCAACTCCAGGTGAGGAGAACAAGCCAATGTCTCAATTTTTAATTTTCAAACTCCTTTATTATTCATGAAGCATTCTCAACCTAAATTGGGCTCATCCCTTTCCATGTATTCCTCAATAGCTCTACGCTGCTGAACATAGAGTTGGGGATTAAGGTCCGACAACGAAGCCAATTATTCGCAAAGCTTATTAAAGTATCAAACACGCATCATCTACTTCAGTAGATACATGGTGTTTAGCACGATATTGCTGACCAGGGATGCCTCCGATTTTCAGATGACGTAATTAATTTATTTCGGCCAACATTATGCAATTATACACAGGCTATTAGGTTACTTGTTACAAGTATTTGAAGAAAATTTGTTTGCGTCAGAGATTTTACAAAAGGAAGCCATAGAGCTTACGTGGCCCAGTCTACACCGCCTCATTTAAAAGTCTTCTAATATCAATTTATTCTTTTTTATTACACGGATACATTTAAGAATTTTTTTCTGCTTGATTTATAACAGTATTACGTATTAAAAGAGTAATTCGTATTAACGCTGATATTAATAAAAAATTTATATTAGTGAATTCCACAATAAAGAAGAAAATATGCACTGCTGGGAAATATAGAAACCAGATATAAGTTTCAACTCTTGGAAAATATTCATCTTTCATTTTAAGTACCTATTTTATTTTCCTAGTATCTTGGATATGCACCTTTACGAATTTCCCCTTACCGCAGCAAAATAATACTGTAAGTCCTGTTTGGAGTTATTGTTCAAACTGATGTGTACTTGTAAATATATATATATATATATATATATATATAGTGTATGCGTGTGTGTGTGTGTGTGTGTGTGTGTAATATCTGTGTGTTTGAGCGTACTTGTCTGAGTGATAGCTAACGTGACAAAATTTAAACAGAATTATGGATGGAAATAAAAATGAACTTTATACCAAATGATATTAACAATATGCTCACAATGATAACAATGAACCTGCCACGAGAATCGGAGAGTGGTAGTTGGGGTACTAGCAGTAATACAAAAAAAGTCCGTCAAGCAGGGGGTGATTTCCCAGGGGAACTAAGCAGATTTCCCAAGTGCGACACGTTTTTGCATGTATCTCAAAAATTAAAGGTCCAATGAGAACAATATTTAGTATTTACGCTTAAAATAAAATGCTTCATAACATAACAATAGAATATTGTTAATATGAGATGAGTAGGAGTTGGGGGTTTACGGAAGACCGAAAACTAAATAATGAAAATATCTCAGTTAATAATCAAGATAGTGAAACAATGTACGTAGCAAAATTTATAGAACATTACATTTGCAATAAGATTGGTTCTCTGCAATTTTTCGATCCGACGCATAATAACGGAGATGTTAAGAATTTTCGAAATTCTCCCCCTCTAAACTCCCCCCCTCCCCCAGGTCAGATTTCAGCCGTTAACGAACTTGATCTGCCTTGTGGTATAAAACGATTATATATCAAATATATATATATATATATATATATATATATATATATATATATATATATATAGAGAGAGAGAGAGAGAGAGAGAGAGAGTTTTGAATAGACCTCTTTTTCGTCATCTCTGGGTAGGGTCATGAGTACGACCTCAATAGCTGATTTCCCTTAAGGGAAATCTGCTAAAATTGAAAATCCTCTGTCCCCATAAAATATGCAGAAGATTCATAAAGGAAATTTTATAACATCAAATAATCTAGATGCTATTATTTCTATCATTTTTTCAATCAGGTGAATTTGAACTGTAACTATTTAGTTTATTTGTTTTTAAAACCATTATTGTTTTTACCATGAAGTTGAATTAGAGTTAAAAAATTCAATCATGATCCATTAAGAACATATTGCTTGGGTTAGCGTTATGATTTTTTTTTTACTTCAGAGCCTTTTGCAAATGGTGATACTTTATTTGTTGACCTTGAGGAGAAAAATCATTATATGCTACCGTATTTCTATTTCTGTCACTATTCTATTCTATTATATTGGTTTTGCTTTTATAAATGAATATGGTTTAATTCAATGCTCTTGATAATCCGTATAGTTAAAATTTTAAAGTCACAAGAGTTTCATTTAATTTTTGAAATACATGGATAATAATAAGTGTATCTATGTATATCAAAGTATATTTTTGTGTCTAATCCTATTCATTTCTGTTATTGATTATATATTTTGAATGTATTAATCAAGGGCAAACCAATAAATGTAGTTCAGTCGGATCCAATCAGGTAGCTTTGATGCAACTCCTTCCTGCATAATATTGAATAACAAAGACTACTTATGAAGTGAGTTTTATGCAGTCTTGAATAATGTATTTGAAGCCCTAATGACTTGGGAGTTAGTTATTCAGACGTCAGGCTCAAAGATCAATCCCACATTTTGTTTGCTTTAGCTCCCAGTTCTGCTCGGCAGATGAGAAATATTTAAATCCTTTGTTTAAGCTCGGATAAATGTGACTTGGCTCATTCAATGTAAATTAATATAAATTTCAAGGGCACAAAATAAAACATGTAGTTGTTTATTGTAGCATCGCATATTATATGGAAATCTTTCATATCTTCTAAATTAGGAGCAGAAGTTCCTCTTTAGTTTCTATGTTTGATAATTTTTGTTTAAAACTGTTTGACTCGACCGCAATTTCTCATTCTTTTGGTAATTGGTATTTGAACTAATGTATTTATGAATACCTATTAAATAGAATTTATTTTTATTATATTCTAAAATCCGATTTATTCCTTTTAATTATACTGATTTATATATGATGATGATAATAATAAATTATGTTAATTTTGAAATTTGAAATAATTTAAAAATTAAATATACAATTAAGTTATCATAATAATATCTTTCCTTATAATATATATAACAAAGATAAACTTGGACTTGTAAGTCCGTCTGTTGAGTTCGGTCATTATTTACTAAATTATTAATCAGCATGATTGATTATTGCTATATAGATATATTAACAAAATATTACAATATTCTAAATAAAACAAATAATTTTTTATAAGAATTCTATCTTTAAAAATCAACAAAAAATAAACTAATTATTAATATTTATATACAAATAAAATAAAAATAAATAATAAATAGAAAAACTTATCCATCATACTCAACTACTAGTAACTTCCTATATCTGTGTGCAACATATAGATATTTATAAAGGGCCTGCCAATCTTTGCCATTCAAAAACAAAATAAATTCATTTTGGCTAAATTTTCATGAGCCTAGGAGCTGTTTTCTAAATTCACTAAACACTGGGCATACTGCTATCAAATGACATGTATTTTCTAATTCATTCATCATACATAAGGAGCATATCCATAGACCTTCAGTTCTACATACTGAATAATTCAGATTTAACATTTCCCCCCTTGCTTTCATTATAAGACTTGTGAAATGTAAACTATTATTATTGCTATTCAAATAACTATTACTACCTAAAATTACATCGATTTTCTTGTAATTAGAACTTGTGAAACCTAGAATGATTTGTCTTTCCCAACATTTCTTCAATAAATTTCAACCTTTATATATGGTTAAGCCCCTGAAGAAATTTTGGGTTAATCATTAAATTTCATTCAACATTTAGTTTATTTATCAGTATCCTTTTAGCAGATTTCCCTTAAGGGAAATCAGCTTTTGAGGTCTTACTCATGACGCGAGTTTCGAAAAAAATTTCAAATGTCCATCGATCCTATCCAGGAGATGACGAAAATGAGGTCCGTTTAAAAATTATACATATATATATATATATATATATATATATATATATATATATATTTGTCTGTTACCGCTCTAGCGGTCGCAATTTTTGTTTGATCTTTACCAAACCTGGAATTTAATCGTTTTATGTAAAAAGGAAGACCAAGTTCGTTAATGGCTGAAATCGGACCAGTGGAAGGGGGGGTTTAGAGGAGGGATTTTTGAAAATTCAAAATATCTCTGTTATTATGCGTCGGATCGAAAAATTGTATAGGATAAATCTTATTGCAAATTAAGTGTACTATAATTATCGTTCATTTTTTCTGTATCTTAAATATTAACCGAGATATTTGCATTTGTATTCTGCGTGTGGTCGCCAGTAGGCTATGTTCGGACTTTCCGCCGAGAGCTCTGGTGGCCGTTTCCATAACTATTCGTCCCTCGTGAATAGGTTTAGAGGTTAGGTTAACTGTTTTTTGGGGCTAGAAACTACTGGGTTATTACGCCCTAAATAATGTTTTAGGTTTAGAGGTTTCTTACTACTACAGTTGTTATTAGGCAGATTTCTCTATTGCAAAACCACGTGGGAAATCTGCTTAGTTTACGCAGCCCCTGCGTGACGGACTTTTTTCTTATTATTTATTGTGTTTAATGTCCATTTTATTACATTTTTAGTTGACTATTTCATTTATTTTTGTCTTTATTTAATGGTTTGCTGACATTTTTTAATTCATTTTGTGTGGGGGGGGTTATTGAAACCCTTGGTATCAATACAGATATATATTTCTTGATATCCCAATAGTTTCTAAATCTCTCCTTAAGGTTCTATATTTGATAGACAAAGCTTATAACGACTAAGGCCTCAGTTTTCTTAAAAGGCAATCCCGGGTTTAGGTTAGCCATATCAGTTAAGACGTTGGTCTCAATCTCGCACGGTAAACGATTTATTTATTAATTACTTTATTTAGCGAGGAACTCATTAAATAGAATATCTATTCCCACCCTGGCTAGAAAATGGTAGTAACTTGTAGACAACCCGCCCCAATTAGCCACATTAGCAAAATGTGGACATTGCTGAATTATAGTAATAATTAAACAGCAATCCATCACTGTGGAGAAAAGAAAATTAAAGCCATATTGTTATGTTATTCCGAGATATGTTATCAAAATCTTAGTGACGGAGTTATTATGATCAAAATGCTGAAAATAAGTATTTCCACTTTTGCCAAACTCTTTATCTTCTTCGTAAGGATTTAATTTATCGTCTCTTTGTGACAGTCCTTTAATACCTTTAATGAAGATAAAATAAAAATAAAAATCTTCCATTAAACTTTTGTAAAGCTAAAAAATAAGAAAAGTCTTATTTTTTGTCGGTAAGAGACAACCTGTATTCAGGCACTTATAGAGAATAGCTTCGTTTAATTACGAACCTCCACTTTATGCTATTTCGGGTAATCCGGACGGGTAATCTACAGATTATCATTCCTTTCTTGCCTTAGCGGGACTATGCATTTTATGTAATGAGTTCGTTACTAAATAAATTCCTGCTGCCCAGGCGGGAACCAAACCCACAACTTTGTTAATTCAGATTAAGACCAAAGCCTAACAAGAAGAGAAAATAAAACTCTCTTAAGAAATGTCAGCTGCTCAATAATATGAAATTGCTCCTACAGGCAGTATAATAAATAACCAACTAATCCCATATATAGGCAAAAATTAAGGGAAAAATATTTTTGAATAAATAAAAATATTGTGGGGAAAAATTGCTAATAAGTAAAAAGTCCGTCACGCAGGGGCTGCGTAAACTAAGCAGATTTCCCACGTGACGTTTTCCAGTAGATAAATCTTATCTCTAAACCTATTCAAGAGGGACGAATAGTTATGGAAACGGCCGCCAGAGCTCTCGGCGGAAATTCCCCAACATAGCCAACTCCTGCCGACCACATACAGAATGCAAATGCAAATATCTCGGTTAATATTCAAGATACAGAATAAATGTATAGATTAATATTTATAGTAAATTTAATGTTCAATAAGATTGATTCTATACACTTTTTCGATCCGACGCATAATAACGGAGATATTTTGAATTTTCAAAAATCCCCCCTCCCACTGGTCCGATTTCAGCCATTAACGAACTTGATCATCCTTTTTACATAAAACGATTAAATTCCGAGTTTGGTAACGATCAAACAAAAATTGCGTTAGCAGACAAATATATATATATAATTTTGAACGGACCTCATTTTCGTCATCTTCTGGGTAGGATCGATGGACATTTGAGGAAATGTTTCCAAACTCGCGTCATGAGTACGACCTCTGGAAATAGCTGATTTCCCTTAAGGAAACTAATAAATAAACTAACACATGAAGAAGGAAAGAAGAAACGAATAAAAGAGATTAAATCTGATGAAAAACGTTAAAAGTTACTTTATAAATACTATATGATGTCTAGCTCCTAACCAGATCACATCGACTGAGAATTTTCTTTCCTATATACTGTTATTTATATTTTATGAATTTTACAGCTAAAATTTATGAATTATTCAGAAAGGCTTTCTTTTTAGCGAGCTCGAGGTCGATGCTTTAACGTTAGTTCTATTGTGTGGGACTCTCTATTATTTTTGTTCACTCCCTTAGAAGCATAAAATGAACGCTAACAAATAACCTTTAGCAGCAACATTTACTGTGAATATATCTGTTAGTGTAGCTTTACCTTCTTCATCTAAACTACAAATCCTATCAACGTTGGCATAAGATCAGTTTTCTAAAAGTTCAATTATTCGGTGCATAAATGTTATTGATGCAGTGAATGACTAGGAGGATATAGGTATTGCTGTTATCAAACACACATGCCGGTGGTTCGTTCTCTCTCCCACCTTTGCAGAAGAAGTGCTTTCATAATTTCCATACTCCCTATTAACGTCACACTATGAACCGTAGTTCAGGTTCTGATTCATTGCACATGACTATTCAGTTCTTCATAGCACCTCTTTTGATAACATGCCCAACCCAACGCATTTATTCACCAATCTCATTACCACAATTAAAAGTCGATTGGAAAGTCCCATAGTTCTCATTTAGCACACATTAATCCAAGACATCAATAAGGCGCGTTAACATCAATAAACATGTGGGATATAGCAAATTGGGGTGATTGTCTTTGCTCGAAAACCTTGTACAGATCACCCATTTATTTTATAATAAAGTCAGCACTATCGAATAGCTTAGTCTAAATTGTTTTTTATGGGACCGATTGCATCGAAAAGATTAAAGCTGCAAAAATGTGCAGGTATACAAATTATTATTATTTTTTTGTAAAGTATTTAAATATTATAAGTATATTGTTGGATGAAAAGAGTTTATTAATATTTAGATTCATTATTTTAACTACATTTTCATTGTTGGCTGATTCCCTCATGAAATAAAACCGAAACATTTAATTGGTTTTCAGTTACAGAAGCCATTATTTCGCCATTGCCTAACAGTAGATTTTTCCGCGAACGGAATCCATTATGGAGATTTATGAAAGTACTTTAACGTTTACCTCGACATCTATTAGAAGCCTCTGAATTATTTAAATTGTTCTTTCACCATTTCTTCGACAATTTGTTGTGTCAACAATTTCATCAGGAAAATCAGTTAATATGACGCTTTGCTGGTCTTTTAAGAGTTAATAGTGAAACCTTATCGACACCACGTAGTTCATTGTATAAATAATCAACCTACAGATAGATTCACCTTAAGTCAACCTCACGTACATATTGATAGTATTGTTCTTTCGTGTACTAGAGCATTCACTTTATTACTAAGTCTTAGTGGCTTTTCTAAAATAGTTACACACTCTTCTTTATCTGTGGGTAGAACATGTGTAGAATAACATTAACAAAGGGCGAATAAAGAAATGTCATGACTGCAACAAACATTTCTTGCTTGTCATAAATTGCATCAGTGCTTCTTATGTTGATATTAAATCATCTGATGAAACCTATTTGGCGGTACATAAATTGAAATCGGCATATATAACCTAAAGTTTTTTTCGATAATCCTAAGAACAGCTGATACATAGTTATTGGATACCAGAGGACCAGCGTTTAATTAGTGTCGTTATAATTAAATCAATAGTGTTTATCCTTACCATAGAAGTTTTGGAACATAAGACATTTTCCCCAAAGATCGACTTATTCATCATTAGATACTCTCATTACAAGTGTGAAACCATATTAGGCACTTCTAGTTACGTTATAAATTTTAAGAAGATTGTAAGACCATACGTATCCTGATCATTTTTCAGAGTCCGCTTTTCAAGTAAATTAATAACTGCCCTACCTAAATTTGAACTTCCATCTTGGCTGTTATTAGGACCTTCATCATCCATCATGTTCATTTGTCAGGAATGGGACAGTTTTTTTTTCCTACTGAAAATGGAATTTTGATTAAGAATGCCGTCGACCAGAGCAAAGAGGATTTTATGGCTCTGAACTCGCTGGTAGACATTCTTCTGATTTATACCTCTATATGTTACTCGGGACAGATCGGCTTTTCTACTTAATGTGGATCTCTCCCACCGAAAAGAGAAGGCACAACCTCTAGCGGCTCTAATTTTGAGAGGTTTTGTTCAGGTTCTTTTCTCAATCTTCTTTCCATCTTAGTAATTTGTTCCCCGTCTC
The DNA here is from genome assembly GCA_019009955.1 of Riptortus pedestris. NCBI lineage: Eukaryota > Metazoa > Arthropoda > Insecta > Hemiptera > Alydidae > Riptortus > Riptortus pedestris. The sequence continues at coordinate 47,129,304 of CM032229.1, read as the reverse complement.
AGTGAAATCTGTTCCTTTTAGTGATCTGAGGTTTTGTGATTTAGTAGGCACTTCCATCAAAATAAATCTTTAACTTTTTGTGGTGTTATTGGAGAATATATTGGCTATCATTGGTAGTTGCAATGCCATTATTTATTTAATTTGTTTTTTTCTACTTAATTCAAAGTACAGAACTATATAACATTATATATTTATTATTGAGATATAATTGTCAAGAAAGCTCCTCCTTGTTTTATAATTTTGTTTTATCATAAGTAACTAAGTTGTTATTTATTGTAGCTCAGGGAATGATTAATACTAAAGGCTATAGTTAATAAAGGCAGAGGAATTTGTATTATTTCTTACTGGAATATTGTACTCCCAAACAAAATGAAAAAAAAAAATACTACTGGTATTTTCCCCATGTGCTGAATATTTTTTAATTTTATTGTTAAATATATGATGTCTGGAGGTATTCTAATATTCTGTCAACGCTGTCCTTCCAGTTGGTTGCTTCTAGTGTTTGGGGAATTCGGAGGGTGCTTATGTTTGTCGGAGGCCTGGGCATTTGGGAAAAATATGTGAAACCGTGAGAATATCATCGTCTTGGCAGGCTGGACACATCATGAGATATAGCTCCATAAAGCATTGGGAACCAGTCCTCTAGTTATAGAGATAACTATTCTATGATTTTTGTTATAACTATTTTATGCCCAATTCTTATCTTTGTAAAAAAAACTTCTTCTCCTCCATTACTTCTGTATGATGCGTGACGGACTTTTTAGTGTTGATTTTTATTTCTGCTCATTGATTTTGCCAGGACATATCAATACAAATTGATGACTACAATTTCTCCAAACATTGACAGTGGAATAGACAGAACACACTGATCCGTCTACTTTTTCTTTTAATGTATGCAACATAGAGATAGAGCCCATATGATGACAATATTGTTATTGGAATTGAATTTGTATTACAATATTAATCGGGATTTGGGCTGGCTGGTGGAGGTCCATCAACAACGGAATGATCAAAAGGTCAAAAACATCTCCAATCTTAATCTCTTAATAATTTATTAAGTTTTATCCTTAATTGAAATCAATGTATCATTATTGGAAATGTGCATAGTTTACGCATATCCTGACTACGGAAATTTGTTGTGTGAGCAGCTGATCAGGCTCAACTATTTATCATCTGATCTGTAAACCAAGTTATTGAGCTCAAGGCAAAAATACTCCAGCAACGTTTATGAAGTGAATATAAGTGATTCACTAAATAGGGCCGTACATTTTGCCGGGATGATATTAGCCCGGGAAGGGGAGAGAGTAAATTACATCCCTGATTTCCATATTATCGTGGAAGCTGTCTAATGCCTGACGGGCAGCTCCTGAAACCTACTTCCTATTACCCCATAATGAGATACTGTAAGACCTGAGTCTCTTCGCTCACTAAAATAATTACTTTCCTCAGGGAAATATTTTTTATCCAACATTTTATGATGAAACATTAACTTTTGTAGGCTGTTTTCCTTTTCCTTTCCTTTTTTTTTTCTTAATTTGTAAGTTAAAAGGCTTCGCCAATGGTTTTTTTCCTTTAGACTTCTTATTTCAAAATGACAAGTAACCTATTTCGATTAACATTTTTATACTTAACGGGACATTTAAATTCAATTTTTTTTTTCAGAAGTCTCCTAATCCTTCCTAGCAGATGAAAACGAAATTAGGTCCATTGAAGTATATTAACATAACATTTTTATTATTAGGGAGTTGGTTCTTTACGAAAATCTCAAACCGAAGTTAATTTTGATCTTCGTTGGCTGAAAATATTGTTCTTTGGTTATAAGTTTTTTAATTCAAATGGGAACTCTTTTTTTATTCCGGTTTATGCGGAATATTGTATTTTATGAAGACTAGACACTTGAACACTTTGTAAAATAAAATTTACTTAATGTTTACGCAACAAACAAATTGTGAGGTTGTTGTTTAGTACTAACTCAATTACTGAAGAAAACCCCAAATGTTTGTTTTATATTTTTAATGTTTTAAGTAGCACCTTCAGGAAATGAAATTCGCTAGTGGTAAATAGCAAGTCGAGGTCTAGCTGATAACAAATAGAATGGAAAAAAAAACATTAGAAAAGACATTTTGGAGTTTGGTTAGCACGAAAAACCTCGTTTTAGAATAATTATTGAGTATGCATTACTTAAAGTGAAATTTCAAGTAAGGTGTTTGAAATAATTTAACTATAGATAACCTGTGGACTAGGTTTTATTAGACAAAAATGTGTCACATGATAACTGTACAAAATCACACTCTACACTAAATGAGGTTTGGTTATTATTATTATTATTTATTAACGTCCACTTTTTGCAACTGAGGCTAATCGGGACGGGTTATCTACAGGTTTGGTTGAGGTTTGGTTAAATAACGTGTTAATTAAAACAATTGAATAATAAACAATATATCAGTGTTTTTTCATGGTCAAATTGAGTAGAGAATAAAAAAAAATATTAATGGTTCTATTAGAAATAAGTGGAATATATTTTTAGTCAACATGAAGTTCGGATTACAGGTTCTGGGGTGGGGGGGATAAAGAGGAAGCTGTTGGAATGAATTCTCTATCCCAAATAATAAAAATGTTAAGGACGCGTCTTGTAAATACCCTGTTTATACTTTAATTTATATTTTTTATGTATACAAAAAATGTGTATGGGTGGGAGTCCATGTGTATATGTGTTTTTCTTACCTGTTATTTTCTTACTTGCAGGAAACTCCTTGATGTGCCTGTCATCTACTATCTGCTAACACCATATTCCCAGCATACTCGCACATTTCTCAGCTAAACGTTTCTTATTACGGATACCTAACCTCCGTAAGTCCACCTTCAGATCACCGTTGCCTGAATGTACCTGCTTTCCTACTTTCAGAAGGCTGGGGTGACCTAGTCACTCTCTGCATTAAATGCTGCATTTCTACCTTTTTTGTTAGCGCTGGCGATATCGCACAGATCTATTAATGGGGCATTGCTGTATCAGTGTTTCTTCTTTACAGGTCGAAATGTAATTTTCTACGGCTTCCATGAATTCTGTTTCCTCAAAATCATCCAGCATCTCCTCGAGTTTACTAGCTTTGTGAAGTCTCTTTACATTACGAACCAGTCTTACAGAGCTCCTTCGTCTCTCAGAATAAGCATTGTATAGAAGGCGTGTTTGCCTTTTGAGCACTCCCGTCCGTGCCTTGTTCCATTCCTTAACGGCTTCCGCACATTAATTATCAAACCTTTTCATAAATGTATGCTGACACAGCACTCCATTTTCATCAAATTTCTGAATTTCCCCCACCTTCAGCACTTAACAATCCATCACTCTATTCTATCCAATTTCTCCCAGAATTTTCTTCATATACTTGGTCGAAATGTATTCGTACAAAAAGGGAAAACAGCTTCGTACATCCTCGTTTCTTGAGGCTAACTAAAAATGAGGTCTATTTGATTCCGAATTTGGCCCCACCTGCGTTTATCCATGCTTGATTGTCAGTCTCATAATTATTCTAACCGTATCAAACATGCAAGTATTAATATAAATTAATTCAATTAGCCAATTTTTTAATGCAAAAAAATAACTCTTCGAAGGGAAAAAGATTTACAAATATTACGCATGATATATTTCGTTATAAATTAATACTAAAATAACTTTAATGGCGGAAAAATTACAATAGATAAACAGGGCTGCTTCGTTTAATTATACTTCCTAATGAAAGTAAATTAAGCCAGTATCTTCTCGCAGCATTCTGCTCTCATACTTTATTCATTTCAGCGTTTCTAAGACTTTATAAGAATTTAAATTATGTGAATACAAAAAACGCCAAAAACTTTTTCACAAATTTCTCGAGGCTTTTAAATGGTTAAATGGAAGAGTTGACGGTAATTGGCAAAAAAAGAAAATCCACTTTTAAGTGAGCTTAGCAAGTTGCTGGATGATTGCAAAAACAAAAATGTCAGTTAAGTGCTGATAGGGTTATATCAGAAAGATAACGGGTTGCTGAGTTATGGCATCTGTTATAAGGGGAAATTACATGTGTTGTAGTCCATCCCTGGCGCATTTCTTAGGTGCCAGTCAATTGATACGATTAGGCGGTGTGAATGAGTTTTTATGAAACATGGACGTTTGCCACGGACACGATGGCACAATTGAAGAGCCAATTAAAGAGCCGAGGGCCTCTAAGGGCCGAGTGGAAGAATAATTAGCCAGACATAATATACAATATAAACATGTTCAACTTTAGTTATTTTTTGTAGAATTAATCGGGAAGAGAAAGCTAGTGAGTGCTCAGTGTGAATATAGTCTGTAGTTAGTCCTAAATGGAATATTAACTGCAAATTCAAAATGGTTTTAATAAATAAACACACAATCCACTGTAACTGTGTTTATTTCAATCCTGTTCTAAGTGTTGCGCCCGGCGGCAGCTATTTATTAAATAGTAAAAAATGAAATTCAATTCACTATAACCTCTCTGTTCTCAGAAATCTATCTGCTATAAACAGTTCTATCAGAGAATAATGAATATTTTTTCAGAATATGTATCTTATAGCATACAATTATATAGTTATATATTTGAGTTAGATTTACTTATATAGTCAACTATAAACCACATTAGTAAAAAATGTCAGAGTGGCTTTTAAGTAAGATGAAAATTGTTTTATTATACATTCATTTATCTTGAGTATATACAATATATAAACTGTGTTATTACATATTCATTCATCTGGAGCAATTATATAAATTTTAACACTTTGACTATAGAATAAATAGCATACATTTGCTACTTGGTTCGCGGGTGAAGGTCCTTTATCGTAGATACGTGTAAATGAGATGAACACACCTCCGCAGAAACATATCTTCATTATGATGGAGTACTTTCGAGCAAATGCTAGTTTCATAGAGTTGATAGAAGTTGGGATCATGCGAATAGTATGTGCGCCGAAGATGGAACATCGCTTTAAAGTACATTGTCATAATAAATACCTATTTCTCTCTGAAGATCTGATGACCTCAGTTATAAATTATTGGGAGTTAATTCAAACGTAAACCTTGGTGTTAAATTTGGAATTTGTAGGCTCATTATATAAATTGGTTAACATCAGGCTATGAAACTTTTTCACTCAAAGCCCGTGTATAATCCAATAACGTGTGTTGTGATTGAGTAAAAAGCAAGACATTTGACTGCCAATGGACATTTAAAAGTATAAAACAAGAGAGAAATAGATGTTAATTATTCCGTGAATAGGAGAACAAATCCGAAACAGTAAATAATTTCTTATATCAGTATATAGCTTTGCAGGCTATATTTTTTTTTGTTCTCCACCATCAAATGTACACGAAAAATGTGCCTTAATATACAGCACATTCACTAATACAATCTGTTAAATTCCATCGTAATTTAAACTAGTGTGCATAAAAAAACTTAAAAACTAGACCCAGTACACTTAGCCTATAGTATATACCAATTTGATGTGTAGGTATTTTTAATAGGATATATTCTTTAGTCATTACACATTGTAGCTTTTTAATTTAAAATATTGGCTAACAAAAATGTTAAAAAGGTTTTAAATTACTGCTGGTTTTTTTATTTTTATTTGAATCATATTTCTTGAATATGTTTTGAAGTCTAGACTGCAGATGAGGAATAGCGTCGAAAATGCTATACTTTAATCAATAATATGTGTTAAAACTTCGGCTTGTCCATTTTTGATGGTCCTTAAATAGTTATGACTTAGTTCGGTTTATTTAGTTCAAATGGATGAATTTGATTATTATTAGAAGAAATATTATAAAATACATTGAAAAATAAGCATTTGATATTATTGAGAAATATTTATAACATTAAAAGATTTATTTATAATTTTAAAACATGTTTATATAAATTGTTGCTTAATAATGTTAAATGTTTGACGCAAATAGTATTTGAAACGGAATGGACGCGTTCTAATTACTTTGGTTTCGAAACCCGATCAATATTTCTTGATATTAAGGAATACGTATTACAGCTAACTTTACAAAAATATGAGCAACAAATTAATTCAGCTTCAATTCCCAATAATGATTTAGGACTTTAATCTAATTGGATTTCCTGAATGAACTATTACAGGGCTTTAACTTTGGGAGTGGATTGATTAATTATGTTTTATTTTTAGCACGAACGAATAACAAGTTCAACTATACAATATCCAATTTTTCGAAATCGACATTTAGAATAGCTATAAAAAATAACAAGTTCATTTAAGCTATACAAATGATGGCCATTTGAATTTCCCTTTCATGGCCCTCAGTCATGTACATTTGCAGTTAGGCTGTCACGTGACTAACGAGGTATTATATATGATAACCCTTATTTCTGGATGCTTAGGTTATGGAAAAACTCATGCACGAAGAATTTTACAAATTTGTCCACAAAGAAGAATACAGATCTCGTAATAGTAAATTAAAACTGTTTATATTTCATATCCCAGAGATTTAGGAGCCTTTTCTCGCTTTTGGAAGTGAAAACTCAAGAGGTGCATCAAAAAACATAAAAACTCTTTCTCAGAAGAGAAATAAACAATCTGAAATAGACGCCACATAACATACGACCTTACGCATACATATACGATATCTCTGTCCCATTGTGTCGTATGAAAACATTTCATTAATTAAAACATTAATAACAATTAATCGATTTTTTTTATTATGTAAAGTATGATTTATGACAATAGATCACAATTTAAACTTAAATTTATAGCCACATATTAACTCGGTGCGAATCTATACTTCTGACAAGAGGCGAAAGAAATATACCTATTCTTAATCTGTACAGTAAATTTACGAAAAACATAAAAAAAAAAAAATCAAATATTTATTTTAGCGGTATTCTCTAAGGGAGTAAAGTACATTATTTTCAAAGGAAATTACTCGAAAAATCGTGAGACTTTCATCCCCGTTACGAGCTTATGAAGCTTATAAAAATTGTAATTCTTAGATAATTATGAATGATATGGAATCTAAACAGAAGAACAAAACAAAAATGCCAATTCTGTGTAAGTTTACGAATAGCAACAATATCGCAGTCCATGCTTAGGTTGCTCAAGTAAGAAACTAAAACCCGCAGCAAACATCTTTAGTAGCAATATAATATTAGCCACCAACAGAGTCTGTAGAAACAGATTCGGGGTGATTTGGTTACGGAAGTTGTTAATGCATTGCAATATAGACATCAGTAGACTATAATCACAAGTACTACGAACTATAAAAAACAGAAATAGTTTAGGACGGTAGGATAATTGATGATTCATTCTGGTTAAAGCTAACGACGGAATCTAATCGTAATGTAATCGTTGGATGCTTGTATCTAAAATCTACTGAATCTACAGAAACTCAGGATTATGTAACTTAAGTTGATAACTTGAGCTCAATAATTGTCAAGCATCACATTCTGTCATCGAATAACAATATTTTCTTTACTAGGATAAACCTGTTCTTTCTGATCACGAAATAAATCATACTAGATCTGGCAATATTCCATCAAGAACACAAATCACTCAATATGGGCGAGAGAAAATATTATAGAATTAACAACGTTCTCTAATTGGGGCAACCTGCGCAACATGGATAAAAGGAATAATATAGAGATTGGACCATTGGGCTGCCTTGGATTAGGGAAGCTTACTCAACATAAATTCTCTTTGTAGTTAAAAGCAACACTAACCCAACAAACAAATGCGGGCGTCTGTGCTATTTGAACTTGCCAGATAATTTTTCTTCTGACAATATAGGTATCATTTTTTTAAAAAAAATGCCCCTGTGATAGTGAATATATAATTTCTCTATAATAATAACATCTTCCTTTAATAATTACTCAACTCTTCTTGTAAGTAATGCCGACCCATTGAGTAAGGCTTAGTCAAGGGAAACTTTACTTTGATTCAGCAGTGTGTACCGTTGGGTGGAGGCTCCATGCAGTTAAAGATTGTAGAAGTCCCCTTAATAATTAATTTAATACGCTACTTTGCAACAGCCAAATCTAAACTTCCAAAGAAATGTAAGGAAAAAAGCAAGAAAGCTCGCCTGAAATCTAGGAAAAAGACACTAGTCGATTTTATTTAATATTTTAAGTATTCATTGTTAATTCTTGGGAGGGTTTCTTTTCAGTACAAAAACTTTAAAACGTTGCATAATAAAAATGTTAAAATCTCTGTTCTGAATACCAATGAAATAAATAATTACCGAACCTCAATATTATTATTTCAAAAATGTTTATAGTGTCAAAGTTATGTAGTGGAGTACTAAATTTCTGATATTTAAAAAAATAATTTTGTTTCTTCTGAAAATCATCTAATATTTTCCCGGGTCTAAGTTTATTAATTCTCTAAATGTATTCACCATTGTTCAATTATCTGTTGTTAGACTGAGAAATACCCGTCTTTTATTCTCGGTCACTATTCCTTTATGCTTCTTTATTTTCAAGATATCATGTTCAGCAAATTAGTCGAGCATTCACCTTATATAAGTTCACATTTTGTCAGTGGAATTTTTGGATGAAAGTTTTTGTGAGTAAAATGTCTATTGTGGTCCAGTTTGAGATTAGAGTACTCAGAGTCAAGTGTTAAGTCAATGGATCAATATTTATTTTTACAAGCTGATATTTCATATTATAATCCTCTGCAGTGCTCTGTTGGACAAAGCTTTATGAGGAGTTAAGTTTTCTTAAATGTACATTGATTATTAATACCCGGCTTATTAATCTTAAGTCCTTCAAAGAAGTGTGCAATAAATTTAAAGTTAATGTTAATAATGATTAAAATGGTATTGCTCTATGGTTAAATTAAAGTTCGTTTTTGCTATTGAGCAATACACAGCTGTAAATTTAATTTTCTGATATGATGTAGTCCACGGTCGCCTAGTTCCAGTGGTTGTATCTAACCGTCGCCTCAGAAACCGATTATGGGTGCCAGTGAAGGCTATAAATCAGCAGACCATAGAATAGTGATAACCGCACTTCCTATACTATACGCCTCTCGGTGATAATAATTCTTGCTTTATATGTCTCTTTTAGCAGATTTCCTTGAGGGAAAAGAGGTATTAAGGTCATACTCACGACGCGATTTTCAAAATTTTTGCTTCAAATGCCTATCGATACTAGGAGATGACGAAAATGAGGTCCGTTCAAAGTTATATATATATATTACCGCTCTAGCGGTCGCAATTATTGTTTTATCGCTACCAAACTCCATATTTAGGCGTTTTATGTAAAAAGAAAGATCATGTTTGTTAATGGCTGAAATCAGACTGGGGAGGGGGTGTTTCGTATGTGAGAATTTTGAAAATTTCATCTCCATTACTATACTCCGGATCGAAAAAGTGCATAGAGTCAATCCCGTTGCAAATTAAATGTGTAATAAATATTGGTATGCTCATTTATTCTCTATCTTGAATATTAACCGAGATATTTGCATTTTTTAGTTTTCAGCTTCAGCAAACCCCCACTTCTGCTTATGCTATATAAGCAATACTCTGTTACATAATAAACCACCTTATTCGAAGCTTAAATGCCAAATGTGGTTTCCAAGAGGCTTTTATTATATCATTAGTTCTTGGACTACTAAAACTTGATTGATTGAGATAAAAATGTTTCTCATTCATTATAAATTACAGAACTAGATATAGTAAATGGTTTTCAATAAAATTAAAGTCATATTCTGATATAATTTAGTAATTGTTTTTCTTTCAGGCGAGAGGTTGGAAGACATGTTCATTTACATTTCTGACGCTGCCTGTCGTGAAGTTATTATAATTTACTGAAAGATTCCTTATTACCGTTTGTATTTATACACTTAGTTAATATTCACGGTGGTGTTGTGTTGCCAGTATGTAGATGTATCTATTGTTAAACTTCACCAGGTAAATTGGTATGGTTTACGAAGCTACTGCGTGACGGACTTTTTTTTTTTTTTACTTTGGGGTCTTATTTATTAACTGTTTATAAACTTTTGGAGATTTCTGCTCCCAATACTCTATTGAGCGAGGAGCAATCTCGGGCCGATATTCTATATAGGAGGTGGTGGAGCGTTGAAGATGGGGGATGTATGTGGGATAGACGTCAAAGGAGAGGAGATAGCTGATAAGATGGGAGGTGCCTTATCTAGTTCGGGCCTCTAGAAGGCCATTGTCCGCTGTGTGAAGCCTTCACTAGAGCCACGCCTGTCTTCACTTTCCGTCAAAACTCTAATCTAAATCAACTTTACTCGTTCAAAGGAATATAAAAGATTACATTGCATTTTTTCCCCTCAAGGGAGGGAAGAATTTTAATAAAATACTTTATTTAATTACTTATTCCCGAGGAATTCTTCTTTTCTTATATAAGTGTTTAAGCTAATTTTAATTCTGATCTCTCTTATGTACTTTGGAGTAAAATTAATTAAGATTCATTTTCATCGTCTCTGATTAAATGTTTTAAAAACTCTTGGTTTATGCCTATTTTACTGTAGTTGGATGTTTTTAGTTTTTCCAATAGACTTTTCTGTCTGAAACATATGTATATTTATACAAAGGAATTTACTATATTTTACGAAGTATATTGAAGGCTCCCTAAATAGACAGTATAATAATTACATTATGTATCAATGATACATTATGTAAGCGTACAAAATAGTGTCCTGAAACACATTTATACGCGTGTTTTGTATGAAGCCTAAAAGATCATCTTTTAAATCTGTTTTTGATTAAAATATGTAAAAGATATATTATTCCTCTTCTTACATATGAATTTCATGATCTCTGTTTCTCTCACTCTCTCTCTCTCTGAACGTCTTGTTAAAATATATTGAAACCGCTGAAAATAGGAAGTTACATTAATATAATATGACACAAATCCCTCAAGTTTACGTGGCCCCACTGTTTTACTCAAACACTCAACAGACAAGTTTTAAACCCACACGAGCCCTAAAAAAAGTGTTCTGTTCTTTTAAAATTAATGTTTTTAAAACTACGTTTTATGAATGCTTGTTAAAGTATGAATTAAATGTAAAAAGGTTATTAGCCTAGTGAATATCCCCAGTTTTGAAGCGTAATAAAAATTAATTTTTAAAAAGTTTCTGAATCATAACATGAAAAAGTTCATTTCATGATTTTTTTTTTTTTTCAGGGATTAAATAATATTTATTGGCAGCTGAGCTGGAGCACCCTCTGGTCTGGAGTAGTTGCCAATTTTGCAGTAATTAGAATCGTAAATTCATCGTTACAAATACCTTCTATTTTCTTAAAGCTACTTCTTTTTATATTCTCAAATCTAATTCCCTCGAGGCTCTTGAATTCCCCAGGAAACAACTTATCAGGAGAATTTGATAAAACAAGTTTAGCCCATGAGAAGTGGTGGGAAGTGGATTCAACAATTTAAGATGACTCAAATTTCATGGAGTGTTAATTTTTTTTTAAAAAGTTAATCATATATTTTGAGAATTTAGTTTTATTGTAAAGAAAAGAAAACATTTTTATATACATAATTTAAGAAAATTATTTTTATTGGTCAACGTTCACTTTTTGCTACTTTAGCTAGTTGGGACGGGTTATCTACACGTTACTAACCTTTTCTAGTTAGGGTGGGACATAGGATTATATTTAATGAGTTCATCACTAAATAAATTTATATTTGCCCAGCGGGGAATCGAACTTGCCAATTATTTAAATTACATTTTTTCTATTTAAGTGAATTTACTATATTTCATATCTAATACAATCGGATATTAATATAATGCAAGAGTTCTTTTTAATTTATTATATTTTTAATATTCCAGACAAATTATTTATATAAGTGCTATATGTTATATTATTTCAAATATTTTTAACTAATACTTTTTTATTGATCGAATTGAGATATTATTAATAATGCCTATTCAGAGTAAAGTAGAGAAACAGAAAAGGGAACAACACGTCTTAAATCGAAGACGTTAAATGGAGAATAATTTGAAAAATATTTCACCCAATTCAGCAAATTTTTCAGGGCACGTAGTTTTAATCTTTTTGTTTTAAAATGAGCAATTTCATTCATATTCGAATGTTTTTTCTTATCTCAAATCCTTTAAGCATATGTGTTTCTAATATATATGTCCTGAAGAATTAGCTGTAATGGGTATTTTTTAAATATAAGATTCAAATTAAGGTTCATTCTATTAAATTAAGATTTGTGACAAATAAAAAAGAACTACATTTATAATAAAAAAAAGAGTTTCCTTTTTCAACATATTACTACTCAGCTTGTGCATAAAAACCTTCACAAAAATAGACAGATGTATAATACCATTATTTTAGAGAAGCAATAAGTTTATATGTATACATTGAATATATATATAAGAAAGGGAGACTCTAAGGAAATTGATGGCTATGAATGGCTAAGGTTTGAAAGTACGAAGCGATGAGATATTACCGGAGTGGCGAGGCTGAAGGGGTGAGGGATGGTGATAGACTGGCAGCTAGGCATGAAGGGGTGGTTTGCCCGACGGTGGCGCACTCTACCACCTCTTGTACGAATTACTCAAACCGCCATTTCTAACCCTTTCTCCTCCTCTATTCTTAGGATTAGCAAAACCCCATTATACAACCCCTGTACACAGCTACTTCACACAAATCTCGTTTATTCCCCCTAACTATGTAAGCAATCCAGGCAATGGGATATCCAGAATAATCCCTCTACCAAGTTAAAAAATATCCTTTATAAAGAAAAACTTAATGTTCAAAAAATATTAAGTTAAGTTACGGACTTTTCACTGAATGAACCTACACTGAATATTTTACATTAAAAAAAACAAAAAAACATTTGTACAAATTTGATTCAGATTATTCAGAGATACTGATCAGAGCGTAAAGAATAATCATGGTTTATTATAATTTGAAAAATCATTATAAGTGTTATAAAATCATTAGTAGGACCTCCGTTCCATCTAAAATAATTTTTTACCAATACAGATAATAATCAGGTAATTAAGAAACACAGTTTTGTTGCTCCTCACAATATATTTTTTAGCTTTATTGATTTGTAAAGCTGCAATAAATTGTACAATCTATAAAATTTTGTTTCTTTGAGTTCCTAAAATTTGAATTATCTTAATGAATTTAACTATTTATGCTGCTAATAACAATTCTAGGTAAACAGGAATTTCACTTTAGTGGTTTGAATACTTTTTTTAAATGGAAAAAATATTACTATAAATAAGCTAACATTCTAAATTCTTGAGTTGTTTTAGATTGGGGTTGTGAAAATTGTAAATATGAAGTACTCGTCATCTAATTATTGATACAGCAGGTAAAAAAGCGAGGTTCCTGCACTAATAATGACTCTTTTAATCACATTTTGTTGAATATATTTGCATTCCTCATAAAGTAGAGCCTCGCCCAAGAAGCGTGTAATTTAGAGCTTCAACAAGCTCTGTAAATGGTCATTTAGACTTGAACATTTTTTGAAGTTAGTCTTATCTGCAATTTTTGATCATAATTAACCACCATGTTTTAGGTTTGAAAATATGGCGATCCTCACTTTTAAAGTCATTTCTTCTTTTGTAAGAGTGTAAAATAGCAGTTATGAACTTCATTTAATGGTGTAATACCATTTTCATGATTAGTGATGGAAATTATAAAACATTGAACGATACCCTCTAATACAACTTAATCTATTCATTGCAGTCTGCAAATCTCTTGGTGGATACCAAGCATCCTTTTAGATTTTCATACCACCTCTACCTTGTTTACCAGTCCAGATAAAATATTTTTTTCATAAATCTAAATTTTCACTCTCGACAAGACCCAAATCTAAGCAGAACTGCTGTTTTAATTAACGAATTCCCATTGAAAATATGATAACATTTTTTTCCCCAGCATTTCATTAATCTTTTTAACTTGAACAATTTCACCCACTAGAAAAGCGTATGATCAATCATTACTTTGATATTACAAATGATATGTTTATACAACGATAGACAAAAATCCCTGCTCAACTCTAAAAAATATATATGCAACCTTTTTCACAATAGGTCGTTGTCAAACAAACATTGACTCGAAATACGTCGCTCTTCTTGAATAGATGTTAAGGATGAAGTCCTCTCCATAATCTGGTGCGAACGTGCACTCCTCCCTCATAGAAATTCAGACGACATATGTCGCATAACATTACCCAGAAATCGATGTTGAATAAAAGATCGAGGAGCTTGCGTGTCTTCGCAAAGAATCTAGTCTTGAAGGGAGGCGAGAGCAGCCAGTTTTATAAGCCAGCTGAGTGCCAAACATACTTCCTGATTATTTATTTC